>OY720118.1:1875000-2500000 GCA_963082685.1 Cyclophora albipunctata
TATTTAAATGGACTTGTAGTTCGCTTTTTAGCTATAGGTTGTATCAATTTATATTCCTTAGACTTTTCTGTCCAAAGTTATACTCGTAGTTATAAGAATATAAGTATGTTTAGAATAACTTATATTAAGAGAGCACATTAAAAACTAAATGTTTTAGCAATTTAACTGTAGTTTGAGGTTCGAAGTATTAGATTTATTCGCTACGATATCAATGCTGAGGTGATATAAAGTCGGTAGTATTGTACATAAGTATCTACTTTATATACTAGCTAGACGTATATTTATATGATATACATTGTCAATTCTATATTATATTATTATACCATTTTGTTTATTGTATGTTCAGTTGTTCATTGGCGGATTTTTTGATATGAATGCTCTCGAGGTTATTTTCTGTTTTAAATACTTACTGTTTTAAGTACTTTTTAAGTGTTTTGTTCATAACTGTACTATCAAAGTCCAAGATTTTAATTATTTTAAAATTATATTTATTATTTATAATAAATATAATTTTAAAATAATAAGTATTAGGAATTTCTAATTAATGCTGTGAAAATAAAAAGTATAACTTTTATAATATTCGTTTAAACAAGTATTAAATTAAATATTACTCCTTAAATGACATTTATCCGTATTGTAATATTTAACACAATTAAAAATATAAAATCGGCAATATTTCGAATCATAAATAGAAACTAAAATAAATATTTATAAATAATCAACACCATTTCAATCAATCTTATTTATTTTCACAGCATTATAGGTGCTCTTCAACTATAGCGTTATGCTATGCAACGTTGCTATGCATGGTATCCACCAAACATAACAGACGTGGCATAGCATAAGTCTGGTAGAAGGCAGCCCAAAACTCTAGTTCTATTATTACTATTAATATGATTAATTATAAGGAAACAATGACATATCAAGTCTAAACGACTTCATGCGTGCCATGACCAGGAATATCGCAAACATATCAAAGAATAGAATTTAAGAATTATTTTATGACATATTAATTAGTATTATTGCTATGCATGGTATCCACCAAACAACAGACGTGGAATGGCATAGCATTATTCTGGTAGAAAGGCAGCCTCGAACTCTAGTTCTATTATTACTATAATATTATTAATTATAAGGAAACAATGACATATCAAGTCTAAACGACTTCATGCGTGCCATGACCAGGAATATCGCAAACATATCAAAGAATAGAATTTAAGAATTATTATATGACATATCAATTAGTAATATGACTTAGGCATAGCAATTTAGTCATATATTATAGGACTTATAATACTATGTCAAATTAAAATTATTGTGAAAATTTGTCAGTTATATTAAAAATATCAAATTATATTATTATGCCTCTTGTATTAATGACATTTAGATTAAAATTATAAGTCAAATTATGAATAATATTAGATTACACCTACTAGTGACATGTGTTAAAAATGCTATGACGTCAAGTTATTATAACTACTTATTTATCTGGTTGAGTTATTTAAAATGACACTTGAATATTATATCAACAATTTTCAGAAAAGGCAAAGTGTTATGGGATCATTATATTTTGAAATATTTCTATCTTATAACCTCTTAATTGTCGAAATTAAAATGAGAATAAGCGAGCATTGCGTTTGAGCGAATATTGCTTGTACGATTGACCGATCAAATATTGAATGAATACCGAATAAGTGTCGTAATAGACGTTGATCGAAATGTGTTGATCGCTTGTCCGATGACAAAAACGCATCGCTTATCGCCATTCGCGTGTTTTGATGGTGATACTTTACTCTTTATTTTTTCTATTTGTTTTCGAAGGCAACGAACCTAATTTTAATATATATTAAATGTTTTTAAGTGTTGTATGTATGATAATCCGGTTATAATTTATGTAACCAAAATATACAATAGTTGCCATTTTGCCAATACAGTTATTTTATTTTAATGGAATTTATTATTAAAATCTGTCTAAATTCCATTCAAATACAAATAATGTGTGTACACAGCATACGCTACACTTGAGTTCAAGTTGAGGTAAGCAGTAACATTACAATGTATAAGTTAAAATATTAATTGATTTAATATTGTAATAAAGTTTAGTCCATAAGATGATTGTATTCATTAAAGCATTTAATTATTGTTAAAACTCTATATTGGACATATTAAGTACTTCACACTAAGAATAAGGTACTTATCTTTTAACGCCAAATGTAACCAAATGATAAATATTATTAATGGCTTCGTTTCAAGTTCGCCATACTTGTTTACTCATCAAAAGAGTTCCAACATGTTGGGAATATTCTGTACGAATAACGTCCGACTACCATTTTGTTTTTCAAAATGGCGGTACATACTAAGCCCTTTTTATTATTTTTAGAACTTAAATATACTGGGCGAGTCAAATTGATTCCCCTACAGGGAAAGTATCTACGTCCTACTCTAAATTATCACTGGGGATAGAAATATTTACTCAAAGGAAGTATTCAGGTTTTACTCTGTATAATTTGAAAAAAAATGGGGGTGGATATGAAATGAGATGAAAATCATTGTTGGTTTGGTAACTGACGTGACGTGTCTTTATAAACGTATGACTACGGTTTTTTTCGCACTATTATCAAAACTACAGTCCCTAACTCTATACATTACTAATCTATAAGGAAAAATTGTATTAGCATGTTTTATTGTTAACTTGTAAGAACATTATATGAGAAATCTTTCTGACATCAAGCCAATATCGAGAATTTAGAATAATATTGTATCTTTAATAATGTAATTTCTTGTTTTGATGTTAGATTGTACCATCTTATATTGTGCCCAAAATGAAAATGTAAATTTGAATTTAAAAAATGAGATATCCTTTTGATATTATCTTGAAAAAGGGTACAGCTAGCTAAGCATTGTGTAGCAATAAATTATCAATTGATTACTAGCTTATTAAATCTCTTCAATGTTGGCATTCTAAGCATCGGCTTAGGTTAGGCTAGGGCATTGGCCCTAGCACTAAACAATGGATGATTTTAAGGTCAAACATATCAAATATTAGGTTAAGTAAACATATAATAATATATAGTGATTGTAACCAAATACATATCAATGATCGTGTCTCAATGTTGTCTTAATGGTTAGTGGAGTAGTTCTAGTAAAGAGGTATCTACATTATTCGTAAAAGTTATGCCAAAAGGAATGTATCATGCAAAGTTCATGTATGCGATTAGCAACTGTTATTTGATTTTTTTTTTTTTAATTTGATTAATCATTATTTTTTACTGAAATGATAGATGTCATGAATGGTACAGTGACTTGGTTACATGCGATTTTTTCACAGATGTTTGACAATCATTGTCAAAAACTGGATGGAATAGAGGGTTGCTTGTTATAAAAGCTGATTTTACCAGCAATGAGGACTGAATTTGCCTTTCTTCTACGAATAGTATAGAAACCTCTTTAAATTGTTAAAACGGCTGCTGTAGCACATAGAAGTTGTGTAGTGTGGTTTGTTTTGACGTTATGTGCTATTTTAATTCATTAAAAGGTGGTCATAAATATCTTTGAAGTAAATGAATGGTTAACCAAATTGGATTTAAAAGAAAAAATAACCTTTCTTCTAAACTTATGCTTGCTACGTTTGTTATCATCGACTCATATAAATCTTAGCATATCAACGTAACATACCGGTGGAAAGGAGAGACAACTTTACTCTAAAAGGAAATAACCATTCAAAAGAGTCTCTCTTTGGACCCCAAACTAAATAACTTTTTACTTTGAACTCCAAAAGATACATAAAACTTTTAAAAAACGAAGCTCATAACGTCAAAAGAAATCGCAAGATATAGTAAACACGTCTTGTTGTCACTTTGTACCTGTTTGTAGGTCTAGCTTTAACTTCGCTGTTTAGTTTACACTGTGTTGTGTCACTACGGGTTCCTTTCACTCTGATGGTAACTTTGGCCCAAACAAAAATATCCAATAGAAAAATCTAATTTAGATTCTAGCTTGATTTGGAAATGTTGATTATAGCAGTTGTAGTAACATCTTATAAGGATGGGTTCAATGTGTTTTTGTTTGTTAACCCAAAGTTACTATTAGAGAAAAAACGGCATTAATTACAGTATGTTATCATAACCATATTACAAAGAATATTGATATTTAGAACATGATTAATCACATTTTGTAAAAAAAAAACAAACTTCAGCTTCTCGCATGACTATGCGATAAGACACGATAAGACAAAATACTGTGCGGTGATTGGTGGAAAACAAATATAACAAATATTACAGCAATATTTAATATACAGCAAAAAATCTGCACTAGTTCCATTATTTCCAAATTTCTTAAAAACCCATCATGGTTAATGGTACTATCGGCAAAGAATATTTTTATCTTATCGTGTCTTGTGACATATAGGAGATATAAACTTGTACGACTGTCAAAGTATGACAATATAATAACGAATTAGAAATACATCTTTAGCTGTTTTACCATCAAATAATTAATAGACCATTTAAAACCAATTTTGGTATTCACCTGTTATTCTAAACGATCCATGAATAAATGTACCTATCTATGTCAATTCAATGTTGCTACCAATAAAAATGAATAAATTAAAAATACGTGTTTTATTATCCGCTAATTTTTTTTTCACAGATATGTTCGATTTATATATTATGTTGCGACGGTAAATATGAAACGTGGTACAGAGTTATTCCGGTGAGAAGGAAAAGGAAAAAACATTAAGACATACGTAAAATAATCTCATTATGCGTTGAAAAAGCACACTGTATTTAACTGTAAAATAAGAAAACCATCCAAATAAAGGATAATTAGGTTACTACTGCTTCCAATTAAATCGATAACAATTAACTAATCGAGGTAATTCTACATACAAAAATCATTAATCATTTGACATTTACGTCAATTCCGTCCAATGAAATTACGTCTCTAACTAAGTAGGGGGGTTGGAAAACTAATCAAACAAATCAATAAAATATAATATTTTATTCATAATTCATATATTACATATAAACTGCCATCACAATTAAAACAATATTCAACATAACTTCATTTTTAAAATGATTCTTAGCTAACTATACGAGTACTTAAAACTAACTACAAAGTTTGACTTCAATTAAATATGTAATAATGCCCCATAAGGTAAAACTACATAGAACTAACATACTTTTTAAACTCACACGATTTGCACTCATTATACTAAATGAAACGGGTCTGTATCGCGTTAGATAATTAGCAGTTATCCCGTGACCACGAGCGGTGTAATCCGCTAGAAACGTCGGGTACGTATTTTAGAAAATACGTTAAATTATCTAACGCGATACAGACCCCTTTCATTTAGTATAATACATAGAACTAGTAAAAATACATAGAACAAACAATGTTAGCAGCCTTTAAAATAAAAAATCCATTTCTCAAATTCAGAAACTAAAATAATTTTGATTTAGTGTGTGAATTATAATTCGGAGTACAATAAATATCTTAATTATTTGGAAATTTAATAGGTCTTCCTATTAGATAAGTGGCAATCGCTTCGAATTCTATTTGGTTGCCTACTGTCAAAGTGTGTAGGAATGTGTCATGAACGTGTGACAACCATATGACAATCTAGTGACATTGACAGGATGCGAAACGTTTTACACTTGTCTCGTGACTATATGACAAGATATGATGAAACATAGAATCCTGATTGGAGAATGAAAACTACTGCTCAATATCCAACAGACAAAACATAAAAATGCAAAATGAAGTTTACTTTGTCTATTGATGTGTGACTCATTGACACAAAGAAGGTGAATAAAATATAAAATATATTACATAATATTTATATACATAATACTTGAATGGAATGGCACGTGATAAAAGAAGAGATAACATATAAGTTGCCTTTGTTACCAACCGTAGTATAAATATAAATGCTTATTATGGTATAGTACTATTTCATACCACAGGTGAAATTACATCAAGTCGTTCGCTCCATGCTCCAAATAGTATAAAGAATACTGTAGATCGCATTCGGCGAACGACTGCAGCTGTCATAGAGGTATCCACGGACAACCTAGTGTGAAGATGGTTGAAGTAGTTTAAAACAAGTTCGACTATCGAACTCGGCGAACGCAGTAGTGTAATTAGGGTCTAACGCCTTTAAGGAATAGATGCCAAATGAAAATGATTTTATATAAAAATATAATCTCCACTGTATCTACAATCTGTATCTACTGATATCTACAGTACAAAAGACGCCTTTGTCCAACAGTGGGATCTTATAGACCTTTTTACTCTAGACTATACTCTAGTTACTCTAGTCTAAAGTTCGACTATTTTACTTATGTTATGAGATACGATGGCTCACATTTGCAATCGTCGTCCGATTTCACCTGAAATTTAGAAAACAATTTAATTAGAAAGGCATATCATTAAAAAAACGATAGGACGCACATTAGATAACTGTACATGACAATAGGTGTTGGGATAAAACGACAATTTAATTAAGCAGCCTTCAAATCAATTCAATTTTGGCACGTTTTGTCAAGAAAAGTTGTCAAAAAGTATGAAATTTGGTGCGTCCCAATTTCATAGCTTCTGAGTATAACTTGAATACTCAGAAGCTCCTAAGTTCAATTCAGTAAATTCATATTGATAAGTTAACCCCTTCTACGCACCGCGGTAGTGGGCAGTGGTTCGCACGGGTGTACTTTTATTGTTCAGGAACTGGGTCACTGAAAACGCTGAATTAGTAAAAGAGTCGTAGTACTGACGAAGAGGAAGGTGTGCGACATGAGGTCGCGCGCGGAGGGCCGGCGCTCCGGCTCGTGCGTGAGCGCGGCGCCGCAGAACTAGTAAGAGTCGTAGTACTGACCAGGAGGAAGGTGTGCGACATGAGGTCGCGCGCGGAGGGCCGGCGCTCCGGCTCGTGCGTGAGCGCGGCGCCGCAGAACTAGTAAGAGTCGTAGTACTGACCAGGAGGAAGGTGTGCGACATGAGGTCGCGCGCGGAGGGCCGGCGCTCCGGCTCGTGCGTGAGCGCGGCGCCGCAGAACTAGTAAGAGTCGTAGTACTGACCAGGAGGAAGGTGTGCGACATGAGGTCGCGCGCGGAGGGCCGGCGCTCCGGCTCGTGCGTGAGCGCGGCGCCGCAGAACTAGTAAGAGTCGTAGTACTGACCAGGAGGAAGGTGTGCGACATGAGGTCGCGCGCGGAGGGCCGGCGCTCCGGCTCGTGCGTGAGCGCGGCGCCGCAGAACTAGTAAGAGTCGTAGTACTGACCAGGAGGAAGGTGTGCGACATGAGGTCGCGCGCGGAGGGCCGGCGCTCCGGCTCGTGCGTGAGCGCGGCGCCGCAGAACTAGTAAGAGTCGTAGTACTGACCAGGAGGAAGGTGTGCGACATGAGGTCGCGCGCGGAGGGCCGGCGCTCCGGCTCGTGCGTGAGCGCGGCGCCGCAGAACTAGTAAGAGTCGTAGTACTGACCAGGAGGAAGGTGTGCGACATGAGGTCGCGCGCGGAGGGCCGGCGCTCCGGCTCGTGCGTGAGCGCGGCGCCGCAGAACTAGTAAGAGTCGTAGTACTGACCAGGAGGAAGGTGTGCGACATGAGGTCGCGCGCGGAGGGCCGGCGCTCCGGCTCGTGCGTGAGCGCGGCGCCGCAGAACTAGTAAGAGTCGTAGTACTGACCAGGAGGAAGGTGTGCGACATGAGGTCGCGCGCGGAGGGCCGGCGCTCCGGCTCGTGCGTGAGCGCGGCGCCGCAGAACTAGTAAGAGTCGTAGTACTGACCAGGAGGAAGGTGTGCGACATGAGGTCGCGCGCGGAGGGCCGGCGCTCCGGCTCGTGCGTGAGCGCGGCGCCGCAGAACTCGTGGCCCTCGCCCGACAGCGACGGCGGCGGCGTCGGCCGCGCGCCCATACCCACCATGAACATTATCTGATAGTTGCTGTCGTACTCCGCGAACGGACGCTGGAACACACAAGAACAATTTGTAAACTAGCCTCGAAGGTTATCTTAAGTTGTGCCCGTTCCCGTGGGAATTTCAGGATAAATAATATACCATGACCTTCCCCTTGAACATGGCTATCCAGTAGAAAAATAATTATTAAAATCGGATTGGTAGTTTTTGGGGTTACCGCATTAAAAAAAGCCTATTTTAACTACATGACATGAACTAGGGACCCGAAAAGTATACTGAAATGCTGTTGCTATGATATGCACATGTCAGTAATTCTATGCTTTAGATGAAGAGTACACAAACTGACCTTTCCTGAAGCCATTTCTGTGACGACACATCCAATGGACCAAATGTCGGCGGCGCGCCCGTGACCAGACGCTTTCATGAATACTTCAGGCGCCATGTATGCTGAAACACAAACATTAGAGTTATGAAGAGGTTATACATTTTTTTAGACCGTGGTTTATAGAAGTTTAAACCAGGGTTTTTAGATAAACCGCTTTTTGTAATAAGAGCGTTTAAGACTAAAAAAAGGCACTGTATAATTTTTATTTCTCATACTCTTGTAAAATGTTTGTAAAATTATTTTTTTGTGTTTACCTTGCGTGCCAACGAATCCTTGCAGTTCATTAGGCGCGGTGGTATTGGCTCTGATCTTGACTGCGCAACCGAAATCACCCAATTTGAGGCAATGACCTTCGTTAGTTAGGAAGATGTTGCCACCTGTAAACATTATAATTGCATGTCAAATAACCATATTTCTTTACATTTTCTCTTCTACCGCCTAATTGTCAGTTCTCTTTGCTCATTGATCAGGCATGAATTCCTTGGTTGTTAACGTTTTTGCGCGTATGAATATACGTTACTGTTACTGTTAGCCTGTATCATCCCATTGTTGGGCAAAGGCCTCCCTCCATAAATATACGTTGTGGTTTCATAATGTTTACGCAAAGTACAGGGTATTACATACTTAATTGTATTCTTAGAGCGTTCACCTTGAGTTTTTATTTGGTTTGCTGTAGATATAAATTAAATCGACACTACTAATATAATAAAGCTGAAACAATTTTTTTGTGTTATTGTTTATTTGAACGCTATTTTCAGAAATTACCAATTGGGATTTTGAAAAAAAAAATATTGATTTTTTTTTATGTATTTTAAAACTTAATTATTAATAATATTGATATTTAATGCAAAAAACGTAAAAAAATTATTTTTTCAATTAATTATAAACAATTAAAAATTGATGAAATTTGAATAAAAGTCACGTGACTATAAACGCGCCATAATTGGTCACCATAGTTGTGACGTGATAATGATAGAGCTAATAACCATAAGTACGTACAGCGTTTACGGCTATTACACGTGTAGCCGAATGGGGCTACCATTATGACGTCACACGCGCTCGGGTTTGTTCGGGAGTTGTCCGAGTGTCTTCGGTACTGGATTCAAAAATTAATTTTTATTTTGAAATAACTTTTGAATTATTGCGAAAAAAATAAAATAAAAATAGTTTTGTTATAAAACTAATATATAATCTTTCGATTTATCACAAAAAATTTTTTTTTTCAAAAGCCCAATTATGTTTGTAATAGATAGACAAATTCAACGGGAAGGTTATAGCATATTCTTTATCCCGAAATTCCTACAGGAACGGGCACAACGCGTGTTAAACCGAGGGGCGGCGCTAGTTGTACTATACAAGTATACATACTCTTGATATCCCGATGCGCAATATTCCGCGAATGCAACGCATGCACCGCGCTCACAAGTTGCTTGGTGTACCTCCTCACTGTGAGTTCAGTGAGAGCGCCAGATGTCGCCACCAGCGCTTCTAGACAACCTTCCACGCATAACTCCATGAAGATTAGCATTTCTTCCTGTAGAACAATGTTTATCGTTTAATGTGAAGTCGCCATAAAACATATTGTAGCTTTGTAAGCGCTTTGTGGTTAAAACTATCGAGGTGTCCGGTTAGTCAAAATCAATTGACAGCGCATGCGTCTTGTTCATTGACGTCCACTAACCGGTAGCATAAAAACAGTTTGTTACTCTATCACGCAAAAACTACTGAACAGATTTGGATGAAACTTTACAGTTATACAGGTTATACTGATGTACTGATGTAGTGATGTATGTCATTCTGATGAATGACACATGGGATACATTTATCCTGAAATTTCCGCGGGGACGGGTACAAGGCGGGTAACACCGCGGGCCCGGCTAGAAAAGAGCTCCTTACCCGATGCATCTCGCAGCCGTAGTAGCGCACGAGGTGCGGGTGTATGACTCCCTCCAACACCTGCAGCTCGTTGGCGGCGCGCTGGAAGGCGCGCCGGTCCGCCGCGCCGATATTCAGCTCCTTCATAGCCAACAGCTGGCCGCTCTCGATGTTCACCACTGTGTACACCTGTACACACAAATATTACACATCATCATCATCATTATCATGTCAGCCGTAAGACGTCCCCTGCTGGACATATGCCTCCATCATTGATCTACACAAAATTTCATGAAAATAGGTCCAGCCGTTTCGGACGAGTATGTTTACTAAGATTGTGACATTTGTGTTTATATTGTTACCTTGCCAAAAGAGCCAGCACCTATCTTAAGTCCCCTCTGCCACTTGAAGTTGAGTTGCCTCAACTTATGTCTGTAAGCGGGCGCGGGCGCGCGCAGCACTTTGCCGACGCGACGCTCCTCCACTAACTGTTCCTCTCGTTTATCTTCAAGCATTTGTAGCGCTTGGAGTACACGTTCGCTACGATCTGGAAAAAGTAAAGTAAAATATTAGCCTGTAATGTCCCACTGAGAGGCAAAGGCCTCTCACTGAAGATATCAGTACAGTGAGGAGGAGGACATGTTACTAAAGTAAAGTACTCACTATTGTCAGTTTCCTCGTAGTTCTGCATCGGATCCGTTTCCGATATAGGCGTGGGAGGCGTCAGGTTCTCTCTACTCGATGTTGTACTCGGCATTGGACTCTATATCAAATAAAAATAAGATTCAATTTGATTAATCACGATGAGGAGATGTTAATAAAATGACTACTGATATGGCCAATCCCTACGAGTACATATTATAAAACAAAATCCTCGGCCTTGTTTGTCTGTCTGTCTGTTCGCGATAAACTCAAATACCACAGCACGGATTATGACGCGGTTTTTTAAATAGATAGAGTGATCCAAGAGGAAGGTTTATATGTAAAAACCTTTTCGAAATTCCCACGGGAACGGGCACAACGCGGGGCGCTGCTTGTAAAATATATTACAATATCAAAGAATGAAAAGGTTTATTGCTTTAATGTTATTCTACTATCTAATACTACTACTAATATCGCCTTTTGTCCTCTATAAAGTACTCATATCATACTATATACTCACATGTAATCTGTGCCTCGGTCTGGGTGATGGAGTGGCATCGGCTGAGGGTCGCGACCCGATCACGTGAGATATGCATCCATCCATGAGTTGCTTTAACTCCTAGGAAATAAAGTTGATTTTTGTATATCAGTTATTAGAAGTCGCCAGTGAGAGAAGGGAATTTTTTTATCACTCTTGTACTGCTAGTAGAGTAGCAATCTTAGGGCGTAGCTTGACTAAGCGATGTTCTCTTTTTATCGAGTGGATGGTCAACCTGACCAATCCTGGTGTCAGAGTTATTGAGCCGCCAAAGGCCTCTGACATGGCTCATGTAACGACTACTATCCGTAGAAAGTAACCGGGACCGACGGCTTAACGTGCCCTCCGAAGCACGGAATCATCTTACTTTTCGGGCAATCAGGTGATTCAGCCTGCAATGCCCCTAACCAAACTGAGGACAGTCTCACAAAGTGATTTTTGTGAGATATCCCCACCGGGAATCGAACTCGGAACCTCCGGATCGTGAGCCGAGCGCTCAAACCACTTGACCACGGAGGCTCATTGCAACTATTAAGAAACGTGCTGCTGAGTCCCAACTTGGATGGGTGGTCGATAGAGGCATCTCTATCTGAGCGCTACCGTGCTTCTTAGGGAACGTAAAATTGTCGGTTCCGGTTGTTTCAATCAATAGACCATGTCGGAGGCCTTTAGGCGGTCTAAAAACTCCGACACCAGGGTTGGCTACTAACCTACACAAACTTACTTACTTAAGGCGGATTGCATAAGAACTTTTAATGTTATTATTAAGCGTTCGTTTTAAATGGTATTCTATTTATCGTTATGTTAAAGTTAAACGATGTAATGGTGTTTACCTCAAACTCTTCATCGCTGAGATGCTTCGTGTTGCAAGGGTCGCAGGCTAACATCAGGAACTCTAAACCTTGGCTCGCCCATCTGTAACATATGTTAAGTAACCTTAAGAACTAAGAGAATTCTTAATTAAGAAGTTCTGAACTAATGTCTCAGACAGATACGGAGACCCATACTTCACCCTTTTTAGGGTTCCGTAGCCAAATGGCAAAAACGGAACCCTTATAGATTCGTCATGTCTGTCTGTCTGTCTGTCCGTCCGTCTGTCTGTCTGTCTGTCCGTATGTCACAGCCTTTTTTCTCCGAAACTATAAGAGCTATGTTGTTGAAACTTACGGCCGGTTGCACCAAAACTTTCATGTTACGAATTCGTAAAAAGTAACGTATAAAGTAAACGTATAATGTAAAACATTGTTGCACCACGTTTTAGCGATACGTTTTACGCTTACAATATACTATTACTTTTTACGGAGGTCAAACCCTGCTCATAACGTAAAAGTATAAGATTTTGACAAGTTATTAAGAGTATGTAATAAAACTGACGTTTGTTTGCTTTCTTAATTTGTTTTGGTTTGGAGGTTATTTTATTTATAAAACGCATTTATAGAACGTTCTATTAGAAATCACGATAAAGAAATTACCTAGATGTCTTCTACAAGTTCTGATAGTGACAGTGAAATTATTCGATATTTCACTCGACATCGTAGAAGAACAAATATAAGAGTAGACCAATTACTCATGGAAGACGGTTATTTTTTATGCCGTTATCGAATCAATTACTAATTGCATTGCGGTTTTATGCCACCTGCTCCATGCAGCAAGTTGTCGGTGACATCAACAGAATACATATAGCTAGTGTTTGTCGTGCAATACACAGAGTGTCTCGGGCTATAGCAGCATTAGCACCTTGATATATATACATGCCTCGTGACATGGATGAAATTTCTGAGATCTGTAATGACTTTTATAGAATTGCCCAATTTCCAAGGGTCATAGGTGCTATAGACTGTACACATATCCCCATACAGTCACCAGGTTAGTAAATTCTTATACACAGAAAAAATATGGAAGCAGTAATTGTTGCTACTGCTGTTTTATATAACATCTGTAGAGACCTAAATGAAGCATGGACCTATGAAGATTCAGATTTACCCATAGCTGAAAAACCTGAACCATTTCATGAAACCTCAACAAGAAATGGAGTGACTGCACTGAATAACCTTGTGAGGGACTTTTTTACCAATTGAAATATTAATAAAGTAAATAATGTAATGCATTTTAATGTGATTCATATATCAGGATTTCGTGATATTAAAACGTATGATGAAATAAAACATAGTTTTATTTTAAACTCAAACATTTATTGCTTTGGCAGATAAGAAAATGCAATGGTTGAATGAAAAAGAAGAAAGCAACATCAGTTTTGTAATTTTTTGGTGTATATATATTTTGCTGGTCGTTGGAAGTTTTAGTGACAATCTCAAAATGTTCTTCGTATACTTTCATTATTCAAGACCGCTATATTCCCTGAGATGGTGTTATCACTATCAAACCTTGATGGTACACCTTCGACAGATTCGTGTCTGACTGTGTCTAGTAGAATGGCAGTTGTGTCATCCAATGGAGCAGGACCTTTGCCACCGCCAGTTTGCCTATGGGCTTTTTTATAGGCAGCTACATCCTTTTTGGCATTCCTTTTCATGTAATCCCATTTATTTTTAACTGAGTTACGCTCCTGCTAACTGAACATGCAGGAGTGCTATTAAATTCAACATTTATGAGCTGCCATGCATCCTCTATTTGTTTTGGAGTAACTTGACCTGTTTTTTTATTTAAAAGTATGTGCTTATATTTTTTAATCAAGTCTTTCAGCAAACTCAACTCATTGTGATTAAATTAAATTTCCCATTAATGGTAAATATGTAGCTAGGATGAATTGATTCGTTCAAGCTATGTAGGTATTGTTAGTGCGATTTTGGAGTAATACGAAAGTCCTTATATCACTCTATTAATAAACATTTTCAATCACTGTTAATTTATCAGTTATTTGCGGCAAATTATCACCAATATTCATCAAAACCCAAATACAACTTATAAAAATACAAAATACTAAAAACGTACATAGCTGTCACCCACTGACGCTGTTGACACTAGTTATCATGTCTTACCACATGTAAAATAAAATCTACCATGGTAGTTAAAAACTACTAAGGTAAAATAGTAGAATTAACGCTTTATTTGGGTAGCAAGTAAATATACGGATACTTTGACACATATTTTTTTGGTGCAACGTACTTTTACGAATTCGTAATAATGACGGTATAGTATAACGTAAAACGTATAACTGAATTCGTATAAAAACTAAAATTTTGGTGCAACCGGCCATTAGTGTGTAGATGTATTCTGTGAACCGCATTAATATTTTCACACTAAAATAGAAAAAAAATAAAATTTTAGGGGGGTCTCCCATACTTAGAAATGAAAAAAATATTTTTTTTTTCATCAAACCCATACGTGTGGGGTATCTATGGATAGGTCTTCAAAAATGGTATTGAGGTTTCTAATATCATTTTTTTCTAAACTGAATAGTTTGCGCGAGAGACTCTTCCAAAGTGGTAAAATGTGTGTCCCCCCCCCTGTAACTTCTAAAATAAGAGAATGATAAAACTAAAAAAAATATATGATGTACATAACAATGTAATCTAACACCGAAAATTGGTTTGAACGAGGTCTAGTTAGTAGTTTTTTTTTTACGACATAAATCGTAAACCGCAAAAAAATACTGATTATTCATTCAATAACTCAAATGTAAATAAAAAAACATTTATTTCAAGAACTTCTTTATTATGTTACTCGCTGCTACGGAACCCTTCATGGGCGAGTCCGACTCGCACTTGGCCGCTTTTTTTACAGGAGTTTAACATATACAAACAAATTGAGAACACTTTATAATCGAGGACATCGAAGCGTATACACGAACTCTATACACAAATTTCGAAGACCTTTAAGTCAATAAGGATTGAAACTACGTTTACGGATACACTTCGCTTTTATTTAACATTTTTATCTGACGTTTCGGCTCCTTTACAGGAACCGTGCTCACAATTAAAAATGAGTAGTGTTCGCTTAAACTTAAGAAAGCAGTAAGTCAATAAGGGTATACGATTTAGACCAGTTCAAAGGAAAACCTATTGACTTCAAAGGGAAAGAAGTTTACATAGTTTACAATTTATATTCAGTAGTTGAAAAGAAAACTAATTTCGCCGTCCAATGAAAAGTAGGTTCAAAAATGATCCATCTCACCTAGGCCTCAGCCCCCGCCCCCTGTCACAGCGCTGCAGCACGAACTTCATCCAGCACTTGGCGAAGTCGACGACCGCGCGCGCCACCCGCCCCGCCCACGCGCAGCGCTGCGCGCGCGCCGGCCAGCGCAGCTCCACTTCATCCGGAGAGGGGGACATTAGGAGCTCGAAGCCCGTGCGGTGCGGCTGGGGGGTGACAAAAAGTGGATTAGAGGAGCGAAGAATACGATACCGTTATGGATTCGGTTGTATAATTGGGTTGTTTACACCGAATTTGGTGATGCTTAGGGCGCTTTTGGTGTCGGTCTCACACATAATACTAATCATAGGAAAGTAGTAAATAGTAAATAAATATCCTTCTATCTATCTTTAAAAATCTAAAAGCTACTTGACAATGATATTAAAATATGCCTTGTGACAAGTATACTTGATTATCAACCTCGAGATAAACACATAGGTCATACTATTCAATTGAAACCTACCTGTGCGTCTCCAAAATGGTTGACATGCTCCCCTCTTTCTTCAGTGTCTTCCAACACGCTGTCAGCACGGAGGAACACGAAAGGCCGCGGTCGCGTGCTGATAGTACGTTGTAACGCACGCGGGGGAGACGCCGAACGGTTGATACCTTCATGGACGAGTTGGTGTAGCTCTTTGTGTACCTAAAGGTTAATCAATATAAATAAAATTGAATCACCGAAATGTATGTTCGCGCATAACTTCAGAACGACTGCACCAAATTGTATGATTCTTTCTTTTCATTGGTTATGGACGACATTATATTAGTCATTTTGAGCTCTGCACAGTTAAAAATATAATATTACTCTGTTGGAGAATATAAATAATGTCATATGTATAAAACAAAGTTAAAAATAAAATATATAAATTAAATTAAAACCAGAAAGAGTTAGTGCCGTAAAGCTTTAAATTAATAAACAAACATTGAAACATAATAACTTATATCACAACAATAAAGACACACACAAGCGAACAAATGATATAACCAATGTCATAATTTAATAACAACAAAACATAGAACACATATTGAAAACGCAAAAAACGTGGGCACAAGTAAAAAATTAACACCAACATCTGTAACAAAACACAAAAAGACCGGGCAAGGATCGAACCTGCAATCCCTCACATGACACAACAAAAAGCCTTAACCAACACGGCTACTTGACTAACTTCAAATTAGGCCTTGCAAATATGTAACATACCCATTTATCATTAAGTACTGGGTTGAACGTGTCATTTACGATCATAGTGCCGGGCCGCGGTCTCGGACGAGTCTTTCTCTGCGGAGGTTGCAGCGAGACCGGTCTTGAAACTCGGTCTCGGCCTATGGTCTGTGTTGGGATGGGCCCGCACGCAAACTGGTATAATTCTCGGTGGAGCTAGATATAGTATTTTTACTCAGTATAATTTTATAAATTCAAATTATTTTGACTATAAATGTTGATACAGTATTTTGTCTAAGTATACAGGACTAAGAAGGGACCTTTAATTAGCAGTGTAAGCTTAATTATAAATTTGCAAGTCTTATAATACAACAGTAAATTCAACATGCTTGTGCAAAGATAAACAAGAGTAAGAATATATACATGAAGATTTCATAGAACACAAAACTAAAATATTATACAGTTTTATTACAGAAACACAATATTATACAGATCATAGGTATATACAGAAATTAATATTATACAATGGAAGTTAAGTTGGCTGCCATCTTGTTTTTTAAATTGGCATCATGGCAATAAACCATTAGCACGTGTCCGATAAGTCTGCTCATGACTGAAGGCTTCTGTTATATACTTAAATCAATATTAAACAAAATCAAATTTATAATTTCTGCTGTACACTCAAGATAAATCGGACTTTACTCCGCTTAGTTCCCATTCAACTCATAAGTAGACTTATCTGGCACGTAATTCCACAAAAGTTCCATACCTCAAATCCCAACTTGCATATCTGCAGTAATAACTCTCTAACTCTTCCACTGATGACGTCATGGTTTTCATGGTCAGGTTGCAGCGCTTCTGATTTCGAGTATATTTCCTGTACTTGCTGAGTTATGAAGTCTCGGAGGCCCATTAGGGAGTTCTGTGAAAAAATAGGTAGTGTATAGATTTTTTAGATTATCTTGTCTGTGGTTGCAAAAAGGATTTGTGTTGTGACCAAAAAAATGTTGGTTTGTGTGAGGTGAGAGTGCACATAAGACGGAAAGTGTGTTGTACGTAGTCTTGTTAAGTATGGTCGCACAAACGGAAAATCTGTTGAGTGTGAAAGGTTTTCAAAAACTTAATGTGTGATATAAAATATTTCTTTTATAACTAAAAATGTCTGTATGTATGTTGAAACAGACACAAGTGTGAAGTGTGTGGTAGTCTGTTTGTGTGTGGAAGGTTGTCTGCTAGCAAGGGTACGTTGTCTGTTAGGGTGATGCGTTCAATAGAGCCTCTTTGGGGCCAAAACTGAATACAAATATTAGAGTTGAGTGGAGTACTAGAAGCATATACTCACAAAGATAATGTTATGGTTGTGGTCGTCGGGCGGCGTCCGCGCGGCCAGCGCGCGCGCCCAGGCGGCGGCGCCGCGCGCGCGCGCTCCGCCCCGCGCGTAGATGCACTGCGCCGTGCGCAGCACCAGCAGCATGTCGCGCCTGCACCGCACATACGTAAATACTACTTGTGTAGGGTCATTCAGTAACCCATCGCCCGCGCTTCACTTTCGTTCATTGAGATTGAGTGAGATTTCCGTACGAAATTGAGGGTTATAGTTGTGTATAAACTATTTTATTGAATCGTTTTTTCTGATGGTGGAAAACGCTATAAAAAATCGGTTTTGAGATATAGAGAAAGACGACAAATACACATTTTTGTAACAATTTGTGACAAAGTACTAAAATACTTGAAATATTTTTATGCACTAACTATAAATACATATATTATACATACAAGTTATCCGTACTAATGAATATGAACTTTATTTAATTATGCTACTAATGCTGAGAGTAAATAAGACTCACTTCTGTTTCTGCATCTTATCGATCGGTTCCCCGTCTTCTTCCATGTCATAGTTCAATTCGTCCTCTTGTTCCTTCTTCATGCTGTCGAATTCTTCTTGCATATTCTTCACTAGCAAGTCCAGTTGGTTGCACGCAATTTTACTGCAATAACGGTACGTAGTTAAGTCAACATTTTTACAAACAACAATCAGAATTACTTGAGTTTTATTTCGTGTTTATTTATTATTTGTAATTTTGTATTCTTATTTGTTTTCTTTCTTGTAATTTTGGCAATAAATGATTATTTTATTTCAATCAATCATCTTTAGAAGCTGATGTTTCCCGGTATATTGCATGTTTGGAAGTTTCTTAGGATTTACATAACTTAAAAAAAAACACATTCACGTGAAAGATTTAGGCGTTATACTAAAACTTGGAATAGGATTTGTACTTGTACATAATTGGAATAGGATATTAAGATATTGTCTTTGTAGGAACCATTAACCATTAACCTAACTATGCTGAAACAATTAACTATACTCAATTTTCGACTACTAGGCGACTTAAAATCAATTTACTCACGAAAACGCCGGTGGTGCTAATATTTGCGCACAAGGTATTCGTCTCGCTAATCTGACGGCGAAACACCACTCCGCTTGTAAGGCCCCGCGACTCATGTCTTCTTTTTCAGACATTAGAGTTAAGTATGACAGGTACAGCTGTGAAGAAAATATCGAGTAGTAACATAATACCAGCGTGTGTACACATTTTTGGTTAACCGGACACAAAAAAATAATCCTCTTTATAAATACTAGCAGCGCCTTGCGGTTTTACCCGCGTTGTGCCTGTTCCCGCTAGAATTTCGGGATGAAAATTAACCTATAACCTTGCCGTTGAAAATACAAAAAGAATTATAAAAATCGGACAGGTAATTCCCGAGATTACCTCGAACATACAAACAAACAAACAAACTTACAAATTTTACCTCTTTATAATATTAGTATAGATAAGTATAGATATTAAGAATTATACTCGTACCTTCAAAGTAGTCTCAATAGAATCATCGAAAGCTCTCGCAACTTCCAACAATTGTGGTGCGGCGTCTTTCTTTCCGGGTAAAGCTGAGTCTACATTGCGTATGAAATCGACACGCAACTCTGTCGCCATGTCTAAACCCTCCTTCAGGTCGTGGAGAAGCTGGGAAAGAAAAAAAATGCTTTAAAATGTTGTAACACCTACACAAATAAAAAAATAAAATAAAATAAAAATCATTTATTTCAGGTCACTAGTTGAAAACCCATATTTCTTATTAATCGACATATTACAAAATATTTTTGAAAATGTAAATGACAAAACACCTACTTTACACAAATGAAAAACAATATATTAGTTAACTGTCCCTACATATGACATGTCTCTTACAACAGTGTCGTATGTATAGACAGTCAACCCTGTCAGCAATCATAGCCAGGACGATGTTGGTGCTAGGCCGTTCTCCGAACCAAAGACCAACTTCTTTTCCTCATTGTGGTGTGATGCTGGGGCTCCATTAGCGGGCTACGGCGAATATTCGTGTTAACACGATAATGGGGCCGCGTACATCGTGTCATCGTGTCATCATCAAATTGCGACCTACGTCTCCGCCGCACAGTTGGGAATTGAACAACACAATCCGGCACGATTTTTGTCGCAACAACGCGACACGAATCTTCGCCCGCTAATGGAGCCCCAGCATGAAAGCAATCCGTGCGGTATACTGCGAACATGTGAGAAGCACTACAGTATTTAGGCAGCCCCAACATCGCCCTGAATGCAAATAACATAAACTAAAAATTATTCTATGCGAAACAACATTAAAATCAGGCCAACAATTTAGCCGCCTTGTTAGTAAACGCTCTGTAACTAAAACACTGTTATAAAATGTTTTGTCTCTTTTGCTCTTCGGAAAATTGCGTATGTCAGAAAGTGACAAACCATTTGATACCAAAAATGTTCTTAGTACGCGTTTATTAATATGGCCCTAGATACGTTGTCCTGTTATCCCTTTCGTCCCTACCACCGCTTCCGTTGCAGAGATTCAATTCTTCTTACAATACTACATTTATAAATCTCTTAAGAAGTTGTATACTATTCATATTTTCGCCACAGTTATTAGCTGTACCTGTGTGCTAGTACTCTGCTGACCAAACACTAAGGCGAGTGAATGTTGGTTCAGTAATGTCTCAAGAAATTGTCCCATTGGTTTTCAATGAACGAACATCGGCTGCGAGCATTTGCTTTACACATGTGTATTGAGTAAGCTAAATGAAAATACGATTTTAAAAGATGATGTATCCTACTAATATTATAAACTAGCAGCGCCCCGCGGTTTTACCCGCGTTGTACCCGTTCCCGTGGGAATTTCGGGATTTTTTTTACATAAAAACCTTTACAAAAAACCGCATCAAAATCCGTTGCGTAATTTTAAAGATTTAAGCATACAGACAGACAAACAGTGTGACAGACACGAAAAAGAGACGACTTTATTTTATAACTAGCTGCGCCCCGCGGTTTCACCCGCGTTGTACCCGTTCCCGCGGGAATTTCGGGATGAAAAATAGACGTTGGCCGATTCTCAGACCTACTCAATATGCTCACAAAATTTCATGAGAATCGGTCGAGCCGTTTCGGAGGAGTACGCGAACGAACACTGTGACACGAGAATTTTATATATAAGATATGTAGTGATGTATGTAAGTAAAGTCGGTGAGGATGTATGTATTTATGAATTTTTGTTACTATTTCACGAAAAAACTACTTGACGGATGTATACATAAGAATAATACATGAGATACATTTTATCCCGCAATTCCCGCGGGCACGGGTACAACGCGGGTAACACCCCGGGGTACAGCTAGTGTTTAATATACCTGTTTGACAGTAAGACAGGACGGCGCCTCGGGTCCCACTTCCAGTCTAAACTCCAGATACCCGTGAATAGCTTCCAGACACAGCGCGTTCAACAACAGGAAGTGAGACCGATATGAGGGTAGTTTCATCGCCGTACACTCGGTGGACCAGCAGCCGTATCTGAGGGAGTGAATGGAAAGAATGAGTGAAAGGAAGGAATTAGTAGGAAGTCAGTGAATGAGTTACTGGTTTAAGGTTTAAGCTAAAATCGATCATGTTTAATTGAAACTTCGTTTACGGACACACTTGTTTTTTTTACATTTTTATGGGATCAGCTCCTTCACAAGAACCATAGTCACAGATTTTCTGATCTGTAAACGTAGTTTCAATAAAATTCACAGTGAATGAGTGGTTAAGAAGTGATTGAAAAGAGGGAATGAATGGAAAGATAATAGTTAGTTTTCCATAGATAATAAATGATATAATTAATTAATTACTTTTAGCAAGGCGCATTGTTTAAAATCGTCGGAATGTCATGCATGCAGATATAATGATGTTACATACTTTCATAATTTAGGTTTCAAATCGATTATAACTCAGTGACTTGACATCACGAAAGATAAAGAATGATACGCATATCAATAATAAATGAACGGTTTATTGTATGAAGCTACACAGATGACATAATTTACCTCTTCAATTCATATATTTTGGCTTGTTCTTGATTAACTTTATCTCCGTTCTTTTGATCTTGGAATCCGTCAACTTGATCAGTCTCGTCTGCTTCGGGAATTGTCTGTAACATACACAAAGTATTGTATTACAATTTTTTGTCAAAAAAGGATTTCTAATGTATTGAATATAATCCACTATTAAAAAATTAGAATCACCCTAGCTATATGACGGTTACCAAAAAACCGTATCCATGCTTCGGAGGTCACGTCCAACTGTCGGTCCCGGTCGTTTCAATCGTTGTCGCCATAACCGTCTTGGCTACTAGCCTATTCGATCTTACTTTGATTCCTATATCCTACATGTAGAAGCCGATACTCACATTTGGTTTTTCTAAAGTTTTTAATACTTTCACGAGTGTCTCTTTACGCAACGTCTTGAGAAAAGATATCGAACGGCGGAAGCCTTGAGTCTTGAGCGATTCTTGATAATAAAGCCTAGAAAATAATTAAAAGTAAAAATCTCTATTACGAAAATGATATGAAAGGAATTTGGGGAGACCTGTGCCCAGCAGTGGGATAGATAGGTGACATAAATACATCACTAATTCATTAAATAAATAGAGCATGAATATCGATACAGTCGTTTTTGAGTAATTAGTCTAAAACTGACACGATCTGTCACTTTGTATTATATATTATAGAAATATGTCATATATTTCAATCAAGCAACTAACATTACAGAAAGATGTCAAATTATTCATCAAATGCAACCATTGGGTGCTTTCTTAGCTTTAATCGAACACCACACTATTCTAATCGAAATCCTGATAAGAAAATTACATTTAAGGAAACAAATTTTTTTTACTCATGCACAGAACTCTACATACTTGAACAGTGGCGTAACATTTCTATCCAAGAGCCGCATCTTGGCCAAGTCTGCGAAGCTGCCCGTGTTATAAACGTCCCAGTCACAATCCTTAGGCACGGACTCTGAGGTAAATTCAACGCCTGACGTGTACCCACTTTCTAGTGTATCAGTTGTGTTAGTAGAGGAGTAGCTGTCGAGGACTACTTCGGGAGTAGCGGGGGCTGCGATTTCTGGAATAAACATTAAAGTATTGGCAATTAATATGTTATTAATAGTAGTTTATGTTTTAATACCCGTGTTATATGCAGTTGCATACACTACTTTATCTTCACTAATGCAATTAATCAAACAACAAGAGTAAAAGCTGACAATAGTTTTTCACGCGTACGTGTATTGTCACAGTGAACTTGCCGCCATTAAAATCTAACCAATGAGAGCGCAGCTCGCGCAGTGCCAATCAGGAGCGAGCGCGCGATTTAATGAGATTTTACGATATCGATGTGGATATTATAACATCATGTGGAATTGCTTAAATTGAGTGTTTTAGTTGTCTGCGCTATAACAGTAGTAATTATAAGTCAAGTATTGGAAACGTAAGTAGAATGTTACAACATTAGTGTAGATAATAGTAGTTTATGTAACTGTCATATAATGAAGGGTATTAAAACACGAGTGTGAGTTTATGAAACGAGCGCAGCGAGTTTCATAATAGTAACGAGTGTTTTAATACCCGTGTTATATACAGTTGCATACACTACTTTATCTTCACTAATACAATTAATCAAACAACAAGAGTAAAAGCTGAAAATTGTTTATTTATAATAATTGTTCAAATTTTGTATGGTACAATTTTGAAAGTTAATGTTAATTATTGATCCAGCAGCTGTAGCGGTCGCGGGGCAAGCAGTAAAGCTCGTAGACGGAGTCGGAATATTTATATTTACTTCATTCGTCTTGTTTTCTATACTGTTCAAGATCGTATTTGAGACTTGAATTTTATTCATTAAAGACTCATCAATGTAGCTTTCAGCCACAGTAGAAGACTTCCACCCCCCGTGTCGTTTCAGTGCGGTCAAATCACCACCGCTATCTATGAGAAGGGTCGCCGAGGTGCGCCGGAAGCAATGCCCTGTGTACAACGCTGGGTTAGGCAGATTCAAAAAACTTGCGATAGTTTTTCCCAGAGCACCAAATTTATTAATACCAGTTCTTTGATCGAAGCAATTCCCTGATCTATAGCTCAAGAAAAAGGCAGGGTTTCGACAGGGGGTGGGTCGAAGTTCCATGTATTTTTTACATACGGCATAGCAGTTGCCCGTCACAACGAAAGAACGATCTATTTTCGTTTTTGTTTTCGAAACTTTCACCATGATTGTACTGTCGTCTATGTTAGAGACTTCATCGAACTGGATGTTGTATAGCTCTTGCCTTCGGCATGCCCCCATTATGCCGAAGATTAGTGCAACCTGTAACAATAAACGATATAATAAGCTTGATGTACATAGCCAAGGCAAAAACTATGATTTATGAAGTAGTAAAGTGTAGGTACCTACTACCAAATGTATACACAAAGCGCTTAAACGGAGTGTCTAGATAACTTGCGTATGTAGTACGTAAGTACTAGGTAGATTAAATAACAGAACTAAAATACACTTACCTTTTCAAAAAGATACAAAATATCTGGTGAATCTTCCAGGAACATCTTTATTTGACCTGATGTAAACGTCAAGGACTTTTTTTCCTTGTGTCCTTCTGAACTGCGTTTCAGGAACGCTATGACTTTTGAATACTTCGTGATATCAATATTGTTGTAGATACTCAGTGTGGACTTGAGCATAGAATATTTAGCCCACATAGAAGATGGCTTGAATTTGTCGGAGAGGTCTTTGAGATACGCAAGAATGACATTTTCAGAAAATGATGTAGTTTTCTTTTCGATCTTCCGTGCCAAAAAGTTATTATATTCTTTTTCATATAATTTTCTAGATTTTTCTGGCAAAAGATTGTGAGTTACTTTTGTTGCCAATTCTAGAATATCCGGAGGCGTACAAATATCATCGTCGCTATCCATTTTTAACTTTTAATTTGTATTTTAAAAACAAAACACAATGCGAAACATTAAATTCACGCGTAGGTACGTGTATTGTCACAGTGAACTTGCCGCCATTAAAATCTAACCAATGAGAGCGCAGCTGCGCGTGCATGGCCAATCAGGAGCGAGTTCTTTTTTTATTTAATGGACACAAGATCTTACCAAAGAGTTTTGTGTATGTAAGTTTAGTAGTTTCGACGAAGTTTTCACGTATAACCCAACTGTTTTCAAAAGCCAGCCTAATATCAAAATTTTATACAACTTGTATGAGGATTTTGACATAAGGCTCGCCAGGTTAATTGGTCGCGTTATAATGATGATAAAAAGAGATTTTACGGTATCGATTTGGATATTATACCATCATGTGAAATTGCTTAAATTGAGTGTTTTGTTGTCTGCGCTATAACAGTAGTAATTATAAGTCAAGTATTGGAAACATAAGTAGAATGTTACAACATTAGTGTAGATAAAAGTATTTAACATGTCTTTAAGCGCGGTTTAATGGTGCCTGTCTATTGAAGCTGAGCAAGGCTGAGGAGCGGAGAACCGGAGAAATATTAACCAAAAGGATTGCATTAAATCCAATAGGATTGCAGCCTAAAGCTAATAGATTAACAAGCCAAGAAAGTGAATGATGTAAAACACTAGCTGTACCTCGCGGTTTCACTCGCAGAGCCCGTTTCACCCGTTCCCGTGGGAATTTCAGGATTTGAGTTATAATGGGTGTAAATCATACGAATTTATTTTATGTAAATAGATTTCGAAAATGACACTACCCATTTTTCTAAATTACATGTTTTGCCCAAAATTCCAAGAATCCACTTACTATCGTCCTCTCCTTCTTTAGGAGTCTCCTGTTTCTCCTCCTCCTTCGGTTGGCCATCCTGTTTATCTTCCTCCTCTTTATGACTCGAGTCACTGTTGCTTGAATCGGTGGGTGTAGATTTGGTGCTAGCGCCGTCGTGCATTGCGAAACGCACCTGACACTTACGAACATCTTGTTTGACACTGAAAAGAGTCAAATGTCAAATGAGTCAAATGATAATGAATAACGAATCGTTGCTAAATCACAAAATAATCTGGAATCCTCTAGACGGTGTACTCTTTAAAACATGCGCACGCACACATAGATAAGCGGTACACGGGTTTTGAAAGAGGAAATTTGTTACGTTAAACGTGTAAATGTGCGTCTATGTATGTGTGCCTTCTTAGCGTATTTTATTTTGTGACTGCAAAAAACGTTGTTATACTGCTGATGATAATTATGATTGGTGGTAGATGTATCTATCTATCTCGGTAATATTATTTACATTACTGCGTATAATGGAACCAATGATAAAAGATAGGCATTATATTAATAAGTAGCTTTTCCGCGCGGTGGTTCCATTCTCGATCGAATAAATAGCGCCAGTGTGGAAATTTAATAGATTGCGCGACCCCACTAAATCTGAGAAAATAAAGTTATTTTCTCAGAATAAGTAGGGTCACGCCCATACATTTTGTGGAGCAGGAAAAAAGTCCTCTTTATAAAATTAGTATAGACACTTGAAAACAGTTCCTCACCTTGCAAATTCCACATCATGGGACACTTTCCGTCGCCTGTCTTTCTGAAACTTCTTCAAGGACCAAAGAAAGTATCTAACTGTGAGCATTTTGACTCGCATCAATACTGCTATGTTGTACCATAGACATAACGCCTGGAACCATAAAGAAGGTAGAAGGTAAACACTATAGCATGATTTTATTATATAACTAGGAGCATCTTTCAGTTTTGACTACGTTTTACGCGTTATGTGAAAAGTTTGGGATAAAAATAGCCTATTCTGATGTAAAACTATAAGTGCCTCAATGCTTGGGTGTTCCTATTAGGACGTCGGTGCTCGCTAAGAATATTATTCTTTTGCGGAATTCAACCCCTAACAGGGCGAATAGGTCACCCCCGTTCTCCCCAAGCTAAGAGAGGCCTCTAGTAATATTAGAAGTACTATAGCTCATACAAAGACTTACCTTCAACCTATTTTCAAAAGCCGGCGTATCCACAGCGGGTTGGCACTCTATCATAGCCCTGGTAGAGGGGTATAGCGATACCGCGCCGTAATACGCTTCTAGTAAGGTGTACACCTCGCGCATCGCTTGGCCTATCCGGTCGGTGCACGCTTGGCAGTCGAAACGAGGACAGCAGTAGGAGTTTTCTGAAAGACAGATCTTATGTATTAGTTTATAGACGTTGTAGGTTTCTAATACACTTTATATTAATTACTAGCATTGCCCTACGGTTTTGCCCGCGTTTTAATCGTGCCTGTGGGAATTGCGGTAGGAAAAGTAGTCACAAACCTCCCTCTTGAATCTTGAAATTTCTTGAATGTCGAGTATTTTTTTAGAAAATCAATAAAATAAAAACAGACCGCTTTTGGGTACTTGCGGATTTGTTTTTGGCGTGAATATTTATTTTAGTAAATGACTAAAATAAATATGTTTGGCTTACCATCAGTATTTGAGTCCGTTTCATCACCATGCGCTGGCGTCTCTTGAGATCCATTCATAGCTTTTTTTCTGCACGGATTATTATCTACAAATCTGAAAATATCATTCTAAATTAGAGACGTTGCGACTATTATTTAAATTTAAGATGCAATAAAATATTTTTAGAAACATTAATAGCGTCTTAAAAAAGTTGAAGTTCGAGTAGGTTTCTGGACAACCCTGGTGCCGGAATCTTTACATGGTCTAAGCATTGAAACAACCAAGATCGAAACTTTAATGTGTCCTCCGAAGCACAACAGTGATCAGATAGAAAGGCCATTATAGGTCACCCATCCAAGTAGGAGTCGAGCGCAAGTTGCTTAACAATCGCGATAAGCTAATATGGTTTGGACAAAAAAAACCAAGCGTTCGTAGCGACGATACTGTATACGTACTTATATTCCAATATGTTATTGATGACTGTGGGCACTATTTTCCTCTGTGAGCACAGATACATGTCTTGTTGAGCGAGGGTCCTTCCAGCTATCTTAGCTTGAAGTTCCAACCAAATGAGGTCTTTGAGCTCGTTCTGCCAGACTTGTTCCTCTCTACTTATCTGTTAAAGAGATTAATTTAATTAAAGTATTGCCAGTAGTATAAAAAAAATCCTGCTGTTACATAGCAGAAAAATGTCAAAAAATCTCATCTCACCGAAGATATCAGTACACTAAAAAGGCTTAGGTGTAATCACCACGCAGCGCATAGGATCTATCCAATTTTGTCAAAAAAGCTATACCCTCAAACTCACCGTTCTCCGACATCCTTTCTCCACATTCCCCATATTGATCAGCATACTAAAAGTCTTATGGAAGGTGACCCTGCTCGCTGGCAGCTGTTCACTCTGTTCCTGATCCCATTGATCCTCGGGCTCCAGGTCATCAACATCAGCACGACATTTAGGACGGGAGGTGAGGGACATGAACCGACTGCATGATTCTACCTGATGATGATGAAGGGAATATATTGGGGGTTTTAGCTGTGAATAAAAAGTTTGAGTGGATTAAATAGGAGAAAAGAAAGGTTGATAACATCACGTAGCAGGGGAAAGGCTAACTTAGAAAGTAAAAGATCAAAGGCATGCCATATAAGATTCCATCAGAGAAAAATCACATAAGATAGTACTCTTTATTTTATAGGATTGAATACATGGCCTGGATATTAAACATTTCCATATTCAGTGAGTTACGTAAGCCTATGGCCTCTTAGCACACAAACGATTGGGCCAATTCAGCCTAACCATTTAATATACTTGTTAGCAACGACGGGATTTCTATAAATAGCTGTGATTCCATATTAACAACTGTCAAATCATGTGGCCTAAAAAATAAACACGAAATTAATTTGTTTATTGTGTATAGAATACACAGTTACCAGCTATTTATAATTACTAGCCGTGCCTTAAGGTTTTGCCTGCATTGTACCCGATTCTTGAAGCATTTCGGGATATAATTAAGCCTTCAACAAATTTAAAAAAAAGTCAACCTTATTATATTACTAGCAGCGCCCTAGCAGTACCCGTTCCCGCCGGAACTTCGGGATAAAAAATAGCCTATAGCCTTCCTCGATAAGTGGACTATCCAACACTGAAAGAATTTTTCAAATCGAACCAGTAGTTCCTGAGATTAGCGCGTTCAAACAAACAAACAAACTCTGCAGCTTTATAATATGAGTATAGATACTAGTGCATTATTTTTCTTACACCCAAAGGTACTCACCAGAGTAGGAACAGCTGCCACAGGGTTAGGCGAAGGTAATGAATCCGCCTTCTCCTGGTAGCTGGTGTCCAGCTTCCAATCTCGTTCCTTAGATCTAAGCAGCTTCTGACTGGCGCGTTTCCTAAAACGTTCTGAAACTGTCGACCGCCTGATAAAAGACTTAAACTAAATCATACTAGTATAATTAAGATGATGTGTTGAACAATTCTGTAATGTCCTACTGCAGAGCAAGATACATTGCACACAGAAGATATTAAGTACAGTGGGTCGTACGTTCCTCTTTGGGGCGAAAACTGAATAAAAATAATGGACTTTGAATTCCACTTTACTTAATGTCTAATGTGGCCAAACCCAAGCCAAACTTACAAGCGCTCGTAAATTTGGCCTGTACTATCTTTGTTTAATACTACAGGAGACAGTCTGCCCGTGTCTTTTAGGCTTTTACGGATAAATCCCAGGACTTTTTTTATTGTATGAACTATGTCGAATAAAATACACTAGGAAAACAAATAACGAAATCATGGTTTTGTGGTCAACATATATTTTGGGTCTGTAAAGTGAATTTTAATAACAAATAGATTTCAATAATATTGCAATATACTATTGTTGACAATATCTATACTAATATTATAAAGCTGAAGAGTTTGTTTTGTTTGTTTGTTTGTTTGTTTGTTTGTTTAAACGCGCTAATCTCAGAAACTACTGAACCGATTTGAATAATTCTTTCACTGTTAGATAGTCTATTTATCGAGGAAGGCTATAGGCTACATTTTATCCCGGATTTCCTACGGGAACGGGCACAACGCGGGTAAAACCGCGGGGCGCTGCTAGTTTTAAATAACGAAGATTGAACATTGTCAGTTGTATAGCAATTTTATTATGGATATTTTTTATTGCTATTCAAATCTATTTTTGGAAGATTTTATTCCAAACTCTGCCTGTAATTAAATCGTGCAACTTAACAACTCACTTCTCTGTCTGATTGAGCTATTTAGCATATACATTTAGTGTTTCGGTTTGTATTAACTAACAATAGTTTGTATTTAGCTTGTGTATGATGATGAACTGAATTTAGTGCTTTTACAGTAACATTTCTTCATAGATTAGAGCTATACATTACCTGGATCAACGGCATTATCGACGACATCTCTCTTCTCTTTTATGGCTCGGCTAACAGGAGAACAGGAATCCAACACGTTTCTGGAACATGAGACAATGTTAAGTTAGTGAAGAAGGAAAATGTTTCATAAGAATTGGAACCACATTACTTCTAAAAAGAAAAGTTTTCATGAACGGACACAACGCGGGTAAAACCGCGGGGCGCTGCTAGTAACACATAAAGTGTCCATAGAGTATCATTTTGATCTCGTTAGATTGCGTGTCACAGTTTGTTCAGTATAACAAATGTGTCTATCAACCTATTGGTGTTCAATTGAGACACAACAATTCATTTAAGTATGATATGATATCCACCATGGGCTCATTCCTTTCCATTTGGCAGGTCTTTGACCTGCATTGGTATCTAATACTAATATTAAGTATAAAGCTGCAGAGTTTGTTTGTTTGTTTGAACGCGCTAATCTCAGGAACTACAGGTCCGATTTGAAAAATTCTTTTTGTAATGGATAGCCACATTCAAAGGGAAGGTTATAAGCTACTTTTCATCCTGAAATTCCCACGGTACCGGGTACAAAGCGGGTAAAACCGCGGGGCGCTGCTAGTCACACATATATTCAGAGAACATCCTTGAAAATATGACCTAGATAAGGACTTTGTGAAAAAATACCTTATTTACTATCGTGTGAGTAATGTGATGTATAAAGACTCTTATCTCAGGATGTCTGTACTTGCACAGCAAATAAAACATTATCACTACATAGTATAAAATAAAGTCGTCTCTTTTTCGTGTCTGTCTGTTTGTCTGTCTGTATGCTTAAATCTTTAAAATTACGCAACGGATTTTGATGCGGTTTTTTGTAATAGGTAGAGTGATTCAAGAGGAAGGTTTTTATGTAAAAAAAATCCCGAAATTCCCACGGGAACGGGCACAACGCGGGTAAAACCGCGGGGCGCTGCTAGTTACAAATAAAAAACAAACAAAGTGAAACGACGAGGCGACAATTTCTCCAACAATTTAGTAGTAGCAGATTTAGTTTGTAATGTCCTAATGTCAGGCCTCTCATGTCACTGAAGATATCAATACAGTGAGGAGCGTAAGCGTAATTACCACGCTTGCCTAGAGTAATGCGGGTCGGTGATCTCAAATCTGAGCTATGTTGTTCAAGCAAAAATAAAAGACATTTGCAGTCTTAAATTTAATGCTCCACAGAATTATCACGGCTACACAATCCTAACCTAATGAACCAAAATACCATCACATTTTTAACATCTATTTATTTTAAAATGAAAAATATACTATCAATCGAACAGGATGTGTCAGAAGACGTTTTTGTAAATTCGAATCAATTACCATAACTAATAAGAGAAAGTTGTATTATTGTCCCAAGTCCAACGTATCCGTGACTAAATCCGGTCACGTAAAGATAAATAGATAAGGCCACAATTCGTATGAATTGATCACTCAATTCGTTAAGCCGTATAAGGGCATTCTGAACGTAGGGCTCCTGGCGCAGTTTAACAGTGATGGTAATATTATATACATAATGTATACCCGGACAAATTCACACACGGTTATACCCAAAGTTAGCACTAAGCTTGTATAATGGAAGCTAACTCACTGATACTACTACATATACATACACAAATACTTTATAAGATTATATAATTGACATCCAGACGTCGTCGCCAACAACTGTGTCTCAACCCGCAACCCCCGACACAGTAAGCGTTCTCACTGCCACTGTGCCAACGGTCTTGTCAATAATATTAAGCAACGTTGAGTTGAGACACCTGTTTGGTGATGGTATTTCTATCTGAGTTTGCTTCTGAATACTCTGTACAGTCAAGACTTGGCATATTAAGGGCTAACATAACACCATTGAGTTATAATATGTACGTACATTAGTACATATATAACTCAATGGCTAACACTCATAACGACGAAACGTTAAAACGTAAATAATGATTGTAATTATAAATATTCATATTCATATTATCTGCATCTGAAGCACATATTCTTATCAATAGGTATTATATTTAATCTTGCATTTCGTATGCAAGGTTAACGTTATTGACACGTGCTCTTACGATTAAAGAAATTTCGGGAGAAAACCCGCGGTTTATTGACCACTAGCAGCGCCCCGCGGTTTTACCCGAGTTTTGCCTGCTTCTGTAGGAATTCCGGGATGAAATTGCCTATAACCTTCCTTTGAATGTTGCTATCCGATGCAAAAATAATTATTCAAATTGGAATGGTAGTTCCTGAGATTAGTGCGTTCAAACAAACAGACAAAAAACAAGAGAGTGAAACTCTTCAGCTTTATTAAGCACTAGCAGCGCCCCGCGGTTTTACCCGCGTTGTGCCCGTTCCCGTGGGAATTTCGGGATAAAATGTAGCCTATAGCCTTCCTCGATAAATAGACTATCTAACAGTGAAAGAATTATTCAAATCGGTTCAGTAGTTTCTGAGATTAGCGCGTTTAAACAAACAAACAAACAAACAAAACAAACTCTTCAGCTTTATAATATTAGTATAGATATGTACTATCTAACCATGCCCAAGCAGACAGAGTTGGGAAAAACATGAGTTGGGAAAAACATGAAATGCATGAACTACGTCCATCAAACAATATAATAGACATTGTGAAGTATAAATGTTTCCTGTCATATTGGTGAAAATGTGAGTCATAAATCTTGATTAAATTCTTTCTTCAGATAAGTATTAACTCTAAATATCACCTTTTTTTGGAAATGGAAAGTACATTTATTAAATAGCTGTTTTGCTAATCAGTGCCTAATTAGTATCATATCAATTTGGCTGTAGTATTTTTCCTTGCCTTTAGAAACAACTAAACTAAACTACGGTACACTTCAATATTGAAAATTGAATACTCCTAACATAACATTTTACAATACAATTATCTAATATATTTTGTACCACTGCTGGGCAAATATGTCCCATAAACATCGTAAGCTCTCAGTTTTTGCGAGCAAAGGCAAAGTTGAAAATTTTCATTTATCTTTAGTATGTATACTTAAAATGCTCAAATAACTCCAAAATAAAAAAAAAAAGGTTTAGTTATATCACCGATAAAGATAAAGCACATTAAAATAAATCATTGTTTTAGCAACAAATAACAGATATTATTGTTCCACGTAAAAAGATTAGATAGATAAAGTCGGCGCCAATATTTGTTAAATGGCGTCCATAATCATTTTTATCAGACCAGCCGTGAGCCCGTCTAGCACAACTTACGTCACAGGACAAGGCATTACATGATAAACACTGTATATTCATTTCAAGTAGGTTAGTGTGGCCAACCCACCAGTAGCCAATGTTTAGAGGATGACAGAAGATAGAGAAAAAGTGGCTGTGACATACGGACAGATAGACAGACAGACATGACGAATCAATAAGGGTTCCGTTTTTTGCCGTTTGGCTACGGAACCCTAAAAATGGAAAGAAGCCATCGACAAGAGCCCAGCTCTTAATTTTAAAAAGAACCAACCCTGATGTCGCAGTTTTTAGACTGCTTTAGAAATAATCTTTAGAAATAAAGATAATGTTTAAATATGAAAAAGTACCGCACTTGTCTACTTGTGTGTACCTAAAACTGAGACACACAAAAATCAAAAATCTTTTATCACAAAGGAATTATAACAATCTCTAATAGGCCTATTCATTTATGTTTGTCACGTTATCACAATAGCCACGTACCCACCTAGCGCACGGGCTCGCGAGCCATGGCTCGCGAGCCAGCCATCATAAGTCGTGTATATTCAGCTGCAGCTATTTTCCTAGCTTCGCGCGCGAGCCAAAACATAACCGTACCCACCTAACACACAGCGCTCACCGAGGCACCTTTGAGCGCGTCAAGTTTACCGACAACAGATGGCTCGGGGCCGAGCCGTGCTCAGCCGAGCAAACGCGCGCCCGAGGCAGCCCGAGGCACGTCCACACCAGCCGAGCATTTGGCTCGCGAGCCTGTGCGCTAGGTGGGTACGGTTATGTTTTGGCTCGCGCGCGAAGCTAGGAAAATAGCTGCAGCTGAATATACACGACTTATGATGGCTCAGCCTGCCTCGCGAGGCGGCCTCGTGTAAATTGAACAAAACTACTGAGGCTGGCTCGCGAGCTTGTGCGCTAGGTGGGTACGCGGCTATTGAGGCTCGCGGCATGCACGCACTAAAAGCATGAAGTAGTTAATTGACGTCACTACCTTGACGTTGTGTTGCGTTTCCATAGCAGCAGAGAGGGGCGGGGCGAAGCCTGGTCCACCAATCACAACGCATTAATATTGTCAAAATCTTGTCGTAATGCATTTTGTTTGGTCAGTTGAGCTCCAACTTGAGTTGAGTACAACTCCGCTCCGCTTATGGAAACGCACCATTATATTGCTTTTATTTCACTCGTATCCTATCTCTAAACCTTTTTCCTCTTCAGGAGTAGTCTTCGGCTGGAAAAATGACGACATTGGTCCACATTTTGGGACTTAACGAAAAAATAGAGTATACCTACTCTACCCATAGTCTCGTGCGTGGCTTGTAGCAATCGTAGTAAGAAAGAATATAGTAGAACATCTAACTAAATAGATCGGGTCAAAGTCAAAATCAAATATTTTTATTTTCCGCTTCTTTGAACGTACCACTCACGATGTTGGTCGAACTGTTTGGGTGCGTTACCACTGTAGCGGAGCGGAGCTGCACGAAGCTCAATTGGCCAATCAAAACGCATGAAATTTTCAAACAAGGCATTGACTTTATCAAAATCTTTTCGATGCGATGAAATTGGTAGATTGAACTCCACACAGCTGCGCTTGGCTTCAATAAAAACACACCCTTAGGTAAGTAAGGCATTTTGAAATGTCAGTCCCGGTTGTATAGCTAGATCATGTCGGGAGGATTCTTAGGCAGTGTGCAGCTCTGGTTTGCCCCCTAACTTTTGAGAGAGATGTTGATAGATATTACCGCTACATTCATGGCTTTAAAAAAAAAATTTTTTTAGAAAACAGACACACAAACACGTCAAACTCTTATTATCCATTTAACTGCGTCGGGAATTAAAATAAAAGAAACGCTATCTTAATGAACTTGTACTTCTGTTCGGTTTAGTAGAAAATTAAATGCAACGTTTGTACAATAACAACATGCATAAAAGTTTGATCAATGATTGGTCATTGGTATCATCGATCGATCAAGGTTGACCTTTAGTTCAAGGACAAACAACACGGTACATACTTCAACTCACCAATGGTTCAACGAGTATTTTTCAATAAGTAACTCGACCAAGTCATGCCAACTTTATGTTTTTCAGAGAAACGACGCATTTATGAAAATGTATATAATTGTAAAAGACTAGCTATTGAACGCGACTTCGTTCGCGTAGTGGTGCTTATAATAGGTTTTTTTAATTGTTTTTATTTTTTATTATTTTAGGGAAATGATTTTACTAAAACACGAATCACGTCCTCCATAAATTCCGTTAAAGAATGCGAATGTCTATGAAAAATTGTCGTAGATTCGACCAAGGAATCACTCCTTTTCTCCCGCTTTGGGGGTACATTTTCGGAAAATCCTATCTCATCGGATGTCTGCGTCATACAAAGACCACAGTTTCAGGTCTCTACTGTCAGCGGTTTGAGCTGTGCATTGTTGATCCATCAGTCATTCAGGCCATTTATTTTACAGCCTAGCAGCACCCCGCGGTTTTCCCCGCGTTGTTCCCGTTCCCGTGGGAATTTCGGGATTTTTTATACATTTAAACCTTCCTCTTGAATCACTCTATCTATTTAAAAAAACCGCGTCTAAATCCGTGCAGTAGTATTTGAGTTTATCGCGAACATACAGACAGACAGAAAGATAAAAGATAAATTTGTATATTCAGTGACCTTCTACTACAACTAAGCTTAGATTTCCTAACTTTTTGAGTAATGATAAATAGTTAATACCTAATGGTGCTCCCACACTGCTGTTACAAAATGTTTATAAACATTTTTGAACACTAAAACATTTACTAACAAATGTTGTCAATTCTTACATTTTGTTAGGAACTGTTATATGTTATAAGTGCTCCTACACTGATGGAAAGTGTTTACTAACATTTTATAACATTTTGAATCTGGCATTGGCTCGCAGTTTGGTTTTGCGTTCTGAGGCGTCTACACGAAAATGGAAGAAGATTTGCTAATTGGGATAGCTTTCATTTTTTGTTTAAAAAAAAAGAAAAAGCGCTCTTATTGGATGCGCCGAACGCTTAAAGCTAGAGAAAAACTCATCGACTCACCGCATACCCCGCCGTCACCCGTATAAAATGTTTACAAACAAAATTTTGTTCAAAAATGTTAATTAACATTTACTAACATGAAAATTTTTTTTGACTTTGGTGATTAAATGTTGGCTAACAAAAGTTTACTAACGTTACTTAACATTCTATAACAGCAGTGTGGGAGCACCTTAATGTATGAAATATCTGAACAAACAGCGATATCTTAGGAACTCCCCTTTGTGTAATATGATGAATATTATGGGCGGTTTTGCTGTAAGGAAATCCGTATTTAACTTATGTACGGTAAACATTGGCATACATATTTTGTATGCATAAGGTAATAACTATGGAATGTAATCTAACATTGTATTGTATCTCTCCATGCGCCAATGATCTTTTGTATTAAGTAATTAGTAGAGCATTATTGAAAAACGTGTGCGTTTGACGAAGGAAATATCGTACGGAAACTTGCGGCACCATACTTATTGACAACTAGCTGTGCCCTGCGGTTTCACCCGCAGCGCCGCCGTTCCCGTGGGAATTTCGAGATATTTATTACTTATTTTCTTATGCATATAAAAGAATCATCCAATTTGGTGCAGTCGTTCTGAAGTTATGCGCTTAGTAACACATTCAGCGATTCATTTTTATATTATAGATGTCTATAACAGCGACTACGGCCTCCTAAGCTGTGACGATATAGTATGCGTAGCTGTAACGATACATAGTTTTTAAACCCGCACGATTTGCTCTCATTATACAAAATTAAAACGAGATACAGACCCGTTTCGTTTAGTACCTATAATATGTAGCAATATAGTATGCTATAGTCGCCTCAATCAGCCTCTCAATTAAGTAATCTATAAATAAATATACGTGTAATTCTAAATTGTTTCGCCAGTTGTGAAATAACGATGTCATAGGTATAGGTACTAACACTCAAATTCATCAAACATTTAATCCCAATGCGTAGTTTTTAGTGTTCCGTACCTACCAAAGGGTAAAAACGGGACCCTACTACTGAGACTGCTGTCCGTCTGTCTGTCCGTCCGTTTATCACCAGACTGTATCTCAAGAACGGTGCTAGCTAGACAGTTGAAATTTTCACAGATGATGTATTTCTATTCCCACTATAACAACAAATACTAAAAAAAAAAAGACGTGTGGCACTCGGGGACTGCCGCGGTAAAGCTATTGCATAGCATTTTGTATCAACTTATGCAATTATAATTTAATACGTCTAATCGCACACAACGCCGCGCCGTGTCGAAGACTGCCGAACTGAAACGACGTTAGACGATGCACGGCCTTCAAGCCACACCTCCTTGCCCGTCGGAGTGGGGAGCGTGAGGTTTTTTCGTTACGGAATTTCTGGATTCGGTCCCCGCGCTCAAGGCCCGCGATAGAAGCTATGCAATAGCTTAAAAACAAATATAGAACAAACGTCTCACTCGCACTTGTCTTGCGATTTTATTAAGTACGCTTATTTTCCTGCTATTTCGTATGCACGGCAATAGTTATCTGGCGATTAATGTTGATATTAATGTATGTCACCTGAGTATTTCATCAGCCTGGATCCAGGTAACTACAAGTACCTATATCGTTTATGAATACTGTATTTAACAGCGTACCTTGTTAAACGTTCCTTCAGAATAAATAAGTCTATCATATACAACAATAATTATCAAAACCAGACTTGCAGAGAAAGAAAGAAACTCTTCAGTTTAAATTTATATTGAAATAACCATTTAAAACCTTACGTTTTCTTCTTCAAGAATAAGAATAAAACCCCAGTTATAGAATTTCATTCGAACCCGTAATCGTGTTAGTTCTAACCCGAAATAACTAACAACTATAAAATAAGCATAATCTTTAAAAATATTCGCGTTACAATATTAGATAGTAGTTCATTATAGGTACCTATTATAACTTATCAAAAGGAACTAAGTAGCTACACAGATAGTGCAATTCGATACTTTATCACAATATATTATACTTGTGAATAAATTATATACGTATTACCATAACAACTAGTAAAACAACAGCGTTGCTTGTTTCTGTGAAACACAAAACATTTTAAATACCTCGTCTCTAGGTCTACTGTGTGAGTCATAGGTCAGTGAACTCTGTTATTTGATTTGTAAATCAATAGAAAACTGGATATCATCTTGTTTATTAGCACTTAGGCAAGGCCACTAATTTTCTTATTATTGTCATCTGGAAGAGGCCTTAATAGTGCAGAGTCATGTTCATTTGCTGTTGAGTATGAAGTCGCATCTTCAAATTTCGAGTCAAGCTAAAAAAGATCTTCTTTTGCTTTAGTTAGGTTGTATATTGCTTCCACAGTTGGCAAACTATATTCGTTGCTTCATCCAAGACCTTACTATAGGATGATAGTTATACTGTGCTATAGGTACCGTCACAGCGTTTTTAAGCGGAGCGGTGCGCAGATCAATTTAGCAATCACCAACAGCCTCCGTGGTCTTGTGGTTTGAGCGCTCGGCTCACGATCCGGAGGTTCCGGGTTCGATTCCCGGTGGGGATATCTCACAAAAATCTCTTTGTGAGACTGCCCTCAGTTTGGTTAGGGCATTGCAGGCTGCATCACCTGATTGCCCGAAAAGTAAGATGATTCCGTGCTTCGGAGGGCACGTTAAGCCGTCGGTCCCGGTTACTTTCTACGGATAGTAATCGTTACATGAGCCATGTCAGAGGCCTATGGCGGCTCAATAACTCTGACACCAGGATTGGTCAGGTTGACCATCCACTCGATGAAGAAGAAGAAGTGCATTGCGATCGATCCATGACCGCGGATCGCAGAATCTTGGGATCAGATGGATCGTCCGGTGTCGATACGGCTACTGAGCTCCGGTACGATTTTATGGCAACAAAAAACAGGTGATTGAAACAGACAACTAAATAAAAAAAATCTTAATACATCCATTTGTTGTCATCATCTTTATACTAGTTCTAATTAAGTTAGGAACTAAGAACGTTGCGATAAGCCGTTATTACTTTAAACACTCGTGTTCAAAATTATTGAGCGTCTATTATTCTTTACATTACGTGTCATTGGCGCGAGCCATACAAACATTATGATATTATAGATAAATATTAATATCTATGATTGATTGATGTGAACGTAATACGTAAATTTATACACATACATATCGGAGGATGTTGAGCGTAATAAAATTAGAAGACATACAATATTTCGAAAAAAAATATTAATTTTTTTGTATGAATAGAAAGTAGGATAGTATACCGAAGACTACTCCACTTTTCCTTATCTAGGTAGCATTTAGTTGTTAGCAAACACACGTTAGTCGACGTGGAACTAACGCTGTGGCAGACTTAAGCCTTCCACGTCAAAAGAAGCCAACAAATGGTGACGTCACACCGTGAATAGTATTTCATAAGAGATGCGATTGTTACTGTCTTGTCTTGCCGATGGTAACCTTACTATCTGAGCGCTACCGTGCTTCCGAGGGCACGTTAAGCAGTCGGTCCCGGTTGTTTCAATTGTTAGACCATGTCGGAGGCCTTTAGGCGGTCTAAAACTCCTATACCAAGGTTGGCCGCTACTCGAAATGAATGTCTGTCTTGTCGACAATTCTTAAGCTGGGTATCCATTTGCGCAGCCTCGTGGCGAGCTGCCTCATCCTGAGCGTGCCGCGGGCTTCGGAAAGTACATGCGTCTCCACTTGAGCACACATAATATCGTATCGAGCGGCAAGCCTCAACCCGAGCCACGGTTTTCATATAACTTAATTAATTCGATACATTTCTCATTATCCATTTTGCTGCGTGCCGAGCACACGTACGTCCGTCTCCACTTAACGCACGCCTCACGCTGAGGCGTCTTTGAGCATGGCCATTTACCGACACGATTTGGCTCGCTGCGCGGCCGCCTCGTTTGGTTCAAGTCGCGGCAAGCCTCGACTCGCGGCACGGTCTCCACTAGATCTGCCTCGGGCCGAGGCAGCCGCTCGGCCCGAGGCTGCCTCAAATGGATACCCAGCTTTAGAATAACAGCCACTATACTAAATATTGAAGAGGCTGAACAAGCGTTAAGCGGTTTGTAACGTTTCGTCCACGTTCATAACCAAGATTTCATAACCAGTTATGAATAGTACCAGTTATGAATACTCCTCAGAAAAGTACCAGGAGACCAGACATGTATAGGAGGTTCTGGTTATGAAAATGGAAAAAAGAGTTTTGTTTGATAACTGGTTATGAAACAGGGAAAAAAATCCATATTCATAACTGGTTATGAAATCTTGGTTATGAACGTGGACTACACCGTTTGTAAAGTCTATTTTTAGTATCAATATCGATATTCTTCAATGTCTAGTTCATTAATAGTAATATTGAGATTAGAAGTATTGGAAAAGGTTAAAAGGGTAAGGTTTTTATAGGAAATGCGATACGACTTTTCTTGTTCTGAAAAAATTTATATGAACATTTTTAAATCCGCTGCACGAGTTTTTAAGTTTTAAGAGTTAATTAAGTTTTAAGTATTTGTCTGTCTGCTAAACTGCGTTTACCTAACCTATTGAAACATCCTGGGATTGAAAGATAAGTTCTTTTTTGACAAGCCCGTTGGCACAGTGGCAGTGAGAGCGCTTACTGTGTCGGGGGTTGCGGGTTCAATTCAAGCCCGGAGTCGACAATATGTGCAGACATAGTTGTTGGCGACGAGCGACGTCTGGGTGTCAATTATATATTCTTATAAAGTATTTGTGTATGTATAAGTAGTAGTATCAGTGAGTTAGATTCCATAACACAAGCTTAGAGCTTACTTTGGGTCTAATTAACCGTGTGTGAATTTGTCCGGGTAAGTATATTTATTTATTGACATTTTAATTTAAAAACTAAGCTCTTAGTTTGTATCATGGTATTAAACTAACTGATACGATTACATTTACGTACACAAATACATTATGTAAATATATCATCGACACTCACACGTCCTTGCCAACAACTATGCGTTCACATAGTGTTGACTTCGGGCGGGAATCGAACCCGCAACCCTCGACATATTGCCAAACACACTTTAAATCGAAACCTTATAAGATATTAAAGTTACATTATAAAGTCTTTTATCCAAATGCGTTCAGCAGATTTGGCACGAAAGACAAACATTCGCATCCTCAAGAATTTACAAATTACAGTATAGTAAGATAATATTAGGTAGACAAGATAAGATGGATTTGGTATTTATAGCTCTACACTACCTGTGCTGATTAGATGGTACATAGTTGACCGGAATGTATGTCATTGTCTTGAAAAAGAACACTATCTTTATCAGGAAACCAGTAGGTACCTACTCAAAACTAAAAATTATATGACCCCTGGCTTTATCTATACTAATATTATAAAGAGTTAAAATTTGTAAGTTTGTTTGTTTGTTTGTATGTTCGAGCTAATCTCAGGAATTATCAGTCCGATTTGAATAATTATTTTTGTAATAGATAGCCACATTCAACGGGAAGGTTATAGGCTATTTTTCATCCCGAAATTCCCACGAGAACGGGTACAACGCGGGTAAAACCGCGGGGCACGGCTAGTTTTTTATACAATTAGACCTAACAACACTCCCCATGTGAGCACCTTGCAAACAAAAATAAACCAGGTAGATTAAAATCGGTCTATTCGTTTAGAAGCTACTAGGTATTCTACAGACACTTTAATGTTCAACTTTAACATTCCTTGGTAGCGCCGAGTTCAAATAAGGACATTTTATACACACTAAAGGAAAAAAACAAACTATAGCTTGATCCATCTATTGAAGAAGTAAGATGGCCACAGATAGACAAATTGGCATCCAACTTTATATGTTAAACTAAGAGGAGACTTTTAAGAGGTCTAAAACACGATACTATTTGACCTCGAACCTATACCGACTTACGTCAAACTCAACTTGATGTACCGCTCTTATTACCTCAATGGTTAAAACTCAAAACATATTAGTTAAGGAATGACAACGGACATAACTTACTTTAATTCTAAGAAATTAACAGGTGAGGAAAATAAAAAAATAACCTTTGGTAGGTACTGATAAAGTTACTAAGTGACTATTATCTCGTCTGTAGCACAGATAGATAACAAAGAATGAACTTGGAATGATAACAGATTTATTTTAGTTTTTAATATCCGTACTACATAAGAGCATCCGGTTTCCAAAATACTCTTAAAAATAATATATAATACAATCCATATTCATGAGACTCGATTTAGTTTCATGGTACGATCGAATTAAAATACCAATTTAAAACAAACAACACCAGATCTTACAGGTACTAGCAACGCACCTCGGTTTTACCCGCGTTTTGCCCGTTCCCATGGGAATTTCGGGATGAAAAATAGCCTATAACCTTCCCGTTGAATGTGGCTATCTTTTGCAAAAAGAATTATTCCAATCGGATAGATAATTTCTGATATTAGCGCGTTTAAAAAAAACAACTTTCAAACTTTAATATATTAGTATAATACTCGTAGATAAAGATAGATGATAGTAAGAAGCTGGATACAAAATTCATCAGACGACTGTAACTAACTGTAAACACTTATCATCGCATAAATTATATGAGTAAACATATTGCATGTTATCTGCAAACAATCGTAGTTAATATCTTTCCGGTGCTTGTAGCAACACTCGATTTCAACACTTGATCATTATCAGGAATGAACTAGGTGCCAATAGGCAGGCGTAAAAAGCGATTTTCACCTGAATAAATACCTAATAAATCAATGTAAACTAATATTATATAAAGATTTGTAAGTTTGTTTGTTTGTTTGTATGTTCGAGGTAATCTCAGGAATAATCAGTCCGATTTGAATGATTCTTTTTGTGATAGATAGCCACATTCAACGGGAAGGTTATAGACTATTTTTCATCCCGAAATCCCCACGGGAACGGGTACAAAGCGGGTAAAACCGCAGGGCACTGCTAAGTTTTATAAAAATACCGTCACTTACCTGTACTTGTTGATAATGATGATGAAAGATACGAAATCGTGAACTAATACAAAAACAAATGAAGGATATTACCTATCGACCTTTGTGACTGTCCCGGAAACGGGGTGTAAGGCATAACGGTACGCGTACACCGAATCCGTCATCGGCCGAAGTATGCTCGGGCGTCATCGGCCGAACTCGGCCGATCAAATCAAACGTAAGTAAATGGAAGAGAGCGCATACACTGCTAATCGGACGACGTCGGTAGTAGCAGTGTACGCGCTCTCTTCCATTAACTTACGGTACGCGTACACCGAATCCGTCATCGGCCGAAGTATGCTCGGGCGTCATCGGCCGAACTCGGCCGATCAAATCAAACGTAAGTAAATGGAAAAGAGCGCATACACTGCTACTCGGACGACGTCGGTAGTAGCAGTGTATGCGCTCTCTTCACTGACCTGTACTATATGGACTGGCTGCACCATACAAATGACAGCTAAGGTGTGGTGGCAATTTGAAGCGCCCCTACGAGTTTCCCGAGAACTAATTTTGACGTACACTGCAAGCAAATGGCCCCTGTATGAGATTGTAACAGCGGCGACGGCGAGTTTTTTGTGTAATATCAAGGGCGTACCCAGGATTTCAGCTAGGAGGGGGCAGGGGGCTGCTTATACCTGTTTCGAAAAGATCGTCGGTCGGGTATATTGAAACAAAAAATCATGAAAATTGACTTTTATTCATTAATTTTGATGATGACACAAAACAAAATATTATACATAATTATACTATACATTATGTATAATATATATTATTATATTATGTATGTATATATTAATTTAACAGTAATCTTCTCGGATTTGCCGCAAATTTGTCTATGACAGTCTTTTCAGTAAACTCACTGTTGTCTTTTAAATAATTGCGATGTACGCTCATCAGACATAAACCCGTAAGCCTTTCTTCACCTATGGTGCTTCTAAGCCACGTTTTAACTCTTCGCAGCGTACTGAAGGACCGTTCTACGGTCGCCGTGGTGCATGGGATAGTGCTTAAAATGATTAATGCCTTTCTGACAGCAGGGTAAAAAATGTTGGCTTCGTTGAACAGATCAATTACTTCTATGTCCCTTAATTGATCATCTGATAAAGCCTTCGTCACCCATAAATTATGCCAAAGGTTCAGTTCTCCGGTGATATCCAGGTTATAAAATTCTTGGAATGATTCTGCGTTTTTGTGTAGGTCTGTAATGCTGGTTTTTGTCATATACAAGGGATGTAGCCTGCTTAAAGCAAACGCCGGAGTATTTTCTTGGGAGAATCGAATATTCAGTGATGAAATGAGTGAATCAATGTATGGGATTATCAGGGAACGCCGCCAATATTCGTTATCATTGTCTGATGGCGGATTACTTCTATGTGTTTGCTTATGAGCAAGACGTGGAATCGAAATTTCTATGTTCAAATCCATTGCAACAGCTCGTGCTTTTTGAAGTATTTCATTACTTATTCTATCAGGAAACTCGCGGACATTTCTGAGAATGTCCTTGATATTTTTGATGTGTTCCCCTACCGAGATCATGTCGATCGATTTAGCTTGCAGTGCGTTAACTACTGGTTCTAAAACTGCTGAATATTTGGCTATTGTTTGTAGAGTAACAATAAACACTGGTTTTGTAACGGCTGAATGCAACTGATATGCAGATTTTCTGGTGGCATAATTTCCTTCTACGGATAACGTTTCTAGAGATTTCACAAGCTCTGAAAAATGTTGAGAAAACTTTCTGATTGATTTATATTTTTCTGACCATCTCGTCTCACATAATCGTGATACTCGTAGGTTTGGAGCGTAGTTTCGACGTGTAGTCGATTCCCTGAAAAACGTTATAACATCCTTTACAGTGGCGACAGTATTTCTAATTTCTGGCACTGCGTTCGCATCATTCACAACAAGGTTGAGTTTGTGACTTGAGCAATGAAAATATAAAGCACGAGGATATTTTTTTCTCAAAATGGCTTGTACCGACACGACTCACTATACAGACTCTATATCGAATGTTGTTGAATATTTAACTATAGAAAAAAACAAATCTGGCTGAAAAGATATTTTGTTTCCAACACTTCATTTTGCGCAGAGTAGGTAACACGTTTTTAATTTCTATTTGCCAAAAAAAAATACATTTATTTAATCTTCTAGGGGGGGGCAGCTGCCCCCCCCTGCCCCTACCTGGGTACGCCCTTGTGTAATATAATTTTATTTCGTGGTATTTAATTGAGATTTCATATTTAATTGTGAAAGTTGAGCTAAATAAAGATGATAAAATGTGTGTTTTGTAAAGCTCGCTACCGAAAAGGGAGTAAAACGTCATTTCACAGGTACGTGTATTTTATTGTTGTTTTTATGCAAATTTGTCTTGAAATTGTGTTTATAGCATTGATTACTATCTAAAAATTGTTTGCAATGATATCTTAACAAAATAATGATGATATAATGATGAATTTCGTGAGAATTGGTGTAAAAATTAGTTTTATTTATGTTATTGTTTATGCACTAGGGATTGATAAATTCTTATCGATAAAATGTCGATATTCAATACTAAAAGTTGACATACTTAGTATAAGCTCAGTAATAAGTATATGTTATGTTATGTATAAGTTATCAATTCTATTTTTGCAGATTTCCTTCCGAGTTGACGCTAAGAAACGTGTGGTTACAAAATATGAATGCCTTAAACTGGACCCCGAAGAAAACAGATTATCTCTGTTCCAATTAATATATTTTTTCAATAAAAATGTCAAAGTATTTTTGTTTTTTATTTTGTCTAAGCTACCCAGTTATTATTGTGTTGGTCTAGTTCGTCCCGCCAACATAACTGGCCCACAATAGCTCAGGATAGAGATCAGTGGAAAGAGGGTAGGGAGGCCTTTGCCCTGCAGTGGGACATTTATGGCTAATTAATAATATTAATAGACATAGCAGTTTGCAATACACATAACCTGCAAACCACACATACAGAAAAAATAGCAAAATATGTAGACCTAGCAATAGAAATAAAAACACAATGGCAGGTAAATCAAGTCCGCACCATCCCTATTGTTATCTCCAGCACAGGCGTCATACCCAAGACCCTACACAGCAGCCTAGAAACACTCAATATGAACCCCAATGTATATAAACTATGACAAAAAGCCGTCATCCTCAATACTTGCAGACTTGTCCGCAAGTTTCTCAATTTATAATTATGGCACTTGGCTTCGGCCCGTGCTCTCTACATAACCACCCTTGGGAGAGATATACATTGTATAAAAATACCATAATAATAATAAGCTTACCCCATTTTGACAAAACAGTTTTTTTTTTGGAAAATTTTTAGAGTTACGGTAGTGTTCCCTAACATTTGTGTTTAATAAAATGTCTATAGTTTAATAATGTTCTCAAAATCGGAAGTTAATTAGACAAGGTACATTTATAATCATCGATATATTTATCATTACCACAGTCGACTTATGAACATCACTAATTTTAGTTCCATGGAAATTCGTATCTGCCTACAGCGCCAAAATGGCGACACTCAAATAGGCAGAACATTATTATGACTGCAGCCAGTCCATTTACTAGAGGTCAGTGGCTCTCTTCCATTTACTTACGTTTGATTTGATCGGCCGAGTTCGGCCGATGACGCCCGAGCATACTTCGGCCGATGACGGATTCGGTGTACGCGTACCGTAACGTTTGATTTGATCGGCCGAGTTCGGCCGATGACGCCCGAGCATACTTCGGCCGATGACGGATTCGGTGTACGCGTACCGTAAGGTGTGCCATCTACCGAAGTCAAGTCTGTCAAATTGATGCAATTTTCATTCAGTTTTATACCCAAAGGGCCTTATTACACGTATTATGAACAGTTTAGTTATCACACGGTTTGTCACTTTCTGACCTACGCAATTTTCCGGAGAGCAAAAGAGACAACATTTAATTACACCGCGTTTATTAATAAAGTGGTAAGAGTCTAATTTGAAAGTTAAATAATCCAATTGTAGGACATTTTACAACTGCCATAACAACTAAACTACTTTGCACTTTAGTAAGATATAGCTTAGAGCTTAATTAACCGCGTGTGCATTTACAGGAAATATTTATTTTTATTTATTACTAGCAGCGCCCCGCGGTTTTACCCGCGTTGTGCCCGTTCCCGTGGGAATTTCGGGATTTTTTTTACATAAAAACCTTCCTCTTGAATCACTCTACCTATTACAAAAAACCGCATCAAAATCCGTTGCGTAATTTTAAAGATTTAAGGTGAGGTGAGTTCAGCAACTCGCAAAACGCGGTTTTTCCATCCAACTATTTTCATATAAATTGTCACAATTTTGATTCTAAAAAACTATTATATTAAAGTTGAGGATATATTCTAGTGGCAAAGGTATTTCAGTACACGATTGGATTAATTTCCCTCGATAGAAAAAAATCACAAAGTTGCCTCTTTTATTAATTTAAAAATAATTTTATGGCTAAAATAAACAGATTTTTCCCAAAGAAAAACAACTATAATATAGGTCGTAGCATGAGCTAGGGCATTAGGTATTTTTTTGTAACCTTTCATTTCATTCTTAAACACAATTTCAAAATACCTAAAAAAAATCGAGAATTTGCCGTGTTGCGGGTGACGCGGGGCGTGATCAGTCGCGCTCAAGCGCTTGTGGAGGACGGACCTATGCCAAATATTTGCTGGAGCGCGGAGATGCAAAATTTAAAACTTTTTTCGCAGTAATAAATTTGAACTATGACGGTTGCGTGAAAATGAGGTTTTAATATAAATAAGAACTGTCTGAAGTATAATCCGGTCAATTTAAACCAAAAATTTAGAGTGATGTTACATAAAGTCCCAACAAGCTGAAAATCAGGAAAATTGTTCAAAACATAATTATAAACAATGTCTAAAAGTTCCCCATCATTTCCGTGTATGGAATTTTTTTTATTCAAGGTCCAAAGGTAAAAAAAATAGTTTTTCGCGATTTTCAGCAAAACGGTAAGTTTTCTCTTAAAGTACCTGAGAAAATAAAAAAGCTTATAAAATTCTCTATAACTTTAATTCTATCCACTTTTTCCATATTCCCAACCGTTATTGAACTACAAGCTCCAGAAATGTAAAAATTAAGGACCTCGGTAGGTCATGTCACTGTTGAGCATTGGGGCAGGCTCCATAGTTACCTGCCCGAGGTTTTAGAGGAGCTTTTAGACATTGTTTATAATTATGTTTTGAACAATTTTCCTGATTTACAGCTTGTTGGAACTTTATGTAACATCGAATGTATAAATTGACCGGACTATTATAGATTTAGTAGATTATTGCTTTGAAAAAAAAAACAAAAAAATATGTTGTGTCACAGTATAAGAATATCAGCAGAACAACTATACAGCTGCAATGTTGATAGTGGGGATACCTATAAGTACTCGGAATTTTAATTCGATTCCAGATTTGACAATTTCAGTGTTGCAACATTATGACAAGTACTAAATAGTGACGTTGCGATATTATTCGATATGGAAATGGAATATTTCTGGATCGATTCTTCTCGCTTATAATTTTACTCTCGTAAACTAAGTATATCAGGAAATTAAATAAGTATTTCTGAACCGATAATTTAGATTTGACGATTAATTAACGATCTTAGACTTTTCTTTTATAATTGTGTGTGAAATAAATAAAAAAATGTGATCATGAAGGAACATGACAAATAAAACAGATAGATGTATAATGGTAATAATTTATTTAATAAATTGTCGCCGTCATCGCTATCGCTGTCACTTTCTGTAACATTTATTATAAATGTGTCTGTGATATTGTCAATTAACATATCTAGCCTACTCATTTTTTCCTCTTCATCACATCACTACACTATTATAATGTGGTATCATTATTTAATTTCACAAAATGACAGTAGCTAATGTCAAATCTGGAATCGAATTAAAATTCCGAGTATAGGACAAGACTTGTCTCCTAAGACGTGGCTTATGAACTCGGTGGCATGCACATTTTATTTTGGTATTTTTACGATTATTTTATACTAACTTATTGAAATATATTTTTAGGTCGAACCAACCTGGAAATTCAAACACTTAAAAATATTTCTGCTCGTTATATTAGACAATAAAAATGATTTCACCCAGTGATAAGACCGATATTTTTTTTAAACCTTTTATCTCTTTTTAGTTATTTTTCCCAAGGCTACCTACAATATAATACTAACCTTCGTAATATCTACGATTAGTTTTGCTTGATAGGCTTTTTTTACTGTAGTCACTACACTGTGGCATCTCAATGAGTGACATATTCAAACTTAGCGCGCAAACTACGCGCGAGCGGGAGATCGCCCGCGGTTGGACCGCAGGCCCCGCACCCACCCCCTCCGTAGTAGCTAAGCGCTGAACTCACGTCACCTTAAGCATACAGACAAACAGACAAACAGACAACGACTTTGTTTTATACTATGTAGTGATGTGTGGCTACAGCAACCCGCATTTGGCAAGTGTGGTACTTATGCATGCCTAATCCTCCTCACTGTTATGATATTCAGTGAGATGATAATCTCTTGTAGTTTCAGACTTGCACATACGGTTTAAAAATGTAGTAAGTAGGTATACTACCATATTATAAAAAAAGGTAACCCATATTTAATAATGCCCTATAGTTACAGGAAATGACGTGACTATATCAATAATGGAAATAATAATAGACGTCCTTGAAATTAGTAGCAAAGATCAAGGTCGTCGGATATCACCAATTATAATTCTTGTTGCTATGGGTGGGTACTTATTTACCTCATTTTTGGCGGTTCTAACAAGGCACGTAAATTGTGCTAGTAAATATTGTAATTATACTTAACTGTCGAGTCAAAAGGTTACTGCAGGTAAGATGAGTGGATAGTCAAGGAAAGACTAACCACCTTATTCATAAACGTAATTTTTACTTTATTTACGACAGTTAAGAGTTAGATGACGTCGTAATGACGTCGTAACAGACTAAGTAGTTATTAAGTATATTGTAACATGGAGATAATATAAAAGTTTAAGGGTCTTATTAATTATCACTTATTTACAGCACGCCTATCAAATGGTTTGTCCCTTTCCGACATACGCTATTTTCTAAGAGCAAAAGAGACATAACATTTTATAACATTATTTAAGTTACGGAGCGTTTATGAAAGGCGGTTTATTACTGATAAATATTACTCCTCAAATATGTATAAAGTACCTTCGTTTCTCCTTATCCCTAATTCTGGACCTAGGAGGAGTACTCCCCAGGAGATCAGCCTCGGAGCCATCTCCTCCATCAGCCAGAAGGTACCGCGAGGAGGCGCGAGGATTACGGAAGACGACGTCTTTTGTGTCGCTGGAAGAAAAAGAAGATTTTGAATTCTTCTTCTTCTTCTTCGGAAAACTCAAGAAGAAGAGAAGGAGAAGAAGAAGAATTTTAAATTGAAACTACGTTTACAAATACACTTCGCTTTTATTTTACACCGTAAATGTAGTTTAAATTCAAAATAGACTACTGTAGTTAATACTAAATGGGTTCTTCAATTACTAAACAATTAAAGACCATTTAAAATTAAACATTGCACTATTATTATTGCAAGGGAAGGGAGGGAGTATTGACGTACCTACTGTACAGTGAAAATAAAGTAGAAACTATTTTTTCTTATAATAGTAGCGTTTGGGGGAGACCTTTGCCCAGCAGTGGGACGATATAGGCTAAGGAAAATTTTTTAAAATTATTTGAGGCTTTTATCCTGCATCGGAACAATTTTTTTTCTAGGAAAGCGTTTGTAACCAGTTACTGTGCGATCACATGGGAATTCTTCAAATAACTATCCTATGCATGTGACATATTATTTCAAGTTGTAACACAATTAATATGATTAATCATCAATACTCCCACTCATAAGATAATGAATTAATCTCAGCAATAAGAGGAAGTTAGAATGATTAGAAAATCAGGGACTTTACCCTAATACAAAATGCACAATCAAACATGAACTAACTTTTTAGTATTTTTTTCATGTTCTGCACAGCAAAGAGTCCGAATAAATTTAGGCACGCTTAGTGTGAACCCAAAGTATCTTTGCTGCTATGGAACTCTTCATAGGCGTGTCAGTCTCGCTACTTAATGGCTGATTTTTTTATTTATAAATAAAATGTTAAACACCAAACAAGAATAATGAATCGTTATGATGTACAAGTGGGTAATTGTAAGCTGATAACAGCAGTGATAACACAATCTGTGGATTATGAGTGTCGTTTACACTCAGACTAGTTATTAAGGGGATTTTATGTACCAGCAATGTTACGCTCTTCCAAGCCAAATCTAACCCACTTTAAATATAAGGGTACCCATAACAATTGCTGTTATTTAAAAGCAAAGAAATAGAGTTTTAATACTTGTTCATAATGACATTTTGTTCCTATAAATACATATTTGGATTTTGGATAAAAGGCACTCATTTAGATCTTCATTCGTTTTGCGGCGAAGCCCACTGCCAAACATAATTTTTGTATTGAACTTGGCTCTCCTTTTTTACATTTATGTTTCAGGTGGGATATCATTACTTTTTGTAAAGAAAACTAGGCAGGTATAAAACTAAACCACTTATTTTTTTACTTAACTTTATTTAAGTATATATTTCTGTTATATAATAGCAAATATAATACATAATAGTATGAAGGGTCCAAGGGAATAATGATGGATGTCAGTTTTTTTTATAATTTTTTTTATGGCTAAATTTGAAAGTCCATCGAAAATACTTTCGTTACCTATCAGAATGCACGCAAACGCTTTTTGTCACTAACTAATTAACAGTTAAAAATTGAGTTACTGGCGAAAAATGATGAATGTCAGTAAAAAAATGATGAATGTCAGTAAAAAAATGATGTAGGTGTCTATGGTATGGAGGGGTTGTAATAATTCATCAATGTGATCTGTCAAAGCTATTTACTAATTTGCTAATACTATAATTAATTTAATGCTCATATATTTTTTACTTTTATTCCAACCATTACAATAAACATAGACCTAAAAACCTAGAATTTTACTAAGTGTAAGGTTAGTGTCAAAGAGGTACCGTGAGGCTTTGAACCTTAGAATCTAATTTTCTCTAATTATGGTAAAATTGACATCCATCATTATTCCCTTGGACCCTTCGTATGTATAAAACAAAGTCGCTTTCCTCTGTCTGCCTGTCTATGTATGCTTAAATCTTTAGGCTTTAAAATTACGCATCGGATTTTGATGCAGTTTTTTTAAATAGAGGAAGATTCAAGAGGAAGGTTTCTAGGTATACAATTTTTCGAAATTCCCACGGGAACGGGCACAACGCGGGTAAAACCACGGGGCTCTGCTAGTAAAATTACAAAGTTAGATGGACCTATGATAATTTTTATCAGTTAGTTAGATCATCAATTATCCTCGCCACTTTGTAAATCAAATAGCGTCAAGTGCGAACGTGCGAAGAAAACCTTGAAAGAAACCTCTTCGATGTAAAAACTTTTTAAACTTACAATCCGTCGCTGGAACTGTCTTCTGAGTCGTAGTTGATTGGAAATCCAACTTTCTGCTTCCAATCGCAATCCGTTTTAGCATCCATTTTCGGTAAATAACACAAAACACAAGAATCTGATACGTAATTTACATCGGCACAAAAACACGGTTATCATATTGTCATGTTTTAATGTGATAAATTAGCCCATACTGTTAAAGGTTTTTACACTTGTACTGCACATATTTGACGCCATTATTTACTCAAAATAACAACATTCCGTATCAAAAAGTTTAACTTCTTAGAAAGTTATTAGTAAAACTTTTAATAATAATTCTATATATCCACACCACGAAACGAGCACTTCGGCCGATTTCCCAGCCGGTTTGTTGAATTGAATTTTTATTATTTTGACGTTGACAGCTAGGTGACTTTGACATGAGGTATCTTATGATTTCAGCTGCTTTGCTGTGCTGTGAATTTATATTAAATTTTAAATCGTCTTGACTTGAAGGGAACAAAAAAGTGGATATTTTACTTATACAAGTTATTCTAAGTATGTTTATACATGATTTTATTGCTTTAGTAAAAATAGAACGTAGCGATTATAATTAAAGTACAAATTTTAATGTTAGTGCTACTAACAAGCAGCAAAAATATAACAATACAGCATTAAAAAAATAAAAAATCTTAATCTTAAATTTGGTCGTTGGTAAACTCATTTCTTCCCTGTGAAAAATAGGGGCCATACCATATCTGGGTATCTTTCAGGTACTATGCTGATGTATTCGTATCCTGGATTCCATGGCCAGTAATGTTTTTGATGTACCACATGTATGTGAGGATCCAAATTTCTATTGGTGTGAGTGTGAGAGTTGCATTTGTCGCAGTCTCCATACGTCCGATGCACTATGTGCAATATCACCAGGAACATAATGCATTTTAACACCTGAAAAAAATAAGAGTGAGACTTCATTAGAAGGTACTTACTAGAAAATCGAGTAGATGGTCAGTTTGTCAGACACTATTTTTGCATTTTCCTTTCTACAGAGTGTTTTTCTATCATCTTTTAAGTGAAGATTTTTCCTAGTTCATTGTCGGAGGCCTTTATGCGGTAAATCCAACACTAGGGTTGGCCACTAACCTACTCGGAATGAATGGACGATGAATGGTTCTGAAGGAAGAGGGTAGACTAAGATGGGGGTGACTAAGTTTGGGGCAGACCTTTGCCCAGAAGTGGGACAGGAATGATTTAAAAAACGCTCATTCGTTTCAACTAAGTTTATGCAAAATAAAAAATAAAACCGAGTATAGGTACTCAAGTTTGTAATTGAAACATACGCTGATGTCATTATTATTTGTTCAATCGGGAACTTACGTACGACGGAGGATACTGTTGAGTGTCCCTCATAACGTTTCGGTCACATCCGATGACCTTCATCAGGTGGGTGAAGCGCTCGCGACAGCGTCTCTCCCCGCACTAGGGACACTCAACAGTACTTATCCTCCGTCGTACCGTACGTAAGTTCCCGTTTGAACAAATAATAACTCAAGTTTGTACTCACCATAAATAATGACATATTAAAAACCAACTGATTCGAATCAGTGTTTGACCCTCACTACAATGAAAATGGTTCGGTAAATGAAACATTATATAGGTAATTCACTTAGTTCATTGTTTACTCATTACATAAGTTAGTTTTTACACAACATAGCTTTGTATGATTTATATTCAAACCTTTGATGTTAGGTAATATCGAAAGATTGAAACACAAAGCACTTCCTGTGTGCATAAAATGCATACCGTTCTCAACTTTGTTGGGTGAATACGTATTGGTAGCATGCTCTCTGAGAAATTGAATGGTTTTGAATACTCGTATTGAGAGGTGGTATAGTTATCGCCGCCATTTTCCTTTGTTGTCACATTAGTGGCTAAGAACCAATTTTTATTGTTATTATATTTACAATCGATATAAAAAACGTCGTTTCGGATGTCGGATTAGTTTTTCGGATATTCGTTATTCGTATATTCGGAGGTTGGATTGGCTTTTCGGATGTTCCTTATTCGTGTATTCGTTCGTTATTCGGATGTTCGGATGGAACATTTTTAACTGATCTCAAAAAAAGCTTGAACCTAGTTCTCAAACATCTATACTAATTTCATAAAGAGGTAAAATTTGTAAATTTGTTTGTTTGTTTGTATGTTCGAGCTAATCTCAGGAATTACCAGTCCGATTTGTATAATTATTTTTGTAATAGATAGCCACATTCAACGGGAAGGTTATAGGCTATTTTTCATCCCGAAATTTCAACGGGAACAGGCACAACGCGGGTAAAACCGCGGGGCGCTGCTAGTTTATTTTATAAGAAAAAGTTTATCTCATCGCTAACAGCGATTGGTGGGTGCTCGTAAAGAACAGCGAGGGTTAGCAATGCTTGGGGGAGAACTTTGCCCAGCAGTGGGACAATATAGGTTAAAAAGAAGTTACGTCTAACAGTAGGACCCACGGAGGAGCGAAGTAACACTTCTTCACTTCGTGACCTACCATGGTAATGTCTGATGGTAATATGTTATATTGTCTGTGTTCTCTGTTTACGGTATTGATCTTTTAGTTAGTAGATTTATATTACACAGTGCTCATACAGTTGAGCGCCTGAAATTATTATGACAGCAATTATTGAAGCGATACGAAAAGCAATCCCTTTCATCGTGAATCACCAAGTATTAAACTAAATGAAATGGGTCTTTATCGCGTTAGAATATATACAAGCCGGTTGTATCGGTTCCCGCGGGAATTTCGGGATAAAATGTATGTATGTCATGTGTTATTCTGATGTATGTTCTTTAATACTGTAACTTTTCAAATCCGTCCAAAGTAGTTTTTTCGTGAAAGAGCAACAAACATCCTTGACAAACTTTCGCATTGATTATATTAGTAGGAGTAGTATTTATTAAAATACGGGATGATTGCAGATGTTACGAGTATATTCTATCGCGATACAGTTTCATTTAGTATTTAGTGATTGCAAATCGTGTGAGTTTAAAAATATGCCAATATATATTAACTGAATAAATTATAAATAGATTTTTATTTATTAAAAGAGCTTTCCCTAAAAACAGATAGAGGTGATTTTACTTCTTCCTTGTTCACAACTTTAGGTCGTTATATCACATATCATATCCCGACAGTATACTGTATACCTATGATGGTAAAGTATGTTTTTTTTCTCATTAGATTTTTGTTCTGAAAATGTTACCCCTTGATATAAACCTTGCAAACATTACTTTCCATAACCTAATACGGGATTAAGGTAAGAAGGTTGATAAGATCTAGACTATTGTCTAGATCTAGCCAAGATAATGTTTCAATGACGCTAATTTAGTTGCGAGTTGAGGCCTTTGGCGGCTCAATAACTCTGAAGCCAGGATTGGTCAGGTTGACCATCCACTCGATGAAGAAGAAGAAGAAGAAGTTGCGAGTTCACGAAACTCTACTGGCTGCGTAGGGCTAAGATGTTAAGATGGGATTTCTATTTTCTGTTATTCTGTCTTTTCAGTAAACGTGCAGAAAAGAACTGCCTCACAGGAATAATCTGGTTTAGTATAAGTAGATGCATTTAGTTTAGGAGTAGGTAATGGGTGGTTGTAGTCAAGTTTACACATCACGTAATTAAATTCATATTTTTATTAGAACTACCTAATCGTCTATAAATAAAAAAATATTAAACCTTTTCTTAACCTTAAACTAGACATAACGGGAGGCTATAACTAGAAGGCGGGTAGGTCAATGTTTCGTGTGGTGCCAATGTTTGCGATGTTTTTTGCGCTTCTGAGGCTCATAGTAGACTTCATCGTCAGACATTTCTTCTGCTTCCCTCTCTTTTTCCTTGGCCATCGTCAGCCAATTAACAGCCTTATCCTTCTTTATCTTCTTCTGATAGACCACATATCCATCTTTCGTCACATAAGAGACCATCGGCGTAAGAACCTGTCTTCTCTTCTTCTCTCCCGCTCTTCTGTAATTAGTCTCCCCAGAAGAAGAAGTCTCAGAGCTGTCACTTTCACACGTAGAATCATGATGTTCTTTCTTTGTTCTTCTCGGTCTTTTCTTGTTCTTTTTCTGGCCTTTTGGTTTTGAAGATGATTTGGAGTAGTATGGCATGACGACCACTGGTAGTTTTTGTTGAAGTGGATAGTGTGTGGCTAAGGGTCCTGGCATGGGCGCTTGCATCATTGGTGGAGGCATCATTGGGGGCGATGGTACTGGCATGGGTGGCGGCCCTGGGGCCATGCCTGGGACCATGCCTGGGGCCATCATGGGGTGCCCAGGGAACGGGTACGACATTGGGAACTGAGCTGATGTCTTCGATATGATCTGTAGGACTAATGCCGCCTGTATTGAGGTGACGTAAACCATCTGGAATTAAAAAGGTGATTGAATATTTTGAAGAGCATGTCTTTTTCTTTGAAAAGAGCCATCAAAGATGTCCTTTGGTCGTAGTTTTTACAACTCTAGCGCTTTTACCATTACACATAAAAGCTTTATTTGTAAGTAAGTCTAATTTTCTTCCATGATACGAATTAGATAAGCAGTTGCAGTTGGATAGCTAGACCACACATTGCATCTTTCAATCACAAACATAGACTCTATATTCATAAACAGCTTACCTTGTAAATGAAATACAAAACTTCCTATTAATTACATAATCCTTTACGTTCTCAATCTAAAAACTAAACGACTAATTACCTAAACGTTGGGCCTAGCTTTAAATACTCTTACGCCGTCACTTCTACACACAATAGGTTTGTTTATTTATTACATAAAACCGCTGTAACTGTGAGAATAAGGAAAACATGTTTCATATACAGAATTAAAAATCTAACCACCTTCAAAATCTAGTAGGTAAAAAGATGCAAATAAATCTATTTAGTCACTTCCTGACAAATTTTATAGTTCGAGCCAATTCCTTCATGGCACTGACTCCAATTAATTCAACTTTAAAATTTGTCAGGAAGTCGACTAAATAGATCATTTGCGTCTTTCTACTTACTAGATTTGGAAGGTGCTAAGATTTTTTTAAAGTTTTTTATTTCACGATTTTAGTGACATCCCTGGTCTTCATAATATCTCATCACTCATCAGACATAACATAAGACAGACATGAGACAAAGTCTTCATGATGATGAAGACTTTGGTTTGGTCAAACCAATCTAGTTGAAAGTTCTCATGAATACAAATTAATCAAGCCCGGATCTCCTTCTATTCTAATAGATATAGGTCTCTACTATATTGAGGTAAAGTTATCTACACACCAAAGCCTTTGGTCTATTTCGCTATTAGGTACCTGGAAATACCATAAACCTTATTTTGAAAATTCATTAATTTATGACTAATTGTTTTGTTAAAGGTATCTTCTATATCTATATATATAAAAGAAAGTCGTGTTAGTTACACCATTTATAACTCGAGAACGGCTGAACCGATTTGGCTGAAAATTGGTGGGGAGGTAGCTTAAAACCAGGAGACGGATATAGGATACTATTTATCCCGTATTTCCTACGGGAACGGGTGCGCTGTGGGTGAAACCGCGGGGCACAGCTAGTATATATATATAAGAAAGTCGTGTTTGTTACACTATTTATAACTCGAGAACGGCTGAACGGCTGAATTTCGAGATGAATTAGCTTTATATAACCTTCCCGGTGAATGAGGCTATTCATAACAAAAATAATTATTCAAATCGGATTGGCAATTTCTGAGGTTAGCCCGTTCAAACAAAGAAAAAAACTCTTTGGGCATATATATAATGCCCAAAGAGTTTTTTACCGCTTATTTACAGCATAATTATTAGCTATGATATGGTTTGTCCCTTTTCGACATACGCTATTTGCCAAAGAGCAAAAGAGACAAAACACTTAAATCAGTGTTTAAGTTAAATTACGATTATTAACAGCCTCCGTGGTCTAGTGGTTTGAGCGCTCGGCTCACGATCCGGAGATTCCGGGTTCGATTCCCGGTGGGGATATCTCACAAAAATAACTTTGTGAGACTGTCCTCAGTTTGGTTAGGGCATTGCAGGCTGAATCACCTGATTGCCCGAAAAGTAAGATGATTCCGTGCTTCGGAGGGCACGTTAAGCCGTCGGTCCCGGTTACTTTCTACGGACAGTAGTCGTTACGAGCCATGTCAGAGGCCTTTGGCGGCTCAATAACTCTGACACCAGGATTGGTCAGGTTGACCATCCACTCGATAAGAAAGAAAGATTACGATTATGAATAATGTCTTTACTATATTGGTATTGATAAATAGAATGCGAAACGCTTGTCTTAGCATAGAACAGATAAGCTGTGAATTGAATCAAAGCTAGCGTTAGCCGTTAATAAGCTAAGTTTACTAACAAGTCCGTGCTTCGGAGGGCACGCTAAGCCGTCGGTCCCGGTTACTTTCTACAGATAGTAGTCGTTACATGAGCCATTTCAGAGGCCTTTGGCGGCTCAATAACTCTGACACCAGGATTGGTCAGGTTGACTATCCACTCGATGAAGAAGAAGACTAACAAGTCCGTTAATTCTACTTCTACGATGAAATGTTGTGAAAAATGATCGAATTAAAAAATATTTGCTGGTTAGCCCCACTGCTGGGCAAAAGCTGATCTTGTAAGTAAATTATTAATTTAAATCTTTAGCTATATTTATCTTCTTATCAATACTTGACCAGGCAATTTAAGTTTAGCGAAATGTAAATAAATACTTAAGTATTTGAAGACAGTTATAACAATTTGTAACATAATTTGAATTTGAAACCAATTACATAAAGTCGCATACATAATCCTATACATAAGATAAAGAAAAATCAAAGCCATTACACAAGTTTATTGTGTCCATTGTTCAGAGCCTGGTACTGCCAACGTTTAACATTTCAAAGGCACCTGAAATTTCATAAAAACCATTGTTTTTTCACTCACATCCCAGAACATGTTAGAATCCCAACGAAGCGAATCATAATTCCTGAGTCGCAAAGTCCGAGATATGGGTTTTTATTCTTGTAAGTTTCTTTAATTGTAACCGTTATTTTATGTAGCTTTTATTACTGTTTCAAGTTTTAAACTAAGTATCATTTTAACCTAAGTATCTTTGCCAAAATGAGTAGTATTCGCTTAAACTTAAAAAACCAGTATGTATTAGCCTGTAATGTCCCACTGTTGGGCAAAGGCCTCTCGTCTCACTGAAGATATCAGTACAGTGAGGAGGTTTCAGGCGTAATCACCACGCTTGCCTAATGCGGGTTGGTGATCTCAAACCCGAGCCATGTTTGAAAAGTAGGAAACATGTTTTCGCTCGATCTGGGAATTGAACCCGGGACCTCAGTCTTGGCAGGCGAGTGCACATACCACTAGACCACCGAGGCGTTACCAGAAGAAACCAGTAAGACAATTAAAATTTAAAATCTTTGTTTCAGCTCTCACAATGGACTGGAGAGCTCTCTCCGTTTTAATATTAAATCTCGCTCTAGTATTTTCTAAAGACGAATTGCCACCATGTCCAACAAATATTCAATTCTTCCCACAAACTCTGCCGATGCATTGTCGGTTACCATCTGGTGCTGAATATCCTCAAATGGCTCAAATGGGGCAAATGCAGCAAATGCCTCAAGAAGTTTCGCAGAATAATCAATCACCTCCCAATCCTATGCAACCACCGCAGTTCTACCAAAGTGCTGATAAATTGCCCGGCATGCCGATGCAAATGCACCCAGGCATGCCCCAGGCAATGCCAGTGGCAGCACCAATGCCGATCCCCGGACACCCAATGATGCCAGGCCCGGGGCCTTCACAGAAACTCCCAGTTATCGTAATGCCGTTCTATTCCCCTGACCCCTCATTCAAGAAGAAGCCTCGCCACCAGAAACCTCACGGAAAGAAGAGGAACAAGAAGAAGCGCCACTATTACAACGGTGATGACGCCAGTACAGACACGGATACCGATACCGACACAGACGCCGATACTGATGGCGATACCAGTTCAGACACATCCTCTGATACGTCATCGGACACATGGAAAGGATACAAAAAAGGATGGAGGAAAAACGCAAGGAGATCAAATAAAAAGGTTCAGAAGAAAAAGGGGAAAAGTCATTTACTTACACCTGTGTTGCAATACGTTACCAACGATGGCTACGTGATATTCGAAAAGAAAATAACAAAAAATGAAGCCACTGGTTGGCTGAATACCAAAAACGAGTTACCCAAAAATGATGAGATACCAGAAGAAGTTATGAACGATCGTCCGGAAAACGGAGACAGTCCGGACTCTGAGGAAGTTAAAGACCGTATAATTCAGGAACGTAAACCAGAAAAGACAACCACGAGCTCTGTAGCGAAGAGACATAGACACAAACCCGCTCACCATCAAGTAGGAATCAGTAAACATAAATCAGGATCATCATAAACCATTTATATACCTATTAATAACATTTATACTTTTTTACGGCAATAAAATTAAAATAAAATTATTTTTAAAGATTTATAAGATGTTGAATTATTTAATTTTTTACGATACCAGCAAGATAACAAGCAATTAGTTGGAGATAGAATAGAAGTCAGAGGCCTTTGGCGGCTCAATAACTCTGACACCAGGATTGGTCAGGTTGACCATCCACTCGAAGAAGAAGAAGATTGAAGTCGCTTTGATATTTTGCTTTTAGAATTTGTTATTACAGCTTGTTAATGTGTTCAATTCCATATGTTTACGAAACCTTAATTTTCTAGGTAGCCGAAGCTTTGGCTATTAGTTCTCCGGTTAGTTCCCTTCACTCTAATAAGTTTAACGTCACCGGAGGCTTAATTTTTTTTCGTTTCAAAGGAATTATGCAAGGTTAGCCCCATGTTCGGGCTAAACTGACAGACGTAATAGGTTACGGTAGTAGTAGTTTCCCTTCCTTTTGAAAATAGTTCCATTGACTTAAGTATCGGTAGTCGTTCATATAAATTGAATGACTAGATTGCATCAAATATAGCCTAGAGCTGGTTAACCAAACATATTATAGCCTTATAAGTATACTTAGGCGTCTATGTAGTTCTAGTTTTGGACCTTTCCGTCAGATATTCGTGGTTTATAACTGTAGTCTATGCTAATGGCGAGACTTAGGTTTACCCATACTCACGATCGACAACCATGGGTTAGGTTAGGTTAAGTTTATATCAGGCCCGAAGGGACAAAACAAGGCGGAAATAGAAGCTCCATCAACACTGCATTCGCGCTATTCGGACTTTACCCAAGACGCTTGGGATTACCAGGTTTCCATCTCTGCACAAGCTCTATGAAGTCTTCTTCAGTGCCGTGAGTGGCCTTTGTCCTGTAGTGTGCAGGTTGATACTTTACTTTACTATGAACTTCAGTGATCTTGTCACCGTCGCGTCGCTGCACCGTGGCACCTCTGCGGTTGTTTAAGTATTTTAAGCAATCCCAAACACAGGCAAAGTGTGTTGCATAGTACCAAAATTACCATAATTACAGTTATATGTAGAAATTATCAAAATAAACATAAAGTTGATAGTTGAGTTAGCTGGATCACTTTGGCACGGAACGCATTGCCATTTATCCATGTCAATTCAAATCAGAGTACATAATAATTATGTACTATATTATAGCATTATGTGGTGCCCTGCATTTTTCTTCTAATCCAGTCAGAATAGAGCGTCTCTCATGTAGGTAAAGAGTCCATCATCTATATATATATCTAATCTAATCTAATACTTCTATATTTATACTATATTTTATACTTAAATAATAAAGCTGAAGACTCTGTTTTGTTTGTCTGTTTTTACGCACTAATCTTAGAGACTACCAATCCAATTTCACTTGTATTAATTCATTTTGTAATGGATGGCCTCATTCAAAGGAAAGGTTATAAGCTATTTTTAAATAAATAATAAATAAATAAATAAAAACCTTTTATTGCTTTAAAAAAATCAAATATACAGGAGGATATAATACTTTAAAATTACAGCAAAAGTTGATGGCTCAGCTCTTGCTGCCCAGGGCGAGACACCCCGGGCAGTGCTGATTTTCAGCCACCCCTGTTCCCTGAGGTGTTGTGTTTCGAAATTGCCACTGGGACGGGCCTACCAGTTTAAAACGGCAGTACTGATAGTCCGATAAAATATTTGTATGACCAAAGTATTTTGGTGTCAATTATATATTCATATATATTTGTGTATATATTTGTAATAGTATCAGTTAGTAAGAACTTTTTAGGTCTAATTAACAATGTTTTAATTTGTCCTATAAATATTTATTTATTATCGGGAACGATTGGCCAACCGCGACCAATGTTTTAAGACCGCTTAAATACCTCTGAAATGGTCTAACAATTGAAATTAATGTGCCTTCCGAAGCACGGTAACGCTCAGATACAAAGCGGCACCCCATCCATGTACAGGTCGAGCTGCACGATGCTCAAAAGCATTGTTAACATTGCTCAGTCAAACGCCACGCTTGACCGAAACTATTTTCACAGAGACCTTGTCCTAGCTATTAGGCCGATAACACCTACTTTTCTAACTTAATCTAAGAACCGATTATCGTAAAATGAACATAGCATACATAGTTATATGAAAATGTTTATTTCTTTCCATTCTGGACATTTGAACAATGCAGCGCCGTTGCATAACGTTATCAACACACATAAAACTCGTTACCAGTCATGAGAACTCTATATTTGTGAATGGAACGTAATGAATTCTGTAAGTTTTTGCCATTCATTTGTAATTCACTTCATTATTTTCAATCTCTCGTGTAAAATTTACAGTATTAATGAAATATTCTTGTGAACAATTTCGCTTTTACCTCCATGAAAATATAATAAATGGTAACGTATTTTTTAATAACGTGAAATAGCTCTATAGTTATAAAATTCCTAAGATTACATTTTAATTAAAAACCGTTGATTTTTATATGCCGAACGCGATTATTTTCAAGGCAGATGGTTGAACTGAGTTGTGTTTTGTTTCAGAATAATCCAAAGAAATGGATTACATTCATATATTTGTTGCTGCCGTCAGTGAACCTCCAGTACCCTTACCCGCCGCCAGTATTTGCATACCCGCCCCCGCCTCCAGTGCCGATGCCCATCGCAGTGCCAGTAGCTGTCCCCGTGGTGTTCGCAGGCAAAGGACGCCAATCCGCGACTACCACCACCACCACCACAACAACCGAAGAATCAAACATACCTATTCAAATACCTCTTCCTGTTCATATATCGATATTTCCACAAAAACACCATCACCCACCTAGGTTTATCCCCGCGCCGTACCCCGGCCCGTACCCAGGTCCATTCCCAGCTCCGTACCCTGGACCGTACCCTCCTCCAGGTTACCCCATGCCCATGCAACCGCCGCCGCCGCCATTAGTCATGCTACCGATGCCCCCGAGACCGCGACGACGTAAACATCCATCCAAACCAGCAAGTAATTCAGATGAATCATCGGAATCCGAATGTAAAGATGAGGGCAGAAAGAAAGGTAGCACCAGAACGAAAAGGAAGAGAAGAAAGAAAATCGGCCACGCTCTCAAAAAACCTAAATACAGGAGGATGAGTTATGTCGACAAAATGAATGAAAATATGGACGACAACGACTTAGTGAAACCCGTTTTTACTTATATTTCTAGAAATGGTGATATTAAACTTACGAGGAAATTGAGTAACGACGAAGCTGAGGCCTTGATCAACGGAGATTCGGTTCGTTCCAGAGCTTCGATAATCAAGAACAACGAGTTTAACAATAGTGTACATAAAAGGAAGCGGATTATTTTGAGAGGAGGGTCCTCCAACCAAGCTCTCAGTGAAGGCAAGAAAGAATTAATCTTCAACCCTCCACCTAATGCCCAAATAAGCAATTTATCAGTTTCTTTTCAAATACGCAATAATAAAGAAGAAGAGTATGATTCACAACAATCTAATCTGAACATAGAATGAAAAGCTCCTCGATACAAATATTAGGTAACTTATTAATAGTTTAGTTTTATACATTTATAAAGTAAAATGTGTAATTATTTTAAACGTTTGTATTATATAAAATAATTTAATTAAAATGGTTAATGTTTCATTTTTCTTTATCCTGATTCACCCCATAGAAATAAAAAAACTAGATATGATCTAAAATGACGATGAATACAACAACGAGCTATATACGAGTAGGTACCTATATATATAGTAGTTACCTACCCGGTTACTTTCTACGGATAGTAGTCGTTACATGAGCCACGTCAGAGGCCTTTGGCGGCTCAATAACTCTGACACCAGGATTGGTCAGGTTGACCATCCACTCGATGAAGAAGAAGAAGATTATACAGAACCCAAATATGCAGTAACACCTAATTTGATTTTTGTGAAAAGCCTAATAGTTATATAGACTCCTACAATTTCATACCTGCATCAGAAATTACCTTTTTATTGGAAAAATACTGAAAGAAATGTATAAAAGGCGTGTGAGATGAAATACGCTTAGATAATAAAGAGTCGTGACTGAAGGCGCTATGGTTTCAGTAAGTATTCAAATATCAAGATAGAAAATAGTAATGTGTACCTATTGATAAGTTATGCATTTATAGTGTGGACCATTTAAGACCATAGTAATGTGTATTGATAAGTTATGCATTTATAGTGTGGACCATTTAAGACCATAGTAATGTGTATTGATAAGTTATGCATTTATAGTGTGGACCATTTAAGACCATAGTAATGTGTATTGATAAGTTATGCATTTATAGTGTGGACCATTTAAGACCATAGTAATGTGTATTGATAAGTTATGCATTTATAGTGTGGACCATTTAAGACCAATCAAATTTCCTTCCATGGAATTATTATTCTTACTAAAGAATTTATTTGAATGATTATACATTTTGTTTCAGCAAAAGAAACACCTAATTCTCACAATACTACTAATAATACCATCAGCGGAACTTCAATACCCAATTTACCCAGTTATGATGTACCAGCAACAAGTACCCGTCGCAGTGCCTTATGGAGTTCCTTTTCCCTATATGCCGCCTCCACCGCCACCTTTACCTATGTTACCACCTCGACCTAGCTGCGGAAGGATACCTCCTTCATCACCATCGACAACTACTTGCGGACCACCAATACCGACTACAACTACATGCAATATACCTACAATGCCAACCACACCTAGAGGGATAGGTTTGGCAGTGCCAGTGAATGCTCCAATGCCTCCAATACAATTTGCTGTACCAGCAATGGTTCCTCCTACTTTCTGTGGCGGTAATAAGAGACCGCCATACTGCCCTCCTTGTCCTCCTTGCCTTTGCTTCCCAACTTGCACTCCTTCGTTCTTCTCCTTCTGTTCTCCATGTCATCAGAAGTGTAGGTGTAAGAACCCAGATGATGCACCTGTACCGATGCCTATAGTACCTCCTAGACCGATGTTAGGACCAGCTTTTCCGATGCCAGTACCAATGGCACCAGCCATGGACCCTTCAATGATTCTATTACCTTATGCTGCTCCTAGTTTTGTTTAGTTTATGATTTAGTTAACTTATGTATTTATTTTTTGATAATAATAAATTGTTGGTACTTATTATTTTTATATTTTGTTTTATTTGTGTCCTTCTGCATTTTAAGTCCCCGTCCAAAATATGTATTACTCAATAGTGTGAAATAGTAAAAACGAAAAAATCTAAAATAAAAATACATCAACTTTTAATATCCAACTTATAATACTTTCATTATATTGAAACCACATTGGGCAGTGGATAACACATGAGTTTTGTTACGTTATGTAAGTTTACATTTAACAAGAGCAATGTTCAACTGCAATGCCAAAGCAAAATTACTGTTAAGACGAAATATCATACCTGATGCTAAATCAATAGCAATTAAAGTTTCAGTGTAATTAAAGTTCATAACTTGTTATATAAATGCACACATAATTCACAATTGGAGTAAATACGTAACCTAAATCACGTCTACAATAGTCCATTGATTTCAGCATTTCCTCTAACAATGTCAATTGGCATAATACCAATCAAGTAAACTCAACTTCAACCATGAAAACTATGTTTTTAATTCAAATAATTCTAATTAAAACAATAATATTAGTCAACACGGAAAAAGTAAAACATGGTAATCATTCAGCTATTTTGAAGAACATTAAGAAGTTATCCCAGGCTGCTGTTTCTTTAAGAAATAATTTGAAGAGCAATAAAGAAAAATCTAAACCGCAGAAGCCACTAATTACTATAACTAATATTAACACTGTCATAAAGGGGCCACCACCTGGAAACCAACGAAGATCTGACCAGAAAAACAATGTTGGAAATAATCAGACAAATAATATTCCATTTTCCAATAATATACCAGCAGGGGAAAATAAGCCAGTGAATAACCGGTGTTGCACAAGGTACGTTTGCTACCCTTGTCCGATGCCAATACCCTACTACTACCCAATGCCACCCCCTGCACCGCCGGTACCTCAAATAGTGCCTGCTATGGCGTTCTACGAGCCAGTGATCCATGACCATCCACCTATACATAAGATTAAGGAGATAATAAAAAGAGATAGAAGAAGAAACAAGGACAGAGACTGTTCTGGATCTTCGAGTGACAGGAAGGAAGACTCTAGTGACACAGGGTCTTCAAGTGATAGTTGTAGTGACACAGAAACTGAGACAGATACCGATACAGATACTGATACTGATACAGATACCGATACCGATACAGATACCGATACCGATACAGATGTATACTCAGATACGTCGGCAGAATATTACTCAGATACTTTCCATGTTTTTGGTTAAAAGTGTAACTGCCGCACAGAGACAATCATTAAATCTACACTTTTTAATCATTTGACGTAATTTTTCATAAACTACAGTTATGTCAAAATAAATATATTTAATTCAAAGCATATTTATAATTTTTCGTACATGTATTTTGCGTATAAACATTATATTTAAAAAAAGCTGTTTAGTGAATTGTGAATGCCTCACAGGAAGCCAATACTTTATTAGCTAAACGTATACCATAGACATGTGTATTTAAAAGACTATCAGGATTCGAACTAAGCCAAAGTACGTCATTATTTTTAAGCTATTGCATAGCTTCTATCGCGGGCCTTGAGCGCGGGGACCGAATCCAGAAATTCCGTAACGAAAAAACCTCACGCAAAAAACCTAACGCTCCCCACTAACGCCATCTAGTGATAGAAAAAATAACTATGCAATAGCTTTACCGCGGCAGTCCCCGAGTGCCACACGTCTTTTTTTCTTATTATTTATAACTAGCAGCGCCCCGCGGTTTTACCCGCGTTGTGCCCGTTCCCGTGGGAATTTCGGGATTTTTTTTACATAAAAACCTTCCTCTTGAATCCCTCTACCTATTACAAAAAACCGCATCAAAATCCGTTGCGTAATTTTAAAGATTTAAGCATACAGACAGACAAACAGACAGACACGAAAAAGAGACGACTTTATTTTATACTATGTAGTGATTATTCTGAGATGAAAATGCACAATTTTCAAGTTTTTTATTATTACTTGTTAATATCGAGTAATTGAGTGAACGGTTCATATTTTATTTTTAAGTGTATCATTTGATGTGTCAATGAATTAATACTTTTGAGTCTAGTATTTTATATAACAAATGTGATTTAAACATGGTTTGATAATAAAGTTTTGATAAAAACAAAAATAAAGGGTAAGATTTTTATTCTACTTTTCCATTTTCAGGTACAAGTACACATAATATAAAATTTACAAGGGCTAACACTGCGTTAAGCGTGCGCCCGTCGCGTGCGCACATGGCGGGCGCACGCGGCGGTTTTCTTTTGTATGAAACCGCGGCGTGCGCACGCTTAACGCAATGTCGGCCCTAACTATTGATACTTTTTCACCATGTGTCACGGAGGTGTCACCAATAGCGATATACACAGGACATATTAATAAACGAGTATTGAGAACATATTTGCTATCAAATGGTTTGTCACTTTCTGACATACGCAATTTTCCGAAGAGCAAAAGAGACAAAATGTTGACTTTATGACTTTATGACTTTATGACAGTGTTTTAATTACAGAGTGTTTATTAATAAGGCGAACATAGTGTGGGTGCGGGCCGGTTGCGGGTCGGTTGATGTTAACGTTTATTCCTTGTATGCGTATGAAATGTGTCATACTGGCCCCAAGCTGGCCGTAACCGGAAAGTGTCGCACTCTGAGTGTCTTGCGCTTTGGACATTTACGCCCGTACTCAGAGATGTCAAATGCATCCTTAGTAGGGATTTAATGAGTGACTTTGACATGTAATGTATGAACAATTACGACATTTATTTAAGTGTCGATTTAATGGACGTCTCTTAGTGCGGTAGTAAATGTCTAAAAGTATCTACAAGGTGATAACGGTGATAGTGGAGGTCTTAAATGCAAACTCTTCTATAAAAATGGATGACTATGCCTTATTGCATACCTATAATATTGGCCTTCTTCCTTTAAGAGAGATTGCTATAACTTATTTTTTCTTGATTGTCCCAAAATGTAGACCAATAAACTCAATTTTCCAGTCGAAGACGACTACTCCCGAAGAGGAAAAAGGTTAAGAGATAGAGTAAGAATGTAATAAAATCATTAAACCTTTTTTCTCTTCAGGAGCAATCGTCTTCAACTGGAAAATGACGACATTGGTCCACATTTTTGGACAGTCAAGAAAAAATGGAGCACACTTAAACTATTTTATAACCTAGTTATTTACAAAAGAGAGCCTTATAACATACTTAACACAGTCTACTTTACATAAATACTTATTATAAATACAGTTGATTGCATTAAAATACTTGGTCTGCAAAATTCGTTCATGATCACAACCTGGGTTTAATGAATTGTTCCACCTATAAATTGGATCACATTTTTTACAAACGCACTTTTTCCTTTCCTTTCTCACAAATGGTGATCCCCTACTACTGTCATTACTCTAGCTTGTATTCGACAAACTTATTGGCTGAGTTACTGGCCATTGGCTCGATACTATCTTTCAATGCATCCGTCTTCAACAGATCTATTTAAAAACAACTTACAAATCTTAACCTAGGATAACAAAGGTAATTCTTTATCAAGCATATTTAACAGTACTATATTCTGTTCATGCTCTATATTCCGTTTCTTAATATAAAGTCGCACAGATTTTACTATCAAGAATAAGCTAATTAACACTAAAATTACTGATATGCTTAAAAGTACTTTTGGTCCGTAAATGTGAACTATTTTCAACATTAGCTTGAACTCCTCCATTACTTCTGGTTGGATCTGGGGAGAAAAACAGTGCATTTGAAATATTGGAATTCACTAAATTATCTACGGTAATTCTTATCGGTAAAATAGAGCCAATAGGATATAAATTCATACTTATATTATAAAGAGGTAAAATTTGTTGGTTTGTTTGTATGTTCGAGCTAATCTTGGCAATTGCCGGTCCGATTTGAATAATTCTTTTTGTAATGGATAACTACGTTCAACGGAAAGGTTATAAGCTATTTTTCATCCCAAAATTCCCACGGGAACGGGCCAAACGTGGATAAAACCGCGGGACGCTGCTAGTAGGATGTAAATTACCTGTACAAATTCACACACAGTCAACTAGACCCGAACTAAGCTCCAAGCGTGTATTGTGGAACTTAACTAACTAATACATATACAAAAATACTTAATACTAGCTGCGCCTCGCGGTTTTACCTGCGTTGTGCCTGTTCCCATGGGAATTTTGGGATGAAAAATGGGCTTAAACTTTTCCGTTAAATATCGCTATCTATTAAAAACTATTAGTAACTCCCGAGATTAGCTCGAACATACAAACAGACTTACACATTTTTACTTTATAATATTAGTATAGATCAACAGTTTTTATGTCAAATCAATAGCCGCGTACCCACCTAGCGCACAGGCTCGCGAGCCATAATAATAAATAAAGTCATAATAATGTGCGCTAGGTGGGTACGGTTATGTTTTGGCTCGCGCGCGAAGCTAGGAAAATAGCTGCAACTGAATATACACGACTTATGATGGCTCAGCCTGCCTCGCGAGGCGGCCTCGTGTAAATTGAACAAAACTACTGAGGCTGGAAACTATTTAAGAATTTAGGTAACATTTATGTTGGCTATAGGTTTAGGTACTGATATCTGCAATGATATGAGAGATGCCTTTGTCCAGCAGCCAGAATGATTTTTTCTACTCCTATGAACTAGCTTGAAAGCATAAAGAACTTACCACTCTAATGTAAGCTATAGGAACTGTCATATTTGAAAACCTCGTCATTTGTTCGTTGAAACTGAGGTCTCCAAGCACCATGTTCAGCTGTAGAGTCAGGTTAGTAACTAATTCGTAACCTAGTTTCTGAAAAAAATACGAAAAATTATTATCAAATATTCCAAAAAACATGAAAATTCAACGAAATGAAAGAATACTTGATAGAAAGTGTTTGCCAAATTATGATTCAAGAATATGTTTGGAATTGAAACTACGTTAACAGATACACATCGCTTTTATTTTACATTTTTATCTGACGATTTTTGAGAAGACTGAGTCTTCTGTGACCACGGTTCAAAGCGAAGTCTATCCGTTAACATAGTTCCAATTCAAAATAAGCAGTGTTCGCTTAAACTTAAGAAACAAGAATATGTTTTTAGTATCGAGGGTGCCATAGCGACTCTAGTTTTATCTCACGAGAACCCCTGAGTAATATACTTGTGTAGACATTGTCTTTGCATCAGACAGAGGGGCTCGTGAAATAAAACAATTATATTACGAAGCATATACATCATAGTGGCGTCTTCTCCTTGTTTTACTTTAATAGATGATAGAGGGCACATCATTCTCTAGACTTACCGGTTCTAAAGTAAACAAGCTCTCATGTGCAACCTCATCAGGTTTCATTCCTTCAATGCGCTCATAAATTTTTGGATCTGTATGCAAGAAGTGTGTTCTTGATATCGCTATTGGTATGCCTGGAACAAAAATAGCAAAATTATGATGTAAAGACGGAAATGATGTCCTGGGTAAAGAGGAAAGAAACTGAGGAAAAGGTAGGTTCAGAAAGGTGAGTTAGAATAAAAAAAACCTTGTAAGACAAAATAAAGTTGTTAATCCTAACTAATATTAAAAATGCGAAAGTAACTCTGTCTATTTGTCTGTTACGCTACACAGTTAGTCCAGAGCCTGAGAAAGGACATAGGCTACTTTTTATCCCGAAATTCCCGCGGGAACGTGTATAATGCGGGTGAAACCGCGGGGCGCGGCTAGACTTCTATACATATAAAATGCTTTGTCCTGAATGACTAATAGTTCAACGTACGGCCTAAACACTGATGGTGGACCTAAAACTAGAAGGGTGTATTCTTCGCATGAGGAAGGATTTTTCGAAATTCTATTCCCAAAGGGCGAAAATAGGGGCAAAGTTTGCATGGGACAATGTGATTCCTCGGATCTTGGCTGATATAAGCTCTACACTACTAGATACTTATTACCAGTTTACCCGCCACCACGAGTAGTGCAATCCAGTCGAAAAGTCGGGAAATAAAAAGTAAGTACTTACTAGTGCTTTATTAACTTTCTACCGCGAAAAACGTGTGAGAACGTATACTTACTACACACCTGCGTCATAGTTCAAGCGTATAGCACTCATAATTCTAATAATAGTTCAGTATTTCAAACTCTTAACCGAAATGCATTTCTTCTGAACAGTTCACTAACAAACAACAAGCAAATAAAATCTTGGCACACTCATGCGTATCATGTTTCGAGACTATTATTACTCGTACACTAATACTGAGAAACTACTTAACATCATACTAATTCTTAGGAAAGATAATAGATAAGTCGCAGAAAGCGGTAACCGCTGACTGATAAAAAAAGCTTTAAGGTCAGTACTCACATACGGTATTACTCGATAGTTTTACTCGAAGTCGAGTAAAAATCAACGTGTGGACCGCAAAACTCACAGCTCGAAGGCTCGCACCGAGCCGGCTCGATGGAATTAAATGAAAGTAATTTCCTTCGAACCTACTCGAAGCGAGCCGTCAATCTTGACTCGAACGTGTGTACGTGACTGCGAGTGGCGCGAGGCGAGCGTCAGTCTGGTATTGTTTATCGTGATTGAAACACGTGTTTTTAGAGAAATGAATTTGCGAGTTTATTCCAAAAGCGTTTTTTACGTTTTTTCTTTTCATTTTCTTTGATTTTCTTATAAAGAACTGTGAGACTTGCTAAATACAGCCACCGTCTCCTTTGTTGCACAGACATCCTTTGGCTCGAACGGTTCGGTGAATACTGAACGGCGCGCCTCACTCGATAGATCAATGCTCAATGTGTGGACGAAAGCCCATGCCATGAGTTTTACTCGACAGTTTAGCTCGATCGAGTAATACCGTATGTGAGTACTGACCTTTAGGGTCTCGGACTATAATCAAGACGTGTAGTCTTTATTAATACATATACATTATGTAGATAAGACTATTTTCAGCCAGTCTAACAATTTACTTTGAGTACTTATTCTTTAGTTTAACAGAAAATGAATTCTCTACCAAATAATATCGTTCTTTTAGTATAATAATATGAGAGAGTTAATATTATTTTATTACTAAAAATCCACTAAAATGTAAAACCCCATACAAAACTGACTGTAACGACTTTACCAAACATAGCTGAAAACCATCACCAGGAAATTGGCTTTCAAATTTAAAATATCGCCTCGAAACGGGTCCATTACGGTGCCGTACACACAAATACACACAAATCGACGCCAAGCTCAACAATAAATACACCTCTTTTAGTGTCAAGGGTTAACAAAACAGTTAAGGCAAAACTCACCATAAGTACACCCAGAGAGATCAAGCATTCCGCAAATGCCATTAGGAATATCACAGTCCCTATTAAAGGTTTCGTTGCTAATCCTATAGTTCCACGCTTTGGTGACATAGTCCATGTCAGTTTCATTGTAGAATTCAAGGTTGAGGGTCCGACAGACCCCAGTGCGGTAAATTTCAATTGGCGTGTCACGGGTTACTCCTGGAGAGTAGGATATGCCTTCGTAGGTGTTGTTGAAGGTGTAGCTGGAATAAAAAGGGTTACATTTGTAATAGGTATGTAATTATTGCTTGTAAGACCCTACCTCAAGTCAAAAGTCTCAAATTTGCCTGATGATGTCAACACAATAAGTTTTAGGCGCTCTTTTTTGCTGTTTTGCTATAACTTGTCTGCTAGTACTTAAACTATAGTGAAGCTTGTTCACGTTCATTACGCATTTATGCTCTATGAACTAGTTCCAATCCCAATGAGATCAAGGAATGTGAAACTGTTAATTCCTTTAAAAGTAAACTCAAATTATATGTTGCCAATCTTTAACTACTTAAATTTTAATAAAACAAACTAATACCTACTAACATACTCTAAATAAGTACTAACTTTTTTCATAATATACTCTTTTATGTATTTTTTTTTGTTGCACAATCACATGTCGTTTGTATTGAATAACTTAAGGCACCAGAGGTGCGTAGGTAATTAATTATACTAACACTTTATTTTTAAATCTCATTTTAAATGAACACAATGTTTTTATGAGAAATAAAGATCTTTAAAACTAAACCAATTTTGCTACTATAACAATTTATAGGAATGTCACGTGATAGTGACGTGAGTGACTAGTGTGAGTGAAGCAAATGCGAAGCCTTTCCTATTAGACCTATTGTGCTATAGATTTTGTCTTGCAACTATCCACCGCTAAAGATGGGGTATACTATAACTAGCTGTTCCTGCGATCCAATAGATGGCGTGACTGAGAAAAATATATGTAGATCACGCTTACATTTATCTTATCAGCTTACCTTTCCAGTGGGTATTGGTCCTCTAACTTCATTCTCTTCAAATATTTGTTCAGAACTTTGATACCGAATTTATAATCGTCAGTGATGCCGACTTTCATTCTGTAAAATGTCTTGTTGTCGTATAACTGTAAAAGACATTTATTTTTGGATCAATTAAAACAATGTATTTAGTAGTAGTTAGTCTTCATTTATTAGTAGATAGTAAACCTAATTGGAATATATATATTTTAGAGGACCAGTTGCTCCGCGCGGTGGTTCCAACCGCGATGCAACATTTAGTGATTTAGTGGGATCGCACTCATACATTTAGTTAGGCAGGTAAAAAATCCTCCACTTTATAAAATACTAGCAGCGCCCCGCGGTTTTACCCACGTTGTGCCCGTTCCCGTGGGAATTTCGGGATTTTTTTTACATAAAAACCTTCCTCTTGAATCACTCTACCTATTACAAAAAACCGCATCAAAATCCGTTGCGTAATTTTAAAGATTTAAGCATACAGACAGACAAACAGACAGACACGAAAAAGAGACGACTTTATTTTATACTATGTAGTGAAGAATAGATAGACACAGTCATGCTTAAATATTTTTGGACATTGCCTGCCTAGGCATAGATGTTGAGGGTAAATTCTTGCCCAGCACCTACAGGTGTTCTATATTTTGGCCTATAGCATCCTCTCAGCATAAACAGCTACACCCACAGTAAAGACACAATCATATATATTTTTACTCACATCCACTATTGAACACGTATTATGAAAATGTCTGTTTAGTGGAGCAATTAAATGATTCATATCATATGCTTACCCTGTCAATGATGCCCAGTCTGTCAAAGTAGATCAACCCTGGAGCCAGCTTGTTGGCTAAAGCGATCAATGGGTCCTTGTAACCCCATAGAAAACTGTGGGCATCCAGATTTGTGATACTCTTCGGGTTCATTGGCATTATTAGTAAGTTGAACGCTTTCCTTATCCAGGAGGGATATTTTTGTAGCAATGATGTTGCACTCTGGAAATAAAGATAGTATAATTTTATAAATTAAACTAGCAGTGCTCGCGGTTATACCGACGTTGGGCCCATTTTCGTGGGAATTTCGGGATGAAAAAATCATCTGTAACCTTTCCGTTGAATGTAGCTATCTATTACAAAAAGCATTATCCAAATCGGAATATTAATTCCCGAGATTAGCTTGATCATACAAACAAACTTACACATTTAACTTCTTTATAATATTAGTATAGAAAAGTAAGTTAGCCTGTAATGTTCTACTGATGGGCAAAGGCCTCTCATCTCACCGAAGATGTCAGTACAGTGAGGACGATTAGGCAAAATCACCACCCTTGCCTAATACGGGTTTGTGATCTCAAAGTCGAGCCATGTTTGAAAAGAAGAAAACATATTTTCGCTCGTCCTGGGAATTGAACCCGGGGCCTCAGTCAAATAAATCAAACTTATTTAATTTACTGTTGCACTTAGAGACGTTCATTATATCGACACTTAACCAATAGATGTAATTTTCCTTGCATTACATGTTTAAATCATTAATTAAATCTGTACTATGAGCATTTGACGTCTTAGTACGGGCGTTATTAACATCTGCATGTTGCATCATTATCCAATGATCTGACGGGTCTAGGCGGAAAGGGTCAAGGCAACCTGAGTTATCCCATAAAAAAAATCTCTGGATAAAACCTATCTATTCCTCTACCGAAAAACCCCATCCAAATCAAAATCGTGAGCCTACCACTAATACTTATTGATTAAATTCAAATTCAAATGTCTTTATTATATCAGATCATTGCAATAATTTATAATCGTCAACTTAAAATTAAATTTATGCTAGTTCGCATCGCGCCCTCTATTGAGAAGAACTAACAAGAAACTCAGTGGATAAGATTATTTTGTTTCCAACCTTCGAAGCAGTGGCGATAAAACAATTTACTCTTGTTTACTAGCGTGCGGAAATCCGGGAAAGATGACACGGCATTAACAAAACAAAGGTGTAAAGGATGAGTTTCTCAGATAATTAAGTTAATATCTATGTATTAAGTACAATGTATGTTTATTGCAGATATTATAGTTCTTCTGTCTATTCAGTAATACGTAAAGGGCTAATTACTATATTTTTATATCGGCTCATCAATGGCTCATCAAAGTTCTTAACAGTGTTAGTAGAGGAGGCCAACGCGCTTTCGTGTAGTCACTCAAGCACGTCAGATTCAGATATGGGAGGTGAAGAACATCTCCACCAAATATTGGCTTAAATAATGACGCGTGATGTAATTTAAAAAACAATTTCTTCCACGGGTTTATTCAAAAATGTCAGACTAACTGCCGTACTAAACTAATTGACGTAATTTTTCATACATTACAAGTCGAAATTTACACACATTAAGTATCTACTAAAGAAGCATTTGACGTCTCTAGGTACGGGCGTAAGATACGGTAAGTGACAAGTACTTATCTATACATCTCTATAAATAAATTAAAGTAAAATTGGAATGTTTGTTTGTAATATTACAATAACCACTTTTTACTACATGTATATGGACATAAACAATTTTTGTCTGTCAGTTTGTCCCGGATAATGGCTGGATTTTGACGGGAGTTTTACTGGCAGGTAGCTGATCTAATATGGAGTTACTTAAGCTACTTTAATTTTAGAAAAAATCCAGGCAGACGATGTCACGTACACAGCTGGTTTACCAATATAACTATTAAACTCTTACCATCAAAGCTAAGCTTGGTACAGTAACTGTTACGTTCTGAGGATAACCAACAGATTCTTCTGGCACGAACCGGACCTTCATGTGAGGTGTGAACCACAGCGCACCCTCGTCTTCTAGCAGCTCAATGTCACCATTTCTTCTTATTTCCCTGGAAATAGAATTGGTTTCATTCATTTAATTTTAGTCAATTAAATTAAAAAGGTTTACAAAGGTCAACAAAAGGTCGGAAGGAAAAAAGGAAGAAAGGACAAAAGATTGGATTTACACATGACTGTCTGTTCAGCTTTATTATACCTTCATCATAGTATAGATGCTGTTATAATTGTCCAACAGACGCGTAAATAATACGTATAAACGTTTGTAATTTAACAAATTGAACAAATAGTTTAGATGAAGAAACTGTTCCGCATTCTATGACAAAACAATAGACAAATCAGATTGAATAACAAAAAACCAACCAGTTAATAAGAGTTAACAATGAAATTGCAGACAAATGAGTTTAATTACTTTCTAAATTATAAGGGGAAAATGAAAATGAACCATAATTAACTACTTATCAGCTACAATGTGGCTGAAAGATGAGGATAAGGGTGCCTGTCTAATGAAGCGGATCGAGGCTGTGTAGCGGAAGAACGGAGAAATATTAACGAATAAGTTTGCATAAAGTATCTGACCGGAGATTTTAATTATATAATATTTTTCTCACGGAGGGAGGGAGAATTATATGGTGAAAAGAACTAAGTATCTATATTATGTCACTGTAAAACCATTTTAAGGGTCTAGACAGACGGACTGCAATTCAACTGCAATCCGACTGCCAAATGGCAGTTCAGATGCAGTTTGAATGCAGTTGGCTCGACTGCAATCAAACTGCACGTCGACGGGCAGTTGGCGTGCAGTTGGATTGCAGTCTGAGTGCAGTTACAACGACAGACTGCAATCCAACTGCACGCCAACTGCCCGTCGACGTGCAGTTTGATTGCAGTCGAGCCAACTGCATTCAAACTGCATCTGAACTGCCATTTGGCAGTCGGATTGCAGTTGAATTGCAGTCCGTCTGTCTAGACCCTTAGGTTTACTTTGTATTGAAAAATTATGCGTTTATTTGAAAATGGTTTACAGTTCACAATCTGCCGATATTTTGAATTGAAATTACGTTTGCGGATAGACTTCGATTTTATTTTAAATTTTTATACCCCGACCCCCGAATATGCCGATAGTTTAGTATACTAGTTGGAGTATAAACCAAAGCTGGTTCCAATTTTCCGGTAAAAAAAAATTGGCCCAATCATCAAATAATCAATTTACAAAAGGTAGTTCCCATGAAAAATGGTTTGAAATCGGTTGTTCGCTTGGACAAGCTATAACTGCTGTTATTAAAAAACTTGAGAGGTGTCAAGGGACAACCGGATGGAACGAAGTTTATTTAATATCAACAAAAATAATCGTCGCGACACCACACTGCTCAATGCGAAATAGAAAGACGAAACGAAAATATCTGGCTTGTTTTCTATAAGAGAGAGAGAGAGAGAGACAGACAGAGAAACATGCGCACGCCAGAGAGAGACAGACAGAGAAACATGCGCACGCCTGCGGCATGACAGACAGACGTGACAGTGACGTGGCGTGACAGACGTGACAGACAGAGTCTGTCTCTATCTAACGCAAAAAGTGTCGTTACATTTTTTCCGTCTAGCCCCCTTTCGCAACGTACATATAAGTAAAAGGTCCGACTTCCTCCAACTTCAGCCTATAGTCTTCTCCAGACAGGAACCGCTCTGCATTGGTTATGTTAAACACTGTCAAACTGACTTTAGCTCCTTCCACTTCAGTTTGAAACACGTTGTATATGAATGAACCGTTGGATACTTGTGTACTCTGAAATGGAATTAAAGTTTTATTAGCACCTTATAATGGAGAGTCAGAAGGACCGTTTTTTGCCGAACACGGCTAAAAATAACCAAAGGAAATTGGCTTTCAAATTTAAAAAAAACTATCAGAATCGGTCCATCCGTTTGAGAGCTACGATGTGTATGTATGTGTGTGTCTGATGTGTGTAGTCGGACACACACTTGCATAATATGCAACACCCCTCTTTTGCGTTAAGGGGTAGAAAAAGTCAGAAATAGATGACAAGATGACAAGAAGGTTCAAACACTATAATTAATTATGATATCGTAGCAAGTTCTAAATTACAAACAAATTGATAGTTGACCTACAGTCAAATGTACTAGATATTATGGATGTTGATAACCTAACCTAAATACTAAGACTGATATCTAATTAATGGCCTAATTTAACTGAAATACAGTTAAATTAGGTTGAAATTAGGCCATTAATTAGATATCAGTCTTAGTATTTAGGTTAGGTTATCAACATCCATAATATCTAGTACATTTGACTGTAGGTCTTCAGTCAAATGTACTATCAAATAATAAGTCAAATAAGCTGTTTGTTTAAATCTGGACTAATGTTATAAATAACTAATTACTTAGTAGGTCACGATCATAAACTTAAATTATGAACCACTTTAGTATGTTTTGGTAAATAACTAGCAGCGCCCCGCGGTTTTACCCATGTTGTGCCCGTCCCCGTGGGAATTTCGGGAATTTTTATACATATAAACAATCCTCTTCAATCACTCTATCTATTAAAAAAAACAGCGTCAAAATCCGTGCAGTAGTATTTGAGTTTATCTTGAACAGACAGGCAGACAGACGCGGCCGGGGATTTGGTTTTATAATATGTAGTGATTTATTTATTGAAATTAATTCAGTGCCTATGCATTATATAATTACTACTGGTTCAGTAGTTAGAATCATAATTCAATTAAATTTAAACTAATAATTATTTATTTATGTATGTAAGATTGGATTATTTATTTTATTTGCGTATTTAGGTTTAGTTTATTTCAAACGTATGTGTAGCTCTAAACCTAGGCATATAATTAAGTGCTGTAATTATTTATTTGAATTTTTAGGTCTTTTAAAATACTTATAATAAAAGTAAACCGACCGTAGTGTGGTTTGCACGAATGACAGTGCGTCCGTTGAACGTACTGCAAAAATCTTTCATATGTTTGACATTTACTTAAGATTGCACTTGGATTGCACAAGGATTCCCAAGTCTACTTACTTATCTTAACATAAATATAAGAAACTAGCAGCGCCCCGCGGTTTTACCCGCGTTGTGTCCATTCCTGTGGGAATTTTGGGATGAAAAATAGCCTATGCTACTCGTGGATAATGTAGCTTTCGAATGGTGAAAGAATTTTTTGAAACGGTACAGTAGTTTTTGAGCCTATTCATTACAAACAAACAAAGTTTTCCTCTTTATAATATTACTGTTGAAGTGTAGACAAAAGCTGTTCGTTCGATTTTGTTTTTTATTTGCACCAATCAGAACGGTATATAAAACGAACGTCATTTGTTTTTAAACTTAAGTAGTGCTACATCAAATTACGAGATCTTGTGCAATCCTACCTAAGATACGTGATATTATACTATACTATATAAAGAGGAAAATTTCTGAATTTGTTTGTATGGTCGGAGTTATTTCAACACCTACCATTCCGGTTTTAATAACTATTTTTGTATTGGATATTTGTACATTCAAGAGCAAGGTTATAAGTTATTTTATATCCCGAAATTCCGAAGGGAACAGACACAACGGTGGTAATACCGCGGGGTGGGGCTATAAAGCTATAGTATGCATGCATAGTGTTAGTATTTGTTTGTTTAGTCTTAATTCATGTCGCCCAATCATTTGCGGAAATCACTATTTCCGAATAACTATCTGCGCGCACTCGGTCTGAATAAAATTCGATCGTGTTAACCTAGCTTATAATATAATATAACTAGCCGCGCCCTCCGGTTTCACCAGCGTTGAACCCGTTCCCGGAATTTCGGGATAAAATGTATCCCATGATAAAAAGTTTCAGCCAAATCCGTCCAGTAGTGTTTGCGTGAAAAAGTAACAAACATACATGCATACATACTCTTACATCTTCACAGACTTTCGCATTTATGTAGTAGTACTAACCATTCTAACTATTTCATATATGGGATCAGTCGCTAATAAACATATTGCTATTAGAAGAAGAAATACTCCAACTCCAGCGTTGATTACGATTGATCCTGAAACAGAAACAAAAAATGAGTTACGTTAAAAAAATACATTGATTACCACAAAATTACAGCTAAAATAATGTAGCATTAGGAGACGTCTCAACTGAAACTGTACAGAGGCATTCATTCATTTTGAGTAGGTCAGTGGCCAACCCTGGCGTCAGACTTTTTAGACCGCCTAAAGGCCTCTGACATGGTCTGACGATTGAAACAACCGGGACCGACTGCTTAACGTGCCCTCCGAAGCACGGTAGCGCTCAGACAGAAATACCACTATCGGCCACCCATCCAAGTAGAGGTCGAGCTTCACGTTGCTTAACAATCGCAATGAACTAACATCGTCAAACTACGCCCCGAGCGCTACTGATATCTCGGTACAGCGCTGGTTTTCAGACGCCCCTAGACTTTGAACTATTATTTCAAATATTGCAGAGAAATTGTGTTTTGCCGCTGTGACCTTCGGTGCTTATCAGCAGTAGTTTGGCACATTATATATAGAAAGGTGGTATCAGTTACATACACCAGCCCTGTACAGGAACTATGAGCGCTGGTAAACTATCGGAGACTACTTATTTTCTTTGTGAATGTATTCTTACATGAACTTTGAACTTTGACGTATACTGTCAAAAAGCTTAACCGCTATCTCTCAAATTCAATCAATATTATTTTTGAATAAAGAATTATTTATTTACTGCATTATTCATAAGCGATATTTAACTTAAACACTGCTTTATAGTGTTTCGTCTCTTTTGCTCTTTGGCAAATAGCGTATGTCGGAAGGGGACAAACCGTTTGATAGCTAAAGTGATGTTAATAAATAAGGCCCGCCGCGTTTATGAATAAGGTCCTTATTATTTTATTTTATTCTAAATTAGTTCAGTGGTTCAAACTCAAACAGACACAGAGCATTAAAGCATTCATCCAACTGAATGACTAACATTTGTAATCAACAAAAAGTAAACATATATGATTGGACATAACCTTGATAGTTTACCACGATTTCCGTAAGGAAAAAACGTAGGTATGTTTTCAAACATCAAATTATCTATTGCCCACTTTAGGTGTATGCTAGTTGCTTATATAGTAGGTATAGGTATAATTTATGCATCTAACCACTGAACTTAGATACGGTATTTAAATAGACAAATAAAAAACGTAGTTTTTCATACATTACGTAGGTATCAAAAATCAATGTGTGCTAGGTGTTCTAATGACCCTAAGGCCCGCACTATGTCTGTCTTTACTATAAATATATGTACCTAGTAACTTATAAAGTAAAGTGAAGTATTAGCCTGTAATGTTCCACTACTGGGCAAAGCCTCTCTTCTCACTGAATATATCAGTACAGTGAGGATGATTAGGCGTAATCACCGCTCTTGCCAAATGCGGGTTGGTGATCTCAAACACAAGCCATGTTTGAAAAGAAGTGTTTTCGCTCGACCCGGGAATTTAACCCGGAACCTAACTATATATAAACTCCTTTAAAATTACTGGTTTAAAGGGGCCGAAACGTCATATCACTACATAGTATAAAACAAAGTCGCTATTTTTGTCTGTTTGTTTGTCTGTTTGTCTGTATGCTTAAATCTTTAAAATTACGCAACGGATTTTGATGCGGTTTTTTGTAATAGGTAGAGTGATTCAAGAGGAAGGTTTTTATGTAAAAAAATTCTCGAAATTCCCACGGGAACGGGCACAACGCGGGTAAAATTACTAATATTATAAAGAGGTAATTTTTTTAAAGTTTGGTTGTTTGTTTGTTTGTATGTTCGAGGTAATCACAGGAATTATCAGTCCGATTAGAATAATTCTTGTTGCTATTTTCCATCTTTAAATTCCCACGGGAACGGGCACAACGCGGGTAAAGCCGCGGGGCGCTGGTAGTGTAAAATAAAAGCGAAGTGTATCCGAAAACATAGTTTCAATTTAAAATACTTTAAAATTATTAAATGCTCAGTGTACGAAGTCTACCTACTGCTATTAAATTTCAAATTGAGTTTTTTCTATGTTTACATACGAGTATTTCATATACTTACACGTATGTAGGCAGGTACTTACTCAATGGTATGATCTGAGATTTGGTCGGGTTTTTATTCTTTGTCCACAGCATTTTGTACTTCTATCTGTAAAGGAAATTAATTGTTATATTATTTTAGTAAAACTTTAGACATTTCAAGGTATTGCAATAGCAGTTTTGGCCTGCACATTGAATTTTATTTCCGTACTAGCAGCGCCGCGCGGTTTTACCCGCGTTGTGCCCATTCCCGTATTAATTTTGAGATGAAAAATAGCCTATAGCCTTCCTCGATAAGTGGACTATCCAACACTGAAATAATTTTTGAAATCGGACCAGTAGTTCCTGAGATTAGCGCGTTCAAACAAACAAACATACTCTGCAGCTTATAATAATATTAGTATAGATATAATGGTAACAAAACCCTAAAGTGCAAGTGGGCAGGGTACGTGAGGTGGATGAACTTGGAAAAGTGGGCCCACATCACTCTGAGTGGGTCGACCGAGGAAGCCTTGGCGGGACGATCTCGTCGCCTTTAACAGCGATTGGTGGGAGCTCGCAAAGGACAGAGACGGTTGGCGATGTTTTGGGGAGACTTTTGCCCAGCAGTGAGGCATAGGTTAGGAAAACGAAAAACTATATCCAACTAGTAATTCCCCCTCGTTGCACTTCCGTTGTCAAGACTGTGTGCAAATTCTGCGCAATTAAAAGAAATAAATAATAATTGTTTGAATTATTTTTTAAAATATACATACATGCAACAATGTGAAAAAGTATACACAATATATATACCTACTAGCAGCGCCCCGCGGTTTTACCCGCGTTGTGCCCGTTCCCGTAGGAAATCCGGGATAAAATGTAGCCTATAGCCTTCCTCGATAAATAGACTATCTAACAGTGAAAGAATTATTCAAATCGGTTCAGTAGTTTCTGAGATTAGCGCGTTTAAACAAACAAACAAACAAACAAAACAAACTCTTCAGCTTTATAATATTAGTATAGATGTGTAATGATTTAAAACAAATTCGTTTAGTATTATTCGGGTTTGGCGCGAACTCACATACCTACAGACAGATGCGCCGGAGTACTTTATACAACGCAGTTAGTGGCAAGAATATGGTCATGCATGACATGACCTAACTTCACAAATCATTTATATGACGTAACGGGTCGGAGAATAAGAATGTTAAGATCAACTAGCAACGATAATAGGTTTAATATATATTTGCCGTCTTTCCTTGATACGTTTTATTAGCAACTAGTCGCGCCCGCGTTGTTACCCGCGTTGTCCCCGTTCGCGTGGGAATTTCGGGATAAAATATCTCCCATGTGTTATACTGATGTTTAAGGTTCATCCAAATCCGGCCAGTACTTTTTTCGTGAAAGAGTAACAAACATACATACATACATCCATCCTCACAAACTTTCGCATTTATATTCGAGTATCATAGTAGCAAGTAGGATAGGATTTAGCGTTTTTCCTCGATACAAAGCAAAGTTTTATTAGCAATAAATAAAGTTTAATAACAAGTTATCAACTAACTCAACAGTAACCTCCGTCGTACGTAAGTTCTCGTTTCAACAAATAGTAATGACATTAACGTACGTTTCAATTAATAGTAAATTAAGTTATCAAATAGTTACCGAGTTCTTGGGTTGAAGCAAACACTTTACATTGAATAGATTTTTGTATAACTATGTTTATCCAAACAAGAATGAATTGGATTTGCATATTTTTGCCATATCAATATTTAGGTAGTCAAACCTATATCTATTATTGGTATATACCTACAAGAATTTCCTATACCTACTGTTCCCAAAAATAAAAAGTTTCACTGTGTTTGCATATCAATGGCTTCATTGTTGTGCTGATAAAATCACGTTTAGTAATTAAGTTCAACCATACATTATGTCAGACCAATAAATATAATAATCTGCGTGTCAGAAGGAGCTATAAAGAATACCTACCAATATGATGGAAAAGTTTGTGAGGATGGATGTATTTAGGCACGAATAACATGTTGCTTATAATAGACCCTACCCCACTTATAATTACACTCAATTTTGCCTACGAGAGTTTAAATGTGGACTAATGTAGTCGAATTTTTAGCGGACGACGATTTTTTCTCCGTTCCATAATTACGATTATGTACCTCGTTAAATGCTTGTTTAACACAAAGCGTTGGTTCATTACTAAAATTACAGTTTGTTAAAATTATTAGGGCATGTCGTCGGGCCGTCTGATATGCGCACTTGTCTTACCATTACGCTAAGCGGTTTAGCGTATTACGGTTTGGTTTTAGTGGGTATTAACGCCTCCGCGGGCGTATGAGTAACCATATACCCCGCTCATCTCCCATAGATGAGTACGCATTTCTCACTTTCATGAAACAGGATACATTACTTTTACCAGGATTGGTTTGCCCATCCACTCGATGAAGAAGATCAGAAATACTATACTGAAGCCGCGATTGAATCCGCGGGGCGTAACGTTCTTACAACGAGCAGTCTACACAACGTGATGCCAATTTATGACCGAGAAGACGATTACTGAACATGACGTGTTAATTAGCTGTTGTATTTCTGTCTCTTCAATTACAGGAAATATTGATGGCCTAGGAAATTACAGAGGATAGTAAAAATTGAAGCAACTCATACTATAATTACTAAATAGATAATGCCGCTGTTACTAGACATGATGTGGGTCACCGAATGTACCGGTGACCGTAAGAGGGTAAAGACAGTACACTTCTGTACTCTGTAAATAGAGTTTAACATGGTAATCAGCCGCATTGGGCTAGTAACATCTGTCAACGGCAGACGAACATAGACATACTCGTACAAACACGTAGGTACGTAATTAACCGTTTTATATAAGTAATTAGTAGATGGATAGTCTATGGATCCAGTGTGAAGAAGTTTGGTGACTGAATTATAATAAAACGAGCAGCGCCCCCCGGTTTTACCCGCGTTGTGCCCGTTCCAGTGGGAATTTCTGGCATTTTTACACATATAAACCTTCCTCTTGAATCACTCTATCTATTTAAAAAACTGCATCAAAATCCGTGCAGTGGTATTTGAGTTTATCGCAAACAGACAGACAGACGCGGCCGGGGACTTTGTTTTATAATATGTAGTGAAGTTCAACGACGTTAACATTTAATGTAATTTAAAGTCACCAAAGGTAGTAACAGGTAGTTTATGAGGCGACTGCCCGCAGTAAAGTGAGATCAACGGACGCGTCGCCGGATTCATTTTTTAAATACTTTTTCCGACAACTGGACCACACATAAATGGTCTTAAAAAAATCCTGGTTAACTAATATTAAAGCAAAAGGCTAAGGGCCGATACTGCGTTAAGCGTGCGCACGTCGCGGTTTCATACAAAAGTGAACCGTCGTGCGGGCGTACGCGGCGTGCGCACGCGGCGGGCGCACGCGACGTGCGCACTATTAACGCAGTGTCGGCTCTAAATCATCATTATAATCAGGGTAAACTATACATACATATAATATAACCGCATGTAATACAAATATTCTAAATCTAAACCATTTTGGAACACTTATACCTAAGGATGGATTATACTGCATATTAATTGCTAGGAACACACTTACGTAGTTATAATTTTACTAGCAGCGCCCCGCGGTTTTACCCGTGTTGTGCCCGTTCCCGTGGGAATGTCGGGAATTTTGATACATAAAAACCTTCCTCTTGAATCACTCTATCTTTTTATAAATACCAAATCAAAATCCGTTGCGTAGTTTTACCGATTTAAGCATACATAGGAACAGACAGACAGACAGACAGACAGCGGAAAGCGACTTTGTTTTTTACTATGTAGTGATTATAGCTAACTGTAAAAACCCTTTTAATTCAAATAAGAAAACAAACATGTTGTTTTTCCTCGTTGTCGTGTGATTCTCATTAGAATAAAAACATCCTTAAGAAGTGTTAATCAGCTGTTACGTTCGTTTAGATTATTTATTTATCTTTAATATTATTTGTAAACTATCGCCGAGGGTAATACTGGTAATTATTACAATAAGTGACTATAATCGATTATGTATTTGCAAACTACAGACGATATATACACACTATATATTATATATATAGCTCCTGCTTATGACTTCGTCTGCCTAGATTTTTATTTTTAACTTTTATTTTTAAGATTTTAATTTTTTAGGGGATTAATTTCTTTAAAATACTAAACACGTCTTCCATAATTTCCGTTACAGAATATTTTTCAATAGAAGTAGATTTGACGTAGAATCACACTGTCACACACAAACTTAATCTCTATTTCACCCCTTTAGGGGTAGAATTTTGAAAAATGGTTTCCGTGCCTATGTCTTACAAAAAGTATACCCTCTAAGTTCCACGTTTCTAAGATCAGCAATTTTGGCTGTGCGTTGATCATCATTGCATCATCTAAATGACGCAAAAGACAAAAACCTTATATCACTACATATGTAGTATAAAACAAAATCGCTTTCCGCTGTCTGTCTGTCCCTATGTATGCATAGATCTTTAAAACTGCGCAACGGATTTTGTTGCAGTTTTTTAAATAGATAGAGAGTGATTCAAGAGGAAGGTTTTTATGTATAAAAATTCACGGAACGAGCACAACACGGGTAATACCGCGGGGCGCTGCTAGTAACATTATATATGCGAAAGTTTGTGAGGATGAATGTGTGGATGGTTGTATGGATGTATGTTTGTTACTCTTTCAAGCAAATAAGTACTGAACGGATTTAGATGAAACTTTACAGTCTTCTTCTTCTTCATCGAGTGGATGGTCAACCTGACCAATCTTGGTGTCAGAGCTATTGAGCCGCCAAAGGCCTTTGACATAATATGGCTCATGTAACGACTACTATCCGTAGAAAGTAACCAACTACTTTACAGTAATATAGGATATACATCTGAATAACACATGAGGTACCTTTTATCACACAAACTTTCGCATCACTACATAGTATAAAATAAAGTCGTCTCTTTTTCGTGTCTGTCTGTTTGTCTGTCTGTATGCTTAAATCTTTAAAATTACGCAACGGATTTTGATGCGGTTTTTTGTAATAGGTAGAGTGATTCAAGAGGAAGGTTTTTATGTAAAAAAATTCCCGAAATTCCCACGGGAACGGGCACAACGCGGGTAAAACCGCGGGGCGCTGCTAGTCTATAATATTAGTAGGATAGGACTCGATTTTGTATATGTTTTGTTCAGTTTCTTTAGTGTTTCGCTCTCAACAGCTCTCGACCGACAAATCTCGTATTTCACAGTCAAAGTCAATCGCGTTACGTGTGTATGTATGTATGTATGCGATAGGAATTTGCATTTAATTACGTGTTGACCGGATCCATAAAAAGATGCGTCAATGTTACGTCGTAATCACTACATAGTATAAAACAAAGTCGCTACTTTTGTCTGTTTGTTTGTCTGTATGCTTAAATCTTTAAAATTACGCAACGGATTTTGATGCGGTTTTTTGTAATAGGTAAAGTGATTCAAGAGGAAGGTTTTTATGAAAAAAAATTCCCGAAATTCCCACGGGAACGGGCACAACGCGGGTAAAACCGCGGGGCGCTGCTAGTTAAGTACTATTTTATAACGAGGTAAAGTTTTTAACTTTGAAAGAGCTAATCTTATAAACAGCCAATCAGATTTGAATAATTATTTTTGTAACGGATAGCCTCGTTCAAAGGAAAGGTTATCATTAACTATTTTTTATCCTGAAATTGCCACGGGTACGGGCACAATGTGGGTAAAACCGCGGCGCGCAGCTAGTATAGTATAGAACGTGGATAAGTAAATAATGTAGTTGACACAAAATAGTTGAATTTTTCATATAATATGTATTTTTGTCAGATGCTTTATCAAAAGCCTTGAATGGGATGTTAGATTAGAAAATCCTACTATCCTACTAATATTATAAATGCGAAAGTTTGTGTGGATGGATGTATGTATGTATGGATGTATGTTTGTTACTCTTTCACGGAAAAACTACTGGACAGATTTGGATTAAACTTTACAGTAATTAGGTTATGTACATCAGAATAACACATGGGATACATTTTATCCCTAAATTCGGCGCGGCTAGTGCAACATCATTTTGTAAAAATACATATTTTAAAAATGATTATCTTATATCGATTTAAGCTATTTATATCTTCATGTGACGTCAATAATGTCAAGGACATTAGTAAGTAAAAGGATTATTCGATTAAAAATAATTAATGTTTTTAAGTAAAAATATGTTTAAAAGGACAAAAAAAGTTCGTTCAGAGTTGTATTTTAATGTGTCCCAAAAATAGGACATTTTAAAATAAACGTCATTTATCTTTTGAAAGGTTAAAAATATTTATACGTATGTAGTGACTTAAAACGGGAAGTAGCGATGTTCGGAAAAACCTTTCCAAGGAGTGGGACAAATAAGTTAAATAATTAAAAAATATTTAGTACTAGCAGCGCCCCGCGGTTTTACCCGCGTTGTGTCCATTCCTGCGGGAATTTCGGGATGAAAAATAGCCTATGTTACTCGTGGATAATGTAGCTTTCGAATGGTGAAAGAATTTTTAAAAACGGTCCAGTAGTTTTTGAGCCTATTCATTACAACCAAACAAAGTTTTCCTCTTTATAATATTATTGTAGATCTACAAAATACCATTTATTTTGTTATGCAATCTACCGGAAATTTTGTGCAACTCTTTATAAACCCATGTATTCATTACGCCTTTTACGATCCGAAAATTCCAATACCGAGGTTGACTACAAACGTGCATTTTTTTAATATTTGTTTTGTATTTTTTTCACAAAGTATTTAAATATGTATATAAATATTTACAGATTAATTCACACACGGTTACCTAGTTAGACTGAGCTCTTGTATCTATACTCATATAATAAAGCTAAGTAGTTCGTTTGTTTGAACACTATCGTGTATGATATATTATCCTAACAGAAACTTCAATCCGATTTAAATAAGTCATTTTATAATGAATAGCCACATTCAACAGGAAGATTATAGGCTATTTTTTTATCCTGTATGTCTGTCTATGTATGCTTAGATCTTTAAAATTACGCAACGGGTTTTGACGGTTTTTTAATAGATGGAGTGACTCAAGAGGAAGGTTTATATGTATAAAACATCCCAAAATTCCCACGGGAACGGGCACAACGCGGGTATCACCGCGGGGCGCAGTAAGTTCTATCTATACTAGCTGTGCCCTACGGTGTCACCCGCAGCGTACCTGTTCCCGTGGGAATTTCAGGATGTTTATTTCTTATTATTCTATTCCTGACCAATATAAACAGGATAGCCGCTCTCCAGTTTTTAATGGTGTAATAAACACGACTTTGTTTAATACTAGTAGCGCCCCGCGGTTTTACTCGCGTTGTGCCCGTTCCCATGGGAATTTTGAGATGAAAATTAGCCTATGACCTTCCCGTTGAATGTGGCTACCTATTACAAAAAGAATTATTCAAATCGGATTGATAACTCCCGAGATAAGCTCGAACATACAAACAAATAATCTTGCAAATTTTACCTCTTTATAATATTAGTAAAGATGTTTAAAGATTCTTCAATCTTACGATATTGTTTACGAGTTTTGTACATACTCGTTAAAGTTAAAATGATTGTTTAAATGGAAAATCAGTTTTTGTGTAAAACATGGAGAACGGAAACCATTTTTTGTTTCTTTTTTATACATTAATGTTTATTTATAAATACGGTATTACATAACATCGAGGTCCTGTTTGTAATTTATGATTAGCTAATGATGGGTTAAAGTTATGTTTATTTGGGCTGATTGCACAAGAACACTTAAATCTGTTGTGATACCTAAATAAGTGTTTTTAACAAACAAAAGCTGCGGAACATAGAACACTATTTAAAACGAACGTCATTTGTTTTTACACATATTTACGGTGAATAAAATTAATCGTTCTTATGCACTGCCCTAAGGCGTTGTCCTAATAGAACGCGAATGCGCGATGCGAGCGATGCGACCATCGCGTGTTTCAAACATTTGAGACCGCGTCGTGCGATTGTCAGTTAGGACACCTATTAGGCGTTGTCCTAATAGAACGCGAATCGCGCGAATCGCGCGAATTTTACTCGTACGAACGCGCGATCAAACATATTGAACTCTAATAGGTGTCCTAACTGACAATCGCACGACGCGGTCTCAAATGTTTGAAACACGCGATGGTCGCATCGCTCGCATCGCGCATTCGCGTTCTATTAGGACAACGCCTTAGAGTTCAATACGTTTGATCGCGCGTTCGTACGAGTAAAATTCGCGCGAACTTACGATGATCGCGCATTCGCGTTCTATTAGGACAACGCCTTACCGTGTTGTGCTTATACGCTACTTAACGCATATCCTACTAATATCTAATTTAAACGTACTCACACGGGTTTTTTCGCGTTAGGAAGTTAATAAAGCAAGTAATAACTTACTTTTTATTTCTCGACGTTTCGAGGGGATTGCACCTCTGGTGGTCGCGGGTGAACTGAAGACATTGGAGTTACCGCTGTGATGTGAGTACGTTTAAATTTTGTGTTCAAATCGTGTAAGTTTAAAAAAGACTATCCTACTAATATTATAAATGCGAAAGTTTGGGACGTTAGATGAATTGATGTATGTACAGGGTGGGCCAAAAGAAGTCATCCGATGTTGTTTGGCTCTCTTTTTTTTTCTAAAAGAAAAACTTCGATTCTGTTTTTTGATTATGTTTATTTGAACCTTTAGAATTGTATTGGTCAAGTCGAGAAGATGATATCGGCTAAATGGGCGCCGTCACAATTGATTATCATACGGGCTCGTTTTATGCCATTTTTCATCACTTCAGCGAGAACTTCGGGCGACAGATTCTCGCACTCGTGTCGAATGTTGTTCTTGAGGGCTTCCAGAGTCTCGGGCTTGTTCACGTAAACACGGGACTTCAAAAAACCCCACAAAAAAAAGTCTAAAACGGTTAAATCGGGCGATCTTGCGGGCCAGTGCAAATGTGATGTTTCCGGCGACAGCTCGACATCCTCGGCAACAGCGGCGATATTCTCGGCAGAACGGGCGCTCCGGGGCCGGCCACTCTTGGCAACGTCTCGTGTGGTCCCATACTCTTCAAGGTTGGTGGCCAAACGGCGCAGTGTTTGCGCAGTCGGTGTCGGACGGCCGGGGAATCGGCGACGGAATTCGCGCTGCGCCAACACCACAGACAATTCGATGGCTCCTACGTAAATAGTCGTATCTAACATTTTGACGATTTTCATGTTTTAAGGGATTTGAAACGAAATAATTAGTTACTATCGATTCCAAAATACAAAAATTAAAATCTTTAAAAATAAGGTTTTTTTTGCACGTATATAATAGTAAGTAATAATTGCATGCCGCGTAAATGATCGTATCGGCACTGGCGGGAGTATACGCGGGCAGGTCGCGCGCGTCCACTCATTTAGGCGAAGTTTGATTTTGTTCGTATTTTTAGCTGAAGTGGCACGTTTTCAATAATGAGTTATTATAACAGAAAAAACTACTCCAGACAACACTCACGAGCACAAAAAAATTGTAAAATGGCATGTGATTCGACACAGAAAGAAGTCGATGTTTGTGAATTTTTATCCTCAAAAGAAAACCTGTGTGTTCCAAATGAAAATTATATTGAAGACAGATTGATAAGTAAGTAATATGTATGTTGTACAATATTTTTAATATAATTGATATTATAGACTTTGTTTTTTTCTACAAAGTTACATAAGACTATGGTATGTGGTAGGTACGATTGTGTACGTTGTTAATTGTACTTAAAAAATATCGTATGTACCAAATACGATTTTTTACTTCGTTTAGTGACTTTTATACTTAATCGTTTGTACCACATACGATTAATTACATTGTCGAATACAATGTGTCTAATATCGGATTTGACACATAGAATTGTTTACTTTGCGAAACGTTCTATTGTAACTACAAATAAGATAGTATACGTTGCAGTAACGGGAAAAAGTGAAATCTTATGTTTATTTTCAGTATCTCCATTACCACCTGGGGCCGATTTAGTAGAAATTTCAGCGCTTTCGGAACTTTTAGGGAACAGTTTTTCCGAAACACCACCAACATTTTCGACTTCTCTTAATGGTAAATTTTATTTTTAACTGTTACTGTTACTGTTAGCCTGTATCATTCCACTGTTGGGCAAAGGCCTCCCCCCATTTCCGCCACTCTTCTCGATTTGAAGCCACCAGTTGCCAGTCCCTCTTGTAGGCGTCCAGTTCGTCCCGCCACCGCCTGCGTGGTCTGCCGCGACTCCGTCTCGCTGTCTCCGGGCGCCACACAGTGGAAATTTTGGCCCACAGCGTGTCCGGCATGCGGCAGATGTGACCAGCCCAATCCCATTTGAGCTTAGCGGCCTTTTCTCCTACATCGGCGATTTTAGTTCGGGAGCGCAGTATTGTATTACGAATGCGGTCGGTTCGCTTGACTCCAAGAATACTGCGCTCCATCGCCCTCTGGCAAACCTTGAGTTTGGACTTCTGGATGTTTGTCAAAGACCAAGTCTGTGAGCCATAGGTGAGAACGGGAAGGATGCACATGTCCATGAGTTTGCGCTTAAGCGCTATCGGAAGGTTACCAATAGCTCCTCCAGGCGCTCTCAGTGCGTCTCGCGACTTCTTTGTCTTGTCTGCCTGCCTGGAGGGAAACTAATTGGCCGAGATAGATGTATTCATGGACATAGTGCATCACTTCGCCGTTTACCGTGATACGGTAGGCTGAGCTGTTTGTCATGACTTTGGTCTTTGACATGTTCATCTGTAGTCCAACCTCAAGGATTGCGTTGCTCAGTTCTTCGAGCATGGTCTGTAGTTCTTGGGCTGTATTGGCAAAGAGGACAATGTCGTCGGCGAAGCGTAGGTTTGTCAGCCTCATTCCGCCGACATCAATGCCTCTGTTTTGCCAGCCCGCCGCTAGCTTTCTGAACACCTCCTCTAGTGTAGCCGTGAAAAGTTTGGGAGATAGAGGGTCGCCTTGTTTGACCCCCTTTTCTATTTGGAAATGTTTACCGGAGGAATTGTAATTTTATGGATGCTGTACTATTTAGGTAGATAAGTTTGAGAAGGTCGATGTAAGTTGGGTGGATATTTTGTTTTAGAATAGCTTGAAAGATTGATGTATGATATATGCTATCGAACGCCCTACGGAAGTCCACAAATGCCATGTACAGAGGCATATTACATTCTTGGTGCTTCTCTAACAGTCGGTTTATGGTGTGGAGGTGGTCTGTGGTGGAGAGGCCGGAGCGGAATCCTGCCTGTTCGGGAGGTTGTTCGGAATCAAGTTGGCGCGTTATCCGTGTTTCGATTACTTTAATGAAAGCCTTGTACACGTGGGATACAAGACATGGGCCTATAATTATTAATGTTGGATTTGTCGCCTTTTTTATGGAGAAGAATAATATTAGAGTGACAAAACTGTTTTGGAAATTTCCCTGAATCTAAGATACTATTAAAGAGCTTAGTTAAATGAGGAAGGATTGTGGGTGCGCCTAGTTTTAAAGCCTCCGTACTAATACCGTCATCTCCTGGTGTTCTACAATACTTCATTTTACGAAGTGCGCATTGAATTTCTTGGCCAGTTATTGGAGGAATATCGTCAGTACGGTGGTAATTGGGTGTTGTATCGGTTTTACCTGGGTCGGAGTACAGTTGGCTGTAAGTGTAAGTGAAGTCGGTGCAAATTTCGAGAATTTTCTCGCGGCTCTAGCTCTGGTGCTTTTTTCCGGTGTTGTCTTTAAGACTTGTTATCCCGGATTTCCCGTGAGAAATTCCATTCTTAGTTATTGTATATATGGTTAGTTTTTTCTTTCAATTACGTTCATTCATATAATAAAAATAATAAAAATATGTTTTTGTAGTTTTATTTGCTACCTACGTTAAAATTATAATAAAATTTTAGTATATTATTATTAATTTGGTCAAGTTTCATGAAATTGGATAAAAATAAGATAAAAGTACTTTGTAAGAAAAAATATTTAAACGATTTCTTTTACAAACATAATTTATAATAAGTTATATTTATTAACTAACCGTAACATACAATATGAATTATTTTTTATATACATAGTTAAACATGGTATATGCCACTTGCGTGTAAATGCATTTACAGGGTATCTACGTAAAAAATCGTATGCCAAACTTACGATATTTTCAGAAATTTTAATTCAACGTAAACTGTCGTTAGTACCACTTAAGATTTTATACATAATTAACTACCGATGTAAATAAATGTAACTACAATATTTCAAAAACTAAACAAATTTCAGCATTTCTTCCAGAACCATACTAAGGCACCATCCAATATGTAGACATTACGAAAATTTCAAAGCTAAAGCTTTAATATTAAAGAAATTATGAATGAAAATGTCTTTAAATCGCTCTGGTGTAAAATTGGCTTTTTGCAAATACGATTATTTACGTAGGAGCCATCGAATTGTTACGCAAAAAAATAGACACAATTATTCCGCGTTCTTGGGGAGTATATCGCTCCATGGCTTGTTAACTGGTATTCTGCATCTGTCTAGTCCACAAATGTCAAAACAGATTTGACATTGGCGGCCATTTGCAAAAATGAGAGCATCTTCTAGTAGGGTGATTTCTTTTGGCCCACCTAGTATGTTTGTAACTCTTTCACAAAAAAACTACAGGATGGATTTGGATGAAACTTAACAGTAATATAGGTACATCAGAATAACACTCATACAAATCCTTCACAGTGTAACTATAATAATATACTTACTGTAACTTATACTGATATTGATATACACATGTATAATTCTATACTAATTTTAAATCTATATAAATAAAAATGAATTGCTGTTCGTTAGTCTGCTTAAAACTCGAAAACGGCTGAACCGATTTGGCTAATTTTGGTCTTGAAATATTCATGAAAGTCCAGGGAAGGTTTAAACGGTAAGCTTTGACTGAATAAATGCGGGTGAAACCGCAGGGCATAGCTAGTTTTGAATAATTTTGTTTGTTTGGATGTTCTTATCTCAGAATCTACCTATTGGATTTGAACCCCTACCCCTGTTGTAAGGTGAAAAATCTATAATATAAAAATGAATCGCTGAATCTGTTGCTAAGCGCATGACTTCAGAACGACTGCACCAAATTGGATGATTCTTTTTTAATGTGTCGCCCTTATTGTCAGGACAAGGTTTTTGTATAAGAAAAATAAGGAATAAAAATCTCAAAATTCCCACGGGAACGGGGGCGCTGCGGGTGAAACCGCGGGGCACAGCTAGTAGCATATAAAATTCACGTTTGTGGTAATCTATTACAAAAATAATTATTGAAATCGGACGGGTAGCTTCTGAGATTACTATTTAAAAAATATACAAAATAAATCCATATAAATGAAATCCGGCACCTCATTATTTTGCCAACATAACAAAAAACTTGATGGCCTTTTCGATCATCTGATAAAATCTAATTATAGCACATAACATGATATAAATAAGAACCGAATTTGCAAAGTAGGCGTAAATAAAAAATGCACATTGATAAATCTTTCCCAAACGAAATTTTAACTATTTGTTTATAATAATTATCATTTTCTCTAAGTCAAAGCTCCTGTGTTCTCGGCTTGAGAGTATTCTATGGACTAGCAGCATCCCGCGGTTTTACCCAAGCTAAGCTCATTCCCGTAGGAACTTCGGGATAGGAAATATCCTATAACCTTCCCTTTGAATGTGGCTATCCAATACAAAAATAATAATTCAAATAAGATTGGTAGTTTCTGAGATTATAGCGATTCAAATAAAAAAAACAAAGATTTCGTCTTTTTTATTAGTGTTAGTATTAGATTTAAGACATATGATTTGAGCAAGTAAACAGGTTGCCGACGGGTGACCGGTACCGGTGACCGGTACCGCGGTGAGTAGAATGTAAGCCAAGCCCTTTGGCACACTGGCATGTGAGAGCGGTCACTGTGGCGGGGGTGACTTTTATTATGAACTAGCTGTGCCCCGCGGTTTCACCCGCCAGCGCCCCCGTTCCCGTGGGAATTTTGAGATTTTACTCCTTATTTTTCTCATATAAAAACCTTGTCCTGACAATAAGGAACACATTAAAAAAAGAATCATCCAATTTGGTGCAATCGTTCTGAAGTTATGCGCTTAGCAACAGATTCAGCGATTCATTTTTATATTATAGATCTAACTAACTTATACTTATACACATATATACACAAATACACTATATTAATATATAATTCTCAACCAGACATCGTCGCCTACTACAGCTATGTCTTCAATTATTGTTGACTTCAGGAGGGAATCGAACCCGTAACCCCCGTAACAGTAAGCTCTCTCACTGCTAATGTACCAACGGGCTTATCCAATATAAAAAAAAATTGATTAATGAGACAATAGAGGAATAAGACAACAATAGAGACCTTTAGCAAGTAAAAAATACATGAATTGATAACCTTCGTCTATTCGTAGTTGGTAGAGCTGAAGATGAATGGATCAATTAATATTAATAAGAAACTATGAAGAAATCGTTCTTGATAACGCAGATTTTACTCGTGTTTTTGTCCAATTTATCCCTATCGGGATATAAAGTATATTATAAGCCTCTTTCAATTTAAGCGATTTTAGTCGTTAGTGTACGAAGTCGTGTACACGGATGTTCTTTTGTTTTTCATAAATCCAAACCGCACGTAGCAGGACGACTAGTAACGCTTAATTTGAAAGAACCCTAATATCACTTGGTCTCGAATGGGGCTTATACAAAAACTAGCCCCGCGGTTTTACCCGCGTTGTGCCCGTTCCCGTAGGAATTTGGGGATGAAAAATAGCCTATAACCTTCTTATTGAATGTGGCTATCCATTACATAAAGAATTATCCGAAATGGATTGATAATTTCTGAGATTAGCGCGTCCAAACAAACAAACTCTTCAGCTTTATTATAACGTACTAGCAGCGCCCCGCGGTTTTACCCACGTTGTACCCGTTCCCGTGGGAATTTCGGGAATTTTTTTACATAAAAACCTTTCTCTTGAATCACTCTACCTATTACAAAAAACCACATCAAAATCCGTTGCGTAATTTTAAAGATTTTATAAAACAAATTAGTATAAAACAAAGTTTTGTCTGTTTGTCTGTATGCTTATACAGACAAACAGACAAAACTTTGTTTTATACTATGTAGTGATTAGTATTGATATTCTTTCAAATCCTACTGGCAAGTGACAGTTCTAGATACTATCGCATTGTTCAAGAAAATGAAAGACAAAGCAAGCTTTTTTGGACGATTGGATTGGAAGTGGTTCGTTTATAAATATCAGTCTGTTTGTAGTAACATAGCTCTTAAATGGATGAATTGTTTGTGATGGAGTTTTTTGTTTGGAAGGTGACTTGATCAAGCGAGAATGTTCTTAGAATATATTTCAAAAAAATCATAAAAAAATAAAGATTCAATGAAGTCGAAACTTATTTAATATTATGTTAAATTAATTAGCTAGTCGTTATTGCCGTCGCTGCACCATGGCACCCTAATAATATATTAGACTTTTTAATTTTTTAATTCCATAGCTTCGGAGCTCCGATAAAATTAAATGAAAACGAACCACCAATACGAACTGGATAAATTACTCCACCTCCGAATTTCAAGTCACTAATATCAGCAGTTTGAACTGTGCGTTAATCTATCAGTCATTCAAGATAAAGCATTTATTATGGTATAGTAGATGTAAATTAAAACTTGGACAAATTCAAACTTATACTGTGGAACCTAACTAACTGATACTATGTGTATCCTAGGTACTATATTATTAATATAAATGCGAAAGTTTGTGAGGATGGATGTATGTATGTATGTTACAAAGAACAGATTTGAATAAAACTTTACAGTAATTAATATAGGTAAGTATATACATCAGAATAACTCATGGGATACATTTTATCCCAGATTTCCTGCGGGAACGGGAACAACGCGGTTAACACCGCGGGGCACGGCTATTACTTTATATATGAGTATAATAATTGACACCACACGTCGTAATTATTATGACGTGCACATGTAATGTTACTAATAGTGTTAATTATTTTTGAAGGTCACCTGTGGTCGTGTACATTATTTTTTAAGATTGATGACATTGTCTGTAGAAAAAACTACTTTTTTATTTGAAAATGACATTACTAGTTTTACTCGCGTTGTGCCCACGGAAGGGCGAAGCACTTACTGTCGTGGTTGTGCCCGTTTCTGTGAGGATTTCAGGATGAGAAATAGCCTGAACCTTCATATTATCTACACTAATATTATAAAGAGGAAAACTTTGTTTGTTTGTAATGAATAGGCTCAAAAACTACTGGACCGTTTTTAAAAATTCTTTCACCATTCGAAAGCTACATTATCCACGAGTAACATAGGCTATTTTTCATCCCGAAATTCCCACAGGAATGGACACAACGCGGGTAAAACCACGGGGCGCTGCTAGTATCTATTAAAAATATCAATAAATCAATAATTATTCCAATCGGAGTGTTAGTTTCTGAGATTAGCGCGTTCAAATATAAAAACCAACTCTTCAGCGTCATTCTATTAGTACTTATACATAGATGGTACAAAACTATCTTTAGTCAATCAAACAACAGCCTCCTGCTCAGTACATTTTTAGGGTTCCGTAGCCAAATGGAAAAAAAACGGAACCTGTTCAATAATAGAACAGTAATTTTTGTAATTTTTAGTATAATAACATTTTATGTTAATTTTAAATTTTTTTAGTGTGGCAACTGCCTTCTTGGTCCGTCACCCAAAAAACAATGGGAATTGTGCGCATTACTCTGATAATAAATGATTGTATTTTCTATACAAAAACAATCAATTCAAGTCCTAGCGTTTTATTATACAGAACCCTAATAGAGTCATCATGTCTGCCTGTCTGTCTGTCCGTCCGTATGTCACAGACATTTTTTCCCGAAACTATAAGACCTATACCTACTGTAGAAAGTTGGTAAGTAGATGTATTCTGAACCACATTAAGATTTTCACTACAAGAAGAAGTTTTATATTATGTTATTTGCTGCTACGGAACCCTTTTTTTAGTATAAGAAACAAAATGTCTGTTGAAGACGAAAAAAGACTGAACAGACAAGAAAGACGGTTTGTACGCTCCTTCTATGATTTCATACTCTTGAAAACTGAAGTGTGCATACGGCACGTAGAAACAGTTACGAATCTTATTTCACGTTCAATGTACCTACTACATACCAAAAGAACGGATACGGGTGGTCTCATGAAAACAATCGAATCAGAATTTCTGACTACAATGCGCTCGATAATGCTAAACGAAGTAAAGGTATTTTTATAAGCAAAATACCATTGACTGTAGCCAAACTGTAGACGCCACCGTAACATACCCGATTCATCTTCTTAAAAGTAACCATAAAGTACACAAAGCACCGATATCTAATCTTTCTAGGCCACAAGATTAATCTTGTTATTTTTATACAGATTTTTAGTCAGAAAATTCTTAACGTAGATAGTGCAGTTAATATCGAATGGAAAACTAGTAACTATAGCACTGTTCACTGTTGTCAATCTCTGTTTGAGTATTTCAACTGATTACTATCGTAGTCAAATAAAACGTTAGAGTATGAGCATTGAGTTATAATATGTACTAACGTACTAGAAAATCTGGAGTCAAATTCCTGCACCAGCAACACAACCTGATTTTGACATGTAATCTTACTTATTAGTATTAAATTGTATTATACCTTGATTTAAAAAAATAACCAGCAGAGTTTCTTGCCCATTTTTCGCTGCTGATGTTCTTCCGAATGGGTGGTACGTTCAAAAGAGCCTCTATGGGGCCAAAACTGAATAAAAATATTTGACTTTGTATTTGACTTTATTCAGAACAAATATATTGATTAGAATAACACTTATTATGACATGTTTAGCGCATGGCAAATAGATGACCTAAAAACAAAGATTATGAAAATCGTAGCAGAGTATTTGAATCTTCAGTGCAATTATTCTGTAATATTTTTTAAAGACAATTTCATACCACGTCATATAACAAACTAGCATTGCCCAACTGTTTTACCCGCGTTGTGCCCGTTCCCGAGGGAATTTCAGGAATTTTTATACATATAAATCTTCCTTTTGAATCCCTCAATCTATTAAAAAAACCGCATCGAAATCCGTTTCGTAGTTTTAAAGATCTAAGCATACATAGGGATAGACAGCGGAAAGCGACTTTGTTTTATACTATGTAGTGATATGATTTAAGTAAATTTTATTCGTAATGTACATTGTACGCGTTGTATAGTATGTAACTATCCTTGTTTTTAAATTTCCTTAAAATAATATGTTTTATCGAATATCTTTATAAGTCTGGTGATCATTTTCTTTCCGCGGACAAAAAGGACGCCTAGTAAGTTGAAAGAGTCGGTTCAAGAAGCTGATAAGCATTGGAACCGTGTCAAATTAAAACTGTAATAGGTTACAACCTGTTTACATGTCAATGAGAGTTATTGTATTACTAGCTGCGCCCCGCGGTTTCACCCGCGTTGTACCCGTTCCCGCGGGAATTTCGGGATGGAAAATAGATTTTGTCCGATTCTCAGACCTACCCGATATGCACACAAAATTTCATGAGAATCGGCCAAGCCGTTTCGGAGGAGTACGGGAACGAACATTGTGACACGAGTATAAGATTAATTTGATATGTTCTGTGTTTTGATTTGTCGACTGGTAGGTATACAAGGTACAACGAAAGTGAATATGTATATTATAATTTGAAACATGATAACTAATAAAATAATGCATTGAAGTTATGAAAATGTACATACTATTTATATTTATTTTCGTTATTTAATTCGGTATTTATATACAACTAGCAGCACCCCGCGGTTTTACCCGCGTTGTGCCCGTTCCGTGAGAATTTCGGGAATTTTTATACATATAAACCTTACTCTTGAATCACTCTATCTATTTAAAAAAACCGCGTCGAAATCCGTGCAGTAGTATTTGAGTTTATCGCGGATAGACAGACAGACGCGGCCGGGGACTTTGTTTTATAATATGTAGTGAAGTCCAATACAAAACTTAAATTTCATGAAAACGGGACTGATTCAGATATAAATTGTCAGATTATATAATTGTCAGATATAAATAATAATTTTCTATTTAATTATTGTAATAAGATTATGCTCTTGATTGAAAAGAATAACTTTATAATTGAATAAAAAGTATAAAACTCCTTGTATCAGGAAAAAAAATCAAAAGTTTATTTTTTCATTAGCAGTAAGTCAAAGTATGAGGTAACCTCTTTAATTTTAAAATTATAAAACAGCAAAATTTTTCATAAACTTAGATTTTTATTGTAAAGTTTATTAAAATATGTTTACAGTCAAAACTTACATATTTTCCGGGAATTTTCAAAAACACTCAATTTATTTCAATTTCTCCAATCACAATGCTCCACCAACTAAAAAACTGTCATTTTGTTTATTTTTAATTGATATTATTATATTGCGTATTTTTATTAAAGTAACTTCACTGCACATGCGTGCGTTCGATCGTCTTATGAATGGCTGACTGACAGAAAGACTAACATACTACATAATGTAACCTTACAAATTCAGTAGTGACTATCGAGTAAGCTGTGGCACCTAATTATAGAGTCGGCGGTAAACTGAGGCGATTGTTTGTGTGTGTTTATTTTGAGTTTTAATCTAAACGGTTTCGTTTTATGCTGTTTTAATGTAACAATTGGAAATTAATTTAGTTTATAATCTTATTTCATTAATTAATTTTCGTTTTATCGTTCATTTAACACTTTAATATCGTACCTACTAGTATTATAAATGCAAAAGTTAGTGAGGATGGATGTATGTATGTTTTTTGCTCTTTCACGAAAAAACTTCTGAACGGATTGGGATGAAACTTTACAGTAATATAGGTTATACATCAGAATAACACATGGGATACATTTTATCCCGAAATTCCCGCGGGAGCTGGTGAAACCGCGGTATAAGCGGAATCAGGTCGGCACAGTAGTCAAATAAGTCAACGTTCTTATGATCACGATAATAGCAAAGAAAACCAAATCACGACTTTATTGTTCCCTAATTTGATTTAGCAATTATAATTCATTTGATACATGATGCTACTAGGAATTTAGCAAAAAATCTTATGTCACGATAGTCTTATAAATTAAGTGAATTGACAATGATTATGGACGTAACTTACATGACTGCGTTAAAGTAAAAAAAAAATGGTTAATTTGTTGGTTGTGTTTTGTTTTAGTGCTTCATAACTCAAAAATAAAACCGGCCAAGTGCGAATGGGACTCGCACATGAAGGGTTCCGTACCATTAACGTCTTTTATTGTATGGCCCCCTTAATTATCTATTTTATTTCAATTAATTATATTTAAAGAAAACATAAAACTAAATGTTCTGTGAATAGTTTAAGCGTCTACATGTTTGTTGTATGGTAGCCCGCCTTGAATATATGTTTTATTTAATTTTTAGTATTTGTTGTTATAGCGGTAATAGAAATACATCATCTGTGAAAATTTCATCTGTCTAGCCATCACCGTTCTTGAGATACAGCCTGGTGACAAACGGACGGGTGGACAGCGAAGTCTCAGTAATAGGGTCCCGTTTTTACCCTATGGGTACGGAACCATAAAAAAGCAGGTAAATTTAAAAAAAAATATTGCGTTTGCTGTGGTTAGCACTAAAATCATAAGTGCGTCGCACCTCAAAATAGAACCCTCATTTCACTGTCTGTCTTCCAAGACACAGTTACCCTCTAGTTTGGAAGTCAGAGATTTTTGTAATAAAGATTAAGTTTTTGAACAATACTTAAATTATTCTTATTCTCATTCTTCTTCTTATTGTCCTCTCTGTCAGTCTGTAAAATGAATTAATGAAGTTACATTCAGTGGTATTTTAAAATATGACAGAATCTTACAACTTTAGTGTAGTTTGACTAAGCGATGTTATGTTAAGTAACGTTCAGCTCGGTCCTTACTTTGATGGGTGGCCGATAATCCCATTTCTATCCGAGCACTACCAAGCTTCGGAGAGCAGGTAAAATTTTCGGCCCCAGTTGTTAAGCTGTTCACCTGTATGAAAGGTATTGCTGTAGAGTTAGAAGAACGATAGTTTACAAACATATTTACATGAAAACTCTTTTTACAGCCGGAGTGAAAGAAAATGTTTTGCTGACTCATATTCTTGTGTCATTGCATAAGCGATTAATAAACAAATATTATGAACTAGCAGCGCCCCGCAGTTTTACCCGCGTTGTACGCGTTCTCATGGGAATTTCAAGATGAAAGTACCCTATAACATTCCCGTTGAATGAGGCTATCTATTACAAAAATAATTTTTCAAATCAGACCAGTAGTTCCTGAGATTAGCGCGTTTAAACAAACAAACAAACAAACTCTGCAGCTTTATAATATTAGTATAGATATGAACTATATATTTATACCTCTTAATTCTTTTTTTAAATATGTATACAATACCACAAATTGTTTCTACATGTCATCTTCAAAAATCGAACTGCATTAATTTTCATTGAATAAAAAAACAATTGACAATTGTGACGTCATTCTAAATCCAATATGGCGGCCTCTGTAATAAATTAAACGAGCTCCGCTTTCATGGTCGTTATAAGAAAGGAATAAGGTATGTTTTCGTAAGACTCCTTTGAAGTCTTCATATTATGGGTCCGACCTAGTTAACAATGTTATTGAACTGCGGTAGTTAACCCTGGCAACGTCATACAATGAGTTTAAGTGCAGAGTTTATAATCACGTATATGATAAGACAATAATTGTTCTGTACATTTTTAGAGTAATAGAAAGTAAAGTAAAAGTGAATGATTAGCCTGTAATGTCCCACTGCTGGGCAAAGGCCTCTCATCTCACTGAAGATATCAGTATAGTGAGGAGTAGAGTTAATATAGACGTTTTCTCTTTAATCGCTCTATCTATTAAAAAAACTGCATCAAAATCCGTTGCGTAGTTTTAAAGATCTAAGCATACATAGGGATAGATAGACAGCGCAAAGTGACTTTGTTTTATACTATGTAGTGATAGATTAGGTAATAATATTATGTGAAAAATAAAAATACAAGTTGATTTTTATGTAACCCAAACAAAATATTTATTTTTATAGATATCTACATAGATATCCAATATAGATAACATTAAACACTGAATTAAAATTTAAAAATATATCGAGGAAATTAACATCATGCAATGTTCAACTAAAGACGCATCCTTAGAGACAGACATAGACAACCTTATCTCTATATAAAGAAGTATTTGCCTTTATTGGCCCACTTTTGGGCAAAGGCCTCTCATCTCACTGAAGACATCAGTACAGTGAGAAGAATTAGGCGTAATCACCACGCTTGTGTCATGCGGGTTGATGATTTCAAACCCGAGCCATGGTGGAATGTAAACTGGAAATATGCTTCGATCGATCCGGGAATTGAACCCGGGACCCCAGTCTTGGCAGACAAATGCACATACCACTAATCCTGAGGAGTTCCTTACACTTACATGAGTTTTATTTATTTAGTTACTTGCAGTACAAACATCTACTTATTTGACAGCTGCACTCGAAGACCGTATGCGGCCGACTACCTTATTATTAGCACTGCAGATGTCACGGAATGTTCCATGCAGCGAACGAATAACTGTAATCGTGATTTTTGGGAAGGAAACATGCTTTTATTATTGTTTTTATCTCAATCTTAAAGGTAGGTTTTGAATTGCGGCTATAGCAGCAGACTGCAACAGCAGACCGCAGCTGCTGCTTCGCTAGTTTCTATGAAATTTCGACCGCGCGGTGACACTCCTGCCACTCCTGCTGCGGTCGGCAGTTGCAGTTTGCGGATGCGGATTGCTGTGTGCGGTCGCAACCTGAAGCGATAGCAGATGAGAGGAAAATATTTTGAAAAAAGAACACAAAATAATAGTGGTAAAGCTAATGTAAAATTTTTAAAATTGAGTTGCTAAGAAATTGAGTAATCATCTGATTAATAATTTGCAGTCGGCAGTCACGGCATGAAGTCATAGACGAATTAACGACCGCAAGCAGCACTACGACGACCGCACTTCTGCCCGCTGTCTGCGGTCTGCTCCTGCAGATGAAATTCAAAACACACCTTAATATTTGATACGAAATCCCCGTTATTTGTTTACGGTTATTTGGAATCCGTGATATATGTTAATTTGTTATTAAATCGCATAAAAAATAAAACTCCCACTTTTTTGCATAAAGTTATAGATATTAAAAATTATGTTTTTATGGTATTTTATCTACACTAATGTTGTAACATTCTACTTATGTTTCCAATACTTGACTTATAATTACTACTGTTATAGCGCAGACAACTAAAATACTCAATTTAAGCAATTGCACATGATGTTATAATATCCACATCGATATCGTAAAATCTCATTATAACGCGACCAATTAACCTGGCGAGCCTTATGTCAAAATCCTCATACTAGTTGTATAAAATTTTGATATTAGGCTGGCTTTTGAAAACAGTTGGGTTATACGTGAAAACTTTGTCGAAACTACATACACAAAACTCTTTGGTAAGATCTCACTCGCTCCTGATTGGCCCTACGCGCAGCTGCGCTCTCATTGGTTAGATTTTAATGGCGGCAAGTTCACTGTGACAATACACGTACGCGTGAAAAACTATCGTCAGCTTTTACTCTTGTTGTTTGATTAATTGCATTAGTGAAGATAAAGTAGTGTATGCAACTCACACTCGTGTTTTAATACCCTTCCTTATATGACAGTTGCATAAACTACTATTATAGCTATTAAGATATATGTTCTTTGGCAGTTAAAAAAAGTTTATCCTTTAATGTCCCGCTGTGGGGCATAGGCCTCTTCGTTTACTAAAACATCAGTACTAGATACGACTCTTGTTCTTAGGTTGGTTGTAACTTACAACTTGTAAGGTTGCTGTTAGGAACAGTCCCAAAAGAAAGTCCCAGTTGTTTCCATCAGTAGACCATTTTAGAGGCGGTTTTAACACTCCGACGCCGGTGTCAGCCAAACTACACGAATTTACTTACGCCTGTACTTGCAGCGCACGCCAATAACTGATTTATTTCGGCATTTTTTCATAATTGAAATTTGAGTACGGATCCCTATTTTTTTAAATAGTATGCCTACTTTTTTTTAAATCGGATCAATGTTTCTGAATATTAGCCCTCACAAACAAACAAACACAGTTGAAACTTCGCCTCTTTATAATTTAGTATCAGTTATGAATAATGCATTACTATTTAATTCAGTTAAAGTTGAATTTGAATGTAGGTATGTATAATATCAGATTCAAATCTATAAGGGTCAAGTTTAAATTTATTTATGTAAAAGTTTTTTAAATCAATATTTATTATGGGCCGAAACTGCGTTAAGCGTGCGCTCGTCGCGGTTTCATACTAAAGTGAACCGTCGCGGGCGCACGCGACGGTTCACTTTAGTATGAAGCCGCACGTGACGGGCGCACGCTGAACGCAGTTTCTGCCCTTTGCTTATAGTATTTACTTTTTCTATTCAAGTTCCTTAATTGTCTTCATGCCTATTAAGAATGCTCATCTATCACCACTTAAAATCAACACTTAAAATCTATTTGGATTGATTCAAGGACATTTTTTACATACATTAATTTTATAAATCCGCTCCCCGCGGTTTTACCCGCATTATCCCCGATCATATAAAAGAAAAAAGTCGCAAGGTTTTTATCCTTTCCCGTAAAAGATTCAGGATAAAAACTTGCCTTCTTCATCGAGTGGATGGTCAACCTGACCAATCCTGGTGTCAGAGTTATTGAGCCGCCAAAGGCCTCTGACATGGCTCTTGTAACGACTCCTATCCGTAGAAAGTAACCGGGACCGACGGCTTAACGTGTCCTAAAACTTGCCTATAACTCTTTTCTTTAATGTTATGTTAATGCTATGCCAAAACTAACTGGTAACTCCAGACATTAGAGTATTCAAACAAACAAAAATCAAACTTCAGCTTTATAATACATAGTAGAATACTATAGATGGATTCGGACTGAGTTGTTTTCCTCCACAACAATTTCGGCGTCTTCTTGAATAGATAAGTAAGTTTTTATAGGCTGCTCTGTATAATGGCGGACCCACTGGAATATGTTTCTCATTTTCTCAAGGATACATATTTTTTGCAGAGAACAACTCAGGTACAACTGTAAGGCACTGCTATCTTATAAATAAAATATGATTGAATGCTACGAAAGAGCGAATCACTTACTGCGTTCTCTATTTCGTGTTGAATGCTGATTGAAACTGTTGCTATGCTTGTGTGCGAAATAATTAGAATATTTCAGACATACGAGCATACCTACAGTTTTGTAAGGAAAGGCTTTAAAGACTTCAGTGGCATTTAATTATGTTAAGGTGAAGATCTAAACCTCAATTGTCAAACAAGAGTTAGGCAATTTTCCAATGCTAAAGATGGGGCGTTCAGATTTCCCCTTATATTCTAACATACTCAGAGATGCCAAGTGCTTCCTTAGTAGAGATTGATGAGTGATTAAGGCATGTAATATATGAAAAATAACGTAGTCAGGAAGCATTTGAAGACTCTGAGTACGGTAGTAAGGGATCTTTATATACCCAATGCCCCTTTTTTAAACGTCTATGTATTAAGACCGTATTAATTCAGTAATGATTAACAACTCAGTAATTATTACTTGGTTACTTGTAACGTCTTAAAAAACTCCATTATCATCATTCGCGGTATCAATTACATCGATCCAAGGTTAAGGGCATATCACAGTAAATTATAAATCCGACAGAAAAATTACTTATTCAAAGAAACAGTGGGTGTGCTCTCCTTGGTGTAAATGAAGGTAATACTCCGAAATTATTGAGGACACTGGCTGGTAACGAATTGTTAATTAGGTTCACATATTACTGGGTGGCGTTTTTAATCGGCTAGTATGGGAAATCTGAAGCTATAAGAGATCTTCAATGCAATTAAATTTCAATTTATTTCGTTCCATAATTTACATCTTTTTTAGGTGGTATTGTAATCTTTTCTTAGGAACCATGTCATGGTAAGGCCTGAAACTGCGCGGGCGCCAGGATGGGCAACCGTCGCGTGAGCACGCGTGGGCCCCGTCACGAGCGGGCGCCCGCACGGTTTCATACAAAAGTGCTACGCCACGGGGACTCACGCGGGCGTCCGTCGCACGGAAGCGGGCCCCGTCGCGCGGATGGATGCCCGCGTGGGTGGCCGGACGTAACGGAGTTGCAGACCTTATGGAATGAAATCATTAAACCTTTTTCTGTTCAGAAGGAATCGTCTTAGGCTCGAAATTAGACTAAATTCGTACATATTTTAACTCTCATAAGAACAATGGAGTATGTATATAGATGATAGTCCCGTATAGTCATTCATTGTGCGCCTACGTCTACTTATGAGCAAAATAATTTCCATTTGTCGTAAAAACGCAGGGATTCATCATACGTACATTGCTATATATATTTGTAAGGCGTAAAATTATATATTTGTAAGGCGTTTTATAATTTGTGTTTTTTAAAAGAGAATATTTTAAAACTCTAGGTTTTCCTGTAACTAAGTAAGGATATACTAATATAATAAACCTTAAAGAGTTTGTTTATTACTTTGGATGTCCTTATAATGAAGTAAGTCGAATTTATAAGAATAATTCTGTATTGCGATGATAAAGTAGCTGGCGCTCAGGGCGCAGCGATGTTAAATCATTTGTATATGCAGCATTAAGAACTTAGCATTGTATCTGAGCGCTGCCGTGCTTCGATGAGCACGTTAAACTATCGGTTCCGGCTGTTTCGATAAAACCAGCGAGGTACTTACTATTATAAAAACTCGGTAAATCTCGGACACCAGAGTTGGCCTACCTACTCATACTCATTTACTTGTTATATGAGAAATGCTCAAAATATTCCATTGGGTGCCTCCTGATTTAGCTTTGGCCTTTTATGTCATCAGTAGAATAAAACAAATTAATACAATACGTCATTTATTATTTATTAGAGGTTGTACTATTTTCCTTTCCATTGATTCCGAAGTAAGTACATTTTTGCGGACATTGTTTTTCAATGATATGTATTTCTTTAGTGATATTGCTAGAAGTACAATACTGAGCACGCCACAGATTAGTTTCGATGCTAACAGTATGTAAGGACCGTAGACGTGTATTAGACGTAATTTGCTGACAGCTTCTGGGGGTAGATTCGGGTTTTTCTGAAAATATAATGTTAATTTTTAACTGACTTCAAAAAAGGAGGAGGTTCTCAATTCGGATGTTTCAAGTATTTTTTTTGCTATGTATGTTCGCGGATAAATTCTTTGTTTATGAACCGATTTTGATAATTCATTTTTTTTGTTGGGAAGAAGACATTCCCAGGGTGGTAAGGAAACCAGGGTCTGATGATGGGATCCCAGTGAACTCTTAAACATCTTTTGTGTTACTAGATTTTGAAGGCGGTTTTTTTAATTAACGTTAGAATAAAACAATGTTATTATGCCGTTGGTTTACAGACAGGGTTAATACGTGCCGAGACCTTGACCTCTGTACAGCATCAGCTGAGACGTCTCCTCTCCTATTGCTGCATTATTTCAGTTGTAATTTTGTATTTGTTATTTTTCTTGTAATTGTGGCAATAAAGATTATTTTATTTATTTAATGATAAGACACACTGATAAGAGTGGAAAGAAGTGGCTAAGATAGATCCAGGTGGAAAGAATTGGGGGAGACCTTTGCCCAGCACTGGGACACAACAGGTTAAATAAAAAATAAATAAAAGAAGGACACTCACTAAGACCGTTTGACATATCGGCACGACCATGTTTTTGAATCTTCGGGTGGCAGGATTAAAGGAGACATCACCGATAGCAAGGCTCAGTTGGGAGGCCATTAAAGCTTCAACGCCTATGCCGATTTTCTGAAAAAATAAACGGAAGGTAAAAAAATGAAGGTAAAATAATATCTAATAAAGTAGCTCTAGGCATAACTATTTAGTAATCTGTGCTCTAGGTTAAGATTAAGTAAATCAATAGAGATGTTTGGGGTTAGTCTGGGTAAGAACTTATAACTGTAGATTTTAGCATTTTTTTATTTTTTTAGGGTTTGGATTTTCCTCTCTGCTAAGGACGGATTCAAACCCGAACTTCAATTATCCATAAAATATTCTACAAAATACAATTTTTCCTAAGCCAAGAAGTCTAGACTGGGAAAAAAGTAAACCTAGTTCATGAGCCTATCAAATATGTGGGTGAAATGAATTATTATTAGTAACTTACTGGATCCACCAAAAAGTATGGATCATGGATAGTTCTATTTGGAGAAAGACCTTCGATTCTATCGAAAAGTCGAGGATCTGCATCCAAAAAGTGCCCTTTGGATAAAATAAATGGGAAATCTGTAAAGGAAAAATACTTCAATAACTGTAGGTAATAAGGATGCTTTTTACTTGGATACAATAAAATGAATGAGATCATGTACGGTAATCTAGCAGATACCTTAGGGTCTAGACAGACGGACTGCAATTCAACTGCAATCCGACTGCCAAATGGCAGTTCAGATGCAGTTTGAATGCAGTTGGCTCGACTGCAATCAAACTGCACGTCGACGGGCAGTTGGCGTGCAGTTGGATTGCAGTCTGAGTGCAGTTACAACGACAGACTGCAATCCAACTGCACGCCAACTGCCCGTCGACGTGCAGTTTGATTGCAGTCGAGCCAACTGCATTCAAACTGCATCTGAACTGCCATTTGGCAGTCGGATTGCAGTTGAATTGCAGTCCGTCTGTCTAGACCCTTACGGATACGGTACAATATGGCCTGGAACGGCTGAAACTGCGTTAAGCGGGCGCCCGCGCGGTTTCATACAAAAGTGCAACGCGCGGACGCCTGTCGCACGGAGCGCTGATGGACGTAACTTTTTTGTATGAAACCGCGCGGGGGCCCGCTCGTGACAGGGCCCGTGCGTGTGCACGCGCGTGCACACGTGACGGTTGCCCGTCCGTGCGCCCGCTTAAAACAGTTTCAGCCCTATGGGAAAACATTAAAACTCCTTACCAAAGTAACATGGCGACAGATCAATCAGACCATAAGGGCACCATCCATCGAAGCACAACTTACTAAACGTTGAGTTGCTAAACTTGTACTGAAATGCCTCTGAGCCATATTCCATCATTTTGGTCCCAACGTACTGGAAGCCTAAGCTCCTGCAGACGCTATGCCGGTATATAGAGATAGGCGTCTCTGGAGTCAAATTTGGAGGAAAGACAGCACCTTCGTATGTGTTGTTGTAGTAATGTTTTCTGAATAAAGAAAGAGATGGTGGTGAAAAACGTTAAAACTCATTGTAAAGAATTTACAGCCGCGTCTTTAGATGTCGCCTAAAGATTATAAGAGATTTCATAACAGATTTTCCATATGTTTTTTCAAATTAACATCTTAATAACAGTCTTTTTAAAATAGGCGATTTTTACATAATATGTAGTAAACGTACTCATACGGGTTTTTTCCCGTTAGAAAAACCCCGTGTGAGTACGTTTACTAAACATCTACTTACTTTACTTCTAATTTTTTGATGCCCTGGGCTTGATTGTCTATTACTTTTGTGACTTTGTTTACTTGAAATTTTTGGGCTTGTGAAGTACTTAGTTCTAATTTGTATTTGACACCAGGGTCATAAAACTGAAATAAACATTGTATTATGAATTTTGAACACTTATGCGAAAGCTGTGACGTCATTTGCGATGGAATTTCATGTAGTATGTATTTTACCTGTATCTTACAGATCTTAAACATCGTGTATTTAACCCACTAGCTGCGCCCCGCGGTTTCACCCGCGTTGTACCCGTTTCTGAGGGAATTTCGGGATAAAATGTACCGCGAAATTATTCTGATGTACCTATATTACTGCAAAGTTTCATCCAAATCCATTCAGTAGTTTTTGCGCGAAAGAGTAATATACATTCCGACAACCTTTTGCATTTGCACAATAATTGTTGAATTATTTGCATTTCTGCATCGTTTCCATTTCTTATCTAATCCCGGAATTAGGTTTTATGAAAGTCTAGTTTAAATTCCATCTTTTACATCAAAAAGTTTATAATTGAAAGGATTTGTAGGAAAATACTTATTTATAATTTTTTGTGTGCTTAATGAACAGAACCACAGAGTACTTTGTAATATAATGAACAGAACCCTTCCTCCTTAACCAATGAAGCAGTCACTGTCGCCGATATACTCGTAGAACAAGAGAATAATATCGGCCAGGTAGAAGATCATGAAGATTATTATGTGCTGAATAACAATACTCGTATACATACCCGATCCATCAGACCACTAGAATTATAGTAAATAAGCCCAGGAACAACAGTGTTGCTCAACTGTAGCCACGGATCAGCGTAGCCCCAAAGGTACTCGTAAGCAGTAACTTTGACGAAGGCTTTGGACTTCAAACCAGCTGCCATCATATTGAAAATTTGCCTGATGAAATACGGATACTTGCCGAGAAGTGGAGCTACTGCCTAGAAATCAGAAGTTTAATGGTAGTTTGCAAATTTTTTGACCACCGAAGTTATAGAGACCCCTTTGGGGGTCAAAAAGTGTGCAATAATGGTATAAGTTTGACGTAGATGTCTTTGTGTGCGTGCTGGCACCTTGTATTTATGTATTGATATTGAGATCTCTGATCATAATGAAATTATTGACGACAAAACCCTTAATAAACGCGTATTCAGAATATTTTAGTCATCAAATGTTGTATCACTTTCTGACATACGCAATTTTCCGAAGAGCAAAAGAGACAAACACAGTGTTTTAGTTACACCGAGGTGGCAAATGTACTAAAACATCTTCGACCCCATCTACACAGTCATATTAAATGGTCAAAACTCACACGTTTCACAAAAAAAAATGAGGAAAATGGTTTCATGACCAGGGCATTAAACCGGATAAATTAACAAAAAATGCGCTTTTTTTATAGGTTCGCCTTATTTGTTCTTTGAAGAATTTATGAAAATTTATCACATTCGTCTTATAATTACAAACCGGTGATGGCGTTTTAATAGTAATTGTATTGTAATACAACTTAAATGTGGTTTTTATAGCAGGTAATTGATAATTATACATAGGATTAATAAAAACCGGTACAATTATTACGTAGTTTGCAACTTTGTGGATGTGTAATAAGAATGTAGTTATTAAGGTATACCTAAAAGTTATCTAGGTAAGACTAAACCTATGGGTAGTATTGTAGCTTAAATTAGACATTTATCAGGCTGTAGGTACACTTAAATTGAGCCAACAGCCTTAGCTTAGCTGTTCATTCTAATTTTAAATATATCTAAGTATGAATGTGTTTGTTTGAAACAATAAACGTTTTCACAGCTCTTGTAAATTCCAAAGACCTACAGCAGATGATCCAACGCGCTCCGAATCGTGCGATCCAAGTAGAACGGTTGGTGTGGACGTTGCTTCGCGCGATTATAATGTAGGTTTTAAAGATGAGAATGCCTCGTGTCTTGAGATTGTGGGTATGGATCATGTAGGGTTTGATCCAAAACCTAATGGTGGACCCTTTATGCCCGAAGGTCATTTGTGCGACCTCTCTCGAAGGTTATATTTTATGTTATGATATATAACAAGAGATAGCTGTAACGGCGTTTCTACGAGTATTAGTATCGATGTCATTTGTCATTGTAACCTTTGCGATCTTGAGCAGAGATTACCTTCAGATTGATGTCTTGGATCGCGACATGGATCGTATATTTAAAAAATCTTTTGTCATAATGTTAATTACCATACTCCTCCGAAACGGCTTGACCGATTTTCATAAAATTTTGTGTGCATACCGGGCAAGTCTGAGACTGGGTTAACATTTATTTTTCATACCCTAAATGTGAATTGTGGTCCACCCCTTAATTTTTATATGGCAAAACAACGTTTGCCGGGTGAGCTAGTCTTAATAAATATTGATCATACATTTTTGGTGCTGTAGTTTTCATACTAATATCCCATAAAATCTGCTTCATTTAAACATATTAATCAAGGAACTACGATACCAGGGTTGCCCTTAACTAATCAGATGACCATGACATTGACACGATAACCTATACAAAACATTTTCCGGTGAAACATACCAGTAATGGGATACTCGGCATAACAACTTGGACATCTTCAGGATTTGCATATGATTCTTTTTCCAGAAATACCATCTTGAGATTAGGAGTGTAACTCATGAATCCAGTTTCACTTTTGATTTTGAGGTCTTCTAGTGTTCGGTATTCTCTGGAAGTTTTTACAAAGAAATAATTAAGTATAATCTGTGAGATTGGGCAGCACCAAGGGCGTTTGTTATGCGAGCCATACATGATCAAGTTTACCGTCAAGTTTGCAGCAGACTTGATACAGCGTCCAGTAACTAGATGGTGTATGGGTGTGCATGACAAGTCTATTTACACCGTCAAGTTTACTGGACGCCGCCCGCATCAAGTCCGCTACAAACTTAACGGTGAACTTGATCGTGTATGGACATAATTATAAAAGGATGTTGGTAGGAGCCAGCTGAACAGTCTCTGGAGAGTCTAACTCAGTTGATATTTAAAATTAATACCTAGAATTATACTTTTCCTATTCTCTATTCCACTTGCCCTGAAAAATCGTCAATTGGCGAAATTATTAATTTTGAGTTCTATAGACATAAAGATATACTCACTGATAAGCAAAAGGCCCAATTTCCTCCACCTTAAGAACATAATCTTCACCAGAAAGGAACTGGTCTCCATTGGTAACATTGCACAGGTATATTAAAATCTTAGGACCTTCAATTTGTCTTTTCATTAGTTCGTGAACTATTGTTCCGTTTGCAATTCTTAGTTGCTGAAATTTGAAATATTAAGACGTAGCATAAAAAGATGCTAGCTTGATGGCCATCATGTTAGGTATGTTGTTGAGCAGACTATTTTAATATTAAGGATTATTAGGTACTAGCAGCGCCCCGCGGCTTTGCCCGCGTTGAGCCCGTTCCCGTAGGAATTTTCTAAAATCTTTTCTTAGTGTGCACTTACGTCACTTGAAGAACCTTCCTGCCAAATTTCATGTTTCTAGGTGTAGCGGTTGAGGCTCTGCGTTGATTATCAGTCAGTCAGGACTTTGAATTTTATATATGTAATATAGATTAGGTTGTTCATTAGCTAATATGTACTTAGGTTGCTAATGATAGTCATGATAAAAAAGTATTAGAAGATATCAGTACAGTGGGGAGAATTAAGCGTGATCACCACGACTTGATAGGAAATGCAAATGTACGAGTATGTATTGCTTATCAATTAAGTACGATGCTATAATGTTCACCCGCGACCACGAGAGGTGCAATCCCCTCGAAACGTCGGGAAATAAAAAGTAAGTTATTACTTGCTTTATTAACTTTCTAACACGAAAAAACCCGTGTGAGTACGTTTAAACTAGATGGTATAATGTGTTCTTCCAAAGGATAGTGGAGCTATAAAATGATAATGATATCAAGTTACTGCAGAAGCAATGACACTTTCAATGCTTTTGTTAATTTGCGCATGTATGGTATTTATACTCACGTAATTAGCCAGTAACAGTATGGGATCCACGAATATTAATATTAAGAGTATTCCTATAAATAATATTCCGGAAATGGTTGTAACAAGAATGAATCCTGGAAGAAATGTTTTTTGTAATATAATGGCCAATTCTTTTTTGCCAAAAAGTTTCTTTTCAATCGATTTGCAAACCTTGAGCCTTTCAATTAACCAAATCTTTACGTTTATTTTTATTTCTGTAATTATCTTTAACTTTTTCCTTTTTTAACTCCCTCAGTGTTATCATATTTATCTACTAGCAGCGCCCCGTAGTTTTACCCGCGTTGTGCCCGTTCCCGTGGGAATTTCGGGAATTTCTATTCATATAAACCTTCCTCTTGAATCACTCTATCTATCCCCGTCAATATCCATGCAGTAGTATTTGAGTTTATCGCGAACAGACAGACGGACAGACAGACCTACAGATACAGTCGGGGACTTTGTTTTATAATATGTAGTGATGTAAGCAATCATAATTTTATCCGTCGCGTCGTTTCCCAATTGATTTCTAAAGTTATTTACATAGATAATACATAGTTACTTACGTTTTTCCGAAACCCTCTGTCTCAAATTATTGTCTTTGGTAATCTGCACCATTTTGATAGATATACTTATTATTTTGATAGATATACTTATTATAATAAATGTTTTTTTTATATTTTAAATGTTTTCAATGCAAATCTGAAACAATAGTGTTCTTTAAAATACTCGTACTATTAGGCGCGCCCCTCGTTTTTAATAGCATTGTGCCCATCGAAAGTTGCCATTTGAACAAATAACAATGACATTAACGTAAGCTTCAATTAATAGTAAAATAGCATGGTGCCTGTTACAATTAGAGTTTCGGGATGGAAAATAGCCCATAACCTTCCCGTTGAATGTGGCTATCTATTATAAAAAGAATTATTTCAAGAATTAGTGCCAATCGGACTGCTAATTCCCGAGATTAGCTCTAATAGGTATACAAACATGCAAACGTATTAATTATACCTTTTATAATATGTATTAGTATAGATGAGATCTTTAATATCCTTGGCAAGCGAGAGGTTCTCAGTATATTTTTCATGAACGGATTGTTTTTCCTCCGGCTCGTTCGCAAGAAATTTTTATTTTTTGTAACTTGTATTTATTTTGGGTTTTTATCCGGAAAATGCACACACAAGACACGTTTAGTCGTCAAAAAGCAGAAACACGAATGACTTGGCGTTCTGAGAACAACAGACGCCTTTGCCTTAAGTCGGAGTAAGACAAAGACCTATCTTTAAGTGAGCTGATGAGTACAATGAAGAAGATAAGAGACAACAGGGTTGGTTATTGGTCGATTTAAGATAGATGCATTCAAACGCGTGAGGCGCACTGTACACAGAAGCGTACTAATAGACCTAGAGCCCGTGAACCCCAGACCTTCGTTATTTTATAAAAGCTGAAAGTTTGTCAGCGCATGCTCCCAACACAGGGTAAGAACGATGGACTATTATGAAGTTTGGGTTACCGTGGCTTTGGCAGGTAAACGTTACTAAAGGTGTGTAGAAGACCGATCTAAATTCATCAAATAATAAAGTGTGATTTGTGTGACATGACATATGTCATTTGAAAGCTCTTGAAGAGTTGTACAAGTCACCCTTTGACGGTGATATCGAAATCGACGGCCAACTTGGTGTTTTCGACCATTGAAGATTGGAGTTGACCTATGCTATGGACGCTGATCCTAATGCTCAACAGTGACATGACCTATATCATTTGAAAGCTCTTGACAAGTTGTACAAGTCACCCTTTGACGGTGATATCGAAATCGACGGCCAACTTGGTGTTTTCGACCATTGAAGATTGGAGTTGACCTATGCTATGGACGCTGATCCTAATGCTCAACAGTGACATGACCTACGTCATTTGAAAGCTCTTGACAAGTTGTACAAGTCACCCTTTGACGGTGACATCGAAATCGACGGCCAACTTGGTGTTTTCGACCACCGAAGATTGGAATTGGCCTATGCCATGGACGCTGATCCTAATGCTCAACAGTGACATGACCTATGTCATTTGAAAGCTCTTGAGGAGTTGTACAAGTCACCCTTTGACGGTGATGTCGAAATCGATGGCTAACTTGGTGTTTTCGACCATTGACCTTTGGTACCGTTTACCTGCCAAAGCCACGATAACCCAAACTTCATAATAGTCCATCGTTCTTACCTTTGCTGGGAGCATGCGCTGACAAACTTTCAGCTTTTATAAAATAACGAAGGTCTGGGGTTCACGGGCTCTTGGTCCATAATCATAGACACGTCCATACTAACTAATATAATAAAGGTGAAGATTTGAGTTTGTTGAATTTGCTTGATTATTGTTTGAACGCCGTAATCTCAGAAACAACTAATCAGATTTGAATAATTATTTTTGTAATGGACAACCACATTCAACGTTAAGGTTATATAGGCTATATATATCTTTAACTAGCAGCGCCCCGCGGTTTTACCCGCGTTGTGCCCGTTCCCGTGGGAATTTCGGGATAAAATGTAGCCTATAGCCTTCCTCGATAAATAGACTATCTAACAGTGAAAGAATTATTCAAATCGGTTCAGTAGTTTCTGAGATTAGCGCGTTTAAACAAACAAACAAACAAACAAAACAAACTCTTCAGCTTTATAATATTAGTATAGATTCCGAATTTCCCACCGTGACGGGGAAAACGCGAGTAAAACTGCGTGCTCTGCTTATACATACCTAAATAATAAAGCTCCAGAGTTTTCTGTATTTGTTTGAATGCGCTATCCTCAGGAACTATTGATCAGATTTGAATAATTCTTTTTGTAATGGATAGCCACATTCAAAAGGAAGTTTATAGGCTTTTTATTCTTGAAATTCCCACGGGAACGGGGACAATGCGGGTTAAAACCGTGTTGAGGCGCTGCTAGTTCTTTACATACTGTACGCTTGGTGGACGTTTGCAGCTGCAACTCTGTCTTTTTCTATGATGCTACGCCTCTGTGAACAATGGGCCTAAACTAAAAATATTTCGATACTATTATAGTTAAGAAATATTCGTAATTCATTTAATTAATTAACGTAATATAAATTATGGTTCCAAAAACTGATTATAGTTCATAAATTATGACGAAGATATAACAATACACAATAAATTATGCAGTATCACTACATAGTATAAAACAAAGTCGCTACTTTTGTCTGTTTGTTTGTTTGTATGCTTAAATCTTTAAAATTACGCAACGGATTTTGATGCGGTTTTTTGTAATAGGTAGAGTGATTCAAGAGGAATGTTTATATGTATAAAAATTCCCGAAATTCCTACGGGAACGGGTACAACGCGGGTAAAACCGCGGGGCGCTGCTAGTTAATAATAAATGGCCAGCATCATACATATTAAATATCGATCTGAATTAAGATACTTGGTTCAATAAATATTTTATTCGGGTCTAGCTGATTTTTAGGGTTCCGTAGCCGAAAGGAAAACGGGACCCTATTACTACGACTTCGCTGTCCGTCCGTCCGTCCGTCCGTCCGTCTGTCCGTCCGTCCGTCCGTCCGTCTGTCTGTCTGTCACCAGGCTGTATCTCAAGAACGGTAATGGCTAGACAGTTGAAATTTTCACAGATTTTCTATTGCCGCTACAACAACAAATTCTAAAAATAAAATAAAACAACGGTTTTTATTAATTTAACGAACGCTTAATGGAAATTATGATTTAGATATTCCCGTGGGAATTTTGGGATGAAAAGTGTCTATAACCTTCCCGTTGAATGTGGCTATCTATTACAAAAAGACATATACCCGAAGCACAGCCAAAGTAATGTATATAATTATTAATTACATTGCTATTAAATACGACTTTCTGAGTAAAATATCATTACATGTTTCCTCATTTTTTTGCTAGGAATTTTGGTGGTTGTCTTGTTTGATTTCATAATTCGTTTTGGAGTTGGGTACTATGTTATAAAAACATGATTTATGTTACTGGTTTCTTAAGTTTAAACGAACAGTACTCATTTTAATTGAAACTACATTTTCGGATAGTCTACTCGTAATGATTCCGGTCGGCCGAAATGTCAGATAAAATTGTAAAATAATATTATAAAGAGGTAAGTTTCTAACTCTGTTTGTATGTAAGGGCTTATCTCGTGAACTACCCATTCGATTTGAATAATTCTTTTTGTAATTGATAGCCTCATTCAACGAGAATGTATTATGTTAGTTTTTATCCCGGAATTCCCACAGGAACGGGAACAATGCAGGTAAAACCGTGAGGCGCCGCTAGTATATTATAACAGATTCGCTTACAATTGAATATTAGTAGTATATACTAGTATATAGTAGTTTATGCAACTGTCATATAATGAAGGGTATTTAATAATACCCTTCATTATATGACATAAGGGATATTATCAAAGTAATTGTCTAATTTAACAAGGCGACGACGTCTGGGTGACAATCATATACATATTCTTATAAATTATTTGTGTATGTATATACAGTAGTTTCAGTGAGTTAAATTTCTTAATACATGCTTAGAGCTTACTTTGGGTCTAATTAAAAGTGTGTGAATTTGTCCGGGTATATTATTATTATATTAAATTTCAAGATTCTTTGATAGTCCAACATTCTCAGGTATTATTATCAGCTGCCTAACACTGGTTATTTTGCGACCTCCGGCTTTGATGATTTATATCAAAACATAATTACATTGTTTTTTAATTAAAATTGAACAATGGTACCCGTTATATTTAGAACAACATTGCTTTGCGTCATTCACTTTGGCGGCTCAATAACTCTGACACCAGGATTGATCAGGTTGACCATCCACTCGATGAAGAAGAATCTGAAAGTGGAATGATAAACAGAAAACAATATTATTTAAAGAATGGGAAAATGCGAAACCCAGAACTCTAGCAGAAGACGCCGCAGCAGACAAAAACGGAGATAGCGAGACTAGTTTAGCTTACATCTCATTTTAATGTGATTAGGGTGGTCCGATCCACCCCTTAGTTTTTATATAGCAAAACAACGTTTGCCGGGTCAGCTAGTATAATAAGTACATGTGAAATTATGTCTTTAATTAACATCTTAATTAGGTACTTAACAAATATCTTCATAAGGGCCTTTGACACACTCGCCCACACCAGCGCGGCCCAATACACGATACAGTTTTGTTTCTCCGTTTATTGCTAACTAGCAGCGCCCCGCGGTTTTACCCGCGTTGTGTCCATTCCTGTAGGAATTTCGGGATGAAAAATAGCCTATGTTACTCGTGGATAATGTAGCTTTCGAATGGTGAAAGAATTTTTAAAAACGGTCCAGTAGTTTTTGAGCCTATTCATTACAAACAAACAAAGTTTTCCTCTTTATAATATTAGTGTAGACAAAATGAAAAAGTTTATTCCCACGGATTTTGCAATTATTATCATACTAGCAGCGTCCCGCGGTTTGAACCACGTTGTGCCCGTTCCCGTGGGAAAGGTTTTCCGAAATATAAATGTTAAAAAATTAAACAAAATGGCTAAGCTCTTAAGGAAAAGGATAATAAAATTGGGCAAAAGATATTAAAAATGCAAGGTTAAACACGTAATAAGCATTATTATTGTATATTATAATTAAAAATATTTTACTTAATAAAATCATTGTTTTTTAAAATTCAATTAATTATTATCACACCTCTCTAACTCTTAGATTGGATTGCACAAGAATTCTTGATTTGATCTAGCACCTAAATATATTTAAAAAACAAAATGATGTTCGTTTTAAATTATGTTCTATTTGGTGCAGTATAAAATATACTTTTGAATGAACACCTGTTCGTCCCAAACATATTTAAGTAAGTACTAAATAGATTGAAGTGTTCTTGTCCAAACCGTCTTATAATCTTGTTTTCAAAAAGTACACATGTACAACTTGGCAGTTGACCGCTTTTTAACCTTGTAACTGCAACTTCTATCTACCATTCCACCAACGGCCTTTTCCATTTGCATATCAAATGTTCAACCACAAACTTTGCTTTAGGTACTTTTTAGTAGACAATATTAAGTAAGTAACCATAGACTTATTTAAACTGGAGAAGATTTTGACAATGTCAGTGCGCTGTTTGACAATCCTAATGCGCTGTGATTGGGCAATTCGGCCCCGCACCGCTTCAATAGAACTCACCCTTACGCATACATGCCATATGCCACAGAACATCTCCCTCATAAAGTATTGCCAGAATCTATCTCTTTTTTAATAGTCTACAGTTTTAATTTAAAAATCAGTACTTCATAAAGTTTTATCTGCAGATAAAACGAAATGCTATTCAATTATCATTAGTAATGTACTTATTCGTAGACGAACACACATTGTGATATAAAATTGTAAGATCTACGAGTATTCATTAAACTAATATATAAACTACGCTAATAGGACAATCCTTTTGATTCCATTATTTCTCTAACAGTAGTTGGTTTTGGCCAAAAGAACATGAGTATTGTTGAACCTGAAAAAAAAATCAGAATTTAATATTGAGAATGCATGAAGATCTTATATATGAACCCATACATCTAGCTTTCTTGGATGGGTGGCCGATTATGGCATTTCTACATGTCTGCCACTTGAAAGTACGCGTAAATTTATCACTCATGGACGTTTTAGTTATGAAACCAGAGGCCTTTAGATGTGTCAAAAAATAGGCTTAAAATCTAGCCACAAAGATAGGCTTAAAATCAACACAAGCTATTAACGATAAACCGACGAATCGACACCAAGTGGATTGGACGCCAATGTTTCGTTGGGTATCTCCAAAAAAATTCTTCCAAAAGGTGTTTCTTGTGGTATAGATTTGTACTGTACTCATTCTCGAGGCAATAATATAACTATCCATCCATCCTCAAACTTGCATGGTAATTGATATGAAGAGGTTTCAACAACATTGCACATACCTGCAGTAAACGCCCCGAAGACGGTGAAAGCCGCGTGGCAGTGCGTGTCAAGCGTGGCGCCCAGCAGGTTGGAGCCCACCGCCGCGCCCGCCCGCCCTACCATGTACATTACGCACATTGCCATGGCTCTGAAATGACATACGCTTGATTATAGAACACGCATGCTACATACGATGCCCAAACACGGATTTACCCTTATGGGAAAAAGGCAGGCCTAAGGCCCCCCTCTGTGCAAGGGGGCAGAGGCGTACAGTAACCTAGTGAAAGGCTTGTCAAGCCTTTGGGTGCAAATGCCAAGCACTTGTCGTCACTAGTGGTCAGATTTTGGCCCAGACTATGACCACAAAATCGTATAAGCAGCGCCCCGCGGTTTTATGCGCGTTGTGTCCGTTCCAGTGGAAATTTTAGAATGAAAAATAGCCTATAACCTTTCTGTTGAATATGACTATCCTTTACAAAAAGAATTATTCAAATGGGATTAGTAGTTTCTGAGATAAGCTCTTACAAACAAAGAAACAAAGTAAGAAACTTTACCTCTTTATAATAATAGTATAGATACGTATTCAGCAAACGACTGCCATTGTGAACTAGGTGGGTATAAGCAGTTTGCAAGTAATCTAGTGTAAAGGGTTATCAACATAAACTTTCAGGCATCTTTGACATTTCCAAATGGTTCAAAAAATATTTACTATATTGACTCACTCTGTCTGAGCAATATTAAAGACGATAGAAATCAGGAGAGGAAAGATGTTTGGACATCTTTTACGACACGACGAATTTATAAAAACTATAACAGAAGGACACATAGAGGCAAAGAGAGGAAGAGGAAGGTCAAGAATGAAAGAAATATGCAGACCAACTGAAGGAAAGAGCAAAAGTCGTGTCGTACGAACAGCTGAAGAAGATGGCAGATGACAGAGGAAAGTGGAAAAAACTCCATCGACAAGAGCCCAGCTCTTAAGTTTAGAAGAAGATGATTCACTCTGACTTAGTTCAAGATATTACCTCAAACAAGTAGGAAACACATCAACTGATATCGCAGCCAGTATAGAGGCTGCACATCCAGAACACAAGGAGATGATGAGTAGTGCTGTAGCCGCGCCGCCTTGAGGAACGAAGGCAGCTGCTATGGTAGCTATACCACAGATCATCATTATGGTACCTGCAATTAAAACAGCCTATAAATAACCACTTATCTTTAAGAAATCGAATGGGTCAATAAAAAGCTATGTCAGCAAAACAGACAGACATGTTAGCGATCCTATAAAAATCTTTTTACTATTCAAGTGATGAAAGTTTGCAAGGAGATAAAGATTAATATTGCATCAAAATTCATGGAATCTGGATCAGCCGACAAAGGAAAAGAAACAATTGTTTCCTTTCCTATGTTTTTATAATGTTAATATTTTGTAGAAAGAAACCTGGAACATAAGATTTGGCACGCTCAGACTTAGCAGATCAAGAATCCAGGATATTGATAAAAAAGGCCTTGACTTTATCATGGTGGCTTTAGGGAGGTATGACCCTAATGAGTGGTAGGTTTTACCTGAGTATAAAGATAAACAGGTTGTTATGGAGCCCCCAAGTGCCCCGGAGTGCTATATAGGTTTAGTCAACAAACTTACAGTATAATGTTTTTCTTCCAATTTTATTGATAAACACTCCAATGGCCATGTATGTGATAGCAAAAACAGCGCCCATTGACATAGATATAGGAAACACAGCCACTGACACTTCGGCTTCACATTTATCTGATGACGAAAGCTGTAAAAGTAAAAGAATCGGTTATTAGATTCACGTCATGTATTTATGCCACTATTAGAGTTTGTCTATATGATCTATCTATCTTTCTTGTCTAATCTCTCTTGCTAAGTTAATCTTGGGGACAAAGTACCTACCTACCTAAAGTACCTATATAATGAAAAAGGTTAAAGGCATCAGGCAGCAACTGCCGACTGCAAACAGCAGTGTCGCCGCGTTCGAAACATAAAGATTCATAGAAACCAGTAGTGGTGCTTGGGTTCGCTACCGAAAACAGACCTTAAGGGCTACTTTTTATCCCTCAATTCCCATTTGAACAGGTTCAACGTATGTATGTGCCATCTGGCGATGTGATATGATGTCAGACTGGGCTTGATCCGGAGTGTGGCTCAATGCAACTTATGCATCCTAGTTTTGGTAGAATAAAAAATACTACCCACCGTAGCATTTCTAGCTTTTTCGAAAATAATCTGGCATATACTAATGCTTTCCACACTGGTACTCCTCAATATATTGTTCAGTATATCTGGCACCCACACGTAAAGTCCACTTGACCTGCAATGAGCGATTATTGTTTACATTGATATGATAAAACAGCAATATCATGATCATTAGTTGGTTAATGAGAAATGTGTGTCATAGCGTGCTATAATGAGACGACGTATAAATATATTGTAATGCATGGCAAAGGCCGTAATGAGTATAAGAGAACATTATAAAGTCAACTTCATCATAGTAATATTGGTTATTAAGGGAACCCTGGCAACGAAGATTGTAGATAACTGAAAAGCCTTCAAAGAATTATATAGGTAAGTAGAAGATCTTATGCCCTCGATTTATAAGGCGTTTTGGAGAGGTAAACAGAGGTATCTGACATTTATGTCATATTATATTGAACTTAACAAACCGCATCTCCTAAGGACAAACGCTTGTTGCACGAGAGGCAATAAAAGTGTTGGAAAGGGATGCCTGTATAGTTGTCTCTTTCGCACTCGTAGATCCTACGGGACACAAATTGAAGTCCTAAAATGGTATCCATTATCATACAATAAAACATTGAAAAGCAAAGCAATTAAGTGTACCTTATTGCAATTAGAAAGCAGCCTTTGATTTCAGTATAAGTACCTAAACATTCCTCCTCGGTATGATGACCATGCTATGATGATACATATATATACCGTCCTTTGTTTTATTTGTTTCTTAAATACGTAAAAAAACGCATTTGTCATAATATTTTTCTTGGTATCGATAACCTGTTATTGCAAATTATTTATCGATAGGATGTCTGCACGTGCCACTCCCTGGTGCAATATAGTTTTATAGCTTTATAGCTTGCATGCAGCGGGCGTTTGACCTTACTATAGTTAAATCTATACTTATAAATACAATTGGTATGTATATTTGTCATATTAAAATTAATTAAATACGCGCGTCGCCTGCGCGTATAAAATACGCCGTGTGCTAGCCTTAGCGGCGTTATGCACTGTTTTGCGATGGGTAAAAAATGTTTAACTCGCATCAGGACCTAATCGAAAATTAGATGGATAGGAGAGGTCTGACTGTCTGTTTGTTCCGCCTAATCGCTAAAATGACAGGACTGATTCTGGCGGGACTTTTACTGACAGGTATCTGATGAAATAAGGAGTAACTTAGTCTACTTTTTTATTAAATTCAATCTACAATATGATTGGGAACTTACACCATGAACACAGCAAACATAGAAACGTGTGAGATGATAACACATCTGAGTAGAGGCGGCTTGAACATCAGCGTTATGTTTTTGATGGCTCCTGCGAACCCTCCCGACTGAATGTTTTCGGTGCTTCCAGTTGCAATTTTGACCACCTGGAAAATAAATAAGACAAACGTCAGAACAGGTCAGATCAATGTCATAGAAATAGTTAAATGCCTTATTCAAAAACGCTCTTAACTAAAATACTGTTAGTGAGTGTTTTGTCTCTTTTGCTCTTTGGAAAATAGCGTATGTCAGAAAGGGACAAACCATTTGATAGCTAAAATGCTTCTAGTAAGCGTTTATCAATAAGGCAGTACTTAGATGGTTTAGTAGCAGACCAGATATTGATTAATGTGATGACTATCCCTCCTCTCTCATTCTTTCTCGTTTTTTCCAATCTACGTTTTCAACATGATGGTGGGGTGAGCTCTCTTACTTTATGTCCTGCACTAATTCATACAATTTATTTTTGAGATACAAACAATAAAAGCTAACATCGTTAAGGGTTGTGCGTCATAATTTACTTACTGGAAACTCATCAGGGCTACATCCATGGTTCCATGCGTACATTTTTGCCAGAATTGGCAGGGCTGCCCCTGGTCCTTTAGTGGCAAGCAAAAACCTGGGACTTTCAGGAAGGCACATCAGAATGGCCGCAGAGAGCAACCCTGGGCCACACCAAAGCCAAACGAAGGCTCTCCAGGGAACTATTTTGAGGCTGGATATGTAGAAAGACCATTTTCCCGGGATTATTAGCCAAGCCAGACCTAGAATGAAGAAAAGAAAGGTTATTGGAGCAGTTGGAAGAGATAAGAGAATTAGTTACTGTGCAATGAGTGATCAAGAAATAATAAAAAATACGCTTCATTCTCATGGAGATGTGTCAAACGGTTTCCAGCCTTTGGCAGCCACTAAAAGGTCTGTCAATTTACTTGTGACATTTGTCTAAATCCCAAGGTGTGTATTCATACACGCAGCAAGTACTTCGCGCTTTCGTGGTTCATACCACTACATCGTAAAAACGTTTAAATTGGGGTTATTAAATTTAATAGCGCTTTATTACATTTTGAGCTCTTAGCTTAAGTAAACACGCCTGAGCACGTGCTAACAGATAACATTTGCTCCCTGCCAGTTCGCACGTTAAAGTTGTCATATATTCAAACCCTTTATATTACAATATCATAAATAATAAATGATATGATACGTATTATCAAAACCAGTATTACAGTTTCTTACGTCACATTATTATGACACAATCAAAGCAATCGAAAGATATACTCGTACAAACAAATGCACTTCTTATTATGTATGCTATTTTCAGCCATTTATTAAGCTAATTAAGGACTATAATTGTTTGAAAATGAAATCTTATTCTAAGATTACGTAGTAAGCTTCTATGTATAGAGAGATAAGGTATTTAGGTCAGTATGTAATCAAAGATTAATAGCGGAGTTAATGCAGTTATATATGATAACCCTTTTGAGACGTATTCAAGTTGTATTAAGTATTTCTTTGCCAAAGTTACTATGATTCTCTTGATCTGTAATCTTGACATTAGGGCCTTATGTTTACTATTTGTTTTGATGCGAATATCAAGTACAGTCAAGTCAAGTCATGGTCAAAATAACTGATATTGATTTGTTACAGGGTTAATTTCAAGGGTAGAGATATAAGACAATGTAATATGTTCTGAGTAATACGTTTGAAGGAATCTAGTCTACGGAGGTAATGGAATGGTATGTATGTAGAATTCATTTCACAGATAACTCTATCAAACAAAAATCTATCTACAATAGCAGTAAGTAAGTAACTTTAATTGTGATAACGGGATGGATTCGGATGAAATGCACATACATACATGGCACTTTTATATCTTGCTTCAAAGGGCACATTAAATTGTCAGTCCTGGATGTTTTAATCGTTAAACCATGTCGGAGGCCTTTAGGCGGTCCAAAAACTTCTACATCAGGGTTGGCCACTAACCTACTTAAACTTAATTACTTTGTTTTTTTTCAAGATTCCTAATGTTTTCTACTGAAAGGATAAGTTCCGATGCGCAGACAAAGAATAATAATTTTATTGTTCTGATAAAAAATACTTTTTCTTTGTATCAGACGGATTTTATTGTTTCGTAAAGCACGTTATTTATTGTAGCAGTAATAAAATATATGGGAGTATTGCTATGTCTTATGAATTAATTGCGCCAATAAATTAAAAGTTTCAATTATGATCAAGAGGTTAAAAAGTTTTTGTAATAAAACTTATATATTACACTTTACGCTTCAGAATGTTTAGATTATTTTTGATAATGCAAACTAAGTCTGTTTGTCGCAGACTTGGTCTATATTAAGGTTTAGACTTGTGTTTTTGGTTTAATACCAAGTCTGCTTAAAAAATACTAGGTCTATATAAACGCGCACACGCATGTTCTTTGGTTTTCATCGCTTCATCATGTTTTCACAGGCGACTGAATACGATTTATTAGAAAGAGTTCTTGTAGTATGGTCTCGGTGGTCTAGTGGTATGAGCACACGCCTGCCAAGACTGAGGTCCCGGTTCAATTCCTGGGTCGAGTAAAAATCATGTTTCCTACTTTTGAAACATAGTTCGAGTTTGAGATCACCAACCCGCATTTGGCAAGCGTGGTGATTATGCCTAATCCTCCTCACTGTACTGATATTTTGAGTGAGAAAAGAGGCTTTGCCCAGCAGTGGAACATTATCTGCTTATACTTACTACTTGTAGTGAATGCCAGCCCTGCAGCATTGCTGGACGTTGGCGGTTTATTATTTTTATTTATTGCCACCGCGACAGAGGTACGAGGAGCAGTGGCAAAGAAAAACGTAAATGCACCATAACACTGCTCTTACATAATCATTATCATTATGACAACAATGATATTTAACATCGCAGGAAGTTGACAAATGACTTTTGATACTAAATGTCGTAATTGTTACGTATGTCAACAATGATAAGATAAGTACACTTAATGAACTGTAGACGTTGAAAATGTAATTATTTTGTTGTTAAACATTGAGTTATATGTACTAAAGTGTGTATTTATAACTCAATGTAGTTTAATGTAATTAATGCGCCCGAACCGACTTCAAAAACTGAAGGAAGAGGTTCTCAATTCGGTCGGATTTTGCAGTATACCTACATTAGAATGACACATGTGATACATTTTATCCCGAACTTCCCGCGGGAACGGGTACAACGCGGGTAACACCGCGGGGCACGGCTAGTTGTTCATAAAGAAAGTGTACCTAAACTCGTAGTATTTAACTAAAAGTCTAAGGGCCGAAACTGCGTTAAGCATGCGCCCGGAGCATGCTTAACGCGATCGCGTGTGATTTCATACAAAAGTGAACCGTTCGCGAACGGCTTCACTTTTCACTTTTGTATGAAACCGCGACGGACGCACGTTATCGCAGTTTCGGCACTATATACAAGTACAATACTGTCAACAGCTTTTTTGTTTTTTTGACTTATTAATTAACTAGCAGCGCCCCGCGGTTTTACCCGCGTTGTGCCCGTTCCCGTGGGAATTTTGGAATTTTTTGTACATATAAACCTTCCTATTGAATTATTCAATCTATCGAAAAAAACCGCATCAAAATCCGTCGGGTAGTTTTAAAGATCTAAGCATACATAGGGGCAGCGACTTTGTTTTATACTATGTAACCTATACGAGATACGATGATAAACGTATCTCGTATAGGTAAGTTACCAAGCCTGTTTGCCTAACCTTTAACTACCTCAATCATCTTAATAACAAAGTTACTCGATCAATCACAAGTCAAAGTAATCAATTAATGTTCCCTCATATGAATGCAAATGCCAACAGTTCACATATATACGTATCTCGTAGATTGGTAAATATAACACGTAATGTTACACACAAATAAAGCATTGATAACCTAGTTCTGATTTGATAAATTCATTAAAGGTTACGTTAAACTTTTGTACTAAGTTTTACCCTTATACTCAGACACGTCAAATGCTTCCTCAGTAGAGATTTAATGAGTGATTTTGACATGTAACGTTGTGTATTGTTGATCGAAGATGTAGACCGTAACGTATGAAAAAATACATCGAATAGTTAAGTATCGATTTCATTAACTTCTCCGAGTACCCGCATTGTACCTGACAAAATGAATTATTCAAATCGGACTGATAATTCCCGAGATTACCTCCAACATACAAACAAACAAACAAATAAAAGAACTTATAAATTTTAACTCTTTATAATCTAATATATAAAATTCTCGTGTCACAATTTTCGTTGCCATACTCCTCCGAAACGGCTCGACCGATTCTCATGAAATTTTGTGAGCATATTGAGTAGGTCTGAGAATCGGCCAACATCTATTTTTCATCCTGAAATTCCCGCGGGAACGGGTACCGTGGTTGAACTCCTCTGAAACGGCTCGACCGATTCTCATGAAATTTTTTGAGCATATTGAGTAGGTCTGAGAATCGGACAACATCTATTTTTCATCCCGAAATTCCCGCGGGAACGGGTAAAAAGCGGGTGAAACCGCGGGGCGCAGCTAGTATTAGTATAGATATATACGGACAAATTCAGACACAGTTAATTAGACCCAAAGTAAGCTCTAAGGGGCCGTTCACAAAATACGTTCGCGTTCAAGGGGGGGGAAGGGGGTTTGCTGAGTGTGACAAGATGTGACAAGGAGGGACGGGGGGGTCTACGGCAACGTGATGTTCGCCGTTCATTAAAAGATTATAAGTAAATTATTTTTTCAATAAATACTTTTTTCTCAATTTTGATCATGATTCAGGGGGGTCTTAGTTTTTGTGACGAAATATTTACATGGGGGTCACAGAAAGTGTGACACAGCGTGACAATAGGGGGGGAGGGGGTGAAAAAAAGTTCATTATAGTGTGACGTATTTTGTGAACGGCCCCTAAGCTTGTATTAAGGAATCTATCTCACTGATACTACTACTATACATATACAAATACTGTAAAAGAATATAATATAATTGGCACCCATATTGTTGACTCCGGGCGGGAATCGAACCCGCAACGCCCGACACAGTAAGCGCTCTCACTGCCACTGTGCCAACGGGCTTGTTCAGTATTGTCTCGACACAATGGTTATAAAAAATTGTATTTCCAGGATCAACCAACGATTATAATGTAAATGTGTGATTCGATATGTGTTAACGTGCACGAGGTAAATAAATACTTGGACAAATTCACACACGGTTAATTAGACCCAAAGTAAGCTCTAAGCTTGTGTTATGGAATCTAACTAACTGATACTACTATATACATACACAAATACTTTATAAGAATATATAATTGACACCCAGACGTCGTCGTCAACAACTATGTCTTCACATGTTGTTGACTCCGGGCGGGGATCGAACCCGCAACCCCTGACACAGTAAGCGCTCTCACTGCCACTGTGCCAACGGGCTTGTCGAAAGGTGTTATCGAATGTGGCATAGTCAGTTTTAAACGGTGGATCCATAAAGGTTTTGTCATTAATTTCATTTCATTTCGAGTAGGTCTGTGGCCAACCCTTGTGTCGGAGTTTTTAGACCGCCTAAAGGCCTCCGACATGGTATCATGATTGAAAAAACTTAAGTGCCCTCCGAAGTACGGTATCGCTCAAATAGAAAAGCTACTATCGGCCACGCATCCAAGTAGGGGTCGAGCTGCACGTTGCTTGATAATCGCAATGATGCGCAATGATTAAGATTAAGATTCATCGCTTAGATAAGAAACGCTACGACCGCGATAAAAAAGTTTAAGTTAAAGTTCTAATAATTTTTCTGGTGTCTTATATTTTTCTCTTACCTGGTAAAATAATAAAAGAAAATGATATAAAAGCGGATCCCCACGCTATTGCGGCCGCGCGGCGCGACCCAGTGTGCATTTCTCCTAAATACGCATACACGGTGGCACTTGATGCTGATATTCTGAAAATTAAAGGAAAATATTATTTACTAAGACGATGAATATCTAAAGTAGCTATATACCGGAAGGGATAGAGGGGCTATGTGTGTGTTTAGCTTTGGCGGGCTCTGGCTAGAAATTAAAACTAATCATCGAAATCTAATCAATGTTCATTTATATATTACATCAAGCAAATTAGGAATTAAAGAAGGAAATAAAAGCCCTTTTAACTTGGTTCCGTACCAACGAGTGAGGAACGTTTAAGATAGTGTTTAAGATCGTGTTTATGTGGTAGCCTCACTGGTTGGTAGAATGGATATCTGTTGTCCTTTACTTCAATATTTACATGTTTAATTAACTACACAAAGTCTCATTATTATTAAATGCTCGCGACAGCGTCTCTGTGCGGGGAGAGACGCTGTCGCTCTCGCTTCGCCCACCTCCTGATGAAGGTCACCGGACGTGACCGAAACGTGTTGAGGAACACTCATCACATCAGCAACCTCCGTCGTACGTAACTTCCCGTTTCAACAAATAATAACGACAATAACGTACGTTTCAATTAATAGTAGAATAATCCTAATTTGAATGTGGACATTATTTTTAAGCATTTTAAACGTCTCCTTCAATACTTACAGGCAGCCAGTCAAGAATCTCAATACGATCAAGGTCCACACACTGCCTGAGAAGGACGAGGCTATTGAGAACACAGCCGAAGCCACCAGCGCTGGTAACATCACCGCTCGTCTTCCGAGCCTGTCTCCAAGGTAGCCCCAAAGGAACGATGTGCTGATTATACCTGGAATAGATAAATAAAAAATAAACATGCTCTATACAAAATCACTCACGGTTAATTGGACCAAAACAAAGTTTAGAGTGCGTTTGCATTGAAGCGGACCGGAGAGGTGCGGATTCTGATTCACCAATGATAATAGCGTATTGGGATTGTCAAAAGCGCATTGATATGGTCAAAATTGTTTCGTAATTTATTGTGATTGGTCAGTTAAGCTACGTAAAGCTCGGCTCCGATTAAATGAAAACACCCTTAATCCTTAAGCTAGTTATTATGGAATACTAGCTGCGCCCCGCGGTTTCACTCGCGTTGTACCCGTTCCCGTGGGAATTTCGGGTTGAAAAATAGATGTTGTCCGATTCTCAGACCTACTCGATATGCTGCAGACAAAATTTCATGAGAATCGGTCGAGCCGTTTCAGAGGAGTTCAACCACGCACCCCGTGACACGAGAATTTTATATATTAGAAGAAGATAATTAACTGCTACCCTTTGTTATTTACTTGTAGCAGCAGTTAGGATTTTTCATTTGTTATTCTACTTAGGAAAAGTTGCTTCAACTTACGCTCACTCACCAGTAAACGTAAACACAAAATGTCAGTTTTAAATGACGTAAGGAAATGAAAAATCGTGGCTGTCATGTCAAAACAGACTGTCATCTTATAATATATAAAATTCTCGTGTCACAGTGTTCGTTCGCGTACTCCTCCGAAACGGCTTGACCGATTCTCATGAAATTTTGTGAGCATATTGAGTAGGTCTGAGAATCGGCCAACATCTATTTTTCATCCCGAAATTCCCGCGGGAACGGGTACAACGCGGGTGAAACCGCAGGGCGCAGCTAGTTTAATTTATAAAATACTAGCAGCGCCCCGCGGTTTTACCCGCGTTGTGTCCATTTCTATGGATAATGTAACTTTCGAATGGTGAAAAAATTTTTAAAAACGGTCCAGTAGTTTTTGAGCCTATTCATTACAACCAAACAAACAAAGTTTTCCTCTTTATAATATTAGTGTAGATTTAATAGATACAACGCTTTGTATTTCGAAGCGAATTATTTAATTAGAAAGCCAGTTTTCTTGCGGTGGTTCTTAGATGTGTTTGGTAAAAATCGGCCTAGCCGTTTCTGCGTACGGGGTTTTGAAATTAAACGTTTGTTTATAATATAATTTTTGTGTCATGTCATCATGTCAGTAACTGACAATGATATTTATAAGGAAAAGCGATATAGATATAGTTATATCCTACTGTTTAACTACGGTTAAAAACAACAATAACAAAGATAACCTTTCGCCATTAATCACGATAAGTTAACGATAACGTCATATGTTTTTATTAAGTTGTGTATAATAATCTCGTTCTTTACGCATGGTGGTTAACCTGTAACCTTTTTTAAACATAGCTAAGAATGACTTTCAAATAAAATTAAATGCATCAAAATCGGACCATCCGTTTGAGAACTACAATGGCGCTTTCAGATTATTTCGAAAAGATTATTCAAAAAGTATTATTATTTTTGAGTTTACATCTAATCCAAGGTGGACAGGGCTACTATAAAACGGGTTCAAAATGAAAAACACAATCACACTTAAAGCTTTTAGTATGTAGATAATTTTCAAAATTATTGGTTTCCTAGGCTATGAAAATTGTAATAAAAAATGTTATTTATCCTTAATTTATTTAAATTAATTTAAATCAGTGCAATCTCATTCACGAAAATGATTTTTTAATCCTGTTTTGTTTTTAAACAACCTTAAATTATTTAACCAAAAATGAATTATCATCACTACATAGTATAAAATAAAGTCGTCTCTTTTTCGTGTCTGTCTGTTTGTCTGTCTGTATGCTTAAATCTTTAAAATTACGCAACGGATTTTGATGCGGTTTTTTGTAATAGGTAGAGTGATTCAAGAGGAAGGTTTTTATGTAAAAAAAATCCCGAAATTCCCACGGGAACGGGCACAACGCGGGTAAAACCGCGGGGCGCTGCTAGTTTATATATAAATAAATGATAATATAAATATAAAAATATAAATGATAATTCAATTTGCGTATATCATCAATTCCAAAAGTTGTTTAAATATTTTTTAATTTAAATTTAAATTTAATTTCTGCATACATTAGAAGGCGTGATTACAATGCGTCAATCGCTGCATGTAACGTGTGACCGTTTTAAAGTTTAAATTGTATCTTCCACGCATGTTGCATACAGTGAACAAATTACTATAATGGCACCTTTAGTGCTTTCCCAGTGATGCAGAGCGGAGCTGTGCGGAGGTCATGCATTAAGAAAAGATTTTGTCATGTCAATGCGTTGTTTGGAGATGGCGAGACGAGCTAGACAGGTACTTGTCTAGTTGCTGTCAAGAAGTTCTTGATAGAGCTGAATGGAAGAAATGCGGGAGGCCTTTGCCCAACAATGGGACACTTAAGGCTTATATAATCTTATAATATAAAAATGAATCGCTGAATCTGTTGCTAAGCGCATAACTTCAGAACGACTGCTCCAAAATGGATGATTCTTTTTTTAATGTGTTCCTTATTGTCAAGACAAGGTTTTTATATAAGAAAAATTAGGAATAAAAATCTCAAAATTCCCACGGGAACGGGGGCGCTGCGGGTGAAACCGCGGGGCTCAGCTAGTAGTAATATAATATTGCATTGTTTGATAATCATAATGCGCTGTGATTGATGAATCTCGTACCGCTCCATACCGCTTATATGAACGCACCTTAAAGAATACAGTAATCGGTTGCATTCGGTGATTGACTGGAGTTGTCAATTATGTAATTAAGTGTTGATAGTTGCCGGACCATTTTAGTGTAAAGATGATGTTTGGCGAGTGGATTGAACCAAGATCGATCACTATGCATGAACGTACTAGTGTATTTGAAGCATAATGTCCATAGATATATTATTTAAACTTAACAATATTATATTGACATAACATGATTTTTATTGTCATCGTAATGTTTATTAGTTTAGTTAACATATATTTTTATAAACGTTTTCACGTATCTGAACTGATACTTCGCAATTTGTTCGTGCAGACGATTGGAATTCCATTCACCGTTATTACCTGACAATGAACTATAAGTTAAGCCAGTGCGTTGCTTGACATTGACAAAGCGTTTTGTACAGTTATTCAAATTTTGTCTGTTTTATGGTCTCTCATTTTATTACGGTTAGTTCGAGTAGGCTAACCCTGGTGTCGGAGTTTTTAGACCGCCTAAAGGCTACCGACATAGTCTGACGATGAAACAACCGAGACCAAGAATATAACGTGCCCTCCGAAGCACGGTAGCGCTCAGATAGACATTCCACTATCGGTCACCCATCCAAGTAGGGGCCGAGTTGCACGTTGCTTAACAATCGCTATAAGCTAACATTGTTTAGCTAAACTACGCAAGGACATTTCTCTGCAGAAGTGTGACGATTATTTTTACAGCAAATAATCGTAAAGTATATTTTGCACATTTTTATTCTTACAAATCGGATCAAACAAATTTTGACAATATTTTATACTAAGTATAATAATTATATTAAGGATAACGGTCAGAACAGTAAGAATGCTATTACATAATATCAAATCAATACAATATCAAAGTGGAGTATGTTAATATCGAAAACATTCACTTGGTTCTACTGGAAGGGTAACGTCGGTTACAAATGTCCGTTAAATACCATTTGTGCAAATTACGGTAAAGTAAACTAAACTCGGTTAGGTAAGTTTTTAGACCGCCTCAAGGCCTCCGACATGGTCTAATGATTGAAACAACCAGGCACGAGAAACGTGTGTATCATTCCGGTACACATTTTACTTGTCTATGAACGTAGTAATTCGATTTTTTATAGGATTGACGGATACGAATCTCGCAAATCTCGTAATTAATGTCGTGTTTTGTGTGTTTTATTATTTCGCTTATACTAACACCTGTCGATAGATATATTTTGTAATCTATACTAATCTATTCTCATATAATCTATACACTAATATACTCGTAATAAGCTAAGGAGTTTGAACGCGTTAATCTAAGAAAATATGTACCAATACATTTGAATAATTCTTTTTGTAATGTATAGCTAGATTCAAGGAAAAGATTATAGGCTACTTTTAATCCAGAAATTCCCACGGGAACGGGCACAAAGCGGATAAAACCGCGGGGCGCTGCTAGTGTTTTATTATATAACACATATCTATACAAATATTATAAAGAGATACAATTTGTGAGTTTGTTTGTATGTTCGAGCTAATCTCGGGAATTACCTGTCCGATTTGAATAATTATTTTTGTAATAGATACCTAACTACATACATTCAACGGCTATTTTTCATCCCAAAATTCCGTACAGGCGGGGCGCTGCTAGTAATACAATAATTATAATAATATGAGTTTATGATTTTAAGTACTGAATTTCTCTAACTCTACTTAACTCATAAGAAACCATACAATTACGTTTTAGTGACAGATTACGCTTCAACGAGCTTTAATACTCAACGTCAGCTGAGTCGTTAAATTGACATTTGATGACCGATAAACCTGTTTGCCAAGTAAACCCATCCGTGTATCGATTTCACATGAACACAAGGTAAGGTTTAATACCAGCAAGGTAATAGAAGCGAGATACTCCTTCTAATGTATGAAGTAACTAGCCGCGCCCCGCGGTTTTACCCGCGTTATGTCCGTTCCCGTAGAAATTTCGGGATGAAAAATAGCCTATGGCCTTCCCGTTGAATGTAGCTATCTATTACAAAAATAATTATTCAAATCGGACAGGTAATTCCCGAGATCAGCTCGAACATACAAACGAACAAACTTAAAATTTTTACCTCTTTATTATATCACTACATAGTATAAAATAAAGTCGCCTCTTTTTCGTGTCTGTCTGTCTGTTTGTCTGTCTGTATGCTTAAATCTTTAAAATTACGCAACGGATTTTGATGCGGTTTTTTGTAATAGGTAGAGTGATTTAAGAGGAAGGTTTTTATGTAAAAAAAAATCCCGAAATTCCCACGGGAACGGGCACAACGCGGGTAAAACCGCGGGGCGCTGCTAGTTAAGTATAAAACCGACAAAAATCAAACAAAATCATCAGTTTCGACTCCTCTCATTATAATATTTCTTAGCAACTGTGATAAAGACAAAATATTGTACAAGCATCTGGTATAAAAGACATACATACTGTAGATAATACTATCAGTATTTATTATACTTAATGAAACGGGATTGTACCGAAATCGTGTGAGTTAAAAAGTAGGTATATTAGTATTTAGTATAATGTCTCAAATACAATACTGCATTCGTCTAATGAGCCTGCCAATCGTTTTCAATCTACTAAGGTAGCCAAACGTCTCTTCACACTACGTTGTTCACCGCTTGCAAAAAATCTATAACTTGTCAGCTGCAGTCGTTTGCCGAATGCAGCCGATTACCGTAGCGGCTGCATGAAGCATGCAGCGAATGACAAAGGATGCGTGTCTATTGGAGCGGAGCGAAGCTGAGCAGAGCTGAATTGACCAATCACAAGACATTACAAAAATATTTTGACAATGACGTTGCGTTTTTGACTAATTTCAATGCGTTGTGATTGGTCACAACTCTGCACCGCTTCAATCGAAACGCATCCTAACTAGCAGCGCCCCGCGGTTTTACCCGCGTTGTGTCCGTTCCCGTGGGAATTTCGGGATGAAAAATAGCTTATAACCTTTCCGTTGAATATAGCTATCTATTACAAAAATAATTATTAAAATCGGACTGATAATTCCTGAGATTACCTCGAACATACAAACAAACAAACTTACAAATTTTACCTGTTTATAATATTAGTCTAGATTAGTACTTGCAGAAAGCGCAAAATAATACAAGCTTTAATTTCCTAGCCTTGAAGTCTAACAGCATTTGCAAGGTTGTCCTCAATGACCTAGATAAAGGGCACTGACTGTCATGCATTCATATTTATATTAACACAAAGTACTTACGCATAGGTATTATAAACGAAGCAATATAGCATGTAATAAACCTTTATGTTATAGCAATACAATGTCCAAGTCCCAACCTATAGCAAAATTATAAGGTACTAATAAGTATACGATCTGGTCTTGTTCCTGATTTACAAATTCAAAACGATCCTAATCGGATTGTTCGATATCACGATCCAAAAATGATACCTTTTATCATAGTATTTTTTCATTCATTCAATTCGTAGTAAGTTAATGGCTAATCCCGAAGTCGGACTTTTTAAACCAACTAAAGGCCTCCGACATTGTCTTACAATTGGGTATGTGAATGTTTTTTTTTATTCTTCCTATTAACTTATCTTGATATCACGTGTAAGAAACTAAAATCCGTTTTTTTATATCGTTATTATTTCGAGAGTTACAAGCGGTCAAAGTTGCTGATTAGACAGAGACAGCACTACTACTAGTGTGACGTCACAATGTTAGAGCGCCATAGACGTCGCATACAAAAAATCGTTTTGCAAGAAAGGGACAGCATCAGACAGGAGAGAATATTGCAGAGTTTATAATTTCTTTATTTATTTAACGATTTTGATTCTGATTTCAGTTTTGATCATAATTTTAGTTATTTTACTAATTTCATCTCTCAAATTCAAATAAAAAAAAAATCAAATACCCAATTGAAACAACCTACTAATTAACGTGCCCAGCGAAGTAAGGTAGCGTTTACATAGCAAGGCCACTTTCGGCCACCCATCCAATTAATGAATGCACGTTGCTTTACAATCGTAATGAACTTACATATAAATAATAAAACATTGAGTTTAAAATTGGAACCATCTTCGATCATGCCACCAGTATACATTTTTAGTTCCAATTTTGACACTCAGTTAATAAACCTTGTCACTCAGTTGATCGGCTTAACACTCAGTTAATCTGATAGATAATTTCCTATCTTAATTTAAATAAAAGAATCTTACCAATAAATGCCGCAGCATTCACCAGTCCTTTATCCTGACTGGTTAGCCGAAGCTCGCATTCCGCAGAAGTTATGGCATAACTCATGCCAAGAGATTCCATGGAGACGTTTAGCATGATCAGACCGCTGGTCAACAGGACTAGATGGTTGAACCTGCCGTGGCCTGAAAATACAAGGGTAAAGAGTAAGTGGCTTGGAAGATAGTAAAAAAAATTGTTGTATTGAAGTTAATTTCTTTTAGGACCATCACAAACTGTAGACAGTCTCCGTGGTCTTGTGGTTTGAGCGCCCGGCTCACGACCCGGAGGTTCCGGGTTCGATTCCCGGTGGGGACATCTCACACAAATCTCTTTGTGACTTTCCTCAGTTTGGTTAGGGCATTGCAGGCTGAATCACCTGATAGCTCGATAAGTAAGATGATTCCGTGATTCGGAGGGCACGTTAAGCCGTCGGTCCCGGTTACTTTCTACGGATAGTAGTCGTTACTTGAGCCATGTCAGAGGCCTTTGGCGGCTCAATAACTCTGTCACCAGGATTGGTCAGGTTGGCCATCCACTCGATGAAGAAGAAGAAGAAGGCAAACTGTAGAGGCTCATCTAGAGTGTCTTTAGACTGACTTGTTAGAAGTGGTCATGTCTGTGTTAGAACAGTGTCTGTAAAATCCTTTAAACGCAAGACACACATGCATAGTGAGGGAGCGGGTACGAGACGTTGTATTTCTTGTATTTGTATAAAAGGAGTCACACTGGCCCATTACGGGCCCGCAGGTACACTATTTGTTTTTTTTTCACTTTATTTACACTTTATTCTATAGCACAAAAAAAAAATGTGACAGACAGCATTTTTCGAGGTCAGATCGCAGTCACAACATTATCCTATGAGGATGGATGTGTATGTAAGTTTGTTACTCTTTCACGGAAAACTACTGGACGGATCTGGATGAAACTTTACAGTAATATAGGTTATACATCAGAATAACACATGGAATACATTTTATCCTGAAATTCCCGCGGGAAGGGGTACATAACGGGTAACAACGCGGGGCGCGGCTAGTAGAACTAATAAATAAAAGTAATTATTTTGTTTTATCGTAACGATGTTATTCACTCTTTTCACGTGCAAAGTGAACGTTTATCTTTTATTATTTTTCTCGGCAGTTTATTAAGTTATTGGTTTATTCTTTCCGTGTCAATTGCCGCAATAAAAATAGATACAGGATGAGTAAAAACAATACCAGCTCGAAGGCAACATAATAAAAATCTCAGAATGCAATTTGGTTTCTCATTAAAATAAACCTGCAGGCAAGCGTGGTGATTACGCCTAATCCTCCTAACTGTACTGATGTCTTCGGTGAGACGAGAGGCCTTTGCACAACAGTGAGATATAACAAACTTTACTTTACTTTATTAAAATACTAGCAGCGCCCCGCGGTTTTACCCGCGTTGTGCCCGTTCCCGTGGGAATTTCGGGATTTTTTTTACATAAAAACCTTCCTCTTTAATCACTCTACTTATTACAAAAAACCACATCAAAATCCGTTGCGTAATTTTAAAGATTTAAGCATACAGACGACTTTATTTTATACTATGTAGTGATAAAGGAATCAATCACCAAATGATCAACTTGTATTGTGCTTAATCTTTCCTTTGAGTATTTCCAAATTTTCAGTATTTAGAGTACTCTCTGGTAGTATCTTTTGACCTAATCTGTATTATGGATGGTACTCTCACAAAAGATATTTGGCAAAGCAATGATTGTTATGCTAATATCCTAAAGGGCATTGCGACTGTAACCCGTTGCTATTGACGACAGACACCACAGGGTCAAGGGCCGAGGGCAACGAATTATTTACCACAATTTGATTGCGCTAGGTCAAGTCTTACATACCCTTTCGTTTCTCTGAACAGCCGAAAGGGTAAAATGCATTCTATATTCTTAAAAAAACCTTCTTAGTGCGAGTTAGTCACGTAGGGTTCCGCACCATCTAATTTAAAAAATGAATCGCTGAATGGCTGAACTGAATGTTGCTAAGCGCATAACTTGAGAGTGACTGCACCAAGAGTGAGAGTGTGTTCCTTTTTGTCAGGACAAGGTTTTTATATAAGAAAATGAGGAATAAAAATCTCGAAATTCCCACGAGAACGAGAGCGCTGAGCGGTGAAACCGCAGTGCACAGCTAGGGATCTATAAGTATAAAAGGGTAAAAAAAACACGTTTGTTGTATGGGAGCCCTCTTAAATAATTATTTTGTTCTAGTGTTCAGTATTTGTTGTTATAGCGGCTGTAGAAATACATTAACTGTGAAAATGTCTATAGCGGTTCATGAGATACAAACTTGTGACAAACAGATGGACCGACGAACAGTCAGGTTTTTGTTGTAGGGTAGGATTCTATTACTTATACATTTTTTACCTTTTGGGCACGGAACCCTGAAAAAACTATGTTATTTTTTTATCTATACTACGAGTATTATAAAGAGGTAAAAATGTCGTTTGAATGTTCGGGATAATCTCAAAACGCTTGGTGGTCAACTGGGCCCGCAGAGCACTGAGCCCGCAGGTTCAGTTACCCACTCCGTTTTTTTTCATAGGTGACTCGACCCACTCTATTACCGATAAGGGCCTGCTCAGCCCACAGGTTCAGTCGATAAAAAAAAAATAACCCTAACCTACCGAATAGTACCTACGCCCGCGGGCTGAATTGACTCTTAGGCGGTAAGTAAGCGGGCTGGGTTGACCCTTGGGTCGAGTCGCCCCTAAAGAAAAAAAAATGGTCAACTTAGCCCGTGGGCTCAGTGCTCTGCGGGCCCAGTTGACCACCTTGCGTCTCAAAACTACCAGTCCGACTCGAATGATTATTTTTCTATTGGATATCTACATTCTGATAGAAGGTATATATATAGCGAGGCAGACATTACTTAGTGAGCATAGCATTGGCAGTAAGTATACTTAAAAGTACTTAATTATACATTCCGTACGTATGTAAATTAACTTCAACAAGAGTATATGTACATTTTGTAATCGCTCAGTAACCGATGTTAAGTATTAAGATCTTTATCAGTTAATTTATTCAGTTAAAACTATCATAATATAAATTATATTTGTGTTAAAAATCTATTTCAAAAAATAAAACAACATTGTCCCACCTGTGGTTAGACATTTATTACAAACTAGCCGCGCCTTGTGGTTTTACCCACATTGTGCCCGTTCCCGTGGGAATTTTGGGATGAAAAATAGTCTGTAACCTTCTCGTTGAATGTGGCTATCTATTACAAAAATAATTATTTAAATCGGCCTGGTGGTTCCCGAGATAAGCTTGAATATACAAACAAACAAACTTAAAATTTTTACCTCTTAATAAAATTTGTTAAGATAAATTCTTGTCTTCGATTAACGAATTAAAAGCGATCTTAAATAGATACTTTTATAATTATATACTTGTATTGTTATATTGTTATTAACTTCCAAGAACAAAGGAGGTTCTCAATTTGAGTGTATAATTTTGTTCGTAATAGTTATTTTCCTATATACCTGATATTTTCGTTATTTATGAACCAATTTCGAAAATACTTTCGGTATATATATGGGAGGTTAAGCTTGGTGATTGGTCTCTTTTTAGCCGATAAAAAAAAAGTGGTAGTTCTTATAAAAAAAGGGTTCGTTAAAGTCGAAAAAAAATATTTTCATAAAGGATTGAGTTCAGAGCAGGCCAGGAGTTACGGCCGTAACCGAGTGTTCACGGTTGTGTGATAAAGCCCTAATTTGGTCCTGCTTTATTTAAATTCGGTCGCGTGGTAAATCCGATGTGACTTTTCATTATCTCTACAGATACTTGTATCGGTTGTCATGTCCATTATTGTTAGAACAATTAGTCACGCTGCGATAGTAGGTAAATAATTTCCAATAGTTTAGAACTTACTATCTCGCGTGAATGACCTAAATATTGTATTGAATGATCTATTTAATATTAACAAGCTGTTTGTATTGCTTTACCGCAGTTAGTAATTTTAAGGCTTATAAAAATAACTAGCTGTGCCCCGTGATTTTACCCGCCTTGTGCCCGTTTCCATGGGAATTTCGGGATGAAAAAATAGCCTATAACCTTCCCGTTGAATGTGGCTACCTATTACAAAAAGAATTATTCAAATCGGGCTGATAATTTCCGAGATAAGCTCGGACATACAGACAAACTATAAACTAAAACTTATAAATTTTAATAATGAGTAGGTAGGTATATACCTAGCTAGGTATATATTTACTTATTTTAAAACCACCCAAGTTGTACATGACTGCGTACCCGCAGTAGGCAAGCGTGGTAATTATGCTAATCAGTTGTAAGTACTGAAATCTGAAGTAAAATTTTAATTTGTTATCAGTAGAATAGTTGAATAAACCCAGTTCATTTTCTAAAGATTACAAAGCACCTAACAACAAACCACAAATGCCTAATCATCTTTTCGTATATTGTAAAAGGATCATTATTTTCGCTATATCTTCTAACAATGTTGCCCAGTGCTGCTTATCTACTCGATAAGAAAAACATATTTTTTTAACTTAATCTCTATACTATGCTTTGTTTGAATATGCAACAGTTAACTAATATTTTATCTACCTGTTAACTCAAAAGCATCTTCAAAAAAATATTCGCTTTCCTTCTTCGGATCCCTTTCGACGTCAGGCAGAAACTTATCACAATCTTCATTCTTCATTTTAAATTCGTTTTAAAATTACACTTAACACAAAATATATCGTATTTTAAACCGATATTAAATATTTTAATTTATATGCTAAATACCATTGCGGTAATATCTACAATTCTTTGTTTAATTGGCCTAAATACGAGCGTAATAAAATCGCGTGGTTATTTTTGAAATTAGAACACACGGCCGCGCGGCCCGCCTTCGCGTGGTGTACTGAGAATAAAATTCTAATTTTGAAACGTGCAATTGCATAGCGCGGGAAACGAATAATAATTCCATCACATTTTTTTATAATCAAGAATTCAAGATGTAGTAGTTAAAGTACATAATATTGAGAGGATATTGCCCTCTCGTTAATTAGTTTTCGAAGGCTTTTTGTTGTTTGGTACTTATTACTAATTGATATTTTAATTGGGATTTTTTAATTAGTAAATTCCACTTTTCTTGCATTTTATCAGAGCCACATGATGTTCTGACCGCGTTGACGACATCTAAGTTTAATATCGGCTGATTCCAGCGACCGATATCTGTGCCCGATGTCGACCGACATCAGTTGACATCGGTGATATGTACCTTGACTTGACCTACGTTAGATATTGAACAGGTCAGTGTTCTAGATCGAATGGCAGCGGTCCATTTCAGTGGAACAAATAGAAAGATATCAGTGACCAACATCGGCTGACATCGCTGACCGACATAAGCCGATTTGAGTGATCGTTATCAGTGACCGACAATAGCCGATTTCATTAAACGTCATCGGTGGTCGCCATGGCCTAAATTACTGTCGTCGGCCGTGTGACGAATATCAGGGACCGATATTGGCCGACATCGGTGAGCGACTCCGACGATTTTAGTAACTATAAGCAGATTAAATTCAATAGTCGTAGATGCCCATTTGCGTATGAAACGTGAACTTATTTGAATTTACATTGTATTGTACAGCCATTGAGTTATATATGTACTAACGTACAGTACATATAACTCAATGTGTACAGCGGTGGATCTTTTACCATAATGAAACAAAATTTTCACACTAGCGTCATCTATTGCACTTCGAATCAAACTACCGCGCGGAACATATAATAAGTAAGTTAGTATTAGCCTGTAATGTCCCACTGCTGTGCAAAGGCCTAAAAATCTAAAATCTTACTGAAGATATCAGTAGTTACAGTGAGGAGGAAAAAATAGTACATAAACAAAATGTTTATGATGTACACTTAGATATACATAAATGAATATTTATAAAGTTATACACGTAAGGAATATAAAATATTTTCTTTAAACGTAGTATGCAATAAAAACAACCGTATTCATTATCTATAGGGTCATAACTCGGTCAACTTATTTATAATGATTATAATTATAAGTATTTCTATTAGTTAGTAGCTTTTCTCATTATTTATTTTATTTATTTTATATCGTGAGTAGCACCACCCGCTTTGTACCCCTCGCGCACCGTAGGTCTCTCGTGTACGAATCACTACGAGTACATGGTATAAAACAAAGTCACTGTCCGCTGCCTGTCTGTCCCTATGTATGCTTAGATCTTTAAAACTACGCAACGGATTTTGATGCGGTTTTTTAAATAGATGGATTGATTCAAGTGGAAGGTTTATGAGTATAAAAATTTCCGAAATTCCCACGGGAACATGTACAATGCGGATAAAACCGCGGGCGCTGCTAGTTTGGAGATAAATTCCAATGTTTAAAATTAAGGATTTAGTAGGAAAACTTTATGAATAATCGGTAGTATCCACTGACCTCTATTATATACACAATAATAGAGGTCAGTGGTAGTATCGGTGTACATTACTCATGTATGTACACCATATGTACATCAACTGTTACTGTTAGCCCGAATCCCAAATGTAATAAATCCTTAATACTTAGTCATAAACTCTTTGGTTGAACCAAAGAGTTTATCATTACAAAGGAGTATTAATATGTAATACAAGTATCTAATCCAAAAAGAATAAAACCTAATCCGTTTAAGCCTGGCCGCATACCTGCGGATATCGAGCGGATTCCACATTCGGAACGTACCTACGGAATTATATCCGCACGGAAAACAAAACGAATATGTGAGGCACTCAATAAATTTTCTATGGTTTTGATGTCAAATCCACCCACCGGATTTGGGTAATTAATTTTGTATTCGACTGCTACATTTGTACAACTTTTCATCCCGAAATTTCCACGGAAACTGGCATTACTTAGACGCGTCTCCGAATGATGCAAACAAATTCGAATTCCGCACATATGTGGCCAGCCCGGCTAGCATATCACTGAAGTCAAAGGATTTCTCTTCGTTTTATCTTTTGTGCCTCGGTGGTCTAGTGGTATGTGCACTCGCCTGCCAAGACTGAGGTCCCGGGTTCAATTCCCAGGTCGAGCGAAAACATGTTTCCTTTTCAAACATGGCTCGGGTTTGAGATCACCAACCCGCATTAGGCAAGCGTGGTGATTACGCCTGAAACCTCCTCACTGTACTGATATCTTCAGTGAGACGAGAGGCCTTTGCCCAACAAGTGGGACATTACAGGCTAATACCTACTTTACTTTTTACTTTTACTTTTATCTTTTGACTTGTTAGATAAATTCTAAATCTCTATAGCTACATGTAACGTCAAAAACTCTCGTTTTTACTCTAAAGTGAAGACTAAACAGATTATAAATGTGTCAAACATGTTACTGTCATGCAATATCCAGCCAATCTTATGAGAGTAAGTGGAATGAACTGTCGAATTGAATGAATAAATCCGATGTCGCGATGTCGAATTATTAGACAATATACATATATTATTGGTAACATCAGTTTCTCTCGGGAAGAGTAGGGATATATGTCTTTGGTTCTATACTAGCTGCTTAAACCCATTAATTCAACTTCTTGGGAGGTTCAAATTCAAATTGAAGTAACGGAAATTCGAAATATCTTTACATTCTAAAAGGATGCCGATTAGGTCGTTCTGATTAAATAATTTAGCCTATAGGAAGTTGTGATTAGGCACGGACCTACTGCGAACATCCTAGCCGATCACTTTAATTAGAATCACCTACTTAAACTACGACAGCGATGTTAGAATATTGCGATTGTTAAGCAACGTGCAGCTCGACACCTTTTTATATGGCCGGCCGATAATGGATTTTTACTACCGTGTTTTGGACGGCACGTTAAGTAACTTGCTATCTATTTCGTGTACCGAGGTTATACTTTTTATCCTGAAATTCCTAAGGGAATACAAAGTTACTGGTTTCTTTAGTTTAAGCGAACACTACTAATTTTGAATTGATTTGATTTTTTCTTGTATAGACGCATAACACCTCAGTCTTCTGTGGCCACGGTTCCTATAAAGGGCCGAAACGTCAGATAAAAATCACTACATATTATAAAACAAAGTCGCTATTTTTGTCGGTTTGTTTGTCTGTATGCTTAAATCTTTAAAATAACGCAACGGATTTTGATGCGGTTTTTTGTAATAGGTAGAGTGATTCAAGAGGAAGGTTTATATGTATAAAAATTCCCGAAATTCCCACGGGAACGGGTACAACGCGGGTAAAACCGCGGGGCGCTGCTAGTGTAAAATAAAAGCGAAGTGTATCCGTAAACGTAGTTTTAGTTCAGAATACAAAGTTACTTCAATGCTCCATTGAAATGTTTTCAATAAATAAAGTTCCTATTCAGTTTGATTGTTAAATTGTCGCTTCCGGTGGTTTCAATCGTTAGAACATGTCGGAGGCTGTTTAAAATCTCCGACACTGAGGTTGGTCACTAACCTAATCAAACATTCTTACTAGATATGCCAGTTAAGTTTGCTTTTTTAGGGTTCCGTAGCCAAAGGGTAAAAACGTGACCCTATTACTGAGACTTCGCTGTCCGTCCGTCCGTCCGTCCGTCCGTCCGTCCGTTTGTCACCAGGTTAAAATTTTCACAGAAGATGTAATTATATTGCCGCTATAACAAAAAATACTAAAAATAAAATAAAACAAATTTTCAAGGGGGCTCCCATACAGGAAACGTGATTTTTTGCCGTTTTTTAAGGAACCCTCCGTGCGCAAGTCCGACTGGCACTTGGCCGGTTTTTTGTTTGATAATGAAGTACGTAAATAAAAGTGTACTTACTTAGATTAAATGACATTAACATTCAACGATAGCATAGTAATCTAAGGTTCTTTGTTTGAAAATGATTGAAAAAAATCTGCAATCGTAATAATTGTAAAAAAAACTTAAGATCCATATTAACGGACTAGCAGCGCCCCGCGGTTTTACCCGCGTTGTGCCCGTTCCCGTAGGAAATCCGGGATAAAATGTAGCCTATAGCCTTCCTCGATAAATAGACTATCTAACAGTGAAAGAATTATTCAAATCGGTTCAGTAGTTTCTGAGATTAGCGCGTTTAAACAAACAAACAAACAAACAAAACAAACTCTTCAGCTTTATAATATTAGTTAGTATAGATTCAGGTCATTCGGTTCATTCAGTTAATTCATACTTAATCTTTTTCCTTTTCAGAAGCAATCGTCTTTGGCTGGAAAATTGACGACATTGGTCCATATTTTGGAACAAGTAAGTACAAATAGAGTATACACGAACTTAGTTACTTAATGAGTTTGATGTACTCAATCATTGAAGTAGGTTACCTATCATGATGCATTGCAATTGACACAATAACGATACAATGTCACATCTTATTTATAGCTGACATGTGTCAATTAGAGTTAGATAACTATTGAATAGGATTGTTGAAGAGTGTGCATGCGGGCTGTTCAAATAAGTTATTACGATTAATGATATGACTGGAAATAAATCTTACTAATATTGCCAGAGGGCGATGGAACGCAGCATCCTCGGATTCAAACGAATCGATCGAGTGCGAAACTCCACGCTGCGTTCCCTCACCGGCATCACCGACGTCGGTGCCAAAACTGCCCGACTTAAGTGGGAGTGGGCGGGGCACGTGTCGCGGATGCACCCCGAGAGATGGGCCCACATCACCACCCAGTGGGTCCCGGGAGGAGCGCGGCGCCGCGGGCGGCCTAGGAAACGCTGGAGGGACGACATTGTCTCCTTCGACAGCGAGTGGTGGGAGACCGCGAAGGACAGGGAAAGATGGAAGAGTTTGGGGGAGACCTTTGCCCAGCAGTGGGACGATATAGGTTAAAGAAAAAAAAATATTATAAAGAGGTAAATATTTTTTGTTTGTATGCTCGGTGGTCTAGTGGTATGTGTACTTGCCTGCCAAGACTGAGGTCCCGGGTTCAATTCCCGGGTCGAGCAATAACATGTTTGCTACTTTTCAAACATGGCTCGAGTTTGAGATCACCAACCCGCATTAGGCAAGCGTGGTGATAACGCCTAATCCTCCTCACTGTACTGATATCATCAGTGAGATGAGAGGCCTTTGCCCAGCAGTGGGACATTACAGGCTCATACTTTTTTTAATTATTTTTTTTATGCTCCAGTTAATCTCGAGACTTAGCAGTCAGATTTGAATAATTTTGTAATAGATAGCCACATTCAACGGGAAGTTAATAGGCAATTTTTCATCCCGAAATTCCCACAGGAACGGGCACAACGCGGGTACTACCGCGGGGCACTGCTAGTAATCTATAATCTCATTAAACATTACTGTAATCTTACTTGGCTAATCTATAATCTCATTAATTAAATTGATATGTAAATTAGAATCATATTATGTTTATTTAATAGGCCGAAGCACATAATACATATGTACTTATTTTAATACATAATAAAACAACCATTAAGTATATTAAACTTTATTTAACTTTACTAGTTACTTAGAGAAGTCACTTTGATGGAAAATAAAATAATAAATTGTGTCACAATAATTTTCATTTTTAATACCTTTAGGATAGTTTACAGCAATTTAGCATCAAAAGATTCATCAACAATTCTACAATACGCGCCTGTAAGATTTAATAGCAATTTGGATGCTTCAATTTGCTATTAATTTTTTATAGGAGTAATCCGTGTCTTAGTTACTCGTACTCTTTCGAGCACCGATTCCCATTTAAAAATAAGGATACATCGACGTATTGACATAAATCGAATAACGATCCTCCTTTTTAACGTTTGTTGTTATAAATGTGTTACCAGTAAGTAGCATTGAAACCATATCCAAAAGAACATATCTATACTAATATATAAAGCTGCAGAGTTTGTTTGTTTGTGTGAACGCGCTAATCTCAGGAACTACTGGTCCGATTTGAAAAATTATTTTTATAATGGATAGCCACATTCAACGGGAAGGTTATAGGCTACTTTTCATCCTGAAATTCCCACGGGAACGGGTACACTGCGGGTAAAACCGCGGGGCGCTGCTAGTTATAGTGTATACTAGTTATAGCTTGACTGTAGGACAGTCTTCTGTTCTATGGGCCTTATTCATAAACGCTTATTAACAGCAATTTATATCTAATGTCTTGTCTCTTTCCGACATACGCTATTTTCCAAAGAGCAAAAGAGACAAAACACTTTATCATCGTGTTTTATTTACCGAAGAAGCGCACACTAGACTTCAAACAGATTATGATTTGTTGTAGTTCCATGGCGTAGATCGACTAAGCGATGTTCATTGCGATTATGCAGCCCGGCCTTTTTTTTTTTTTTTTTAGGAGAAATGCGTTTATGCATCCCCGGCAGTTCGGGGAAACGACCGGGGTATGTGGGACTCATCCCGACGCGATAAACGGGCCGGGAAATACCCACTAAAACTCCTACTGTGTTCCATCGTCAGCGGCTCACTGACAAGAGTCGCGGGGCTACCTTGCTTGGATTGGTTGACGTACCATTTCTATCTGAGCGCTACCGTGCTTGAGAGGGCACGATAAGCAGTTGATCTCGGTTTTCAATTGACAGACCATCTCTGAGGCCTTTGAGGCTGACTAAAAACTCGGACCCCAGGGTTGGCAACTAACCTAGCCGAGACAAATAAAGAAACAGATATTTTTGAGTGTGCAGCATTTACACGCATCCATTAAATCGACTAAGCTAATTGAAGTAATTTTTCATACCATTACATGTCAAAATTTCTACTAAGGAAGCCTATTTTGACGTCTGTGAGTACGGGCGTTAGAACTAAAATAAAAAATATTGACATAGATTGAGTTATAAAGTACGTTAGTATAACTATATTTTTTTCATTGTCACAAAATGTGGACCAATTTCGTCAATTTTCCAGCCGAAGACGATTGCTCCTGACGAGGAAAAAGGTTTAATGTTTTTATTTCATTGACGACATTGGTCCAAATTTTGTGACAATAAAAGAAATAGTATACATTAAACTTCTTCTTCTTTTTCATCGATTGGTTGGTCAACCTGACCAATCCTGGTGTTAGAGTTACTAAGCCGCCAAAGGCCTCTGACATGGCTCATGTAACGACTACTATCCGTAGAAAGTAACCGGGACCGAAGGCTTAACGTGCCCTCCGAAGCACGGAATCGTCTTACTTTTCGGGCAATCAGGTGATTCATCTTGCAATGCCCTCACCAAACTGAGGGCAGTCTAACGAAGAGATTTTTGTGAGATATTGTCCCCACCGGAAATCGAACCTGGAACCTCCGGATCGTGAACCGAGCGCTCAAACCACAAGACCACGGAGACAATAATATTGACATAAGACGATTTGGTTCGCGTCGAACTAGTAAGTCTAATCAGTGACTGCAATGGGCTCTTGGTACCCACTAATATCGCCTTCAACCGAAGCCATGTTTTCTCCGAGTCGGTATCATCAAGTCATAATATTTGAAAAGCGCGATTTCATTACACTTTGTTTGTAAATTGAATCGAAATAGCCTGTTCAGTGTAACTGGATCATAAGAATATGTTGTTTACTAACTTACACGGAACGAACGTCGAACTCTATGGAAAAATCTAGAGTTTTAGGAATATCTTCTAGAGCCTAGACAGTCTAGATTTTTGGTTCTTTGAATCTTTAAAAAAATTGTTATTTGTTTTTCATTATTAAAGAACTAGCCGCGCCCCGTGGTATTACCCGCTTTGTACCCGTTCCCGCGGGAATTTCGGGATATAATGTATCCCATGTGTTATTCTGATGTATAAACTATATTACTGTAAAGTTTCATCCAAATCCGTCCAGTAGCTTTTCCGTGAAAGAGTAACAAACATACATCCTCACAAACTTTCACATTTGTATAGTAATTATTAATATGTTAAAGTTAAACACATTTTCATTTCTCAAAAGCGAACAATTCATTCTTAGTGGCAAAATAAAAACGCCATTAATCGACCGGGAAATGAAATACAAACAAAAGGGTTAATGAATTAATATATATTGATACAATAGAAACACTTGTTGGGGTGACTGCACTTGTGTGCTTGTACTACTACAAAATGACAAAATGGCGACAGACATTGGCGTGCACTATCGTTCACAACCCACTAACATACTTTGTATACTTATAAAAGTAACTAGCCCCGCGGTGTTACCCGCATTGTATTGGTTCCCGCGGGAATTTCGGGATAAAATGTATTCCATGTGTTATTCTGACAGGTAATACCTGTATTACTATAAAGTTTCATCCAAATCCGTCCAGTTGTTTTTTCGTGAAAGAGTATCAAACATACATATGTACATACTGAGATCGTCACAAACTTTCGCATTTATAATATGTATTAGTAAGAAGACGTAAAGTATTCGTTTTATATGGCCCATTGCTGGGCAAAGATCTCAGTTCAGCTCCTGAACTAGGATTAAGGTCGATTTCAGTGTAACGATGAAATTGTGGCTAAGTATGTTATTTTGTGTTATTGAAACAATAAAGGAGATCATTCAAATTGTACCCAAAAATTAAAGTGCCGTCCAATGAAAAAAAAATTTTTATCTTATGGAAAATGATGTTTTAAATATTTTTTATCAAGACGGTAAATGTCTACGACCAACTTTTGAACCCTATAGGCGACATCAAAAATCATAAATGAGCATAACAATATATCATCAATATATAAAATATGGTAGGTATATATTGTGTGGTGGTATATTTGAGTTCAGTGGCTACTATATCGGAAACTTCATATGCATAAGCCCATAATTGAATACATTCTATATCTTTACAAAAACTACAATAAGCAAGTGTTGTTAGACTTATGTAGGTACGTTAGGTACAGTGTAAACTCTAACGAATCTCAAGGGACCAAACATTTTTTTATCGTTGAATCAAGAGTGATGGATAGGATTTTTTAATTCCTAACAGTTTCAACATTATTTTGCAACTGATAATACGATAGATAAATAAATAAAGAGAAAAAAAAACGTCCAGATGAATTTAAAAATGCAATAATTTAGAATTTCTATATCAAATAACTTTAAAAAAATTGATCATAGCTTTTAGTTGTCAAAAGAAAAAATGTTTAGAATGTCATTCCCTAAAATATACATACATTTTTTTTTGTTGGCCGGCACTTTTTTTTTTGGGTACTTTTTGTATGCAACTTGAATGATCTCCTTTATCTTCATATATATAAAATTCTCGTGTCACAATGTTCGTTCCCGTACTCCTCCGAAACGGCTTGACCAATTCTCATGAAATTTTGTGAGCATATTGAGTAGGTCTGAGAATCGGCCAACATCTATTTTTCATCCCGAAATTCCCGCGGAAACGGGTACCGTGGTTGAACTCCTCTGAAACGGCCCGACCGATTCTCATGAAATTTTGTGTACATATCGGGTAGGCCTGAGAATCGGACAACATCTATTTTTCATCCTGAAATTTCCGCGGGAAAGGGTACAAAGCGGGTGAAACCGCGGGGCGCAGCTAGTACTTATATAATAAACCTGAAGAGTTTATTTGTTTGAACGATCTCAGAAACTAATCTAATCTCAGAAACTACCTATCCGATTAGAGTAAGTCATTTTCTAATGGATAGCCACATTCACCGGGAATTTTATAGGTTAAATTTTCATCCCGAAATTCCTACGGGAACGGGTACAACGCGGGCAAAACGCGGGCGCTGATAGTATGATTATATTTATTTAAGTTCATCATGCTTCAACTTCAATGACCCAAAACTTTTAGAATATAAATCCGCGAGAACAGTTAGCTATCAAATGGTTTGTCACTTTCTGACATACGCAATTTGCCGAAGAGCAAAAGAGACAAAACATAGTATTTTAGTTACACCACGTTTATTAATAAGGCACTAAGAAGATAAATCCGCGTTGAATAATATATATCTATGTGTCTAGACCATTACGGTCTGGAGCATGGAAAAACACTGTTATAAAAACTGTCTTGAGATGACCAAAAGTGTCCTATTATGATACAAAAACCCTATTGGCAAAACAATCGGAACGTATTTCAAAATGACCTTGGTAATCATTTTGTTCCTATTTGGCACTCTGCCACTGTAATTCAAACATCTTTCTATCGATTGCTGGTCTCCTATGAATGTTACTATCATTAATGTATGATAAAGCAGCAATGATTGTGACGTAAATAATTGTTATCGCAATTAATATTTGTTTCAGTTTATGAACTTGTGATGTGATGAAACATTCCACGTTGGTAAAGGTTGTCGTACATTACAGTGATTTTTTGTAAATGTGTATTGTGGGTGCGGCAAAATGTTGTCCAAATGAAAAAACAATCGTGTTTCTTTTCTCAAGAATTTTATTTTTAAAATGTGTGTTTATGGTATCAATGAATATGAATAAAACCTGAATATTGCAAGTAAAGTTAAAGTCCCCTTAACTTCACTTGCAATACCCATGGTAGTTAATCACTACACAGTACAAAACAAAGTCGCTTTCCGCTGTCTGTCTGTCCCTATGTATGCTTAGATCTTTAAAACTACTCGCCGGTCTTGATCAGTTTTTTAATAGATACAGTGATTCAAGAAGAAGGTTTATAGGTATAACAATTACCGAAATTCCTACGGGAGCAGGCACAGCGCGGGTAACACCGCAGGGCGCTGCTAGTATTTATTTAAAAAAGGAATTATGGGGTAACCAATTATGGCTCGTACAATTACGCTAATAGTGAACGTTATTAAAAAAAAAGAATATCGATTTTCGCCATCGCTGTTGCATCTATGACACTGTCGGTACCTCTGGATCTCGGTACCATAGTAAACATCAAAGAAAAACATTATTCGTTTGAATTCAGAATAAATCACATCACATAATGTCTCGGAACATTCTCGACCAATGAGCGACTTCCCCACGCTGACTTTGAAAACTCGACGCAAGCTTTCTTTCAGTCAGCCTGAATTTCCGCGAGTGACGCCCGCGTCCCCATGTGCGAAATGGAAAGTAAATTGAACAGTGATGATAGTATAACGTTTGAAGAAGCTCTTGATAAGACAGGTAAAATAATACTAGCGAATAATTGTATAACGAAATTTAATGAATTTTCTATTAGGAAACAGTGATTTTTTTAAAGTAAGTTGAAAAACCACTAACTGCGGCACTCTGAGACGGTAAAATATTCGTTAAATCGAACCTTAACTAATTGACGTAATTTTTCCTTACACGTCTCTGAGTACGGGCGTTAACCTTTCATAAAGAAAATAGCTTATGACTTTTCCAAAAGTTATTAGAAAAATAAATGAAAAAATATATATACTTTCAGAAATTTTGGAGACCCACATATAATAAGGAATTAATCAAATAAGTTTTTTAAACGTCTTATTTGCTAAAGTCGAATCAAATATTATAATTTGTACAAGTACACACATAGAAATCACTTTTATTTCCAAATTAAATTAAGAAAGTTTTCAGGGACAAATTATGTTTGTTTTTTTTTCTAATAGGATATTTAGCATGAAGTGGAAGTTATTCAATATACTATTGCTATCTTTTTCTATTTTTAGCTACTATCTTCATAGAAACTAGCTCTCATTTTGATACAAATGTTACTTATTTGACTTGTAGGTATACTAACTATAGATACTAAAATAATTTATTGGTAAAATTTGTTATTTTGTTTGCTGGTATGTTCGGACTAATCTTTGGAATTACATGTCCGATTCTAATTATTTTTGTAATGGATAGCCACATTCAACGGAAAGGTTATCAGCTTTTTTTCATCCCTTAGTTCCCCCAGGAAAGGGCACAACGCGGGTAAAACCGCGGGGTGCTGCTAGTATTATAAAGAGGCTTCCGGCGATTGGGCCCGCAGTAAAATGGACCAACGGGGTCAGTCACCGGATCCCTTTTTTAAAATATTTTTCTTCCGTCAACTGGCCCCACACAGAAATGTTTTAAAAAACGTCTATTGTTTAAGTCAAAACCAGTATAATTGAATGAAAAAGTGTAAAAGAAATTGAAAAATGTGAGTGTGATACTGAAATTGAAGTCAGGACCTAAAAAAATTATTAAATAATTAATTATGCTTTAAGTGACTGAATTGTTCATAAAATAAATATTGGACATTTTATACAGAGATTTAAATGAATACTTTAATTATTGTTAATATGAATGTTATTGTTTTAAAGAATGTTAATTTTTTTATTGTACTTACTTTGATTCGAAAAATAATTGAGACTGATTTATATGAAGCTAATTACAATTATTTACTGTGATTTGTATATTGCCATTATTTACATTAATTAAGCATCAATAAATAAATAAAATAAATATACCGGGACAAATTCACTCACAGTTAATTGGACCCAAAAAAATACCATAAAAAATTAATTATGTGAAGCTATGATTATAAATTGTGACTGTTTACTTTGATTTTATTATGTACTAGCAGCCCCGCGGTTTTACCCGCGTTGTACCCTTTCCCGTGGGATTTTCGGGAATTCTTATACACATAACCCTTCCTCTTGAATCACTCTATCTATTTAAAAAAACCGCGTCTAAATCTGTTGCGTAGTTCTAAAGATCTAAGCATACATAGGGACAGACAGCGGAAAACGACTTTGTTTTATACCAAGTAGTGATAGGTTAAATACAGCCAGTCTTTGAAACTAATAGTGTGAAGCTGACTGTCTACGACTGTTATTTTTTTGTTGATTTACTTTTTTACTATTAATTGAAACGTACGTTAATGTCATTATTATTTATTTAAACGGGAACTTACGTTCGTACGTAAGTTCCTGTTTAAATAAATAATAATGATTTACTTTTAGTAATACCCACGATGATTTTTTTAAAAATTATTTAAATTTTTGTATAATTTACATTATTAAGACTAATATTATATTTCATGAATAATTGTTCCTCCCTAGTTGTTAGTTCTAAGCACATTGACTGGTATTTATGTTTAAAAGGTACTACATAAATATAAAAATGTTCTAGTTTCTTAAGCGAACACTATTATTTTATGAATTATCATTCGTTACACACTTTACTTCGGATACACTTTGCTTCGCTTTTATTTGACATTTTCAGTCGATGATTAATAAAATAGAATAAGAACGAAGCGAAGTGTTTTCATAAAATTAGTTTCAATTCAATTTAAAAAAAAAATATTTTTAATAAAATTATTAATTACCCAAAAACAATATTGCGCTTGACTGTACTGCTTTGACTTGAACAAAAGATTTTTATACCATTTTATATGTGGGGCCAGTTGACGAAAGAAAAATATTTAAAAAAATGGATCCGGCGACTGACCCCGCGGGTCCAATTTCTTGCGGTGATTAAAATGGTATTTGTATGACATCTGCTACAACAGTTTTAGATTCATTCTCGTATAAGACTAAATTAACACCTCGGTGGGCTAGTCATATGTGCACTCGCCTGCCAAGATTGAGGTCTTGGGTTCAGTTTCCGGGTCGAGCGAAAACATGTTTCCTACTTTTCAAACATGGCTCGGGTTTGAGATCACCAATCACCAACCGGCATTTGATGATTTGCAAGCGTCGTGTTTTCGCCTAATCATCCTCACTGTACTGATAACTTCAGTGAGATGAGATGCCTTTGTCCAGCAGTGGGACATTACAGGCTAATACTACTTTACTGCATAAGATTAATTTTTTTGGACTATATTTAAAAATAAACGTATGTGTCTAATTATAGCTTTGAATTTGGATGCAAGTTCACTTTGTTTACACGCGGTGATGACTTCTCGGAATCGTAAACATATGCCGTCTCTTTCCTTTGTTCGGTAAAATAAAGGACATACGTCTTTTGTTTCAGAAGAACTTAATTTTCTTGAGTTTGCTTTTGTTTGTGAAACACATGATGAATTTTCTTTTATTTATTGACTAGCCGCGCCCCGTAGTATTACCCGCGTTGTACCCGTTTCTACGGGAATTTCGGGATAAAATATATCCCAGGTGTTATGCTGATGTATATCCTACATTACTGTAAAGTTTCATCCAAATCTGTTCAGTAGTTTTTGCGTGAAAGAGTATCAAACATACATACATCCATCCTCTATTCCTCCTATGTCTATTCCTCACTGTACTGATATTATCAGCGAGATGAGAAGCCTTTGCGCAGCAGTGCGACATTACAGGCTAATACTTTTAATTTTAGTTTTCTATTTTAATTGGATTTAATTTTGCATATTAAAACGAATGTAAATTGAGATTAGGCAATAATACATACGCTTGGTGGTCAACTGGGCCCGCAGAGCACTGAGCCCGCAGTTTCAGTTACCCACTCCGTTTTTTTTCATAGGTGACTCGACCCACACTAATCACACGACTACTATTTACCGATAAGGGCCTGCTCAGCCCACATGTTCAGTCGATAAAAATAAAAAAACCCTAACCTACCGAATAGTACCTACGCCCGCGGGCTGAATTGACTCTTAGGCGGTAAGTAAGCGGGCTGGGTTGACCCTTGGGTCGAGTCGCCCCTAAAGAAAAAAAAATGGTCAACTTAGCCCGTGGGCTCAGTGCTCTGCGGGCCCAGTTGACCACCTTGCGAATACATAATATGGCATACATAGTGTGATTAAAAACAGCAATCTATGATAAATGGAAAATAATCCAAAAAAAAAACGACGTTTCAACGTTTTGTCTTAACGTTTTGTTAGTAATTAAGTTCGAGTACCTTAGTGGCCTACCCTGGCGTCGGAATTATTAGACCGCTTAAAGGCCTACATGATCTGACGATTGAAACAACCGGGACCGACAATTTAACGTGCACTCCGAAGCACGGTAGCGCTCAGATAGAAATGCCACTATCGGCCATCCATCCAAGTAGGGGTCGAGCTGCACGTTGCTTAACAATCGCAATGAACTAACATCGCCTAATCAAACTGCGCCATGAGTGCTACAACGTTTTGTTACAAAATTGTGTTTCAGGCAACGGCCTCTACAACTACTTACTACTAGCAACATGTGCGTTGATACTCTTGGCGATTGGGGTGGATATGTTCGGATTCAGCCTCGTGGCCACTGCAGCCTGCGACCTTCACTTGTCAGTGCCAGAGAAGGGGATACTCACATCTATACCTTTTATGGGTAAGTTGATTAGATTAGATACATTGGCATAATGGTATTCCTTAAATTTAAACTTGTAGCAGGTTACCATTTTATATAATCAATCAAAAAATTATGTATTTGTACTTTTTATTTTCGGATTTATTCTTCTTCTTAAAACTTAAGAGCTGTTGAGATCTTTCCACTTTCTCTATCATCTGCCATCCTCTTCATCTGTTCGTACGACACGACCTTTGCTCTTTCTTTCTCAGATATAAATAGGACTTGCAATAATGCAAGTCCCAAAATATGATGATGCATTTCTGCCCAAAACTTAAAGACACAATGCCCTAATCATAAACGCTCATTAAGTAAAACACTGTAATAAATTGTGATTAATTGGGGTCTCAAAATATGATGATGCATTTTTACCAAAAACAAATAAAATATACCATACAGCACGTAAAAATAGAACGGAAAAAGTATAAGGTCTTTAAAAAATATTATTTTTTTGTGCCTTGTATATTCAACTAGGTATCCTGATGACATCATTCTTCTGGGGCTACATATCCGACACGCGAGGTAGAAGGTTCACTCTGGTGGTGCCACTGCTGGTATCTTTCGTGCTCTCCTGCATCAGCAGTTTGGCTCCTCATTGGCTGTTCTTGGCGTTTTTCAAGTTCCTTTCGATCTGCTTGTAAGTGCTATTTCTTAATTTCTAATATATATTTACGATGAGTGAGTTCAACACGAGAGGGTAAAACATGCTTTTTCGTGTTGAAAATTGATTTAAATTCATTTAACCTCCCTCTAAGTAATCTTAGAAGAAGAGCTGCACTGCACGAGCCTCATAAAAGCTTACGAAAGAAGTAGATATCAGAAACGATTTTCCGTAAAAACCTCACTGTGTAACGCATAATGATATACTACTTTGTCATAAGTGGGTTAAGGTGCTTAACCAAAAACGACCATAGTTAATGTTCACTGATAAGTTACTCTGTTCGTATAACTTTGACATGGACAACAAAATACTTAAAAAGAAGAAAATAATTGTTCATGGTAAGTGCTTTGTCCTGACCTCATGATGAATTTACATTGATCTTCAAAATATTTAAAACTCACACATCGATACATCGATTGTTAAGCGTCTTGTAACTCGGCCCTACTTGAATAGGTGGCTGTAAGTGGCTTTCTATCTGAGCGCTGCCGTATTTCTTGCCACGGTAAACTGTCGGTCCCGGTTGTTTCAATCGTTAGACCATGTCGGAGGTCTTCAGGCGGTCTAAAAACTCCGACCCCAGAGGCGGCCAACTAATCTGCTAACTCATTTACTCAGTACAAAACTTGAAGTTTAACTTAACTGAAGTTAAAAGGTATTCCTTCCAGACGTCGTCGAAAAATTGTTCTAAGATATTTGTCACACATGTGGGAGAAACAAAAAACAGTCCTTAATGTTTGATATCTAAACAATGGCTAATTGACAATGTAGCGGAGTATAATTAGACTCTCAATGATTGTTCAATTAATATAAACACGTGTCATCTATATTCTGCCCTTCAACGAGAATAAACATGGATTAATATGTTTTCATTGAAGGAGATATGGAGTATGCATAATTAGGTACGAACAGCTATACGTATTAGGGTCAACACTGCGTTAAGCGGGCGCCCGTCGCGGGCGCCCGTCGCGTGCGCCCACCGCGTGCGCACGCCGCGGGCGCACGCCGCGGGCGCACACGTCGTATCACTTTTGTATCACACCGCACGCGACGGGCGCACGCTACGGTTCACTTTTGTATGAAGCCACACGCCGCCACACGAAGTTGTATTCCTTGCATTCGTATGAACGTCACACTAGCCCGCACCAGTCCAACCCTGGTGTCGGAGTTTTTAGACCGCCTCAAGGTCGTTGCAGGACTGCTGCAGGCCAGAGATACCTTTCATACAAATACAAGGTATTTATACAACGTTACGCGACCCGTAACCGACTCGAATACGGCCCGCATCCGCACTATATTATGTGCCTTTTATTTTAGGGCTGATATGCACGCTACTTAACAATAACAATGAGTTAACATTTACATATCTAAACTACGCCACGAGCGCTACACACTTTCTTATTAAACTGTTGATAAAGTAAGATGTCCCGCCCAGCCGAGGTTATTCAAAATCATGAATCGACGTACGTATCATGTACAAATTAACGTACCTACGTTTGATTTTATATTGTTTTATTGAACACGAATAGGAAGCCATTGTGTTAAGCGTGCTCATTAATTGGCTTGTAACATCTGTATCAATAATATTGTATACGACACTGGTTATTGATTATGATACGTCATTTTTCGAACTTGTTGCTATGGCTAAAGATAATAGTGGTTTTATATACAATTGAAGCCGACTTTAAAACAAAGAGATTATCATTTAGGCATCGTTTAGATTGAGTCTAGTTTACAAGCGCGTACCTGCAAAATTTGAAAATCCTACTAAGTTTGTGAGGATGGATGTATGGATGTATGTTTGTTACTCTTTCACGAAAAAACTACTCGATGGATTTAGATGAAACTTTACAGTAATATAGGTAATACATCAGAATAACATACGGGGTACATTTTATCCTGAAATTCTCGCGGAACGGGTAAAACGCGGGTTAAACCGGGGGCTCGGCTAGTATATTAATAATAAGGTCTGTTGAAGTCGGGGTTAGAATATTTTCTGATTATAGTGATTAACTAGCAGCGCCCCGCGGTTTTACCCGCGTTGTGCCCGTTCCCGTGGGAATTTCGGGATTTTTTTTACATAAAAACCTTCCTCTTGAATCACTCTACCTATTACAAAAAACCGCATCAAAATCCGTTGCGTAATTTTAAAGATTTAAGCATACAGACAGACAAACAGTGTGACAGACACGAAAAAGAGACGACTTTATTTTATTGTACTATGTAGTGATAAATTATTCTCAACAATGCTTTTGTAATAAATACTACGTATTGAAATTGTCAATGTTTATCGTTTCAGTGCCTGCGCCGCTAACTCAACAACCTACACATTAGTCGGAGAATCTTGTATACAGAGAGTGAGAAGCAAATACATGCTGCTTATGACCTGCCTCATCATTCTGTCCCCTGCTGTAGCTGGGGGTAAGTCAATGAATTATAGAACTTATAGTTAAAAACAATACACGACGACGATTCGGGCTAAACAGTAACAGTAATATTTAACTAGCAGTTTCTCCCGATGTCTGTGATACTGTTCCCGTACTAATTTCGGGATAAAAAGAAGTCTTAGCCTACAAATTACAATATTTCCTTATAACCTTTCTCAAGCATGCGGTTACTATACTGGCTATCCTGTTGTATATTTATTATCCAATTAGGATAGTTTTGATTTTTTAAATTGGAACAAGTTTAGATCGCGTATAGATGGTAAATACGCTAAAGTAGGTGATTGGAAAACCGTAGTATCTAAAACTAGGTGACAGTGTCCAAACGTGTACTGAGACTGGGAAAGATCTAAGAAGGTGGGTGTGGTAATAAAATAAATTGCCGGATCATACTTGGCAACATTACTAGTATGTTAGTGTTTAACCTAAAAATGTTCAACTCTCAAAATAAAGTATTAATATCGTAACTACTGTTAAAACATTTTTGGCAGATCTGCAAAAGACTACATTAGTCCAAAAGACACATTTGGCATTCTTACAACTTTTAGTTTAACAACTCTTATTAGTAATCTGTGGACTATTTTCGATGCTTCATATTAAAAAGTAGAAGAGTTATGACATAATAACTAACATTGAACTGTTCGCCTTGTGAGGTCACCGAACGTCGTATTTATATTAAGCGGTCTGCGATGGCGAACAGCTGACTTGATGACAGATGTTGTGACGTGTATATGTAAGTTGAAATAAATTACTGACATTTCTTCAATTTAAATGTTTTAGCAAACTACTTTCGCTTATTCATTTATTCATTCCGAGTAGGTCAGTGGTCAACCCTAGTGTCAGAGTTTTTTAAGACTGCTTAAAATACTCCGTCATGGTTTTTCACGTGTTCGTTGGGTGGTGGTGTAAAATAATACTCTCCATACAAAAGATTAAACTATCAAGTCTTGTATTACAGTTTTTTTCTTCACAGTCAATAACATTATACTTCCATTTTTTTCAGTTCTAGCGTATCCAATCCTCAAGCTACCATTCGCGGCTCCTATACCCTGGCTTGGCATAGAATTCAAAGCATGGAGACTCCTTACTGTGGTCCTCGCACTACCTTCAGGAATTGGAGCGTTCGCGTTATACTTCTTCTACGAATCACCGAAATTCCTCTTCAATGTGGGACGAAAGGAGCAAGCGTTAGAAGTGTTGAGGAGTATCTATTCTATGAACCATAGAGGCTGCAAAGATGGATATGAGGTTAGTAATTTGATTGCTTACGAAACGCTCGAATAGGGATGTCCCAATGATATGTGTTTGTAGTGTGATTCTTGGAGAGGTGGAATTTCGATTGAATATTTATTGAACTTGACATTATACAGATTGATTCAAGTTATTTAAGCTTGGTTATTTGATCCACAGTTAATGGTTTAATTTATTGTTTAGATTAATTAATTAATTCATTTCAATTAGACTAGTGACCAACCCTGGCGTCGAAGTTTTTAGACTGCCTAAAGGCCTCTGACGTGGTCTGATGATTGGAACAAATGGGACTAACTGCAAAAGTTTTGAAAGCTTAACTATGTGTATGTTCGAGTCTTAGTCAGGTATGTTACAGATTTCAACTTCAATGATTATCAATTTCCAGGTGACGTCAATATCTTCAGAAGAAGTAGCTATTAAGAAGGAAACCTCTTTCCCCCGGGCATTGTTCGAACAGAGCGCCTCGCTGTTCCGACCACCTTACTTACTGCGGAGCATTCAGCTCTACTACATCGTAGCAGTTGTGTACATCACGTGAGACAGGTTTTATTTTATATATTTTGGGAGAAGTATTTATTTTAACATAACTAGGTCATTTGACATTTTGCTGTAAGAGATAGTGTCATGAGATCAAACTACCTCATTCCGCTATTTCTTTCTCAGACGCTGACAAATCTTTGGAAGAAAAATTAGCCGTTTTTGTCCATATCTTTTAAATTGCAGATAATTTTAAGCGGCAAAAGAGTTTTCAAATATGCCTCAGCATTCTGCCCCAAAAGGCTGATCGAGTTATATTAGTAGTTTATTCATTCATGCATTTCATAATAATATAGCTTATTTATTTATACTTGGATTGGCGATCGTTGAAGTCATAATTGAGGTGTCCTGATAGTTGTCATTCCACTCTTTAAGACCTCTTTTGACAATTTCTGTACTATCTCTATATTTTCTTCAACTTTCCCTTTCTCATTTCCAGTAACAACAGTTTCCTGGTCTGGCTGCCTCATATCATGAACTTAGTCAGGGTGGCTCTGGACAGCAACATCACATCGTCTGGAGGAGTGTGTTCTCTTATCAGCACACAACCTAAAGCAAGCAATGTTACTGAGACTATTGTAAGTAGATTTATTTTGTCCTCTTAGTATAAAACAAAGTCACCGGGTCTGTCTGTCACTCTGTATATTGACGTAAAACTACTGGAAGGGTTTCCGTACGGTTTTCATCAAAAGTAAACAAGGCGAAAACTATGAGACTAAAGAAAATTATTTCATTTACTTTTTATATAGGATACTTTTATTTTTTTCAACGCGTCGCTGCGTCGTGACTGATGACATGTGGCTATATTAGCTTTATTATATTAATTCTAAAGGTTTTTTATTATGAAATATGTCAAGATTACTAAGTTTAATCTTATTTTTACATTTCAGAGTCCAGACATCTGCTTGGGCACCATAGAAGACAACGTTATCTTCACTCTAATCGCCTCTCAATGCATTTTCTCATTCCTTAACTTCGTGATCTCTTATTTACCTCACAGAAAGAAGGTCGTGCTAATTTTTATCTTAAGTCTATCGTCATTCAGTGGAATTTGCATCAACTGGATGCCAGAGCCTATCTCAAGTGTTTTGATGTTCATGACGTTTACTTGCACTTGTTTGGGTATGGGGATATTGGCGTCGTACTTCGTGGACTTGTATCCAACTTCTCACAGGTATGTTTCTATTGGTTTTCTCTTTGTTTTAAGCTACATTACGGATACCTGTTCTTTGAAGAGGATGGAGGCTGTGGAGTGGAGAGACGGAGAAATATTAACCAATAGGGTTGGATAAAATCTCCGTTTGGATAAAATTGATTAGTATTTTTGATTTCTCCGCTCCGCAGCTTCACTCCGCTTCCAATGGACAGGCGTAACATTGAACGAGTTTGTACATGCTGCAGCATGTATGAGCCAGTGATAGTTTGTGCGTGTCACTTAAGTATGTCTCTCAAATATTGTCTTTAAACTTCGCAGCTGGTTTATCGCTTAATTTTAACGAAGTCTAATGTTATTAACACTTACTTTCCCTCCCTCTTTTCAAAATTTCTTGTTCTTGCTATTTCTTGAATTTTGCTGTTTTTTATTTTCTAGGGGTATGGCTGCGTGTCTGAGTATAATGGTTGGTAGAACTTGTACGTTCTTCGGTATCAACATAGTGGGAAACCTACTTTTCTACCATTGTGAAACCACCTTCTATTTGTGGGCGGTGCTGGTATTTAGTAAGTATTTTATAACATTAATCATAAACTTTGTTTAAAAATGCTACTATTGGTCGCTCGTACAATTAATGCTCAGAAGAGCATTGATTACCAGGCGATGCATTACTGTCGCTCAGCAAAACTACGTCATATACGCTTCTTCCGATTTGAACTTTACATAGCTTGATGTTACCACAGATTGGCATAAAATTCAAAACTGATTTAGCACCCTATTATAAGCACACTGCAATCTCTGTGATAATAAAATAAAGATGATCATTCATCTTTATATTCTCCTCACCTGTACTGATATCCTCAGTAAGATGAGAGGCCTTTGCCCACCAATTAGACATTACAGGTTTATACATTTTATATAATTTTCTATTAGTAGTTTATGCAACTGTCATATAAAGAAGGGTATTAAAACACGAGTGTGAGTTTATGAAACGAGCGCAGCGAGTTTCATAATAGTAACGAGTGTTTTAATACCCGTGTTATATGCAGTTGCATACACTACTTTATCTTCACTATTTAATGCAATTAATCAAACAAAATTTTAAAAACAAAACACATTGCGAAACATTAAATTCACGCGTAGGTACGTGTATTGTCACAGTGAACTTGCCGCCATTAAAATCTAACCAATGAGAGCGCAGCTGCGCGTAGGGCCAATCAGGAGCGAGCGAGATCTTACCAAAGAGTTTTGTGTATGTAGTTTCGACGAAGTTTTCACGTATAACCCAAATGTTTTCAAAAGCCAGCCTAATATCAAAATTTTATACAACTAGTATGAGGATTTTGACATAAGGCTCGCCAGGTTAATTGGTCGCGTTATAATGATGTTATAATGTTATATTATAATGATATTATAACATCATGTGCAATTGCTTAAATTGAGTGTTTTAGTTGTCTGTGCTATAACAGTAGTAATTATAAGTCAAGTATTGGAATCATAAGTAGAATGTTACAACATTAGTGTAGATAAAAGTATTTATAGAGATGCAATGACGAAAAGCGAGGCCTTGCTGTTCGGGTGTCGGAGATTTTATAACCCATGACTTTATCTCTCCTTTAGCTTCATAGTATACCTTATTTATTTACAAAAAACTATTGTAAACATTTCAGGTAGCGTTATAATGGCGTGTTTCCTGCCACCAGATCGTCGAGTAGCAAAGAAGTATGATAGCAAGTTATAAAATAGTATGTTCTTTACTTCTTTGGCATTTCGTTTAAATATGGGTTAAGTCAATATTGCGTTAACTTATAGGACTCTTATGAGCCAGAACAAACATAGTAACTTACCAAATTATTAACTATATTACAAGCCTAGTGAGGTCTTTGCCCAGCAATGCTAAATGCAGCAATGCCCTCCCACTGCTAAAACTACGACTACCAAACTATATCTGCAAGTAAAATAATTTTGAATCGATACAACCTTTAGGGATACTGATTGTTTCAAACTCTCTGGGTTGGTTGTATGACTGCGTTAAGCTAGAAACCCTAAATGTATTAAATACGGGTAGGCACTTTCGCGACAAACAAGAATTTATTAGAAGAATAGGAACGGTTATTGGAACCAGCGAGAGTCTATGCCATTATGTGTAGTTTAAATTACTCTGAATATAATTTAAGAATTTAAGGGTGTATGACACAAGGATTCTTACATCTATTTAGATCATAAATATGTTTTTTATGAAACAAAAGCTGTTTGTTCAAAAGTGTATCTTGTGTTGTACCAATTAGAACACTATTTAAACACATTTGTTTTTAAAGATAATTTACTGCCTTAGGGCTCCCACACAAAACTGCGATGCGATGCGATGCGAATTCGCATCGCAGGAACTTGCGATGCGAATTTTTGCGATACGATTTAGTGCGGCAAACCGTTTGGTAGGGCGACCATGCCTTCAAGTGTAGTCAGCCGTACTGGACGTGTTTTTAGGAAGCGTAAGATAAGATATAAAAGAAAAAGAAGATTCTCGGTTCATCCATTTATTACGATTATGAACTCTGATGGGAACTATTTTACTCGAAAGTACTATGCGTTGAGAACTGAAGAAGATAATTTTTTTGATTATTTTAGAATGAGCATATCTTCATTTGAAGAGCTTTTGAGTTTATTATCACCATGCCTTCTAAAACGATCGTACAAGGGAAGAATTCCTGTTATGCCTTTGGAAATGCTGGGACTGACTATCAGGTAAAGTAAAACAAAATGTCTCAGAACGGATTAAAATGGTGTCACCAAGGATGACGTAATATGGCAGGAATGTGCGATGCGAAGCAGATCGGATATTCTTACGATGCGTTCGTGCGAATTCGCAGATATTTGCGATGCGATGCGAATTCGCAGTTTTGTGTGGGAGCCCTTATTCAAAAACGCTCTCTAACTAAAACACTGTTATTGATTGTTTTGTCTCTTTTGGTCTTTGGAAAATGGCGTATGTCAGAAAGGGACAAACCATCAACTAAAATGCTGCTAGTAATCGTTTATGAATAAGGCTTTTAGTCACCAAATAGATGTCAAATAGATAGCAAAAAAATGTCATCTGCCGAGTTTGAGAGAGGTGAAATATAGTGATAAGTTCGAAATAATCGGGTGATATTTCTAAGTAACCTAGACTAAATATTTTAGGAAAGAGAAAACTAATCTAATCTATGTTATAATGAACTTTTAATTTAACTACTGACTAGTGAAACTATGAAGTTGACAAGTGCCTTGCCAAGCCAAGACTTGCTATGACAGTTGATCGCATTCGATATCACTTGGTAAAAGTTAACAAATATCTATGGCCATCCCCTTCCGATATCTACAGCGTGATTTCGGGGTCGTGATCCCAACCATTTTTTCTGACTCTGTAAATAAATGATTGCGATGCTACCTGTATTTATTTTAATTTAAACAAAGATGATTCGTTATTTACGTATTTTTATTTAAAAATTATTATTGACTCAAAATGCGTGGTCACCCTACTTTTAATATTACTTGACATAAGTTTTCTTGGGAAATAGTAGGGTGACCATGATCTCGAATTATCGCAGTTTTTTTGCTGACTAAAATAAGTCGCTGGTGTACTGTTAGTCCTAACCTATCGTGATGCTTAGGAGAAAGTAAGTTAAATGCTTCTTTCTTGCTCCACGACCCCGTAATCACCCTGTATATTTTAAGTTAAAGTTGATATTTAACGTTATAATAGATAATACAGTGTGATTTATGTTAATATTAATTAAGCACTTCTTCTAATCATATTGTGCAGATAAAATATTTTTTTAAGGCCCGAAACTGCGTTAAGCGTGCGCCCGTCGCGGTTTCATACAAAAGTGAACCGTTCGCGGGCGCACGTGGCGACCGCACGCGGCGGGCGCACGCGACGGGCGCACGCGACGGGCGCACGCGACGGGCGCACGCTTAACGCAGTTTCTTTCCTAGTTTTGTATTGTTTCCATTATCGTACTGTTTAATAGTACTGATATTATCAGTATTTAAAATATGTTTATATTGTGATAATTTATGGACGTGCCACGGTACAAGTGACAGCAACGACGATAGGCGAATATATTTTAAAAAATTCAAAGAAAAAAAGTTAACTCGTAGCTAATACCATATCTACCAATTTGAAAAAGCCACCCCTGTATAATTCTTTGCACCTTTTGAAATAATATTTTGTTTAGTTTGTTTGCCTGCACTGTGTACCTATCCCTTAATAGTGTAGTTTAAAATAAACAAATTCATACCATCAAGCTTGTTTTTAATTTATTTCGCATTTTATATAAAATTATAATAATAATAATAATTTGTTAAAATAATGTCAATTTCATAATCACAGATTACGTTTACATTTAAAAGCATAAAATAGTGATCACTCTTAAACTATAATAAAATTACTAACGCCCGCGCTCAGAGATGTCAAATGCTTCTATAATAGAGATTCAAAAGTGATCTTGACATTTAATGTATGAACAATTACGTCAAGTAGTAAAATATCCATTTATCTACACTAATGTTGTAACATTCTACTTATGTTTCCAATACTTGACTTATAATTACTACTGTTATAGCGCAGACAACTTAAACACTAAATTTAAGCAATTGCACATGATGTTATAATATCCACATCGATATCGTAAAATCTCATTATAACATCGCGCCTTGCGCGGAGCGCGCCCTGCGGCCCTGCGCGCGCAGCTGCGCTCTCATTGGTTAGATTTTAATGGCGGCAAGTTCACTGTGACAATACACGTACGCGTGAATTTAATGTTTCGCAACGTGTTTTGTTTTTAAAATTTTGTTTGATTAATTGCATTAGTGAAGATGAAGTAGTGTATGCAACTGCATATAACACGGGTATTAAAACACTCGTTACTATTATGAAACTCGCTGCGCTCGTTTCATAAACTCACACTCGTGTTTTAATACCCTTCATTATATGACAGTTGCATAAACTACTATTAAGGGACGACTCTGAGTGCGGCAGTTAAAGACGATCATTTTGACAGATGTCATTTTAATACAATTTTAATCAAAATTAAAGTCATATAAAATGTATCATAATGATAGCTGACTCCTTCCCAACTTCTTTTGATAAATACATAATTTTAAATTTTTCATTCTTGATAAGTAATAAATTTCAATATAGTTATCAAAAATCTCCAATTTCATTTTCATACAATAATTCATCAAAATATATCACCAAATAATTTGATCATACCTTCTTTTATGAAATAGCGAATCTATCAAATGCCCATTTATGCCATTTGGCCACGGAACCCTAAAAATGTAATTTCAAGTATTATTTAAAAATGCAAAAATATTATTTTTTCCATTAAAACTAATTTCTAATAACTTACTTATCCTATTCCTAGTACTATGTATCTAATATTTATACCACAAAATATTCTCTATCTATATTTAAGTACGTAATTCATATAAAAACTTATTTCAGTTTAAAGTCGGGGTGCAATTGGCTTGTGACAATTACAGCAAATTGCACAAAAACTTTAATCTATTTAGAGCCGAATAAATATGTTTAAAATTTGTTTTTTAAACATATTTATTCGCCATTCGTTTTAAATTGTGTTCTGTTGTTTGCGAAATAAAATACAATTTTGAGTTTCATAAAACATCGCTAGTTTTCATCAACAACAGCATAGCACCCCCAGTATTTTATAAAGTACCTATGCAGTTGTTCAACTGCGTTTATAGGAAATAATAATAGCATAATAATGGCTTCTTCTAAAGCCTAACCCATTGTCCTAAAGTGATCTACAAATGTGGCGCGATGCAACGCGATGGAATTCGACCTCGAGAGACACAAGAGATTAACAATTGTAAACAATTAACAGTTTCTTGCATAAAATTTTGCCGTATTGCCGCGTTTACGGCAGGGTAATAATGCCTTGTCTTTCTAAAAAATAATTGATGAATGGTCGCTTAGGTTTCCTCATACGATAAACAAGCCAGCGTAGATCAAGCGAAAATTAAATGACATCCAAAATCAAATAAATTTAAAATGACATCAATAAATATAGTAGCATCAACTATGTATATTTCAGGATATTAGAACGAAAGTAACATTTCAAACACTCGTGGTTTCGAATGAATAACTTGAGATCAATTTATATTTTTCAATCATTGTTGAAATTAATTAAGCGTTTTTACTAGCAGGAGTTCATCTAGTAAGTATTAAATAATTTAATTTCTTTTACTTTGAATCACTCGCAGCTTTTGAAATCGTTCAATTATACGCTTGTGTTTGCAAAATGCTAAAACTTAATAAACACTATAAGGTTATAGACATTTAGCTTTCAAAGTCATCACCAAGCCGGATATCCAGAGGCAGCCTTTGGTCAAACCTCAACTTGCAGCAAACAGCCTACAATTAGGACAAAATATACATCGTGTCACGGCATCGGATTGAGGCAGCGTTTCCACTTGCACCGCCTCAGCGAGGCAGCCCTACAAGAGGCTGTCTCTAGTGAATAACCGGCTTAACTATACTAAAGTTTACATATACGTTGAGATATATCTATCTAGTCCAACTGATTTGTCTTCTGTCTCTACACAATCTTCTTTTGGACTCTGAGATTCTTCCTTTTCTGCATCCATTTTGATCACCATAATGCCACCGATAGATACTGTAACAAAAATCTTAGTTTACATATGTTTTTGGAAACAATTTATTCTCTTTTTTATTATTGTAATTTTATTTCAAATGTTGCAAAATATATTTAAATAAATTTGCAAAATATATTTCGAAAAGGAGTCCATGGCATGTATTTTTGTAAGACAATTTATAAAAATACATGCCATGGACTCCTTTTCGAAATCGATCTCTCGATCACTATTTTAACTAGAGATCACCTCCTATAGGCGAGTGGCCGTTGAAATTATATTGGCTTTGTTTCGCTACTCGCATAGGCCTATAGCAAGGTTTATTTCCGTATGAATAATACTACTGCAAAAGTCCAAACAACTTACAAGCTAGTAATGCCGCTACAGCTATGAACGGCGCTGGACATGAGAAGTCAAGAAGTACTCCGACTGCTAAGTTAGAGACCACACCACCAGCTCGGCCCCACCATGCTCCCCAACATACTCCGAGCCCACTGAAAACGAAAGTAAATAATGTAAAGGAAATGAAAATATAAAACAACTTGGGTAGGGTTGATCAAACAAAAAGTTCAATCAGAATTCTGAATTGTAAAAAGAATATCATCAATAACAGTATTATTCGATGGTCATTATTCTGGGAAATAGCAAATTACAATTGTGTGAATTACAATTGACAAGCCGTGATATAATATAGCCTGAGAGTTGAATTGTACCAGTGTTATATAATAAAATGTCTAATATAATGTCTTTTTACATTTGATCCATCCATATGAAGGTCAAATTTAACTCAAGTTTGCTCGAACAAGATGTACGACTATAAAACTCACGTCAATTTCGCCGGTAAAGCATGCAACAGCAGTCTTATCAATAGAACGTTGCCATTCAGCGATGCAGCATTAAGTGCTGCAGCTGCTGCCACCGCTATCTTGTTTGACGAAGAGCAGCTGCAAGCGCTTGCAGCTAAACACGCGCAAGCTAAAGCGCATGCGCCGGCGCAGGCTGCTGCAGCTCGCTTTACACCGCGGGCTCCACCTCTTGCACAGAGTAACGCACAGGCTGCGTTACCGAGAACGCAGCATGCGCCAACAATGAGACCTGATGTGTAGACCTGAAAGAAATTCTTAGTTTAAGGGTGAGCTGATCCAACCGGTTGGTAAACATACGTTTGTTCAAAGTCGACAATTTTTTTCGTTGTTAAATACAAAGCATTGTTTCATAAACTTAATTGACAGTCAGTTAAAGTTATTCAGTTGGCGTGAGCGTAAACTGAAACAAACCTTAGTTTTTCTTAAACAAACCTAAGGTTTTCTTAAACTTCTGAGATATATGACTTTCGTACTTTAGCGAGGCCAGTTTTGTTGATCTTAAACATCCCTACGGTTCGAAAACTTACCAGACTAGCTCTTACTTGGTCTAGGATAATCACGAATTTAATGCCACAAGCAAGCAAAATACAGTACTTTATGTAGTACATCAATTTGGGAAAAACTCAGGAGTTGTTAAAAGTACTAAAAGCTTTTTGAAAATAATGTCAAAGTTTAATTTTGTCAGTATAAGTCGCGTTAAAAGAAACTGTTCAAGACATGACAAAATATTCTTACGTTCTGATCAATATTGTCGTTGCATTTCTCTGGCATTTTGATATCTATAGGTGTATTAGGAGTTATCATCTCTGGTCTGCCATAGGAATCGTACATTTTGGGTAGTTCCTTCCATGGTACTTGCGTTGCATTGAACAGCTTGGCGTTTTCAGGAGCCATTTGGGTTGCATTGCAGTCTCTCTCTTGCATTCTTAAGAGGAGTTCTGGTATCCACATGTTAAGTCCAAATCCACTGAAAAATAAGAAAATAATGTCCACTTAGCCGTTATATAAAATAACCATTATTGTGTAATTTTAATTCATTCATTATGATTATACTAAGAGTAATGTTAGCCAGGTTCAACGTTGGTTACGTAATACCTAAACTTATGTAAATCATTGATTCATTTAATCGTCGATTGTTGGGAAAAAGGATATTTATTTCAATAACTGAGTCAAAAGGTAAACACATGTTGTGCTCGTTGGTACATAGTTACATACAGGGAAACAGTTGGTTATTTTCAATTTTCTAAAGCTTCTGTAACACTCGTGGCATAGCATCACTAAGCGATGTCAGTAATTCATTGCTATTGTTCCAATGTGCAGCTCGGCCCCTACTGGGATGGGTGATCTATAGTGGTATTTCTTTGTGTGCGCTACCATGCTTCGTAGGGCACGTTAAATTGTCGGTCCCGGTTGTTTCAATCACTAAACAATGTTGGAGGCGTTTAGGCGGTCTAAGAACTCCGACACCAGGATAGGCTACTAATCTACTCGGTTACTTACTAACTTAAATCTAAACTTTGTCAGAGTGCTTTTGTCACTAATGTCAACTAGTGATGTAAGTACAACAAACAAAACATGTCATCTACTGCTATTCAATAGATATAAACACTTACGCAGACATATTCGCAAAGAAAACGAAAAGAATCAAACTGGATTTCAAAGCAAAACTTTTGGAGACAAATATTTTTAGATCTCTTATGACTCCTAGAAATAGATCTTTGGTCCTATTTTCTTCAGAACTCAGTGTCTTTGTAACAAATAAATCGTCTTGTAACAGTTTCTTTATCTGTAAAAAATGGAATGATTTGTCAATGCATTTGAAATCACAAAAGTTGTATTTAAAAAGAGCACTTGGTTTGACTTCAAATGAACAAGGGGTCTAGGGGAAAAGCGGATTTTTTTCGGACTATAAAACCATAATTCCTAAGAATTCCCTCCGCCAGGAAATCTTTAAAACACAATGTTGTAGAAATTGAAAAATAAATAAGGGACTTAGGCCCGAACTTAGAAACGTCAAATGCTTCCTTAGTTGAGATTGAATTTTTTTAATTAGTTATTCTGACATGTTCGAAAAAATACGTCAAATATTAGTGAAGCATCGATTTAATGGATGTCTCTGAGTGCGACAAGGATTAAGGATTGAATATCATTCACATACCTTAAAAGGCACAGTCTTCCCATGGTTACTCTTATGGATGTACTCCAGAAGTTTCAGTGCCTTATCTCCTCTGCTCGTATCAAGAAGAAGTCTAGGGCTTTCAGGAAGATACAGCACCCATATTCCAGCTACGAAACCTGGCAGACTTCCAAGGGCTAGGAACAACCTCCAAGAGTATATCGGCAGGACCGTTGGGTAGTTCACTATTTTGAACGGTATTACTAGCCAGGCTATCGCTGAAATAGATGGAGGAAATGTTTTTAACATCTAAGTTTTACGCCATGTCACGCAATCAAAATCTGCAAATAGGTCACTATTTTACAAAATTATCTGTTTGTATCTTTTGCCTAACGGGTTGTTTCAATTCGTTCAGCCATGTTTGATGTCTTTAGACGGTCTAAAAATGTCGGGTTTTTTGGGATTAGGGTTGGCCTTTTCAAAATGAATGCAAAGTATTAGCCTGTAATGTCCCACTGCTTTGCAAAGGCGTCTCGTCTCACTGGATAATCAGTACAGCGAGGAGAATTAGGTATGGTGATTACACTTAACCCTCCTCACTGTACCATTCCGTTTGCCTAATCCGAGTTGGGGATCTCAAACACGAGCTATGTTTGAAAAGTAGAAAATATGATTCCGCTCGACCCAGGAACTGAACCTAGGACCTCAGTCTTGGTAGGCGTGTGCACATACCACTCTACCACCTAGGCGTTATGAATGAATGACTTAAACTCAAGAGGAAGGCCTATCTCACTTTTCACTTCGCAACTTCCATGGGACCGTCAAAAACCGCAACGCGATCATTGTTAATTAAAGCACTATTTCGTTAAGCTACATTAAATTGATTACGAAGTATGACTCAGGACTATTTTTCAATCTACTACAAGTCCTCAATGTCATCGAATTGTTTCTAATAATGTTGGATACGCCAGTCGTGACCGCGCTCACCGTCGGGCTGATCATAAAAGCCCATCCTCCTCTTTTAGTCAAACTAGGCGTGCCCCGCTGTTTTACCCGCGTTGTGCCCGTACCCAAGGGTATTCCGGGATGGAAATTGCCTATAACCTTCCCGTTGAATGTGGCTATTTATTACAAAAAGAATTATTCAAATTGGACTGGTAATTCCCGAGATTAGCTCCAACATACAAACAAACTTACAAATTTTACCTCTTTATAATATTATTATGGATTATAGATAAGCAGTTGCTGTGGCCAGGCAGATTATTATTATTAAGTCCATCCTTGAATTGAATAATTCATTGTTACACTTATTCAGTCAGTTTGTATCAAAGGTTTTAATTAAACAGAACTAGTGAATCAAAACTGGCGCTTGTTCATTTTAAACATGTTTAGGATACTAAAAACATTGTCTGTACGTTGTACAACGTACTGTACTGAGGGTTGCGAATTAATTTAATTTAGCACCTAAATATGTTTATGTTTATGACGTTCATTTTAAATAGTGCTACATATCGTGCAATCCTACTAATCCTACTAATATTATAAATGCGAAAGTTTGTGAGGATGGATGTATGTATGGATGGATGAATAGATGTATGTATATGTTTGTTGCTCTTTCACGCAAAAACTACTGAATGGATTTGGCTGAAACTTTACAGTAATATAGGTTACACATCAGAATAACCACATGGGATACATTTTATCCCGAAATTCCCGCGGGAACGGGTACAACGTGGGTGAAACCGCGGGGCGCAGCTAGTATTATAATAAAATTTATTTATAAAATCGAAAGTTTGTGAGAATGGATGTACGAGTATGTATGGATGTATGTTTGCTGCTCTTTCACGCAAAAACTTCTGAACGGATTTGGATGAAATTTTACAGAAATATAGATTATACATCAGAATAACACATGGGATACATTTTATCCTGAAATTCCTGCGGCAACGGGTACAATGTGAAACCGCGGGGCGCGGCTAGTATAAAATACAATCGACAAAAGAATGGTACGGCCGTGCCGCTTTTTTGCTCGACTTTAGCGAGTTTACAATCTTCGAGCTGGTTGGTGCGTTTAGTAGAAAACAGGCGAGTAATGTTAACAATTTTTTTTATAAAATTAATAGTTTAGGAGATATATCGTAAAAACTATTTCAACCCCTATTTTCAAGATGGCGGCCGTGGGACAAGGGTGGGGACCCCACAAACTTGTTTTTAGCTTTACACTGACCCCCCCTACACATCAAAAAAATAAAATTGCGTCCTCTAAAAACGCAACCCCAAATGTAACTTTTCAATGGACTATTTCACATGATTGTGTGACGTTCACGTTCGTGCGTTTTCCGGCTTGCAGCGAGTAAGTAAACTCACTAAATTAACTACGCCTTTCTAACTAGATTAACCGTTGCAATCTGGGATTGTAATTAGTTAAAGGCATTCCACTATACGGCAACGGACATCCTTCTAATAAAAGTACGATGTAAAGAATTAATTGCTATAAATTTTCCACGCCTTCAATCAAAAGATCTAGGGCAAGTCGTCGGAAAGAAAGTCTTTAGTTTTACATGTAACTAAATACTTGACGTTTCACTTGGAATAGTGTTGGAGAACATTTATTTGTAATCGGAAACACGCTTAGAGTACCGTTAGGTGGATCAGGATATTAGATACAGTTATCTCAGTTGAGTACAACAGGCAGTTAGCGTGAACATGTTCCTGGTTAGGTAGGGAACTAACGCACTTAAGAGCAAGACACACACAGTGCGTGGGCCATTGTGACACCTTTCGTACGTATTACAAGGAATACAACATCACGCCTTGGTGGTCTAGTGGTATCTGCATTCGCCTGCCAAGACTGAGGTCTCGGGTTCCATTCCGAGGTCGAGCGAAAAGAGTTTCCTACTTTTCAAACATGGTTCAGGTTTGAGATCACCAACCTGCATTAGGCAAACATGGTGATAATGCCTAATTCTTGTCACTGATACCTTCAGTGAGATGAGAGGCCTTTGCCCAGCAGTGGGGCATTATAGGCTAATACTTTTTTTTAAATATTGTAATAGTCATTAAACAGTTCATACCTGGTAGTATCAGCCAAGCTACAACGAAGCTCATTCCAACGATACTCAAATAGAATTGTCTTTTCTTCTCGCCAACCAGATCTGACAGATATGAGAACACTAGCGTCGCTGGTCCACCTAAAAATAATGAATAAAGATTACTACATAATTTGATATTGAAAAAGGTTGCTTAAGCGAAACTCATGCTGGACGAAGCGACCGTTTACGCTTACTTCGATTTCCATGTTAGTTATTTCTAACTTTTTTCAATAACTCTGACACCAGGATTGGTCAAGGTTGACCATCCAGTCGATGAAGAAGAAGAAGTTTGTAACAATCGCATTTCTAAAACGATAACGTACTTTAGGGCAAGTCAAAAGAGCTATCCAAAAACATGCATACATGTTAACGAATGAGCTTATTAGTCGCTTAGTGAAACCAAATCCCTATTGAATTGTTTTATCTACTATATTTATATTTATAAATACGAGGCGGTAATAAACAATCAAAGCGATTGTTTAACTTAATCATGTACTGTATCATTTTGATGTTTGTAAACATCGTACCAATATACGATGAGATGATACTTCCAGTGGAATTCATTCATAATTGAATGGTAGAATGCTTGACAGAAGATTCCGTTGAAATATATTCACTTCTCGACATAATATCCGTACTCAGAAATGTCAAATGCTTCCTTACTAGATTTAATGAGTGAATTTGACAGTAATGTAATTACGTCAAGTAGCTCTGCCTGAATTTAGTCATTCTAAATGGTTCAGTGGTTAAATTCAGGGCTAAAAAAGTGATTAAAAAGTGGCTAAAAAAGTGGCCAAAAAAGAAAGTATAGCTTTTGATTATGTTAATCATTTAACGTCTCAATTAGTAAACAACTTGCGGAGAACACCTAAATGTAGCCAGCTCAGCTGTTATCCCAGTAAAAATAGGCTTAGGGTGCATTTTCCCGGAGGTACCGGAGTAGAGTGGAGCGGAAAGCGGAGCTCAACTGCCCCCCAATGCATTAAGAAGAAAGTTTGACAATTGCAATGCGTCGACATTGATGTGAGCTCTGCACCGCACCGCTCCTATCAAACCTCACCAGAAACTCAGAATTAAAGAAATGAGCAAATTGTTTTTAAATACCATTATTATCTTAGTTTAGACTACAATCACGATGACTTTCCTAACATTGAAGCCTTATAATAGTACTTAGTCCATTGAATTAGTATAATTTTGTATACAATATCAGTAGAATAACACCATTGTTCTGAACGATGTTTTTTGACTATCAATCTCTGGGTCATTGGAACTCTAAAGGTGAACTGTCATATATCAATCTGTAAATATAAGTATTTTCATTCAAGCGGAGAGGTGCGGAGAGGTAGGGAGCTCAATAATTATTATTGACCAATCACAACGCATTGAAATTGGTCAAGCCATTCTCGAGTTTTAAATGGTGTAACTAACACGACTTTCTTTTATACATTATACTAGCTGCGACCCGTGGTGTCACCCCCAGCGCACCCGTTCTAATTTTCTTAGGACATACATGTACACAAAAAGATAAAATATATAAATACAAGGCACTTGGCAAAATGCTGAAACTCAGGTGTTGCTGTACGGAGCCGGAACGGCGTTGGTTTTCAGTTGCTGCTTGCTCCCTGAAGTGAAGGGCGGGAGCGTGTGACGGATAGATGGCATCACTTTAATGGACACCCACTCTAAGGGTCAACACTGCGTTAAGCGTGCGCGCAGCGGTTCACTTTTGTATGACACCGCACGCGACGGGCGCACGCGACGTTTCACTTTTGTATGAAGCCACACGCGGCGGGCGCCCGTGACGTTTCATTTTTGCATGAAACCGCGGCGTGCGCACGCTCAACGCAGTGTCGGCCCTAAATCTTAATACATACCAATAACAAATCCATTGATAGTCCTGGCTGCTAACAGTAGTCTGTAGTCAGGCACTGTGCTCTGTGCTAATGTGACGGCGGCGTCAAGTAGTAATGTCAAACTGAGAATATTCTTCCTCCCAAATACGTCACCAACTATACCCCAAAAGAAGGCACTTGCTACTCCACCTGGGAAAAAGAAAATTATTTATAGTGGTTGCTTCAACTACTAGCTGTGCCCGCGATTTCACCCTCTTCGTACCCGTTCCCGTGGGCATATCGAGATTTTAATAACGTATTATTCTATTCCTAATATAAATAAAATAAAAAACGAATCATTAAAATCGGCCCAGCCGTATTTCTTAAATTGAGAGATGAATTTTGTAAAATAACTAAAATTATGATCAAAACTGAAATCAGAATCAAAATGTTTTCATCGATTTTGATTCTGATTTCAGTCTCAAATTGTACACTTTTAATATTAGTGAAATAACTTATTATTAAATTGATACAATTAGCCATGTACCGCGTAACATGCCCATTACCGCCATATTATCAAAACATATTGATTTGAACTACGCAGGAAATCGTGTTATTGAATACACAATGACACAAGTAGGTATTGCCACGTTAAATAGGACGTGATTATGTTACTGCTTAAGTAAATAATGTTTTAGGAAGGCCCTAACTTGGCGGTGTGAACCGAACGATCGTAGACTGACTAATATATTGACATCATGTTTTTTAGGAGTTAGATAAAGTGGTATATTTCTTGGGTAATATTAAAATACTACTGGCGATGTTTTGCTTGTATTTTGTAAAACATCGATGGCTGACTTTCAGTCTTCTTTTTTTTGGTAGTCGTAACATAAAGCAGAATAAGTCAAACTCTTCACCTTTGTATATTATTATAGATAGATAAGTATACTTTTACATTATGGGTTTTATTAATAAACGCGTATTAAAAACAGTTAAGCTACCAAATGGTTTGTCACTTTCTGACATATGCAATTTTCCAAAGAGCAAAAGAGACAAAACACAATGTAACAATGTTTTACACCGCGTTGATTATTATGGCAGTATGTGTGTATAAGATTCTTTTCATTCATAATATGAAAAGTTAATTGCTTTTTTCAGACACGTGCAATGTCTGGGTTTTACAGTTAACAATTCAATGACGACATTTTTCAGAATTTCAACCCAATAAGGAGAGTAGGTATCATAGTTTATACTACTAATTTACATATATATTAGTTTATTAGCACATTGGTATCAACTTCTCATACCGATAAAATAAAATATACTCGGACAAATTCACACACGGTTAATTAGACCCAAACTAAGCTCTAAGCTTGTAATATGGAATCTAACTAACTGATGCTACTACATATTATACATACATAAAAATACTTTATAAGAATATTATGTATAATTGACACCCAGACGTCGTCGCCAACAACTATGTCTGCACATATTGTTGAATCCGGGCGGGAATCGAACCCGCAACCCCCGACACAGTAAGCGCTCTCACTGTCACTGTGCCAACGGGCTTATGGATATATACCCGGCTAGCAGCGCCCCGCGGCTTTGCCCACGTTGAGCCCGTTCCCGTAGGTATTTTCGAAAATCCTTTCTTAGCGTGCACTTACGTCACTTGAAGAACCTTCCTGCCAAATTTCATGTTTCTAGGTGTAGCGGTTGAGGCTGTGCGTTGATTATCAGTCAGTCAGTCAGTCAGGACTTTGAATTTTATATATATAAATTGGTGATTATTTTTTATATCAGTTTAAATCATATTACCTAAAAATAATGGACAGTAAATACCTCGTTCTTCGTATCATGGTAAATTGCAAAAATAGTGTCTAATTATTCAAAAGAAAATCAAAAATCATGACCGTTAAAAAAACTGAAGAGCAAAAACGTTAATTTTTCGTCGTACTGCAAAAAATAGTCACAGTATGGTAAATGTCACGAAATTATTTCTCATACATAACATCATTATTTTGTTTTTACAACAATTTTAATTTTAATTAGGTTTGGTTTACATTAATAACTATTCTACCTGCCTAAATTTAGCAACATAAAATTTATGAAAAAAATTCAAAACAAAAGGTTAGGTTAAGATAGGCTCTGGCCCCAGCGCGAAAGTCCACGGCATTGCCTGTTTTACCGCCGACAGTCACAGTGACAGGAACACAGTGATAGTTTTAGTGGGTATTACCCCCTCTACGGATGATACCTTTAATAGAGGTACGGCGGTCGGGTCCAGTTCCACATACCCCAGCTGTTTACCCAAACACTGGAAAGGCGTAAAAGCATTTTATTCCTAAAAAAGTTAGGTTAGGTTACTTACCACTCATAAACGCCATATTGATAAGTCCAGCTTGGTAAGTGGTCAGTTGCAGCTCGCACCTGGCAGCTGGCAACACGTAGGAAAGCAAGCAGTTCTCCACTCCTGATGCAAAAAAGGAACAGGCACAGGCTCCCAGAACACTTCGGCTGAACCCTCCATATCCTGAGATCAAAGATTTTGGAATCAGTCAAACTCTTCAGTATTAATCATACTGTCACATCTTACATTCATAGTATTCCCAAAGACATAGTTGAAACGAATTGTTGAAGCCCAGATATTTAGGCCGGATTGCACAAAAACTCTTATATGTTTAAAAAACAAATGACGTTCATTTTAAATTGTGTTTATATTTAGTGCGAAGTGAAATACCATTTTGAACGAACAGCTTTTATTTATTAAACATAGATTTAAGAGTTTTTGTGCAATCCGGCCTTAGTCTTTTCCATCTACGAGTAAATCAAACAATATAAACTTAAACATTAGGGTTCCAGTACTCGTTGGCCGCAGAACAAACCCGCAGCGGTTCTCAAACGTTAGTATGCGGTTGCGAATATTCCTAGACGGAGGAACATTTGCGCAAACATTGGCCACATGGCTTGACGGTAGGGAATGTGGGAACAATAATAGATGGCGCTACTGTAGGCTTTCAAATTCAAAGACAAGCCCAAGTCACAAACAAAGCTGTATAGTATCTACAAATTAGAATTTATACTGGAGTTAAAACTATTGTGACTAATTGACCAACATCCGCAAACCGTCTGCGGTCTGCCGCAAAACTTCAAATTAATGGAACTTTTATAGGTCATCACATGCTATTTTGAACACTTTCATCCATCCTATCAGTAATAAAATAAGGTGTAATTTCAAAACAGGCTGTTGGTTACATTTTGATACAGAAATATTATTATTACCCAATAGAAATGTCGTAAATTTTATTGCCAATTAACTAGTAGGGTAGGTTTATGGTATTTTTATATGAGAATATAGTATTTCCTAGTAAATGTTTTAGTTTTCATATGTATTGTGGGATATTTTGGTTAAAGGTGGGATTGGAAAATTCGCCTTCAATTTGCCTTCAAAGAATATGGTAGCCAGCCGTATTCGGCGGTCGACAGCTATCACCTAATTAGGTGACCGCAGTTGGGTGATAGTCGTACAGCCAAGTGTGAAGAAAAAATTCGGTGACCGAAGTTGACAGAGTTAAGTTCGGCGAATGACCGAATCTAATTGCACTATAGTGTTACATCAAGAAGTTCAATTAATAATAAGTTAGTTAACGATAAGTTTAGTACAATGGAACAAATGAATAAAACATCTAAGTTTTTTACTACAACGTGTTACTGATTCATTGTTTACTTCAATAATTGCATAATGTTATCACAAATGTCTTGTGAGCTTAACTCAAAATATTTTGCAGCCGCAAGTCTTTATTATAACAGGGTAAGGGTCGGTATGTAAACTCTATAGAAGTTCATAACTACTGGTACGTAAGAATAGTAAGTAATGAGCTGGAGGGGTATTGGAAGTTTTGAGCAAATTATTGTAGTGTACCATTAGATGATACCAAAGTAAGCCCAGTAAAATGAACTTATTTAAACCTGAGCGCAGAAAGATTCCATTTCTATAAAAGAGGATACAAGAAACTTCACTTACAATTGTAACAACTTTATTGTACCTTTATTTGCAAAATAAATAGTACTAAGCTTGTGTTATGGAATCTAAGTCACTGATACATGTACAAATACTTTATAAGAATATATAATTGACACCCAGACGTCGTCGCCAACAACTATGTCTTCACATATTGTTGACTCCGGACGGGAATCGAACCCGCAACCTCCGACATAGTAAGCGCTCTCATTGACACTGTGCCAACGGGCTTGTCGAAATGAATATGTTAATTTTAATTACTAACTTAAGCTGCGTTCTTCTTTTAACCTAAGCTAATGGCTTGCACGCAGATCTGTAAATAGACGCGTGCGGTGGTGACACGGAAAACTGCGGCGCAAATTATTGCGATGCGATTTCGGGTGGCAAGGCACCTTGGTTACTACGTCTACCACGATTTGGGCCACCAGAACAATTCAACAACTATTAGTAACTATTGTAATTACATATTTTAGACCCCGCTAAATATTAGTAACATCGCTCCACAAGGCTATGCGAATCAATTCGCAAGTTCTTGCAATGCATTTTCGGAGTTTATAGATTGTAAGATACGACGTTCGCATCGTAGTTTGTGTAGAAGCCCTTAGTCGCGATGTTCTTTTGTTAACACTTCACTTACCAGCAGAATCTAAGGCTGTTTCATAATCAACAACTTCTGGCGTTGTCGACTCTTGTGTTTTTGTTTCACTTCCCCTCGCTATAGACAAAACAAAAAATATTAGATTTTTCTCATCGAGTTGCATAAAACCTTTAGGTTAAGAACACTTCACACAATGGAGACGCTGAAAGGATAAAGTAAACTTCTCAATGACTATAATAAGTGATTTCAAAGCTAAATTTAAATAACGATTAATTACAATCTCCACTTTACAAAAGCTTCTTAAAGATTAACCCTCATTCAGAGATACCAAATGATTATTCGGGACAAGTTGATGAGTGATTCCGTGCTTCGGAGGGCACGTTAAGCCGTCGGTCCCGGTTACTTTCTTCAGATAGTAATGGTTACATGAGCCATGTCAGAGGCTTTTGGCGGCTCAATAACTGTGACACCAGGATTGGTTAGGTTGACCATCCACTCGATGAAGAAGAAGAATTAAATGCCAAATTTTTTGACACAATCAATTTAATTGATTGTATCAAAAATTAAATTAAGTTAATTAAGTTTATTTGTTTAGTCAACTACAACGAATATAATCTATCGCCCGTACTCAGAAACGGCAAATGCTTCCTTAGTAGAAAATTAATGAGTGATTTTGACATGTAATGTTTGAAAAATAACGCCAACTGTCGATTTAATGGACGTCTCTGAGTACGAACTTTGGTTTATCTACATGGTATAGAAGTATAGACGTATTTCTTTCAGTATGTATGAATTTCCGTCGACCACAGGCGACTAATCGATTAACCAATTGCTTTTATTTGCGGTTGGGTAACAATTGACTTTTATTATGAATCGAAGGTGGGAGGAGAACTGAATGATCTGTCTGCGGTTTATTTTATTAACCTATGTGACTGAAAATTCTCGCAAGAAAAGAAAAACTGTTGTAAAAGGAGTTATTTCAATTAGATGGATTAAACTACCCTGAGATTATGCAACTTTTTTCAGATTCATTTTGCCCTGCCATGTTAGTTTGGGACAAAAGCTACTAGGAAAATGTGTTAGTTCTAATATTTTCCTGTGTTTTTCTATCAATGTATTTTCTTTTACTGTACTTGTTTTTTTATATACTAAAATATAAAAAATGTGTGGTATTACCTAACATTTTTGAAGCTCATCTACAAAATTAGCTTTAACAAATTAATAAAAGAAAATAAAATTTTACGAATACCGGTATTTATCCACTTACGTCAATTATGCAACCTTTGACTTTGGGATTATTTTATTTTACTTATAAACTTAATAGTTTACTAAATAGTACAGAGATATTTCGAATATTAAATTTTAAATTCGAAATGAAATGCAAGATTTTAACTACAATTTTTTTATAAGCGGTTAAATGCCAAGATTGCCATCGAAGATTTTTACATAACATAAATTAGTTTTGTATTTAATGTCTACAAAAATCACTACATATTATAAAAAAAGTCCCCGGCCGCGTCTGTCGGTCTGTCTGTTCGAGATAAACTCAAATACTTCTGCATGGATTTTGACGCGTTTTTTAAATTAGATAGAGTGATTCAAGAGGAAGGTTTATATGTATAAAAGTTCCCGAAATTCCCACGGGAACGGTGCTAGTTTTAGTATATAAAACTTTTACTTTTCAGACAGCGAATATAACCACCATCAGTAAGAATAACATAGAATTATAATGTTCGTATACCTTTAAGGTGAAGCATGGCTGTTCTTAATTACAATTGTTACCTAAGATTGTAACCATGTTTATGAACCAATAAATAATGTGAATTTTAATTATGGATCGAGAGAAAATGTCAGTTATATCTACTGAGGAGCTTTGAATTAGCGTTTCTTGGTAATGAGATTTGATTGCGGAGATTGAGTTTGAAATCGTTTTAAGGGCCATAAAATACATGAGGTGTATAGGTTTAAAAGAATCCTCTTATAAAATAAAATATACATTTAAATCCTTTAATATAATGAATATTGATAAATTGGCTTAAATCTGCTTTAGCTTAGTTGCAATGAATTTTTACCTGATAAAATAAAAATATACAAGGAAGCATTCACTTCAACAAATAGTACCAAAAATCCAAAATATAATTACAGACGCATTAAACACCTTTATTTCGTTTTCCGAAAAAACACTCTTACCCATGTAAATAAAAAAAAAATCCATTAAAATAATTTACTCACAGCACAACTTAGGTGTTATTTTGCAAACCATTTTGTCACTAATTTCTCGGCCGTCATTTAGTGCGTATTCTGCTAACGTTTCGAATCCACGCAACGTGTGCAACTTAGAGCGATGTCCAACGAACTGAAGCACTCGTTACAATCATATAAAGGCGCGTACTCTATGTGTAGTTTCCATATAGGTAATGTTATGTACTTAGCGCGGTTTATCTGCAGTGATCCCGTTGGCACAGTGGCAGTGACAGCGCTTACTGTGTCGGGGGTTGCGGGCTCGATACCCGCCCGGAGTCAACAATATGTGAAGACATAGTTGTTGGCGACGACGACGTCTGGGTGTCAATTATATATTCTTATAAAGTATTTGTGTATGCATATGTAGTAGTATCAGTGAGTAAGATTCCATAACGCAATTAAACATTATGTGACATTCCTTAATTCATAGACTATCCATCCCTAGATCCATAGAGATTATATGACATTCCTAAACTCATGGGCATTATGCTATAATCCTGGGAGTTGTTCCAAGTTTAAAAAAATCTTTATGACTTAATTTTCATTATTTTTGGAGTCATTATGTAACCCTAAGTCAATATGGTCAATATCGCATTATGTGAGAAAAATCCTGCGCATTGTTCCAGGTTTAAAAAACCCTCACGACCGACTTTCTCTGACCCATTTTTGAGTATCTTCAGACCCATAATATGGACCATAAGTCGTAAACTTTTTAATGGTGTTTTGTGTGGCCAATTTAGTCTGAATTTATTTTAAACCTTGTGCATTGTCCCATCCAGGGTTTAAACAATCTATAGAGCCCACTTTCTTCGATCTATGTTGAATATCTTTACATCCATAATAAGTATGGATAGTGCACTTTTGGATTAATAATTATAGTGTGTTTAATTTAGTCAAAATTAGTCAAAGTTATATTAGTATCATAGACCCATGAATAAACAATAGCATATTAGCCTAACAGCCTTAAATATTTTTTTTCAAACTTCGGGGTAGGTTGTTTGAAGTCTAAATATTGATTTCGGATATTCTTATAAAGTATTTGTGTATGTATATGTAGTAGTATCAGTTAACTAGATTCCATAACACAAGCTTAGAGCTTACTTTGGGTCTAATTAACCGTGTGTGAATTAGTCCAGGTATATTTATTTATTTATTTATTTAATCCCGCATGTGGATTCGCCGCCATCTTGTTTGAAGTAATTTTTTAGTTTTTCTGACATATCTCATTAATTTTTAACTTGAGCAAAAATGGTAGTATCCAAACTTATTGGACATTTAATTCCCGATATACGAAGGTGCGAGATGTTTTCGCTCGGGACGGCAATTGAACCCGGGACCTCAGTCTTGGCAGGCGAGTGCACATACCGAGTAAAATGTCAAAACTGCTGCGAATCAGAAGCTAAATTTTAAGTTAAAAAATCACTTTAGGCCCATCTCGTAGCCAGATTTGGTAGCTAGCTACGAAATGAGAAAAGTGTTTTCCCATCTTGTAGCTAGCTACTAAATGGGAACGATCTATTCGGTAGGTTAGGGTTATTTTTTTTTTACTAGTTCTTTTTCCTAAATCTTGGCCATCTTGTAGCTAGCTACTAAATGGGAACGATCTATTCGGTAGGTTAGGGTTTTTTTTTCTAGTTCTTTTTCCTAAATCTTGGACTTTCGAATTCTTATTTCGTAGCCAGCTTCGAATCGGGATTATTTCTCCCATTTGGAAGCTAGCTACCAAATCTGGCTACGAGATGGGCCTAAACCAAAAAATCTAGGTGGCCAAGCTAAGGGATGCATTAAGGTAAGTAATTTCTTTCATATTTTTTACAGTTGTTAATATTACCGCTACGTCGGCTTTCACTTCCTGGCCGATAAATTAGGGATAACGCAGACGCGCAATTTGTTTCCGCGATGAACGATGACTTGTAAAAGAAATAAAGTCAGGTGATTTTTGTGGCGTGGGGATAACGGAATGATATAACGGATTGTTAGATCTTTTTTTCGTTTTTTTACTTACTCGTTTTTTTTAGGGTTCCGTACCCAAAGGGTAAAAACGGGACTCTATTACTTCGCTGTACCTCCGTCCGTCCGTTTGTCACAGATGATGTATTTCTATTGCTGCTATAACAACAAATACTAAAAATCTCTTAGGGGATTAATTACTTAAGGGCTCTTATACAATAAACGTGATTTTTTGCCGTTTTTTAAAGCACAGAACCCTCCGTGCGCGAGTCCGACTCGCACTTGGCCGGTTTTTAATTTTATTTTATATTGCTTACATGAATAATACAAACAGTAGAAATAAAGTAAAAAATGTTCACTGATAGATCACCTATATCAAGGTAAAGGTTGTTTTAAGTTTTTTTGAGTTATTAGTATAATTGTAGTATACGAATTTAAGGCGGTCCACAAACTTCAACATCAGTTTTGGCCATTAATTAATATGTACATGTAGAATAATGTAGAAAAGCAATAGAATATAATAATATTGATAATTACTGGCCTATTTTGCCAAAATGAGTCTAATCAATATAACTTAATTATAATAAATAAATTAAAAGCACTACTCATAATTACGTGGGGCATACTGAAAGTTTCTGGAACTGGCCACTTACGATAAAAACAATAAAAAAGTTATTATGGAATTTAAAAAAAAGAACTCTCTGGGAGCATATCGCTTTTTAAAACGCGAGACTGTCATTTGTTTTTTTCATTCTGGCGCCCTTGGAGAAATTGCGTGCCGCTACTACAATGAATTTAACTCGGGAAAATTTTCGCTCAATGATATTTTACGATTTTCGCTGTGGCTTAAGTCAACAAGAGAGTTGCCAGAGACTTCAATTGGCGTTTGGTGATGAAGCCCCATGTCGTAGCTCTGTGTATTCGTGGTTCGGAGAATTTAGACGAGGACGTGTTCATCTCCATGACGATGTACGTGAATGTCGGCCGATGACTGCGGTTACCGAATCTAATATTGATACCGTACGACAACTAATTGAAACTGACAAAAAAATTACTTGTCAGCAAATTCGTACTATATTAGGCATTGGAATGAGCCAAGTGCAAACTATTTTGCATTTTCATCTGAAGGTTCGGAAGCTTTGCACTCGATGGATACCGCATGATTTATCGGAAGACCAGAAATTACTGCGTGTAGAGTGGTGCCGCAAAATGATAAAAAAGTTTAATGGATGACAGTCTTTAGCTGTCTATAACATCGTGACAGGTGACGAAACCTGGGTGTACTGCTTTGAACCGGAAAGAAAAAGTCAATCTGCAGAATGGGTCTTTCCTTTTGAAGATTTACCGACAAAAGTAAAGAAAAGTCGAAGCACCGGCAAGAAAATGGTAGCATCTTTTTTCGGCAAATCGGGCCATTACATGACAGTGGCTCTTGAAAACCAAAGGACAGTGACTGCAGATTGGTATGTAAACACTTGCTTGCCCAAAGTGCTAGAAAAAGTTTGCGAAAAGCGTCCTCGTAGTAAGGTAATCCTTCACCACGATAACGCGTCCGCCCATTCCGCTAAGATAACGAATGCGTATTTGAAGGCCTCAAATGTGGAACTGATGACGCATCCACCATACAGCCCAGACCTTGCACCTTGCGACTTCTTTTTATTTCCAAAAATTAAAGATAAACTTCGAGGTATACGATTTACAACCCCAGAAGCGGCGGTGAGTGCGTTCAATGAAGCCGTTGAAGAGGTGTCCCCTGGAGACTGGACCTACTGCTTCACACAATGGTTCGAAAGAATGCAAAAATGTGTAAATGGCAAGGGTATATACTTCGAAAAACAATAAATGTATCATAAACATAATATCTGGTCTCATTTATCTAAATCCAGAAACTTTCAGTATGACCTAAGTATTATCCAACAAAAAATAAATAAATCAAGTCTGCGTTAAGCCTAAAAAGTGATTGACATGCAATTTCTATCTTAATTACTTATTAACCATGATCTACTCGTAGTATCTAGCGATCTCGTTTAGATTTTATATGGCGCCTAGTTTAATAAATACTAGCAGCGCCTCGTGGTTATACCCGTGTTGTGCCCTTTCCTGTGAGAATTTCGGGAATAAACATAATAAGCAGAATTACACATTTTACTTCTTAATTACATATATTTGTATAGAAGTAAAAGAAAAGGAGATCTTTGGAGATAGTGGATAGGAGATAGGAGATAGTCGAGAGACCACTCAGAAAAAAACAATCGGTTTTAACAGGTACAAGAATAAACGCAAACGAAACCACAGGGCATTACTACTATGAGTATAACCCAGAATAACTGAATCCAAGTCAACAGATTAAATTTAATCTGTTAAGTGACATTATAATTTGGATGGACAAATTGAACAACAATGATGTACTCATAAAACTAATGACAACATTATTACTATTTTCGGCCAAGATGCATAATCATATTTGTTGGAATATTTTTAAATTATCTTTTTAAGTCGTACGCCATTGTTGTTAATTCAATTGAGATTGGTGTCATTGTTGCAAAAACATGATATAAACGTTGTTCAGATAACGCGCGAGAGGAGCGAGTAAGCAAGTTGAATAGCACGAGTTAGCTAGTAATTTGACGAGTGACATCTGTGTTGACATTCGCAAATTACCAATGTGGTGGAGTAAGAACTCCACCACACCACATCTAAAACATAACCAGACCACAACCGCACGACAATCACACCAAAACCAAACCACAACCGTACCACAACCACAGCACAATAACCACACTACAACCGCATCACAGCCACGCCGCAATCACACTACCACTGCACCACAACCACTTCACAATGCAACCTTCAGTGACACCACGAGCTCTTGCGTCGATGTGGTTGTGGTATGTGTGGATACACCCTTACCTAAAACACTATTTTAAAGCCTGACAGTCATTATTATTTATTGGATAGTGTACCAAAGCCAAACTAAAGCTAACTCTATTGGATTCCTGTGCTGGGTTCGCAACTTCTTCCTAAAGTTCTTTGTGTGTCAAACCAAGGTCCAACCAGTCAAAAGCATATATAAATAAGGAGAGGTGTATACCCATGCCTGTTGAGGTAGCCGACCCATAAAATTAAAAAACGAACGCACATCAACAGAATTCAAAATGAAAAGGAATCTTCAGAAAAAACAAAGGACATAGCAACAGCAATCAAATCCCAACTTGAAAATAAGAAGAGCTTCTTGCATCATACTCGTGTAACTTACCTTTATTTTTTGCCCCCAACAGGTTATTTATAATTTGAACGATTACAGGAATGGTTTGCACCGTAAGTCGCACACATGCGAAGGGAGGTGTATGTGTACAGTCACACTCATAAATCATGTTATGGACGTGTGCCGCGCCTTGACTTTGAACTTGGATACTCGATCGCAAAAGTGTTGAGGACTTTTTTTTTTCTTTTAAAAACAATGTATTAATCAATGTATTAAAATAATATTGGAATTAAATTTAAAGATTATAATTTAAATATTACCTAAAAGTCGTGATATATTACACCCTTTGTAGCGTCGTAGCGTTGCTTGACTAAGCGATGTTAGTTCATTGCGATTGTTAAGCAACGTGCAGCTCGGATGGGTGGCCGATATTGGCATTTCTATCTGAGCGCTACCGTGCTTCGTAGGGCACGTTAAGTAGTCGGTCCCGGTTCTTTCAATAGTCAGATCATATCGGAGGCCTTTAGGCGGTCTAAAAACTTCGACACCAGGGTTGGCCACTAACCTACTCGAAATGAATTTATTACACCTTATAGATAAACTAGCAGCGCCCCGCGGTTTTACCCGCGTTGTGCCCGTTCCCGTGGGAATTTCGGGAATTTTTTTACATAAAAACATTCCTCTTGAATCACTCTACCTATTACAAAAAACCGCATCAAAATCCGTTGCGTAATTTTAAAGATTTAAGCATACAGACAAACAGACAAACAGACACGAAACAGAGACGACTTTATTTTATACTATGTACCTAGTGATAAATAAAGATACCTTTACATGATAAAAAAATTATAGTCCTTTATACTACCTCACACTAACCTATTTTGTATCGGACGCAACAAATATTAACAGTACGGATATTGCTATATCAATACGTAATATAATTGGGATAGTAATTGTTTGTATTTTATTAAATTTTCCAGAAACAGCAATGGAAAAAATATTAAACGTTATCATCAATATTTATCAATGTCTAGTACTGTATTACATTAACTTATTACTCAATTGTTATTTATGTAATCATTTTTACGCGGGGACTTGTGGTTTTCATCACGATAGGAATATTCTAGAATCAGTCTTTGGAGAAAATAATATTATAATATTATACTACATAGCTGTCCCTCGCGGTGGTTCCACCCACCCAATAGATGTCGCTAGTGTGAATCTAAACCATCCAGGGTGTCATCCAAACAAATACAAAAAAAAAACATTTAAATCGGTCCAGCCGTTTAGGAGGAGTTCAGTGACATACACACGTACAGTAGAATTTCTTATATTGTTTATTATAAAGAGGTAACATTTGTAATTAAATTTGAATGTTAGAGCATTAAAGAGGAAAACTATCCCAACGAAATTCCATCGGGATCAGAAAAAATACCGTGGGGCACAGCTAGTATTATATTATATTAAGATGCCTTAACGCATATTTGGAGACAAGATCGGGGTAGGTGACACCTGTCCCGGCGCGATCACCATATAACAGAAATCTATTTGGGTTGGTACCCACGAAAACTTCTGAGAAGTAACGTCATAAACGGTTCGTTAAAGGAGTTACGGGACTACTCTTCTTCCTCTACTCCTACCGACTCGCCGACACTTTGCATTTTCCAAGAAAAATAAATTGTACATTTTATTTTATATTATTGTTACAGTTTTCTTCTCATCTGTACACAGTTGGAAGCATTCAAAGAAAAGTAAGAGCAAGCAAACCAATTTGACATTGTGTGTTGAACCCAAAACTGCTTGTTATAAGGACGCCCCACCACTGCGAATTACACTTCAATTCAAAGCGAAGTCAAGTAAGGTCTATTACTCGTATTAGCCGGTTCATTAAACCGGAGGAAAAGTGGTAATTTTCGCCGGTTTTTCGATACAGGGAGAATATTTTATTTTTTATTATGTTATGCCTCAGTGGGCCAGTGGCATGTGCACTCGCCTGCCAAGAGTGAGGTCCAGGGTTCAATTCCCAGATCGAGCGTAAAAATGTTTATTAGTTGTTCCGAGCGGTGGTTCCACCCGCGATCCAATAGATGGCGGTAGTGTGAAAATGTTGTAGTTCACGCTTACGTTATTTTCCAGGATTTAGTTGGGTTGCGCTCATACATTTTGATAGGCATGGCACAATCTTCCTCATTATTAAAGTACTAAAGATTTGTGTTTGAGCTGATTTTCACTAATAATAAGTCAGGGACAGTATTTTTTTGATTATTGAGTTTAAGTCACTGGTTTTGGGTACGGCCAGATACTGGCACTCAGTCACTGGCACCAATTCCATCTATGTCGTAGTTATGCACTCATAATAAGCATAGCATACGTTTAGCTCTCCGCAGTGTATAACCAGCCTAAGTTCAAGTACTGAGTTTACACATACTGTGTATACGCATGTAGTACATTTGTAGCCAATTGTGTGTATAAGGCTAATACACATTATCTCGTAAAACTTGCGTATTTAGTAGGTACGAGTAATAACAACCTTTGAACTTTGACCACGACATTTAGTGGTCATAGTCAGCTAGCTGAAGCAATTTATGGTTAAGGGTGGTATCTTTTTCAGAAGGAAATGCCTGGGGTTTGACTATAAGGCCTGAAACTGCGTTAAGCGGGCACCCACATGTTTTCATACAAAAGTGCTACGTCCGTCCGCGCAACTTGTACGAAACCGCGCGGGCACCGGGTGCCCGCTCGTGACGGGGCCCGAGCGTGGACGCGCGACGATTGCCAGTCCGGGCGCCCGCTTAACGCAGTATCAGCCCTAAGCTCGATCGAATTCGTTCAAATTCATTCAACAATCAATTCACTGACCTGTCACAATCTTACAGATCTGCCGCCAAAACGTGAAATTTTGTACTGCGTACTGTTGCGCGGACCTTCATAAATACGCCTTTTACGCCTAAATTAAAATAAGGGTATGCGCTAACGATGCTGGTGATGACTGCTAGTGTAATTGTTTTTTATAGAACACAACTGAAGCACTCAGGGACGACCATTACATTGACACTTAACTGACGTAATTTTTCATACATTACATGTCAAACAGCGCCTGGGTGGTCTAGTGGTATGTGCACTCGCCTGCCAAAACTGAGGTCCCGGGTTCAATTCCCGGGTCGAGCGAAAACATGTTTCCTACTTTTCAAACATGGCTCGAGTTTGAGATCACCAACCCGCATTTGGCAAGCGTGGTGATTATGCCTAATCCTCCTCACTGTACTGATAACTTCAGTGAGATGAGAGGCCTTTGCCCAGTAGTGGGACATTACAGGCTAATACGTTTTTTTTTACATGTCAAAATCACATTAAATCTACTAAGGAAGCATTTATGTCTCTGAGTACAGTCGTCACTATACTGATAGAAAGCAAGCTTCGAACCTCAGCTTCGAACTTAGTTTTGGTCTAATTAACCGTATGTGAATTTGTCCTGTAATTTTTTATTCATTTATTTAAAGATTCAAAAGGAAATTGATCTTTTAAAAATATAAATTCGATAGAATTGGTTATTAGAGGTATTACACAATACCATAGCCATAATTGCATACGAATTTAGTACTATTACTTTACTTCATTACAAAAGTTCTAATTTCATACATTAGCTCGTTTAAACAAACAAACATCTTTTCTTTTGTTCCCATAATTTGTTACAGACCACGACTACATTTTGCTAGGCATGCTTCTACGCCATTGTCATTATAGGTCTTAGGCAGTGCAATGTAGATGATTCTATTTTAGTCCCACCGGTTAGTGACTAGAAAATCTAGAAAGGGTAACGCCCTGCGCCTAAGAATTTGAGATTGATTAAAGCTGTTTGTAACTTGATCTTCAATGTACAAGGAATAAACGTTTTTGAGAGAAGTTGGAAGGCCAAGCTTATCGAATGGTGATCGTTGAGCTCTTGGCAAATCTTTTTTTGATAATCTTAATCGGAGCGGAGCCAAGAGGTTTTTCTGTCTATATTTTACACTAAACTAGTTGAAGTTATTAGGACCAACACTGCGTTAAGCGTGCGCACGCCGCGGTTTCATACAAAAGTGAACCGTCGGGTGCGCCCGTCGCGTGCGGTGTCATACAAAAGTAAATACAAAAGTGTCAGTGTTAACCCTTATACATACACTAGCAGCGCCCCGCGGTTTTACCCGCGTTGTGCTCGTTCCCGTGAGAATTTCGGGAATTTTTTTTACATAAAAACCTACCTCTTGAATCACTTTACCTATTACAAAAAACCGCATCAAAATCCGTTGCGTAATTTTAAAGATTTAAGCATACAGACAAACAGACACGAAACAGAGACGACTTTATTTTATACTATGTAGTGATTACATGTCAAATCACTAATTTAATTACTACTAACGGAGCACTTGACTTCTCTGAGTACGCGCGTATGATATCCATTGGACAAATTAAGTACATATTTTTTTCTTACTGTACTTCGTTGACTGAGAAACGAATTCAAAAAAGTATTAGCATGTAATCAAAAACTGCCTTTGCCCAGCAGTGGGTCTGTCTTTATGTCCATTGATGAGATGAGTGCATCTCACCGGAGATTTCAGTACATTTTGGAGGTTTCGGCGTTAGTTATTTCAAGCCTAGGCCATGTCTGAAAAGTAAATAGGAAACATTATTGGTTTGACCCGAGAATTTAACACGGTACTCAAGTCTTATTAGGCGAAATGACATACCGATGGACTACCAAGGCGTTCTATGACTTTTATTCTTCTAAAATGTTGATTAAACCTTTTTTATTTGAACAAAGAAATCAATAATTAAAGTCGCGAGTTTGAACCACGCATTAAGTTTTGCAATTCAAAAAACGAGAAACCTCTAAGTTATCTTCGGAGAATGTTCAGCGCAGTTTTAATTCATTTAATTTTGGCATGCAACCGCACTGTAGTTCTTGCTTTACTTTTTTAGATTATTTTTGGTAATCGCACTTTATGATGTGCAATTTTGAAGAACTAAAATAATCTTTTGAAATGATTATTTTTACCGTTATTCAATATATATTTTTAAGAGAATTTAAAGTAGAAATAATTATTTTTTACCGTTATATTTTTCAAAACATTTTTTTTAGAGGAGAAAATATATTTTTTAAGACACTACTTGATTCTTGTAACTAAAGCAACATATTTTTTAAATATCCAAAGATGAAATAAAAATTAATTTTATTGAATTTCGAATAAAATACAAAATATTTACCAAACATGATAGTTAAGTATAGTTTATAGTGTAGTATTTTCCAGTGTTTTGCTCAGATTCTTAGAAGTTAATAGGATAGACAGGGGATCGTTAACTTTGAGTTAAGCCACGAATGATTACAGTATAGGCACCTAATGATTATGACAACTATTAGAGACTGAGCCGACTATAGTAGTCAGTAGACTGCCTTATTCGACTCGAGCATAACTGTCTTACTTCAATCAGTCCAAAACAGTTGTCAGTCTATCTATAATTTTATATAAGAGACAATTGTCTGTGACAGACAATAAAGTCATTTAAATGTCTTTTCTTAGTAGCGTTCGTGGCGTATAGATGTGATGTTAACTCATCGCTTTTGCTAAGCAGCTCGTGCTCGTGCAGCTCGACCTTTACTTGGATAGGTGGCCTATAGAGGCATTTCTATCTGAGCGCTACCGTGCTTCGAAGGGCACGTTAAATTGTCGGTCCTGTTGTTTCAATTGTCAGACCATTTTTGATGTTTTGAGGCGTTCTAAAAACTCCCGACACTATGTATTTTACAAGAACTTACTTTATTAAATGTCTTGTGTGTTTCAAACATGGCTCGAGTTTGAGATCACCAACCCGCATTTGGCAAGCGTGGTGATTACGCCTAATCCTCCTCACTGTACTGATATCTTCAGTGAGATGAGAGGCCTATGCCCAACAGTGGGACATTATAGGCTCATACTTTGTGTGTGTGCGTTTCTTCATAATATGTTGTAATAATAGACCAGTAGACTGTCTTATTACAGTCTTGACTAAAGTGCAGTCAGGTTCTTAATTCACTTAGTAACTACTACATAACCTGTAGCAATACTCAGTAACAACATTTGCAAACGATAAATTACAATCTTACGTAAAATATTTTCCATCAAATTATGAGAAAGTTAACATGTTTACTTGAAAAATATTATAGGAAGGAAAATTATTGGACGAGCTAAGTTCATTGATCCCATAACAACATTAACGTGCCCCTGTTTTCTAAAAATATTAATGGGGCTATTAAGTACTAGTTTTAAATATAATGTGTATTCTATCCTATCCTACTTACCTATAACTAGCGGCGCCCCGCGGTTTTACCCGCGTTGTGATCATTCCCGTGGAATTTTGGGATGAATAATAGTCTTTAACCTTCCCGTGAAATGTGGCTATCCATAACAAAAATAATCATTCAAATCCGACTGATGATTCCAGAAATGAACCCGAACATACAAACAAACAAACTTACTTTTACCTCTTTATAATATTAGTATAGATATGTCTATAGTCTATCTATGTACCTACTACGAGTATACATATTATAAAACAAAGTCTCCAGAAGCTGTCTGTCTTTCAGTAATAGATTTTCTCAAAAACTACTGAACGGATTTTCATGAAATTTTCACCAACTTATTGAGTGATTCAAGAGGAAGGTTTATGGCTACTTTTCATTCCAAAATTTCCACAGGAACAGGTACGATTGTGGACGATAGTAAAGGCGATTTACAGCGGCGCCCCCGCCAGGGTCAACTCATACTAGCGCAGAGTCGAAGAGACACGAATGCACCAGAATACATTTTCTCGAATGCACCGGAATAAACACATTTTGAAATAAGTATATTATTATCGGTAGGATAGCGATTTTCTAGTTTAAATCCGCGCAATCTAAAAACATTTTTATATCCATTAAAAACATCGTTGTTACTAAGTTTTAGCACGCACACTGTTTGTTTATCATAAGCGCACGTATGCGTACGCGCATCTAAAAGTTTGACTTGATATTTGTTTCCTTATCAGTTAAGATAATACGGAAATAATTTGTATGTTGTTAAATGATTTGTTTCATATTAGATGATATATATCGATTTGCACACGGCAATATACCAATTGACACGTTTGTTGTTCCGGTAAATTTGTCGGTCCTAAAGCGTATGACACACATAGTGTGGGTGCGGGCCGATTATGGATCGCATCCGATCCGCAGCGGGGTAGCCAGTGTGGCACCTTTCATATGAATACAAGGAATATAACGCCACGAAGCCCGCAACCGGCCCGCACTCGCACTATGAGTGTCTTGCACTTAGAAATAGCTTTGAATGGTTGTTTAAGAAATAGTTTTAAGACAGTAAGTCAATTATTTTTTATGTTTTCAGTTTAAAGAAGTTTACTTACACACGTGGCCGTAACAGCCCCCGTGGTCTTGTGGTTTGAGCGCTCGGCTCACGATCCGGAGGTTCCGGGTTCGATTCCCGGTGGGGACAATAGCTCACAAAAATGTCTTTGTGAGACTGCCCTCAGTTTGGTTAGGGCATTACAGGTTGAACCACCTGATTGCCCGAAAAGTAAGATGATTCCGTGCTTCAGAGGGCACGTTAAGCCGTCGGTTCCGGTTACTTTCTACGGATAGTAGTCGTTACATGAGCCATGTCAGAGGCCTTTGGCGGCTCAATAACTCTGACAACAGGATTGGTCATGGTGACCATCCACTCGATGAAGAAACTTACACACGGAAGAGCGAAGTACTTACTGAATCATAGGTTTACATATGATTGAAAGCCCGTTGGCACAGTGGCAGTGAGAGCGCTTACTGTGTCGGGGGTTGCGGGTTCGATTCCCGCCCGGAGTCAACAATATGTGCAGACATAGTTGTTGGCGACGACGTCTGGGTGTCAATTATATATTCTTATAAAGTATTTGTGTATGTATTATGTAGTAGTACCAGTTAATTAGATTCCATAACACAAGCTTAGAGCTTAATTTGGGTCTAATTAACCGTGTGTGAATTTGTCCAGGTATATTTATTTATTTATTGAGCCCTTAATACATAACATACTTTTCTTTACAATCTTATAAATTATTTTTATCATTAGCACGTGTTTAGACACGTGCCACAAGACGGTCTACTCCAAGTAATTCTAGTTCAATAAACGGAGCAATTACTTAATTAGTGCGGTAAAGTGCGGGGGCTTGGGCTTTCATTGTTTAGAGACTATTTATAAAATCGTTAATCCGTAGGTAGTTTATTGGTTGGTTTATAGGCGATTCCATTTGGTTCAAATGAGAGAACAAGCAACGAAGAATGGCGATTTTTGGAAAAACAACTTTGGAAATTAGCTATTTTACTATTATTAAAAAATCATACGATTTGCACTCATCACACTAAATGAAACGAGTCTGTATCGCGATAGGATATATATCGTATTTATTATTTGTTAACACGGGAACTTACGTACGACGGAGGTTACTGTTGAGCGTTCCTCAACACGCGTTCCGTAGTTTTTGCGTGAAAGAGTAACAAACATACATAACATACATACATCCATATATATATCCCAAATCAACTTTCGCATTTTTAATTTTACTAGATCTTAAACGTGACCAACTTAAAACTAAATCGCCTTCCAACATACACTATAATTACATATGACAACGGTACCCTGACGTGTCCTGTATGTGCTTGCACTTTTAGTGCAAAAATTGGGTACCTTAGTCATATAACGGCAAAACATCCCAACTAACCAAAATATCAGAGCCAAGTCACTGCAGCCGAAAACGGCTAGGTGGATATATTTATAGTAGGACGTACCAGACGTTTCGAGTGGATTACACCACTCGTGGTCACGGGATTACTCAGTCGGCGAAGCGACAGGATGAAAGGGTACCTATCCTAATGCGATACAGTACCGTATCGTTTAGCCTTATACTATTTTATTAGAATGTAGTGTGTTTATACAACCACCGACTACTTTAAGTGCCCTTCAAAGCACGGTAATAATAATAAACATACAAAAAAGTCTTCATTCCCATAGCCTTGTAATTTTTATTTCATTTCCAGCTCCTATTTTTGCAGCCTACTGCCTTTCACAGTAGGTAATAGGATCCCACTTCTTGTGGCATTGGCATACGCAGGATAGGATAGGAAAAGGTATAATAATAGGTATCAAAAATTTTTTTTAATTAAAACTGATTTATTGATTCTTAATACAAATTACATGCACACTGAGCTCATTACTTAATAGACAAATTAATATTACTAATACAAAATCTTAATTAAATACTTATTTTAACACACATTATTAATAATTAACTAAATTTAATAGCTACATTATATACATGTTCATTAACATGCAAAATATTTAAACTTATAATTAAACTAAGTACACAATAATAATAATACTTTTATGCCACTGCCATACACAAAAAAAACATCGAATTAATCCATAATGTCACAACGCTGTTGTCACAACGTTATTAAAATTTAACATAAAAAATAGTTACATTTTATTTTAATTAAAAATAGTTACATTTCTATCATTAAAAATAATAACACATATTTATGATTATTCTATTATTTATATTTTATTTTTATATTTATTATTATTTATATTTTATTTTACATCGATGAACAGCTTGGACATTTCTTCTAGTTGGTCTTTTTGATAAAATTTCATGAAAAATTGCTTTGTAAAATGTTTTGTGATATACATAGTATTCTGTAGACAGACTTTTGTTATTTTTTCTTCATTGTTTTTGTCAGAAGATACATTAAAATCATTTACTAATTTACAAAATCATTTAGTTTGTTTGATTACATGAATTTACAAAATTTAATTGGGGAGAATGGTTTTATGACTATTTTCTTTCCATTCGTTTTTAAAAGTCTTATTATAAAAAAATAAAATACTTGGGTAGATTAAAGATTCCTTACTTTTTGGGAACCAAAAATTCCAATTCTCTATTAGAAAAATCAACTTACATTAATACTCCCAATTCCTGGATTTTTTATACGAAAAAATCATTGAATCAGGTCCCTTTCTGAACCATTTAGATTATGAAACTTTACAGTATTTTTCAAAAGAAAGAAAAACAGATAATTATAACTAACTATTATTGTTTTAATACTGAACTCGATAATGATTTTAATAATAACAATTGCATTAGTATAAACACAATCCATGAAACATTTTTATTTTCTCGAACCCCATTGTTCGGGCTTCAATGGGAATCCAGAAATCTCGAGATGATATACAACTGTAACGTTAACGGCACATTTCTCATAAATTATATTCAACTAATGCAAAACAATCACAATAGGGTGGTAAATGTTAAGGAAATTCTATTCAGCAATAAAACAAGTAACGATCAAAATCAAACATTTACAAGAATCGATTTTGTCGCAAAAGGGAATACAGTGATTTATATTGGAATAAGAATCGCAATTGCAACAAAATCGAATGATTGTACTACATACAGTGATGGCAAAGAAAACTATGAAAAAAAGAAAAAATCAGCAGAAGAGAGGAAACATGAAGAAATGACGTACTGTAAAATTTCATAACCAAATTACCTTAACGACGACTTTCAAACGAAATCCTAATTTGATTTTTATACCAAAGAATTAGAATTCAGAGTTCCTTAAAACAATTTGCCGAACAGTTACAATCTTCTGACCCTAAAGTCTAACTAACAAGTATCACAGAACATTTGATTTTACTTTGTAAAATTTATAATACTTTGAATCTGCTCAAATCCATGGTTGGTATTGGACAGGATGGGATGTCGCATGGCGAGTGAAGATTACTGGAAGAAAAAGGCTTTTAGAATGTTAAGTTTGAAGTTTCAAATACCAATATATCAATTAAATGTATATTTAACAGAGAATTTTATGAAAGAATTAAGTGAATTCATGAATTTAAATGGTATGTCAGTTTTTTTATCTTAATATTTATCTGACTGCAATCGTGCCTCATTTTGGTTGTTTTCACAAAATCTTACGTCACGTCACGTAATAGTCACGTCATGACACGTTCACGAACATTTCACTAGTAGAAGAGAAGAGAAGAATATAATGCGACCTTACTGTAAATTATCAAGGGGGAAATGGGGAGCGTTTAAAAATATCAAGTTAAATGAGTTTTGCTTGTCAATATTGTTATGGTAAGAGACTACTTACTGAGGCAGATCAGCTCTCAGGAAAGCGTTAGGTGGCATCGACGTAAGTTCTACTCCATCTTTGTTGTCGCATATAATCCGTGCTAATGTAATTTTCTTTATTTCTTCTAATTGACCTGAAACCGTTTATGTTACTTTTAGAAGAAGAAAGAGATAGAAAATCTTTTAATTAATTTACCTAATTATACTTATTTAAATAATTGACATTTGTTTAGATTGCTGCGAGTTCGCGGGTGAGTTCAGTAAAAATCTTGACAAAACCTGCCGTACTCAGACGCGGCAATTTAATCAATCAACTAATTGACGTAATGTTTCATACATTACATCTAAAAAAAAACTTTTTAGGGTTTTCGCCGTTTATTTGATAAAAATAATAATAACGAAAACAGGTAGAAACTTGTTTAAGTACGGAACCCTCTGTGCGCGAGTCCGAATCGCACTTGACCGGTTTTTTAACCTCTCCTAATTCTCTTAGAACTTCTCTCTAAGACTTCTCTTAGAAAGGCGTTTAGACTAATTCCTAAAACTACAGCATACAAACACTCACTCTCAGTAAAAGCACCAGGATTGACATCCGGACCATGTTCATAATAATACCTATCACCAACTTTGAATCTTTTGAACTGTTCTGCTATAATATGAGCGAAAGTAGGACCAACGATGCCGCCGTCTACGTGTTCTTCAAGCAAGCCTCCTATCCAGAGGTCTATGTCTTCAACGGAGCTGTAGACACTGGACAGGCGTTTGCTGGCCTGCGGAAATAAAATTATGAGAGTTATTTTCACATTAGTAGAACACTTAATTGGATTAGAGAACGCACAATTTAGTTGTATCTAAGGTTGAAATGTATGAGAAGCTGAAGTGAGTAAGGAAGTGAGCAGGGAAGTGAGCAGGGAAGTGGGCAGTGAAGTGGGCAGGACGAAGACGTGGCATGAGAAGTATTGTGTTTACTCACTCGTCCTGCCCACTTCCCTGCTCACTTCGGCTGAATGTAAACGTAGTATTATTATTTTTTGCTAGTTTGTCGTTGCTGTTCCGTGGCAACTCCATAAAAATGTATTACAAGGTTTGATGATTGGAATAAACACGTCTCTAACTATACCTTATTACTCGTTAATATATTTTTCAACAAAATCAACAAAAGCTACTCACACTAGGTGGAAGTTCATCAAAACTGGTAAAAGGATACAATCCAACCAGTTTTCTGTACTCATTGTAAGAACGAATGCCGAAATCTCTTCCTCTTTGTATGTTTAGGGCAGCGAGATCCAAACCATAGGGGTTTCCACCGTGGAATAGGTATCGAGTTAGCTGAAAAATTATAAAAAATTGATAAAAATACATTACCTTTTAACCACAGTGTTTGTGGGGGAATTGATAGTAAATAAATCCTATCCACGGGTAACACCGCGGGGCGCACCTAGTAAATCTTCTTCTTCGTCGAGTGGATGGTTAACCTATTGGTCAGGTTAACCATCCACTCGATGTTAGAGTTATTGAGCCGCCAAAGGCCTCTGACATGGCTCAAAACATTAAAAATAAGTTAAGTGTATGTATATTCTTTATAGTGAAACGATTCAATAAGTAGCTAAAGTCGCAAATAGACTCGACAATATCACAGAAAACTTACTCCCACACTGACAAAAGGGTCAACTTTTTGCATAGGCTGCAGCGTCATCCCGTGGAGAAGTCTGTCCAGGTAATGACGTAGTCGCATCCTAGACGGCTGGAACATCACCTCCGGAATCGAAACCATTTCATACAGCGCACCGGATGTTGGATATGTAACACTGAAAATATATAGGCGAAGAAAGTTATAAAGTTAAAGTTATTAGGAGTGGTTCATAAAATTGTTGCTCTAATTAGTACAAACGATTATCAAAGAGCAAAAACATCCAAATTCAATACTTAACTTATTGATACTACTACTTACTTTCGAATACGTATTACTTACCGAATATTCCCATTGACAGTTGAATGTCCGAATCTCAGAGCAGCGCCAGAGAATTCGGTCAGAACAGAAGGATTAACAAGAGGATCGTATGATGAAGTATAACCAGTAGATGGGTAGAGGTCGAACTGATGCATGATTTGAGGACCTGAGGGCAATAAGAAACGTTATCCTAATTCGTATTGCCAGTGAGAACATTTTTCCCTTGGGTAACCAATTGTATGAGTTCAACCTTTTCGTTCAAACCTCGGAAAATATCTACAAATAAATAAATAGTATTAAATATACCCGGACAAATTCACTCACGGTTAATGAGACCCAAACTAAGCTCTAAGCTTGTTATAGGGAATCTAACTAACTGACACTACTACATATACATACACAAATACTTTATAAGAATATATAATTGACACCCAGACGTCGTCGCCAACAACTATGTCTTCACATATTGTTGTCTCCGGGCGGGAATCGAACCCGCAACCCCCGACACAGGGGGCGCTCTCACTGCCACTTTGGCAACGGGCTTGTCCAAATCTATAGACTGTTCGTAATAAAATCTATATAAATAAAAATGAATTGCTGTTCGTTAGTCTGCTTAAAACTCGAGAACGGCTGAACCGATTTGTCTAATTTTGGTCTTGAAATATTCATGAAAGTCCAGGGAAGGTTTAAACGGTAAGCATTGATTGAATAAATGCGGGTGAAACCGCAGGGCACAGCTAGTATATTATTAAAACTTGCATACTAACGTGGTTGGATCTAGTAGCTAATAATAATATATGAATGAACGATGAACGAATGAACGAAACGAATGAACGAATGAATGAACCCCGAACGAAATCGTAATTATCAAAGCCGTTTGTTGTACAATAAAATGTATAGTACCTACCATAAAAATGTGCATGTTTATAATGCAGTCATTAGTTGATATAATGATATCATTTCTTTCATTTAAAAATGGAGGTAGTTTTTTTATAGTAATGTAGGTAGGTACCTAAATCGTGTTATCGCTTTCACCGATAAAGCCACCCGTTGTACCATGTACGTTGTACCATGTTGCATTTTTTTGTATGTATTTGTTTGGTTTTCTATGTGTTGTATAAAGCGTTTAACATGATAAAGAAGTTATCGTTCTTTAGATATAAGTAACTAGCAGCGCCCCGCGGCTTTGTCCGCGTTGAGTCCGTTCCCGTAAGAATTTTCGAAAATCCTTTCTTAGTGTGCACTTACGTCACTTGAAGAACCTTCCAAACCTGCCAAATTTCATGTTTCTAGGTGTAGCGGTTGAGGCTGTGCGTTGATTATCAGTCAGTCAGTCAGTCAGGACTTTGAGTTTTATATATATAGATATTTTGAAAATAAGTAAGTTGTTTTTCTTCGCAGCTGCAGACTGCAGGTGAGGTTACACGTTTCTCTGAATCATATATCTTTAGGGCCTTATTCATAAACGCTTATTAGAGCACTTTAGCTATCAAATGGTTTGTCCCTTTCCGACTTACACTATTTGTCAAAGAGCGAAAGAGACAAAACACTTAATAACAATGTGCAACAACCAGCTTATTCATAAATAATCTCTAACTAAATTAGAGATTATTTATGAATAAGCTGGTTAATGTTTCAGATTTCAAGGCTCTACGTTTAGCTGTTTAAATTAGGTGTTGAATCTATTGTCAGGATGTCAGGAGTCTTATAGCATTAGATAGAATTCTTTGTCCTGATTGACTGACTGATATAGCGGAGTTTTTACGCCCGTGATTGTGGGAAGATAGCTGCAGATAAAAATTCGGTTATTCTCATTTTGAAGAACTCCAGATAAATTAAAAAATTATAAACGCAAAGTTTCGCGGGCAACCTACTAGTCTCTATTAAATTGATAGTGTAGATAAGGATCACTGCGTGCCACGGCTGCAGACCGTATTGTCTCCATACTTGGAATTCATTCTATTAAACAAAGAAAATAAAGACTGCAGTCTACATCTGCAGTCCGCAGCTGCAGCTTGCCGTTTGCAGTCTGTCCCTTACGAATTATACTGAAACTTACCCAGTAACATAGGAAGCCACTCATTGTAAACAATGTGTTGGAACATTGCCTGCAACAGCCTCCTAGTTTCCATATAGACAGTTTCTTCATCCCAACCAGGGTTCAATCTGGATAATGCCCTGGCCAAGCGGTTGTGTTCTCTTGTGAATATGATGTGAAAAGCCGTGAGTGATATGATTTGGTTTCCGTGGTCATCTCCTAAAATTTATATAAGAATATGATCAAATATTCTTGATGTATTTGCAGTTGCAAAACTAGACTTACGAGTACAGTTGTGTACTACAAAAATCAAATGCTTGATACAATGCAACTGGGTTTGTATTGCATTGCATTATGAATATTATGATCCAACCAAAACAGGGTACTAACTGAAATTAGTCATCAGTGTAGAATTAAATATCACATGTACTTCATTATGTTCTATGCGTATTTCTTTAATGATCTTACCAGATGCAAAACAAGCGCCTCTCTCATTCTTGGTCATGCAATCATTTTTCTCAGACAATGGAGGCAGCTCCCTGCCATAATCATTGAAAGTCTTCAGCAACCCTCCAGGAGCTCTCAAGGAGGCAACTTTTTTTAAGGTTTTGCCGTAAAGATGCGATAGATCTAGTAGGTGAGTAGCACCGTTCATCTAATTGAGAAGAAATAAAATATGACGTGTTCTTCATACAGTAAAAAAATTTAAACTATTAACTCGTAATGTTCCACTGCTGGGCAAAGACCTCTCATCTCACCGATGATATCAGTACAGGGAAGAGGATTAGATAATCATCGTATTTTTTCTTTCGTATGAAGGAAAATAGAAAGAGACAATTTAAATTAAAAGTTTAACCATGAAATATTGATCATTATCTTTAGCCTTTCTTATCTTCTCCTTTCCTATACTATCTTTCATCTCAATCTCTTTTCAAAGCATGTCAATTAATAAAATACTACACAAACTTACCTGTTTAGCATAACCAAGAGTGCAATCAGGAGAAGCAGCTAGTTGTGCCCTCACAAAATTCAGACAAGTTCTACCGTAATGTCCATAGAATTGATCTTCAGGGTCGACAAGGATTGGAGCACATGCCCAGTGGAGTAGTTCTGGTGGTAATGGAGTACCTTCTACCGTGCAGCATGATATTGCACTGTTGTTACCTGTAATCAGTATAATAGGTAAATCTATATCAAAACCCGAAAGTGATTATCAGTTCGTCAGATATCCTCGAACCAGGATCAAAGATAATATGTTCAACTTAGGTATGTTTTTACACGTGACCTCGGCAACAAACGCAAGTAGCAGGCAGCAGTGCTGTTGTAGTCGGACGGAAGCTTTCATAGAGATTCATATAAACCATTACTGATGCCTGCGGTCGGCATTTGCTGCCTGCTACTGCGGTCGCTATCGAAAACGTACCTTTATAAACCTTACCCAAAGTAAACATGATAGCAGCGCTGACGTCATGGGCTATGAATTGTCCAAACTGCATGAACAGCATGTTCTGATCTTCACTAGGGTTGCTCACGTCTGGTACTAGTACTGAGCTCACTGCACGCGCGCTTGGCAGAGGAAGACCTATTTTAGATGTCCTTAAAGCCCAGATTCCTGTATAAGAAGATAAACTTTGTTAGCTACACAAAAACTTTAGCTAGATGGAACTAAACATTCTACTTTAATATTAGTGGGATTCTAAAGTAACTGCGCTTCTCTTTCACGCTGTTTATGTTTGTCTGTTAGCTCTCTGAATGGATTTTGATGAGTGTAAATTGCATATACGAGTATATGTAAAATGTAGGTTAGAACATCTTTAGAAAAGTAACTCGTGTTAATTAGATCATAGATCAAAAGCCCTGTTTAACCTAAAACAAAAAAAAACATACCATCACTATAATCTGGAGGTAGAACTCTTTCAAAGCCAGTGTTCGTTGCGCCCCAACTAGGTGATTCTGGGTTGTTGCATTCGCCATTGAAGGTCCTGTAGGGGCTTGTTGGATTTGAGCAGGATATTGCAGGAGGGCAGTATGGACCTATAGAAAAAAGAACAGAAGGCAAAACACTGAAAATGATTTCTTGAATCAAGAAAAAAAAATAGGTTCAGTAAGCAAAATGAAATTAGTTTATTTGATTATAATAACATGGTAATTATAATGTTTATGCTCTGTGAAACTCATTAGAGTCAATTCCAGTCGGCATAGATCCGTGTGTTTTCCTAATTCTACTGTTAGACAAGCCCGTTGACACTGTGGCATGTGAGCGCGCTCACTGTGTTGGGGGTTTCGGGTTCGTTATCAAGTCTAGACAATAGTTGTTGGCGACGACGTCTGGGTATTAATTATAAAGTATTTGGGTATGTATATTTAGAAGTATCAGTTTATTAGATTACATTATACAAGCTTAGAGTTTAATTTGGGTCGAATTAACCGCGTGTGATTTTTTCCGGGTGATTTTTATATATTTTTAGACGTATTATACTATGCTATATAAGATACAATAACTTTGCTTTCTTACCTTCACCAGGGTCACTGATATCCAAAACCAGTTCATGATCGTCTATTGCTTGCCGATTCCTCAATTCTTGAGCTGCCAACAGATTCAAAAGCGCTCCTTTGCCTAGTTTAATTGCTTCATCATCCGCTGATTTGAAACTCTGTCGACAAAAAGTACTTATAGCTGATATTTACTCTCTCTCTGAATCTTGTACAATAGGGTGATTTAATATAATGTATCTCAAACTAGCAGCGTCCCGCGGTTTTACCCGCGTTGTGCTGGTTTCCGTTGGAATTGTGGGATGAAAAATAGAACCTTTATATTGATTGTGGCTATGCATTACTAAAAGAATTATTTAAATCGGATTGGCAGTTTATAAGATAAGCGCGCTTAGACAAACAAAATATCAAACCCTTCAGTTTTATTATATTAGTATTAATAGAAGATAGATAGAACTTTTGTTTGTTCATGCGTTGGAATATTTATAAGACATAACAAATTAGTGAACTTGTGTACTTTTAGCAATAACATTATGGTGTTAAAAATTAGTAAGTAAGTACCTTATTACTTTAGTCTAGTAGGTATAAAATATAAATATGTTAATGACTATTTAATCTCATTGTAAGTAGTTATCAACATTAATTATACATAATTTAATTACAAATGTAAGCACACCGTGCATAGGCAACAACAGTGTCTTAATTGTTGAGGTGGAGGGTTGATACTCTGAGATACAGGTTATCCCCAGTTCAGATGTCAACCCACCATAATCAAACATTGAACAAATTTAATACTACCGTCTTTTGTATGATTATGGTGAGAAATAAACGATTTATTAACTTGTGGCCAACAAGTACCAAGTGATAAAGTGTAGCAATGATTACACTATTTAAACTATCACGATATGAACACATTATAAACACTAATCTAGACGGGACTTAATCGCGAATAAAAACATTTAATTGAGTACCCTCGAGAACACGGCCGTTGCGACACGACCGAAACGTTGAGGTATGCATTAAATGTTTTTATTCGCGATTAAGTCCCGTCTAGATTAGTGTTTATAATGTAGCAATGATATACAATATTTCTTAACATATTTTTGCTTAAAGTTTTAATAATTTCGCTTAAAGTTCATATTTCTGCTTAAGTTATTTTATTATTATAAGATATGCATGTTGTGGAACCTAAAGTGCACCTAATCATTATTTTGTCGTAATTTTTATTTGTAAGTTTTATGTATCTTTCACTGGTTGTCTTTCAATAAATAAATAAGTATAAAACTTACAAGATGATGTCCGAAGTCAGGAGTTCCTTCTCCGACCACAGTGTTTCTAGAATGTTCCAGAAGGTTTTCCTCTTTTCTGGACCATTCTTTCCACTTGGTCATCGAAATGTTATGAGCGGTTTTTAGATCTAATCCTGATACTGATCTAAATTTCTTGTGTTTTCTGTCTGATTCGGCTAGAAATAAAATTAAAGAAGTATTTGTCCTTAATGACCCCGCAAGGTGGTCAACTGGGCCCGCCGAGCACTGACCCCACGGGCTAAGTTGACCATTTTTTTTCTTTAGTGGCGACTCGACCCAAGGGTCAACCCAGCCCGCTTACTTACCGCCTAAGAGTCAATTCAGCCCGCGGGCGTAGGTACTATTCGGTAGGTTAGGGTTATTTTTTTTTTTATCGACTGAACCTGTGGGCTGAGCAGGCCCTTATCGGTAAATAGTAGTCGTGTGATTAGTGTGGGTCGAGTCACCTATGAAAAAAACGGAGTGGGTAACTGAACCTGCGGGCTCAGTGCTCTGCGGGCCCAGTTGACCACCAAGCGAATGACCCACCGCTGGGCAAAGGCCTCTCCTCTCACTGAAAATGTCAGAACAGTGATGAGGATTAGGCTTGATGGGTAATGAAAGGACTTTTCAATTCATAACCTCAAAACGAACCTGCATGGTCACTTCCACTGTAACAACACACTCCAACATGTCCTGTGGCCTTCAAATGGCATTCAGGATACTGTGATCTAGGCCTAACGTGGCCTGGACAACTGACTTTTGGGACGCACTGGCCTTTACGAGGGCATTCATCACATGGTGGCGATGGATGAGTGTGGTCTGAAAAAAGGTGTTCTAAGACATGTAGGCATAAGGTCAATTATGCTGAGCGACGAATGAGCATACTTTCTTTTCCTTAGTATTTTATTTGCAGTACTAGATTGAATTCGGCGGATTGCAGTATTTTTTCCTAAATACAATTGCCATTGAGTCTTAATTAGCTTGAGCAAGAACTTAGTTTTATTTAAACAAGAACACGTGTACGTTTTTCTTCACGAATAGTTTAAAAAGATTCTATCTCCTTACCTGGTCTTCCTTCCCTAAAGCTTGTAAAAGACAAACCATAGGCGTCACTTATTTCTTCACTAAATGGCAAACTCAACAAAATTAAATAAATAAACGTTTGGATTTGATAACTAAAATATTTCATGATTTAAATTATTTAATTAAAAAAATTATGTGCTGTTACATTAGCACGGATTGTAAAAAGGAATGGATTATGAAAAAAATCATCTATTGAGAAAAAACAAAAGGAATGTGGGTAACATAAAAGTTTTAAAAGTGTTACTTTTAAAATACTCCTTAATATAAAACGTGAGCAAAGTGCAGATACAATATTGCTTAAAGATTTTTAAAAGGCGTTTCACGTTAATTTTCTTACCATTTTATTTTAATACTGATTTACTGGCTGACTTTAGACTTTTACGACTTGTAGTTGCTCTGCCCGACAATATTTTTCACACAGCGGGCTGAAGTAGCTTTGACATGACCGCAGAACGCAGAACTAATCCAGTTCATTGTCAAACAAGGCATTGTCAATTTTTTTCGTAATTAGGTGTGATTTTGATTGAGATCCGCACACCTCCGCACAGCTCCACACCGCTCCGCTCCGCTTCAATGGAAACACACCCTTAGGCTGCGTTTCCACCAGAGATGACCGAGGATGCGTAGCGAGGGATGTGTTTGTAACGAACCAATGGAATCGCTTCATTTATCTCGCCTCGGTCAGCACAGCTCTGGTGGAAACGGATCAGCTGAGCTAGATTTTTGTGCATACAAAACAAGCGAGGGATGTGTGCGAGGGATGTGTACGAGGGATGTGTGCAAGGGAGGTGTTGCGAGAGATGTGTGCGAACGGATGTGTTGCGTTACTCCGCTCCCACTACACCATACCCCCGTCGACACATTTCACAGCTTCGCAACGCATCCTCGTAGGCACATTTTCATCGCACAGCTTTGGTGGAAACCCCCACACATTTTCACAGCACAGCTAGACATCTTCGCACGACACATTTCCATCGCACGTCTCTGGTGGAAACGCAGCCTTAAAGATAACATGACAGTGACGGACAACAAATCTGTAAGACTTTCTGCCTTGTCCCTAGTATGCGCTTCTTCAAAATTTCCGTAGACTGTCTAAATACAGTCTTAATATTACGTATAGTTGACATATGACCTTGCTTAATCTATATCTATACTAAGGCTGCGTTTCCACCAGAGATGTGCGATGGAAATGTGTCGTGCGAAGATGTCTAGCTGTGCTGTGAAAATGTGTGGGGGTTTCCACCAAAGCTGTGCGATGAAAATGTGCCTACGAGGATGCGTTGCGAAGCTGTGAAATGTGTCGACGGGGGTATGGTGTAGTGGGAGCGGAGTAACGCAACACATCCGTTCGCACACATCTCTCGCAACACCTCCCTTGCACACATCCCTCGTACACATCCCTCGCACACATCCCTCGCTTGTTTTGTATGCACAAAAATCTAGCTCCGCTGATCCGTTTCCACCAGAGCTGTGCTGACCGAGGCGAGGTAAATGAAGCGATTCCATTGGTTCGTTACAAACACATCCCTCGCTACGCATCCGCGGTCATCTCTGGTGGAAACGCAGCCTAATATTATAAAGCTGAAGAGTTTGTTTTGTTTGTTTGTTTGTTTGTTTAAACGCGCTAATCTCAGAAACTACTGAACCGATTTGAATAATTCTTTCACTGTTAGATAGTCTATTTATCGAGGAAGGCTATAGGCTACATTTTATCCCGGATTTCTTACGGGAACGGGCACAACGCGGGTAAAACCGCGGGGCGCTGCTAGTGTACTTATGTAATGCACGAATCCAACGTAACCAACTGTTAAAATGATAAAATAAAGTACTTAAATTGATCATTAAAGGAAAGAAGTAAAATGCATAATTATAATTATTTTAACACTAGCGATCCATCCTTGCTTCGCATTCAGGTTTGCCCCTATCACGAGCGTGTCCCATGACTTGGAGAAACACTACTAATACTAATATTAATACTTATACATACTTTACTTACTTAATATTATAAATGCGAAAGTTTGTGAGGATGGATGTACATATGTATGGATGTATGTTTGTTGCTCTCTCTCACGCAAAAAATACTTGACGGATTTGGATGACACTTTACAGTAATATAGGTTATACATCAGAATTACACATGGTATACATTTTATCCAGAATTTTCTGCGGGAACGGGTACAACGGGGGTAACACCGCGGGGTACGGCTAGTTGACTGTAATAAAATAATAAGTAAAAAAAATAATTTCGAGTAGTGTTTTGGTACCTTTTAAAGAGAATACAGTTTTGGAGAGTTTTTATACCCTATGTCATGCATGACCTATGTGAAGTTGAAAACTGAGTTTGCGATATTATAATTTAGTTAGTACCATTCGATTGTACCCCAAATGTACCCAAATGTATCGTATTTGAAATCGTTTGTACCCTGACAGAAAATAAAAAATAATCAAAAAAATAAAATAAAATAAATCAATTTTACCATATGTGAAACTGGTTGTATCAACTTAAAAATCGTTTGTTCTTAAAGATAAACAATATGTCAAAAGGTACAAACGGGTATACACCATCTCCTGACCAGAACGACCGGGTACAAACGCCCTGAATCCAACCCAACTCGCCAAAGAGTTGAAAAAAAAACCTTTTTGTTTAAATCGATTGTACCATTAATGAAACCGATTGTACCAACTTAAAAATCGTTTGTACCTCGAGGCAAACAATATGGCAAGAGGTACAAATGGGTACAAACGATCTCTTGACCAGAACGAGCGGGTACAAACGCCCTGAATCCAACCCAACTCGCCAAAGAGTTTTGTATCACGACAAAGCTCTAAAGCCTGAAAAGTATATCCTTACTTGATGATCCTGAGGTAAATTTTGTATTGTTGATCGAAGGTCTGAATTTCTTCCGGGATCCGTTGTAATGTGAACACTCTGTCCGGTGTCCGGTTTCCGGCAGATTTGCCGGTCCGGCGTAGTGGGAACGGGTACATTCTCTTTTGGTGTAGTTGTTTATTAACAAGTTGATTTAAGGATTGGATCCTGTGATTATACTCGTATAGTGGCTTTACTTCTAAGACAACCGCCCTTATCTCGTCATCTTTCTTGCAAGACTTGCATTGACTTTGTACACTGTACGAAGGTTTCTCCTTAAGCAAATATTTTACCAAATTGCTGACATTTGTCATACAATCTAAGACCCCATCTGACATGTTTACTTACAATCTGGTGCATTATTTCAGCCCTTGTCTTGTAATTTCTTATAGTACAGCCCGACTTATCGAGCTGTTTGATAAATGTGAAGTAATTATTTGTCAAAGACGTAATATAGTCCTGATAAGAGGCCCAGTCCCGATAGGCCACGAGTATCGATTGCGATATCGAATCGATGGGGCATGTGTTGCGCATTATGATGTTTTTATTTTGCAGTTTTACAGGCCCGAGGTGCAAACCGTTTTTTAAAAATGGTATGGTAGAGGTTACTTTCTTTGGCCGTTCATGGTGATGTTTAATATCGGGACATGGGCGCAAATATTTACCTCGTCTTTTTTGGCTCTTGCTTTCCCAAATGTCCAATTGATTTAGATGCTCATTTGATTTTTCTATGAATTTAACTTCGCTTTCATTCCATTCTACATCATTTTCTTTGCCGTTAGTTAACTTTTCCTGTGTATTTGCATTATAATTGCCTTCCTAGACGAGATTGCCTTCACATAACCTGACCTCACTCCATATCATCGTTAGCGACACCCTGATCATTTTCAATAATTTCGTCAACATATTTTAATTTCCTTTTTGTTCTACGAGTTTGCAACGAATCACTCTCATGTAATGTGTGGAGGATTTTCGTAGTTCCTGCTATAGATCTAATATGCATTACTAAGAATTTATCTACTCTGATGGGTGTTTTTTGTTTAAAAACTAATTGTTTGACCTCCCGAAAATATTCCTCGCTGTAAGATGATGTTGCAACTACCGAATCGTGCTGTTCCATAAGGGCCGTCCATAAAAGGAAAAGTTTGCCTAATCTTATAAAATTTACAGCAAAACCGGGACAGTGAAAAGGATTTGGTCGAACACCATCAACTACACGGGATTTACACTCAACAAAGAGATTATTGATAAATTCGGATCCAGTGATGCAGTTTTCCTGACTCTCATGCTCATCATCATGCCCATGCTCATTAATATCTTCATTTTCAGCTTCATTATATTCGGTCTCAATTTCATAACAGAGGGCATCGCTTTTAATAGCTTCCATAAGGCGTAACTGAGCGGCAACACAGCTACCACTTTCCTCACTCTTTATGACTTCCGTATCTGACATTGCAATGAGCAGAATGTCGCAAAATACATATCTGAAATTAAGGTTGCATTTAGTTAAAAGCCTGACACATCTCACAAAAAAATCTTTAACGCTGAAATGTTTATCTTTGAAACATTTCCATCGACAAACGAATTTTTGCATATTTTTTAGGGGACTCTAGCCATTTTATGCAATTGTCAATATACACACTTAATGAGCACTCACAAAAAGCCATACAAACGGCATTCAGCAAAGCTAAAGAACAATCCGTTACCACTTTATTGGGGGTATGTACACCAGAACGACGCCACTCTTTTAACCAGTAGGAAAGAAAATTTGCGTCATGCTTTTCGGAAATAGCTTGACACACAGGTAATATTTTGCCATGAAAGGGCACTACTGCTTGGTATAAAAATATACTGCGATTTGTACCATCTGGTCTTTTAATTCAGCTAATTAGGGAACCTGTAGCGTCAATTGATATTGAACCAATTTCACATTGTTTACATTTAAAAGTTGTCTTGTACAAAAACATTTGTTCCGCGCTCCAGTAAAAAGTGTAAAATTTATTTAAACATAATATTTCTTTTAAAAATCCTGTAAATTCTGGTTCATATTTCATTTTCTCGACGGAACGGATGGGATCAGACACATTGGTGAGCCCCAATTGACTATCATTTTCTAATTGTTTGGCTTTCCGTAATACGTCCTCCGTATATAAGTTTGCATGCTCGATAGCGCCAAATATCATACTTTTATTGGCTTCTTTTCTACGCCAAACATAGACACCATCGGCTTGCAAGTCTTTTACTACAGCCATCCTTTCTGACCCTGGTAAAAATTGTTTTTGTTTATGAAATACATTAGAAGTGTCGAATGTAGATACATACGTGTATCTGAATACAGTTTGATAATTTTATTGTTGAAATGTAAATGTGGATAACGTTGAGCCACTCCATAGCAATGGAATTGTGTATTCAAATTTTGTTGAAAATATGTAAATTTTTATGTTGGAAAAAAAAGAAGTAAGTAGCTTATCACACCAACCACATATTATTATTTAGTACATTGTGAAGCGAACATTCGCGACCCAAACGTCGGCAGTGAAATACGCTGAAAAAGTGATAAATAAATATTAATTTATAAAAATTATTATTCCTATGATGACATAAAAATAAGTAATTTTGTCATTAGTACTTTGACACTGATTTTATATACCTATTAATTATTTAGTTTTAATATTTGAAATAAAGATTTTGTAAATAATTTTGAAAAAATGGTGGTAAAATTAGATAAAGTGTCTTTTGAGGAAGCGTTAAATATGACAGGTGAGATTAAAAATATGTTATACTAGCAGCGTCCCTCGGTTTTACCCGCGTTGTTTCCGAACCCGTGGCAATTTCGGGATGTAAAGTGGCCAATAACCTTCCCGTTGAATGTGGCTATCTATTACAAAAATAATTATTCAAATCGAACTGATAATTCCTGAGATTACCTTGAACATACGAACAAACAAAATTAAAAAAAAATACCTCTTTATAATATTAATTAATATAGTAGATAATCTGATTTATCTCATACTCTGCTATAGTATATTTTGCTTTACCATAGATTCTGCTTTTTGCTCCATAATTTAAAAACAAAATATATGAGACTCCTGGAATAGATATGAAGGTCAGTCCATTCAAGTTGAGTCTCGAAGTCTTCTCAAGTAGTCATCCAAATCGTTTCAGTCCAACTACTTAGTTTGCATTTTCATACTCGTCACTAATTGTATGACGGTCAAACCATTTGTTTCCGTCGTTTATTTTTCTTTTGTTAATTGGTGAATATATAATATACATATGGCTAATATCAAGTTGACTTTAGTTATGTAGATTAATCACTACATAGAATAAAACAAAGTCGCTTTCCGCTGTCTGTCTATCCCTATGCATCTTTAAAACAACGCAACGGATTTTGACGCGGTTTTTTTTAATAGATAGAGTGATTCAAGATGAAGGTTTATATGTATAAAAAATCCCAAAATTCCCCTGGGAACGAGCACAACGCGGGTAAAACCACGGGGCGCTGCTAATAATAAAAGAAGTATTTAAAGAAGTACTATGTGCAAATGAACATTAACAAAATTATGAATAATTTTATTACCATCTAATAAAGCTGAAAAGTTTGTTTTTCTGTTGGTTTGAAAGTACAATATTATGGAGCAGAAAGCAGAATCTATGGTAAAGCAAAGTACATTGGAGTATGAAGCTTATAACAGATTATCTATATTAAGATTATATAAAATTTGTTAAAAAAAAAATGTTATTTTTTGTTTGTTTGTTCGGACTAATCTCAGGAACTACCAACCTGATGTGAATAATTCTTTTTGTAATGGATAACCACTTTCAACGGGTAGGTTATAGGCTATTTGGCATCCCAAAATTCCCACGCAAACGGGCACACCGCGGGTAAAACCGCGGAGTGCTGTTAGTGTATAAGAGATATTAGGTATATCTCAAACATTTGCATCATTATCATTTATGCCTACGGAAAATTATTTGGTTGTATACGAGCAATTATTTCTACTGAAAATAAAATTATCTTATTCGTTTTATAATGTAAAATGTACGTAGTACGTTGTTTAATGATTTGAATTTGAAAATATTTTTATTACATTTTGGATGCAAGGTTAACGCAAAAAAATAAATGCTAGAGGTAGAATTATTAATCCTTGGCCTTGAGAGAATATACAAGTATTTTATCCTTAGCATTATCCGCGTTATTAATAAATGGGGTGTAACTAAAACAATGTAAAACTGTATTTTGTCTCTTTTGCTCTCCGGAAAATTGCGTATGTCAGAAAGTGACAAACCATGTGATAGCTAGCGTTTATTAATAAGGCCTCTTGAGTCTAAGTTCCTGATACTCTTAAGAGTTTCATGCAGAAATATCATAGGGATTTGCTAGTCAATTGACTTTGTACTCTTTTAATTATTACAGGTTTCGGTAAATTCAACTATTTGGCCTTCATGTTATGCAGCACGATAATAATGGGCCAGTTTTTTGAGCTGATGTCTGTTTCGTACCTCGTTCCTGGCAGCCAATGTGAACTCAACACTACAAGTGCTCAGCAAGGAATTATTGCAGGAATACCGCTCGTGGGTAAGGAACTTGTTAAAGCTGCTAGAGAGCGTTGTCATTGTAGCTGAGCTGTGATCAACTGACCAATCAGAATGCATTATGATTTTGACAATGTCAATGCGTTGTTTGACAATTTGAGTTTGACAATGATTGGTGAATCGTGCTCCGTTCCACATTAATCGCATCCTAAATCTGGGAATATCGAGCCATTAAGTAACTGAAATTGGAAGTGATGGATTCAATGATAGGCAAGCTATGTCACTAAGGGCGACACTGCGTTAAGCGTGCGCACGCCGCGGTTCCATACAAAAGTGAACCGTCGCGGGCGCCCGTCGCGTGCGGTGTCATTACAAAAGGGAACCGACGCCTGCGCCCGTCGCATGCGACGGGCGCACGCTTAACGCAGTGTTGACCCTTACATTCTTTGCCAAGTTCACTGTTTTTGCTTTTGTTATCCACGAGTCATATGAAATGGAGAATAGCAATGTGACAAAGCTTTCATAGCAACGGCTGACCAATCACAACAGACTTAGCACAGCAACGTATTATAGCAAAAAAGTTACTCTTCCTAAGACATTGTATCTTTTTCCAGGAGTGATCATAACGTCTCATTTTTGGGGATATTTAGCTGATACTAAAGGCCGTCGGTTTATTCTTTGTATTTCCAATATCATGGCATTTACAGCCGGCGCCCTGGCTACAATATCCCCCAATTGGATTGTACTCAGTGTATTCAAATTTTTATCTTCGGCCGCGTAAGTATATTGGATAATTTTGAGAAATATTGTACATGCTATCTATATGTAGTTTGATACATGGCCTACATAGCTACCTAATACTCGTATGACGTCACAACCACTAGGACGAACATTACATTGTCGGTCCGGGTTGTTTTAATCAATAGGGGATTTAAAGACTCCGACACTAAGGTTGGCCACTAACCTACTTGAACCTATTTTACCACTAGATAACCATCTTCTTGCAGGGGCTTCCTTTACTCAGGGGTTGAAAAACGCTTTTTGACTTAAACTTTATTTCAGATGAACTGGTATTCTATTCATGTATACTTTTTCAGAGCATCCAGTGGCACCGCAGTATCTATGACACTTTTAAGTGAAACGACTCCGATGAAAAATAGGAGTACCTTTATTCTGCTCACCACTTCAGCCTATATGCTGGCTTATGGCATAATGGCAGGTAAAAATGGATTAAAGTTTGACTCAACTCTTCTTTATGGGGCACCTTTAGTTTATAGGTTCTATTGACCAAGGAATATTGGAAGTGGATTTTCCTGTTTTGAGGTTTATCTATCTTTAAGCTGAATAGTTTAATAGTATTTTTTTCTGTGTGTTTGATCGTGATCTCAGTAATTACAAATCAGATTTCAATGATTCTGGATAGTCCTATGCAACGGCAAGGTCGTGGACTATTTTTCATCCTAAAATGCTCACGGTGCAACAAAACTGCGAGGCGCTGCTTTACTGCGCTAAGCAGCATTTGTCGAGCAATAAACAAATTCTTCTTCATCTAGTGGATGGTCAACCTAACCAACCCTGGTGTCAGAGTTATTGAGCCGCCAAAGGCCTCTGACATGGCTCATGTAACGACTACTATCCGTAGAAAGTAGTCGGGACCGACGGCTTAACGTGCCCTCTGAAGCACAAACAAATGATAAACAATTACAAATAATAAACCATAACAAATAATAAACAATAACAAATAATGTGTTTCAGTAATTGCAGCTCCAGTCTTGGCTCTCAAGTTTTCATACCCTGTCCCTTATTTAAAAATCGAATTCAACGCATGGCGGCTTCTGAACATCATATTTGCTTCGCCTACGGCTCTTGGGGCATTAGGAGTGATTTGCACTTATGAGAGCCCTAAGTATTTATTGAGTGTTAGAAAGCATAAAGAAGCACTCGAAGTCCTCAGAGGAATATTTCGCATTAACAGTGGAAAGGATGCTGATTTGTACAGAGTGAGTATCGCAATTGGTTAAAAAAATTAGTACATTTTCAAAAAAATGTATAAGTACGTGAAATAATAAGTATTTAAAATGTGAAATAAAATACCATGTGACACGACCACAGAACACATACACCTAACAAATGTGCTCACGAATGAACAATTTTCCTTTAAAGACGTTCTTACTCTTATTGAATACTAGCAGCGCCCCGCGGTTTTACCCGCGTTGTGCCCGTTCCCGTGGGAATTTCGGGATAAAATGTAGCCTATAGCCTTCCTCGATAAATAGACTATCTAACAGTGAAAGAATTATTCAAATCGGTTCAGTAGTTTCTGAGATTAGCGCGTTTAAACAAACAAACAAACAAACAAACAAAACAAACTCTTCAGCTTTATAATATTAGTATAGATGCTAGCCTTGTCTTTTGTTTAGGCTCTGCCAAAGGTTAGAGCAGGATCGTTATAGTTTTTAACTGTTAATTATGCAAAAATTCTACCCTCTGTCCCAAAATCCTGGTTCAGGCGTCGTGCCAGACGCGCCATTTTTAAAGGACGCCTGATTCAGGCGTCGTGCCAGAGGAGAGGATATTAATGTAAAGTTTCATAAAAATCCCTAGTGTAGTTTTTGCGTGAAAGAGTAACAGACATAGATACATACATCCATCCTCACAAACGTTCGAATTAATAATATTAGTAGGATAGTATTACCATAACGCCTCGGTGGTCTAGTGGTATGTGCACTCGCCTGCCAAGACTGAGGTCCCGGGTTCAATTCCCAGGTCGAGCGAAAACATGTTTCCTACTTTTCGAACATGGCTCGGGTTTGAGATCACCAACCCGCATTAGGCAAGCGTGGTGATTACGCCTGAAACCTCCTCACTGTACTGATATCTTCAGTGAGACGAGAGGCCTTTGCCCAACAGTGGGACATTACAGGCTAATACACATACACATAGTATTACCATGTTTAACTGCTGCAGGGAAAACTAAATTGGAAACATGCTTTTGAATTGAAACTACGTTTACGGATACACTTCGCTTTTATTTTACACTAGCAGCGCCCCGCGGTTTTACCCGCGTTGTACCCGTTCCCGTGGGAATTTCGGAAATTTTTAAACATATAAACCTTCCTCTTGAATCACTCTACCTATTACAAAAAACCGCATCAAAATCCGTTGCGTAATTTTAAAGATTTAAGCATACAGACAGACAAACAGACGACAAACAGACGCGACTTTGTTTTAGACTATGTAATGATTTTATCTGACGTTCCGGCCTCAATTCAAAATGAGTAGTGTTTGCTTATACTTAAGAAACCAGTATGGAAACATGCAATTTTTTAATGCGGTTTTCTTATTTTTTTTAGGTAAATTCCATAATTCTTGAAGAGTCCGCTGCCACGACCGCCACCACTGGGTTCTGGACATCAATCAAAGCTCAAACATTACCTATGTTCAAGCCACCTCTACTCAAGCATTCACTAACATTGACTGTTCTATTCGTCAGCGTCTATATTTGGTAAACACTTGTTTTTATTATCATTTTTGTATGACGGTTTTGTATGAAACCGCGCGAGCGCCCGCACGACGGGGCCCGCGCAACGCAGTTTCAGACCTAAGGGTCTGGTCAATTAAGACGCATTTAGTCAACGCACGTAGCTGGACGACTGGAACCGCCTAATTTGAAGTACTCCATATTGTAGATAACAATATATTTTGCAAACGTCACATTTACTTTTGTTGCCTGTCACTTAGAAGTTTGAATATCGATAATAAAGCCAGATTTACATTACGAAACTAGTGGCATGAAATTAGATTTACAACACTAATTACTTTCGTGACATTAAAGTGGTTTCGTGCTATGCGCATATTTTTTGTGAAACTAATGTCATGCAACTAGTTTAATCATGTAAATGCGACGTGAAACTAGTGTCGCGACAGCATTTCAGAGACAGCAGCAGCTTTGATATTGATCAGTTTCACGAAATTAGTTTCATCATGCATGACACTAGTTTCGTAATATAAATCCCGCTTTATGTTTTCGTCTCTGCCCCACTTTCAACCGATCGATCAGTTAACCTTAATCCAAGTTCATGAGGTAAACATAGATCATAATTTCTAAAACCGAGTTCAATTGATCGTTGTGCGAGATAGAAACAGTCAATTTAGACCGAAATAAGTAGATAATGAATAGTACAGTTAAGAACGCATGTTCTATTAAAGTAGGGTATCATGTTAACCGTCACGAAACACATTAAATACTCATAAACAAGACCTTAACGATACAACGTAATTTTTTTATTATTTCGATACCTTTAAAAAAAATATAAATCACATCTGTTTTCTAGAACGTGAAAATTTGTCCACTGCAGAAACAATTTTGGGTTAGTTACCTAATTTCATTAAGAATGAAACAAAGTAGGTACTGTTCTGGACATTCATGACAAGTTGTTTACGTTCTAAATTATCAGTTTCTTTTTCGAAAACTGTTCTGTTAGTTAGGTTAGGTATCATCAAAGGGGACTTGACTTTCTGTGCGATCGAATTTAAACTAAATCAAATCGGTTAAAAATAATCCCAAAACCAGGGTCGGTCAAAACGAAGATATTTTAGTCACACAATCAACATTAGGGCCAAATTTGCGTTAAGCGTGCGCCCGTCGCGGTTTTGTACAATAGTGAACCGTCACGGGCGCACGCGACGGGCGCACGTGACGGGCCACGCGGCGGGCGTTTCGGCAGTTTCGGCCCTTAGTGTAGGGCCACATCTGCGGAACGTACGGCGCCGAACCTTCCGCTAAATACGCTCGTAGTGTATTTCAAGTTATCTATGACACATCAGTACGCGGCGTAATTTCGAGTGATGTGTCATAGAGCGGAAGGTTCGGCGCCGTACGTTCCGCAGATGTGGCGCTACACTTAAGTTGCTTCAGCTGAACTACTATGAATTTTTTTACTATGGTATCTTTCAGTTAGCCAGTTACATCTTTTGTATTGGTCTTAATGTTACCTTTCTTCTTCGACACACAATCCATTGAATTCATCACGTGTTCCTACTCGTAATTTTTTGGTAAAGCGTCCTCAAAATTAGCGCGTGAAAATGCACGTGTTTTTACAATAACGCCATTATTTTTTCCGTCAGTTAGTTAGACGGTTCTATATTGTGTTAATACAAGTTATTACTGCCCCATTATAGTTTATGAAAGCCTGGTATATCCATTTACATTAAAAATTAATTGTTTACCTCAATACCACAGACTTGCTTAAACCTAATATGGACGCCGTCGGACCGACGAACACGTTGTCATTTGTTTATTGTTCGAGCGATTGGTCATGTTAGTACTTCTATGAATGGACAGTTGGAAATACAGACGTCAATCGTCTGTTGTTTAATACCAAGGATAATGTTATGTTAGTCTGTAGTATCATATTTATTGATTTACAAAAAGACAAACAGAACTTTTTATTAATTAATTACGTATTAATCACTACATAGTATAAAACAAGTCGCATTCCGCTGTCTGTCTGTCCCTATGTATGCTTAGATCTTTAAAACTACGCAACGGATTCTGATGTGTTTTTTTAAAATAGGTAGAGTGATTCAAGAGGAAGGTTTATATGTATAAAAATTTCCGAAATTCCCACGGGAATGGGCACAACGCGGGTAAAACCAAGGGCGCTGCTAGTTAATCATAAAATTTTGTTTTCCAGTGTCAATCCTTTAATGGTGTGGCTGCCATTTATGGTAAATGCCTTCATAATGTCAGTGGAGAATGGCGACGGCGGTATCACCCTGTGTGAGATGATCAACTGGTCTCAAAACGCAACCAGAGTGACCAACTCAACAGCTGCAATTGAGGTTTGTTCATATATGAAAACGTAGTAGTAGTAGTAGTATTAGCCCGTAATGTCCCACTGCTGGGCAAAGGCCTCTCATCTCACTGAAGATATCAGTACAGTGAGGATGATTAGGCGTAATCACCACACTTACTTAATGTAAAATATACAAAAGCTAACATTGAATGTCATTTAAAATAGATGATAAACACAGTTCTACTCAATATTGTTATGAGCAAGACGCATACTACATACTCTGAATGTACATACATACTCTAATCTAATAGCATTTATATGTCTTCATGTTACAGGCTTCTCAATGCACAATGAACCAAAACGCCATGACACTTGTGTGTATAGTATGCTTGTTGATTAGTGCTATGAACCTTATAACCAGTTCCATCATGCGATGTACGGGCAGGAAAATGTTCTTTATTGGAATACAAGTAAGTGTTATATAATACTAGCTGTGCCCCGCGAGTCCCCGTTCCCGTGGGACTTCAGGCAATTTTTTAATTTTTTCTCTCCGTAAGAACCATCCTCGTACTTCAAGGGATATTATAAAAAAATAGAGAAATCGGTTTAGCTGCTCTCGAGATTTGCGCTAAACAACACATCCATTAATTTTTATATTATAGATTTATGTGTACAGGTAGTATAGACATGGATGATGGAACTTGGATGAAAGATAGGATTTTGACTGATTTGATTATAGCTCGAGAATTAACTTGACAGTCAATAAACTATAGTTTCCATTCAAAACTAGCAGCGCCCCGCAGTTTTACTCGCGTTGTGTCGTTGCCGGGAATTTCGGGGTGAAAAATAGATTAAAATCTTCCCGTTGAATCTGGCTAGCCATTGCTAAAAGATTTTTTTCAAATCGGGTAAGTAGTTTCTGAGATAGGTGCGTTCAAACAAAGAAAAAATCAATCAAGTCATCAGCTTTATAACAATCACAAGCTAATGCAGCAAACGTTGTTTTGCCATATAAAAAATATGGGGTGGACTACCCATTTAGGGGGATGAAAAAGAGAATTTGTCCGATTGTCAGACCTAACTGATGCACACAAATTTCATGAGAATCGGTCAAGCGGTTTCGGAGGAGTGTAACTACAAACACCGCGACACGAGAATTTTATATATTAGATTAGTATTTCAACTGCATAAAATGCCTTTTTTGTCAATTTTCAGGTACTAACAACTGTAACATTTTTGACTCTGAACTTTGGAAGAATTTGGGCTCTCAGCGCAGTCGGATTTTTGGTGTGCCTCATGGGATCTATTAACTTTGGGTCACTTAGTTCATTCTGTGTTGACATCTATCCTACGAATATCAGGTAAGAAAATCATAAATAGATGTATCACTACATAGTATAAAATAAAGTCGTCTCTTTTTCGTGTCTGTCTGTTTGTCTGTCTGTATGCTTAAATCTTTAAAATTACGCAACGGATTTTGATGCGGTTTTTTGTAATAGGTAGAGTGATTCAAGAGGAAGGTTTTTATGTAAAAAAAATCCCGAAATTCCCACGGGAACGGGCACAACGCGGGTAAAACCGCGGGGCGCTGCTAGTTATAAATATAGAGTAGTATAAATAATTTAAATTGATGGAAAGATAATGTTTTACCATTAATTACTTAGCAATATCAAATTATATATTTTAAAATAACAGACGGTTTTTTACTCCATCATAATATAATGTTACCCACAAGAGCGAAGTGCTGTCTCTATTTCGTGATCTTAATATAGAAGTTTTTTTTTTCGGAAATGATCGTGGTTACATTTTATAATGCCACTATGTCCGGAAGAGGTTAAATAAGAAATGATCCCCAATTAAATAAAAATAATAATACCCGGACAAATTCACTCACGGTTAATTAGAACCAAATTAAGCTCTAAGCTTGTAAAATGGAATGTTCCATTAAAGACGCTTCAACGGAATTTATTATAGTATGTACCTGTTTTTGATCAATTTTTAATTCTTTTTGGATTTTAGAGCAATGGCATTCTGCATTACACTTATGTTCGGTCGTGGCAGCGCTGTCATTGGTATCAATCTCATGAAGAAACTCATTGATACCGACTGCGAATCATGTTTCTATATCTTCGGAGCTATAAGCTTAAGTGAGTATACCACCCCGCGGTTTTACCCCCGTTGCCGTGAGAATTTTGGAATGAAAACAACAAATAAACTTCCCGTTGGATGTGCCTATCTAATACAAAAATACTAATTCAAATCGGATTAAGTCTCTGAGATTAGTAATGGATTGCAATAGATAGACATGCATTTACATGCGAAAACATAATCAATGGTATTTTAGATTTATACTTTGTTTTTTTTCCCTAGTTTGAGTTACACTGTTTGTTTGCCAAATAAAATAAAAATAGCCACGTTCAACGGGAACGTAATTTTTTTGAATAAGGCTATTTTTAATCACAAAATTCCCAAGGAAACGGGTACAACGCGGGTAAAACCGCGGGGCGCTGCTAGTCTGTAGGTAGTCCAGGAAAAGGGTTAGGCGTAATAACTACGCTTACATAACCCCTCATATGCCGCAGATCCAAGCCAGACACAATTGATTTTCTATTGTGTCTGGAATCCCGGCAAACAAAAGGTTAATAATAATCCTTTTGTCTATTTACTACTAATTTTCTTTACAGTTGGAGCCATAGCCGGCTGTTTAATTCCATCAGATAAAGAGCTGCAAAAAATAAAGGACGCCGTCAAAACACAAGCGCTGGAAATGAGTACAACAACTTAAGATTAAGTAATTGAATGATTAGTCTTTTTAATTAAGAGAAATCAACTGTGAACAAGGAAACTTGTAGGTATATGAATGATTAAGTTCAAGTAGTGGTCTACTCTGGTGTCATGGTTTTTAGACCACCTAAAGGCCTCCGAAATCGTCTAGTGATTGAAACAACCAGAACTTACAATTAACGTGCCTTTTGAAACACGGTATCTTTCATATAGAAAAGCCACTGTAACTACCCATCCAAATTGCAGCCTAACTGTACGTAGCTTAACAACCAAAATCGCATGTTTACATAAGTTAACATTTTCCCTCACAACTTACCACAAAGAATTTATGAAAATATAATACACTAGCCGCGCCCCGCGTTGTACCCGTTCCCGCGGGAATTTCGGGATAAAATATATCCCATGTGTTATTCTGATGTATAACCTATATTACTGTAAAGTTTCATCCAAATCCGTTTAGTAGTTTTTGCGTGAAAGAGCAACAAACACACATCCATATATACATCCATCCTCACAAACTTCGCATTAATAATATTAGTAGGAAGTAGGAAGTAGGATATTAGTAGGAAGTAGGATAAGATCTTCATAGATTTTATCAAAAATACTATGGACAATATTTTTACGGGTACTCTAGATTAGCCAGTGACCTAATTGAAGCAACTTGTAATTAATAGCTGGGCAATTCATTACGTAATTTTTTTTGGTTTGTAATGATATCCGCCTAATAAGCATTTATATATCTAAACCATGCGCTGTAATTGCTCATTTGCTATTTAAGTGTCTAAGGGTCAACACTGCGTTAAGCTTACGCGTCGGTTCCCTTTGTATGACACCGCACGCGACGGGCGCACGCTACGGTTCACTTTTGTATGAAGCGACACGCGGCGTACGCACGCGACGGGCGTACGCGACAGTTCACTTTTGTATGGAACCGCGGCGTGCGCACGCTAAACGCAGTGTCGGCCCTAAAGCGCTAGACACACATAGTGCGAGTACTCAGCGGGCCAGTGTGATGGTCGGACTATGTGAGTCCTACGGTTTATCCGACTTAACTTTAGTTAATTAGTTATTATTATGTTATTAAGATATTATTAAAATCTAGCGGCACCGCGCAGTGTTACCAGCGTTGTACCAGTTCCCGCGGGAAATTCGGGAATTTCACTGTTTAATTTCAGAGTTAACAATAAATAAATACGCATTTATTTTTTATTTGTTATTATTTATCAATTAAATTAAAGAACTTTATTACGGTTCTTACGTATATCACAATCATGTTTGAAAATAAATAAATAATACATACAAAATAGGCAGTATACTCAGAGACGTCAAATGATTCCTTAGTAGAGATCTAATGAGTGACTTTGACATGTAATGTATGAAATATTACGTCAATGTACTCCAAATAGTTTTCAGTTCATTCAAGGCACAGATTCAATTTCTTAGATCCATTGAACATTGGTTGAGTAATAGAACACCACTTAACCGATGTTTTAAGTAATCAACTAATCGTTCCTAATTGTTACTATATCCTAGTTATTTGTCATTCCCATTCGCTGTGATTGGTAAATCAGGCCCCGGTCCGCTCCTCTCCGCTTCAATGGAATCGCACCCTTACTGCACGAAAGAGTGAACTTATTTTGTACGAGTATTCCATCATTGTTGTAGTCATTATAAACATAGGTGTCGTCATTTGTTTATTTTGTTTTTTTGAATAAACTTCTATCAGCTGGAAGAAGTAGTCCTAGGAAACCAGCACCTGGGGAAAGTAAAATAAAATGTAACACAAGTCTTACGAATTTTATTTTGAATGTTAGAAAGATGGATGGATGTGACAACATATGTATATCCTTTATCCAACGACACACAGCATTCCACGACCATAACAATGGAAAGTTTTCATTCAAAAATGTGGAACATTATGATGTAACTATACGTATTTTCTTATAGAAATCACAAATGACAGTTATGGTAAGGTAAGTAGGTATTAGCCCGTAATGTCCCATTGCTAGGCAAAGGCTTCTTCTTCTTCATCATCTCACTGAAGTCACAGTACAGTAAGGAGGATTAGGCGTAACCACCACGCTTGCTTAATGCGGGTTGGTGATCTTAAACCCGAGCCATCTTTGAAATGTAGGAAACATGTTTTTGCTCCGGGATTTGTGGTGTGTACAAAAAAGTATTAGCCTGCAATGTCTCACTGTTGGGCAAAGGCCTGTCTTCTCACTGAAGATATCAGTACAGTGTGTACAACAATATTTAAAACTTACATATAGTCATTACTCCGAAAATGTAAAAAGCGACTTCGCAGTTACTTTCTATCAGTTGTTTGAGCACGTTCACTCCCAGTATAGTTGATCCTCTTCCCATCATTAACATGAGACAGACTGCTTTGGCTCTGAAAAAGGATAATTATAGCAGTTTACAGTTAAATGTTGCTGTATCTTACTTCCTTATCCTAATACACTGTTTTTAAGTCTTTTGTATTTTGCTTTTTTATAAAATAGCGTATATCGGAAATTCAATTTAAAACATGGGTGTTATTAGCTTATAGTCGATGCCTCTGTGTTTGTGTACCTATCTGTGGCATCAGAGCTCTTAAACGGATGGACCGATTTCGAAGCGGTTTTTTCTAATTGAAAGCCAGATTCTTAGCTATATTTGGAAATCAGTGCAATCGTCTTGCGTAAGGAGGTTTATTTTTATTTTTAAGTGTCTCTTGTATAAGATACACAAATAATTTACTATGAAGATTTATACCTGCCACAATGAGCCAACATCACTCTAGTGTTCGTTATACATTCTGAAATAAAGTTAATTAACAAAGTGTATACGATAAGCTACCAATAACTTACTTGACATAAGTAGGGAAAATATCAATACAGAAGGATGAAAGGAACCCAAAGTTGAGGATGTCAATCATCAGGGTGAAGAGGAGCAGAGCGCTCAGGATCCATATGGAGCTGATGTTGATAAACAACGCTGCTGTACCCGATAGCATCTGTAAAGTATTAATAATATTAGTGAATTTTGAATTAAAAGTACATTTAAGGACTTCGTTATTATTTTAAACTAGCAGCGCCCCGCGGTTTTACCCGCGTTGTGCCTGTCTCCGTGGGAATTTCGGGATGAGAAATAGCCTATAACCTTCCCGTTGAATGTGGCTATCTATTGCAAAAAGAATTATTCAAATCGGACGGATAATTCCTGAGATTACCTCGAACATACAAACAAACTTACAAATTTTACCTCTTTATAATATTATTATAGTTTATAGCATACATATATAGTATATATTATAGATTTGTAGTTGTATATATTATAGATTTGAAGTTTTGGCTCCTTTGCAGGTTCCTTTCTACATGTATAGTCGTATAGTAGACGTATAGTAAATGTGTTGTAGACGTATAACACCTCACGATACAAGTAAAAGACTTTTTCCTCAGCCTTCTAAAAATTATTGAAATTGAAATCTGGTTTTGAAATCATATTCTTTGAAGATCAATCCAAGTCCAAGAGTATAATCCAGATAGTACAGAGTAATTTGTTCCTTAGTCTCTCGTTTCTTAGTCTCTCACACCTGCACTGTGGCATCCCAAAATCCTCATTAAGATATACTCAAAGAGTTTTCATTGCATCCTTACCTGAATACCCAAGTAAAGCCTTCTCTTCCCGAAGCAGTTGATTGACAGGCCGGCCAATACGTTCAACACCGCTAGTGCTATATTGATGAAGAGAACCATCATCATTGCTGTATTGTTCATTGTACAGGTTTGTGGCTGAAATCGAAAAGGACGCTCGTAAAAATATGTTTTCATTCTCATTTTTCATTATTATTTCCTGTTACTTAAGAATATTTGTTAACTTTTACTATATTAATCAAGCAATGTCCGTGGTTTGACTCATAGGTTTTTTTTTTATTTTCCAATAATTTTGTATGAGAACCTTCTACAGCGATTGTACAAGGTTGAAGGATCGTTAGATCTTCAAAGAAAAAACATTATCTAATTTCGTCAAGCTCTTAATATACCCCGGACAATTTACACATTCGAGAGTGCATAAAGTCCCAACAAGCTGAAAATCAGGAAAATTGTTGAAAACATAATTATAAACAAAGTGTAAAAGTTCCCCATCATTCCCGTGTATGGAATTTTTTTTATTCAAGGTCAAATGTCAAAAAAAAGTGTTTTTCGCGAATATCTGAAAAACGGTGCAATGTAGCAAAAAAAAGTGTATGATGAAATGAAAGCTTATAAAATTCTCTATAACTTTAATTCTATCCAATTTTTCCATATTCCAAACCGTTATTGAACTACACGCTCCAGAAATGTCAAAATTAAGGACCTCGGGCAGGTAACTATGGAGCCTGCCCCAATGCTCAACAGTGACATGACCTATGTCATTTGAAAGGTCTTGAAGAGTTGTACAAGTTACTCCTAGACAGTTATATCGAATTCGATGGCCAACTCGGTGTTTTCGACCACCGAAGAATTACCACTGGAGGTGCTGTGGAGCCTGGACGGTATGCTCAACAGTGACATGACTTACGCATTTGAAAGCTCTTACAAGTCACTTTTTGATAGTTATGTCGAAATTGACGCCAAACTCGGTGTTTTCGACCACCGAAGGAAAAACACTAGGTGTATGTGCAATAATGTGAAGTTGACCCTGATCGTATTGCTCAACAGTGACATGACTAATGTCATTTAAAAGCTCTTACAAGTCACTCCTTGACAGTAATATCGAAATCGACGACCAACTCGGTGTTTTCGACCACCGAAGTATCGACACTGATCGTATTGCTCAACAGTGACATGACACATATCATTTGAAAGCTCATAAAGAGTTGTATAAGTCACTCTTTGATAGTTATATCGAAATCGCCGTCCAACTTACTGTTTTCGACCACCGAAGAATGGAGTTGGGCTATGCCATACCGAAGTATCGACGCTGATGCTAATGCTCAAAAGTGACATGACCTATGTAATTTGAAAGCTCTTGAAGAGTTGTACAAGTCACTCTTTGACACTTATATTGAAATCGACCGCCAACGCGGTGTTTTCGACCATCGAAATATCGACACTGGGTGTATATGCAGTTGACCCTGATGGTATTGCTCAACAGTGACATGACCTATGTCATTTGAAAGCTCTTGAAGAGTTGTACAAGTCACTCTTTGACAGTTATATCGAAATCGACCGCCAACGCGGTGTTTTCGACCACCGAAGAATCGACACTGGGTATATGTGCAGTTGACCCTGATGGTATTGCTCAACAGTGACATAACTTATGTCATTTGAAAGCCCTTGAAGAGTTGTCCAAGTCACTCCTAGACATTTATATCGAATTCGACGGTTAACTCGGTGTTTTCAATTTGACAAAAAAAAATATATAACTCCACTCTCATTTTTTGGTCTAAATTGACCGGATTATCAAGGAGTGACTTGGACAACTCTTCAAGGGCTTTCAAATGACATAAGTTATGTCACTGTTGAGCAATACCATCAGGGTCAACTGCACATACACCCAGTTTCGATTCTTCGGTGGTCAAAAACACCGCGTTGGCGGTCGATTTCGATATAACTGTCAAAGAGTGACTTGTACAACTCTTCAAGAGCTTTCAAATGACATAGGTCATGTCACTGTTGAGCAATACCATCAGGGTCAACTGCATATACACCCAGTGTCGATATTTCGATGGTCGAAAACACCGCGTTGGCGGTCGATTTCGATATAAGTGTCAAAGAGTGACTTGTACAACTCTTCAAGAGCTTTCAAATGACATAGGTCATGTCACTTTTGAGCATTAGCATCAGCGTCGACACTTCGGTATGGCATAGCCCAACTCCATTCTTCGGTGGTCGAAAACACTAAGTTGGACGGCGATTTCGGTATAACTATTAAAGAGTGACTTAAACAACTCTTTATGAGCTTTCAAATGATATGTGTCATGTCACTGTTGAGCAATACGATCAGTGTCGATACTTCGGTGGTCGAAAACACCGAGTTGGTCGTCAATTTCGATATAACTGTCAAGGAGTGACTTGTAAGAGCTTTCAAATGACATTAGTCATGTCACTGTTGAGCAATACGATCAGGGTCAACTGCACATTATTGCACATACACCTAGTGTTTTTTCTTCGGTGGTCGAAAACACCGAGTTTGGCGTCGATTTCGACATAACTATCAAAAAGTGACTTGTAAGAGCTTTCAAATGCGTAAGTCATGTCACTGTTGAGCATACCGTCCAGGCTCCACAGCACCTCCAGTGGTAATTCTTCGGTGGTCGAAAACACCGAGTTGGCCATCGAATTCGATATAACTGTCTAGGAGTAACTTGTACAACTCTTCAAGACCTTTCAAATGGCATGAGTCATGTCACTGTTGAGCATTGGGGCAGGCTCCATAGTTACCTGCCCGAGGTCCTTAATTTTGACATTTCTGGAGTGTGTAGTTCAATAACGGTTTGGAATATGCAAAAAGTGGATAGAATTAAAGTTATAGAGAATTTTATAAGCTTTCATTTCATCATACACTTTTTTTTGCTAGATTGCACCGTTTTTCAGATATTCGCGAAAAACACTTTTTTTTGACATTTGACCTTGAATAAAAAATTTTCCATACACGGGAATGATGGGGAACTTTTACACATTGTTTATAATTATGTTTTGAACAATTTTCCTGATTTTCAGCTTGTTGGGACTTTATGCACTCTCACCCTCATTTTTTGGTTTAAATTGACCGGGGTAATAGTCAAGTTATTGTCAACGAATGACTTGATCGAGTCATGGCATTTCATGTCATGATCATAGTATGACAGAACCAAGGCATGGTCCTACTGAGGAAAAATAAGCATTTATTTAATTCAATAAGATACGGGGTGACTTACTTCTTCCACTGTAGCACTATTGTTTTTCGATAACCTTATCATTTGGCAGATAGTTAAACCAGTGGCTCCACTCTCTACCGACGACATAAATGCATCAATTATGAAAGGCACCCATATTATAAAGGAGTTTACACTGAAAGCAGATAAAAGAGAAAAGATAAAAAAATTGAGTCACTAATAGCTTTGCGATCAAGTTCGCTGCAAATATGTAGCTGACTTAATGGGGCGTTCAGTAAACTTGACGATGTATGAGTGTCTACTTACACCGTCAAGTTTACTGGACACCGCATCAAGTCCACTGCAAACTTGATGTTGAACTTGATCGTGTATGGTCCACATTACCCGCGTCATACCATAGCAATTTCGGGATTTAAATAGATCGATTCATCTGATTCATCTGCATGAGTGAGTTCCCAACACTCATCAATTAATTAATCGTAATCAACATTCGCATTTATAGAAAGAAAAGGATTACCCTCATACAGAATCATAGAAAGATAAACGTTAAAACTAGCATCATCTCTCCTATGCAATCGAAGCATTTCGTAAAGTTTGCATACTTTTCAACTAAAAGATCATGGATATTAGAAATGATACTTACCAAATAAAAACCATGACAAAAAGTAGCGACAATAACAGTGTTCCTTTCAATAGCGGTGCTCTGAATAAGGGTAACGACTGTACCACTATTGACTTGAAGAACCCTTGTCCTGAATCGCTGGCGCTATCCTCTCCAAGTACTACTGAATTTACCTGAAGATATTTTAAACACATACAAGTTATCTACAGTATAAATTACGGATTATTTAGTAGGTACTGAGTATTGATCTAGACTGATTGACAAAGTGTGTGACAAAAGTGTGTTTAATACTATTATGACTACATATCTTCCAAAAAACACTAACACGCATTTAAAAAAACGTATTTTTAAACTAGTACATCCTAAAATAGTTTTTTCCGGCACTTCTTTTACGTAGTCCATCAATCAGCATTATAATACATCATTATGATCGTCTACTCTTCAATATTTTAGATATATTCGTAAATATTACATATTTATAAAGTTAAATACATTAAGTTAAAGTTAAGTACATTTTAAAAAGTGTGCAACTATTTACAGTGACTGATAGAAAATCTTGAAAACGTCATATAAAACTGATTTTAGCAAGGCTACCCCTCAGTAAGTGCGTTGTGGTCTATTGAGCTGTGCGGAGATTAATCGACCATATCCATTAATCACAACGCATTAAAATTGGCAAAAAAGGCATTGACATCGTCAAAAACTTTTCGAAATTCGTTGTGATTGGTCGACGCACCCCAAAGGTTTTTTGCCCCATGGGCAAACATTTTGAAAGACAGTTCTGTTAAATCCAGTGTTTACCTGGGCACGTTAAATTGTCGGTCCCGATTGTATCAATCGTCAGACCATGTGGAGGCCTTTAGGCGGTCAAAATCTCCGACACCAGGGTTGGCCACTAACCTAGTCGAACTTACCTGATAACTCTCTTCACTTCTCCCGCCATTCATCACATAGATCATCCTCAATATTTTCATAGTTTCTTCATCTTTGCCAACACTGAGCAAGTACTTTGGACTTTCGCACGAACAAATAGCTCCAATAGCACACAAAGCGCAGGGCAAACTGAATATGATATTCAAAAGGCGCCATGAGTTGAAATGGATGTCCAGAATTGGAATGTAGAAGGAAAACTTGAGAGGAAGAACTGGTATTGATATTACTGAAAATAAATATAATGCATAGTTATATCTGAGTCTGAACCAAGCGAAGTGCAAGTCACACATAGTGGCTGGCTGTATGTCAGGTAGACTTTATAATTTGTACCGACAACTATTACGCTAAATAAAATGTCACTGAGTCAAACAAGTCAGTTGCACTTATTCTATCTAAAGTTAGCTAATGACAATTGAGATGACTACGGTGGTTCTAGAAATGTAGTACTATAATTATTGGCTATTTATACCTGCCATTATTCCTGAACTCATCAAAAACGCGCTTGTCGTTAAAAGTAATACTGCGGCTCTGTTCTTATGCGGCGAACATTCTCCTAGTAGTGCCAAAGCTAACGCCGATGCTCCCGATACACTGGAAATTTCGAACAAAATGGATTATATTTACCATACTACAAACATTACAATGCGAAAGTATGTATGTTTGTTACTCTTTTACGCTAAAACTATTGAACGGATTTGGATGAAACTTTACAGTAATATAGGATATACATCAGAATAACACATGGAATACATTTTATCCCAAAATTCCCACAGGAACGGGTACGACGCTGGTGAAACCGCGGGGCGCGTTAGATTAAATTAATTAGATGACAAACAAACCTCGCTCGGAAAATACTTACGCAGCTGACGACATGAATTTTAGTACACAGAGAACTATCCAGTTAGGGGACAATGCAGCTAAAGAACCAGCGATAAATCCAACTACCATTGAAAAGCACAGCATCTTCCTTCGACCATATTTGTCTCCTAAGTATCCCCAAAGATGTGATGTGGCTACTACACCTGTAATACGATAAGATGATGAATTAACTTCTAGATGTACGGTGGTTTGGAGAAGAATAACTTCTTTGTTAACATACATTTTATGCTATGCTGTGACTATATTTGTTTGACAACAATTCAGAATAGTGATTTTATAGTCGACCTAAAGAAAAAGCTCATGATAGAGAAAAAAGAGCGGGCCAAAGTCTAGTCATTAAAGATATAGATCTAAATATAACCATCTTGACTCGAGAAGACGAAGAAGCTGTAAGTTATCAATTTTAATTAAGTACTTAAAATAACTGGTTTCGATGGCCTTGATATCATTTTATAGGGTCATCTTGGAAATACGTTGAACTTAGCAATATTCGACTGACGTAAACACGATGTACTAGTTATTTACCGCATTATTCATAAACGATATTTATCTTAAACAGTGATTTAAAGTGTTTTGTCTCTTTCGCTCTTCGGAAAATAGCGTATGTTGGAAAGGGACAAACAAAGCGTTTATGAATAAGGCCCATAGTACACGTATCGAGGGTTGTTCTTAAACATTGTGGCCAACACTAGTATCGTTGTTTTGTACCACGCATTGTGATATAAACTAACGGTTGAAACAAACACAACCGCACCTGAAGGAACTTCGTTCCAATAATAATCATATAAACTTTCCACACATAAAGAAAAACAAAGACAATTCATCTATATTATCTTAGTGAAGGGGTCAGAACAAAATTGACCGGTTGCTTTTATCATTGGCGGTCCATGGTGGATGTAAAAAAAATTATGCTATTTCATGTATTGGTACGCCAATGATATATTTTTAATTGGCTGTACCAAAATAGTTATTTAAAATAATAAATTTTAATCGATTACGATTATAATAACCTAAAATTGCGGGTGTGTGAGTTGAAGAAATTGATTTCATAATCTTTTAAAAAATATTTTTATTCGTTCGCCATTTTTTTTTATGGAACTCTATTTTATAACGTAAAACTACATATATTATTATAAACTCTAATGTTATTTCGAATTTATTAAGAAAAAAATGTTTTAAATGTTTATAGCATTCGTGTTTTCTGTATTTTGCATTCAATTTGCGTAAAAATGTTAACTATGTTTCAGATTATATTTATATTTGTCAGAATGTGTCATCTGTGAATAAAACGTGAAGTTCGTATAATTAGCGGTTTGGTTACATGTTGTTGAATGTTATTCTATGATGGAACATGGTATAGCTAGTGGTATTGTAGGGCCAACATTGCGCTAAGCGTGCGCACGCCGCGGTTTCATACAAAAGTGAACCGTCGCGGGCGCCCGCGGCGTGCCCACGCTCTTAGCTGCATTGTTTACGTTACCCATCGTGATTTTTTACTCTCAGAAAACGATCTCCATTGATAAACTTTGACTTTTGATTATGGTCATCTATATTTCCGATAAAATATCAATACTAATACAATAAAACCAAAGAGTTTGATTTTTTGTTTGTTTTAAGGCCCTAATCTCAGAAACCATCAATCTGATTTGAATATTTTTTTTTGTAATAGATAGCCACAATCAACGGTAAGGTTATAGGCTATTTTTTATCCCTAAATTCCCACGGTAATGGGTACTAGGCGGGTAAAATCGGGGGTGCTCTTAGTTTCCGATTAAATTATTATACCAACCTCCCAATGGCAACCCAGCCATTAACCCTTGCTGTGCACTCGTCGTTAGCAACTCGCAAGCACTTGCAGGAACGATGTAAGATACTGAATACAATTCAAATACCATCGCTGATATAATACTGCAACTTAATCCTACGATAAGAACGTTGAATTTTCCGAATCCTGAAACAGAGATATGGGTATTAATATTACTATAATTCCTATTGGACATACACTTAAAGCTTGAGCAAACTATAACCAAGACTGTAGTTAGGCAGTATTTTAGTCTATATGTAAAAAAGTAAGCGAGTAGGTCAGTGGCGAACCCTGGTGTTGGAGTATTTAGGCTGCCTAAAAAGGCCTCTGACTTCTATCGTCTATGGATTAAAACAACTAAGTCCTAGAATTTTGCATGCCCTCTGAAGCACGGTAGCGCTCAGATAGAAATGCCATAGATAACTGTCCACCAAAAAAATATCAAAAAACAGTTTTGTCAGTCAGTCTATAGACTATTGTAACTATTGTTGGTCCAGGCTCTTTAATGTGACATCAGCATATATAGGCGGATATTAAGAACGACGATAGTCGCATCTACATCTTCTTTATGAATGTATAAATCTTTTAAAAAAAATCGGTCACCAACTTTTTTAATGACCATCATGTAGAAAAAAAACTTGAGAGGTGTCAAGGGATACCCGGATGGAACGAAGTTCAATGCGAAATAGAAAGACGAAACGAAAATATCTGGCTTGCTTTCTGTAAGAGAAAGAGAGCGACCGACAGAGAACTGTCTGTCTCTCTCTAACGCAAAAAGTGTCGTTACAACTTTTCGTCTTAATTTTTTCCGTCTAGCCCCCTTTCGCAACGCGCGATAAGGAACTTCGTTCCAATATGATCATATTTTTAAGCAGCCATTATATTTTATTCTTCCTTATCATATAGGTATATTAAGCGTACTAATGTCTTGCTCCTCGACATTTAGAGGGAGATAGCGTAATAGGCTTGTAGAGTGTTATCTCTCTCACACGCTACTGATGAGAAGTTTGACATAATAGTATCTGCTGACAAAAGCGCATGACACATTGTGCGGGTGCGAGCCGGTTACGGGTCACGTGACGTTAAATTCCTTATATGTATGGAAGGTGCCACACTGGCCTGCAGTACATCCGAATTATGTGTATGTGCGCTTAACCACTGATAAACTTTACATTGGTTCTGTCACAGTCATCGCTTTACAAGACAAGCCGAATATCTTCCTCTAGAAATGGCTCAGCTAGTCATATCGCTATAACGCCATTACTATAAAGACCTCAGTAATCGTGTCATAAACCATGTCCTATTTCTATCTCGCTTGCACTTACGGGCCTTATTGAGCCGCTTAGTAAAGGGTGAAACAAAAAGATATATCTATCTCTTCTAAATTTTATAGCCTCACGACGCATTCGTATTGAGCGTACTATATATGATAAGCAATTATATAATTCAATAGATCTAATAAGCAAATACATGTTATAATTTCCGCATAGCATTCACACGCCCAAAAAAGTGGATCGGATCGTAATTTTAAATATCAACAATCATTATGTCATACTGAATGTCGTGTGAACTTTATACATGATTGTCTTAAACGATTTTTGAAGGATTGGGTTATTACTAATCTATATCACTACATAGTATAAAACAAAGTCGCGTCTGTTTGTCTTCTGTTTGTCTGTATGCTTAAATCTTTAAAATTACGCAACGGATTTTGATGCTTTTTTTTTGTAATAGGTAGAGTGATTCAAGAGGAAGGTTTTTATGTAAAAAAATTCCCGAAATTCCCACGGAAACGGGCACAACGCGGGTAAAACCGCGGGGCGCTGCTAGTATTATAATATTTTATTAGCTTTATAAAGCTGCAGAGTTTGTTTGTTTGAACCCGTTAATCTCAGGAACTACTCGTCCGATTTGGAAAATTCTTTCAGTGTTGTATAGTCCACTTATCGAGGAAGGCTATATGCTATTTTTCATCCCGAAATTCCTACGGGAACGGGCACAACGCGAGTAAAACCTCGGGGCGCTGCTAGTCTTATAAATAATTACTAATCACTATGCTTGCCTACTGCGGGTTAGTGATCAAAAATTAAACTGCAATCATGTTTTGCTTGACCCCAGAATCGAACTCGGTCTTTGCATACGATTGCACATCCCATTTGATAAAGTTCAAGTCAAAAAAAGCAAAATATGCTAAGTCTTATATCTCAAAAAACTAAAACACATTTATAAAAATCAGATTAATTAATAGTAATTTTAAATTGAACTTACCAGTCATATTCAACGCATCTTCGTAGTTAACTTTTTCTATTTTGGTAGTCATTTTCGAATCTTATTACGAAAAATCACAAAAAATAATACATTCCTTCGCAAGGCACAGATATTCGGACACTATTAATAATACCACTGTCTATCGATTTCATATACATAAAATATACAATTTTATAAACATTTTTCTTGCGTAAGGCGTATTCCTTTCCTTAAGTCTCGATTGTATATGACCGATCGTCGCATGTTTATATAAATTAATATGTAATATCGAGGGTCCAGTGCTAAAACCCAATAAGTGACCAAAAATCCAAAATCGACTTTTTTGGCCCATCTTAATCGATTTTTTACGCTCTTTCCAATGGTCTAATCCAATAAGCGAAATTCGCAGTAAAACTTGATTTACTTAGGGTAACAACCCAATAAACTCATGGTATTTTTTCAAAACTAAGAAACCAAAACACCCAAAAGAGATTTATCTGAAGAAATTATATTTTTATCTCACGTTTAAATCAAATAACTTTAATTATTTGTATTTAGCGTCGAATGACTTTAGTAAATCACTTTATAGCATTTATGGTAATAGCCTTAATTCCTATTTATCGGGTTTTAACTTCACCCACATAATTAATAAAAAGAAATAAACAAAAGGCAAAACCAATTATTTCCATTTATCGAGTTTTAACTTTAATTTAATATTTAAGAAATTTAACAAAATTGAAAGCTAAAAAACAACAAACGTATTTATTGGATTTCATTGTTCGACGATTTTAAAATAAAAATCCGATATGTTTAGCTATATGGATTTACTCACTTCACATATAAAGTTTATTTCAAATATTGTTTGAGGAATAACCCAATAAAGCGCCCTGTAAACGATCAAATTTGTTTGACAAATTTGTTTGTCAAATTTTACGTTTTCATCAAACATCAACGCAAACGGTCAAACAACACTTCAAACAAATTTGTCAAACTAACTTGCAGATTCAGTTTTCTCCTTGTCGTGACGTGACGTGCTGAGCGCTTAAATATAATGAGTAATACCGATGACGCATTTTTGGCATTGACTCTAGCTTTGTGTATGAAAAGAAAAAAAAGAAGGCTATGGAGTAGAGAATGGTTGAAATTAAGAGAAAAATTTACTCACGAAAATTTGCTACGCGAAATATTACGCACAGAACCAGAAGACTACGCAAACTTCCTGCGCATGGATCATAAAACTTTTGAAGAATTACTAACATTACTCCGTCCTCGCATTGAAAAGATGGACACCGTTATGCGCAAATCTATACCAGCTTCTCAAAGATTATCAATTACTTTGAGGTACCTAGCCAGTGGCGCTGATTTCGAAGATTTAAAATTTACAGGCTGCATTGCACCTCGTACATTAAGCGACATTATCATTGAAACGTGTGAAGCAATAAATGAAAAACTAAGGAACAATATTCAGGTAAGGTTTTAATTTGAAGAAAAAGACATATTAATATTAATTAAAATGAATAAAAACTTTCTAAGTATTTTGCTGCTGTATCAACTTCAGTATTTTCGTTTGTTTGCGTATTTGGAATATGAATCATCACTGGCTGCTCCGTATCCGACAAATATGTTTGTTTTATTGGAATTAATTGTGATGCTTGGGGAACAGGAGCCTGAGTGTGAGCGATAGGAAATTGAATGTGCGGAATGGAAGACGGAGTTTGTGGAACAGGAGACTGAGTGTGAGAGATAGGAGATTGAATGTATGGAATGGGAGATGGAGTTTGTGGAACAGGAGACTGAGTGTAAGAGATAGGAGATTGAATGTATGGAACGGGAGATTGACTGCTCGGATTAATTATAACTGAATGTCTGCGAAGATTTCCTTCTTCCCCTTCAAAGAGTATTTCGTTAATGAACTTTTCTGCCAGTCGTCTTTGTTCAGCAGACATCCGTTCTAATTTAAAGGCCCAGTTTCTTGCCATTGCTTGATATTCATTTTCAGGTCTTTTGAAATGGTCCCTGGCTAATGTCATTAAGTCATGTTGCAAGTCCTCCTTTTTCTTCTTCTTTGGTTGCACTGGATTCGTAGATGCCGACGAAGGTGTTGCAATTGATGATTGTGATGATGATGATTGCTAGAAATTAAAATAAAAGTGTGATAAATATTTTCTGTTTTAGGTACCCAGAACACAGGAAAATTGGAAGATGTTGGCACGACAATTTGGAAATAGATGGAACTTTGATCATTGCATTGGAGCTGTAGATGGGAAGCATGTCACTTTAGAAAAACCTGAGCATTCCGGTTCCTACTATTATAACTACAAAGGAACATACAGCATAGTACTTATGGGTATAGCTAATGCAAATTATGAACTCATCATGGTTGATGTCGGTACAAATGGCAGAGTGTCAGATGGAGGAGTAATTAAAAATACAAAATTTTGGCAATACTTTGAGAATAATCAGTTGCAAATTCCAGAGCCAGATGAATTGCCGAATACTAAGAAAATAATGCCCTATGTGTTTGTGGGCGATGAAGCTTTCCAATTACTTCCAAATTTCATGAAACCTTACAACAAACAAGTGTTAAATGTTAACAGAAGGATATTCAACTATCGATTATCTCGTGCTCGACGAATTATTGAAAATGTATTTGGCATTCTCACGACTCGTTTTAAGATTTTCCAAAAGCCTATTAAATTATCTCCTACAAAAGCAAAAATTGTAGTTATGGCGTGTTGTCATCTACATAATTTACTTATGAAACAAAAGAATTACATTCGCCATGGAGAAGTAGACTTAGAAGACTGTGTGTGACTACGGGGACTGTCATGCATGGTACTTGGAGAAATGAACCAATGTCGTTAAGCATTGAGCGTACTCGAGCTGGAAATAGCGCTGCACTAGCAAAACAAGTAAGAGATGATTTTTGTGAATATTTTAACACATCGGGTGCTGTTCCATGGCAAAACAAATGTTTAGAGTAATTTTATAAGTTGAACGTGTAAAAAATATCTCACAATAAACTGTATTACTAGTTTACCTGTGTTTCTGTTACTGTGCTAATTCCTGATTCTTCCTCCATTTGATCTTGCAGAAATTCTAATTCTTTGTAATACCATAATGTCGGTACATATAGTTCATCGGTACTAGAACCAGAAAGCATAGACTTTTTCACTTTGTTGTTTTCGCGCTTGAAACTTATACGTAGTATATTAAATTTTTTTTTCACTTCTTCCTCCGTAATGTTCCTCCGTAAAGTAGACTCAATGCACGCTGCAATAGAATCAGCACCCAAATATAAAACAATAAATAGCGTATGTGAATGGAAAAACGTATTTAAAGCGGCCAGAAGGAAGAGAACTAAAACTATAAAGAAAGGAGACATAAAGGAAGTAATAGAAATTGATAATTACAAAGTGAAAGAATTTAAATATTATGAAATGTTGGACTTGAAGAGCCTTGGCGTTACGATAATGAAAAACAAAAATAAAAATAACATGAACGAAACTGTGAATTGGCTTAAAATAAAAAGGATGAGATACGTAAAAGGAGATTTAAAAATTTATTTTACCTATGACATGTCTGATAATTTTCGTACTATAGATGTTTTTAAGATGCCTGTAAATACACCTAGAACCAGAGCTAAAAGGAATTCAAATCCCCCTTCCGTTAACGTTCAATTTCCTGAAGAAATTGAGTTCTTATACTCTTCTCAATTACCAATAAGCCTCGCCAAAAAGAAAGATCTTCTTAATATGTGTGAAAAACAAATCATTCCTGAAGAACTTCATGCTTGGATACGAGATATGGAAACGTATACCAAACCACCAGCCTTCGAAAGTGACGAAGAGTGATTAATTTTGTCTTTTTTCAATACTTTTTTCTTAATAAAACGAATTATAAATACAATAATAATGTTTAATTTCATCTCTCTCTTGGGGTAAAACCCAATAAGTCGCTACCCTACGTAACTAATATTCTATTATTATAAAAATGGTCCACACTGGACACATTAAAATAGGTTTAGTAATTAGTTAAATAAATATACTTTCATCACAAATACCTAGTGTGACAATATTATATGAATAAGATGGGTATATTTGGCATCAAACCTTTAAAGTCAAATAACTCGAAAGTATAAATTTGGTACTTATTGGGTTTTAGCACTGGACCCTCGATATGATAGTTTTATCATGTTTTCTGGTTATATCTTGACGTCTGTTAATTGTTTATCATTTACTTATGTTGAATAAACTTTATAATAAAAAACTTCGTAGTGTATTTTTCGCAATATTACATCTAACTGCCACAATCTGAAACGTTCATTAAATCCACAGTTAAGTAATTGACGTTGTGTTGCACACATTACATGTCAAAATTAATCATTAAATCTCTATTATGGAAGCATTTGACGTTTCTGAGTACAGCCGTAAGTATATATTTATCTGGTCGAGTAGTTAACACTGGTATCGGAGTTGTTAGACCGCCTAAAGGCCTCCGACATGGTCTAAATATAACGTTATATCTTTGAGAGACCTATCTATTTAATGTTCCGATGTGTGATCGATCACTGAACTTATTTTGTAGATATTGTTCTATTTATTTACCTAGGTAATACGAGTATTCGCTTACACGTGTCAATATTATGTGTGAATTTTTGGTTTATATAGTCTATGTATGTAGTTTACTGTCATCTTGTCTAAATAAACGCTCGTAACTCGTACTCGTGAACTAAACATTGTCTTGGAAAAGTCCTAGACTGTATCTTACTATTATTATAAATGCGAAAGTTTGTGAGGATGGATGTATGTAGGGATGGATATATGGATGTATGTTTGTTGCTCTTTCACGCAAAAACTATTAAATGGATTTGGATGAAACTTTACAGTAATATAGGTTACACATCAGAATAACACATGGGATACATTTTATCCCGAAATGGCCGCGGGATCGGGTACTACGCGGGTGAAACCGCGGGGCGCAGCTAGTTGTACATAGTATGTTTTTCACAGCTGCATTTTATTTACAAACCCGTTATTATTTAAGATTCCTACAGTAATATTAAATCTCTAACCCGTTACTCATAGATAGCATATCACGTTTTGACATTGTATCTAAAGTAATGTCAAAAATTTGTTAACGCCATTTGTAATTTATTCACATTCTCGTAGCACAACTAGCAGTACCCTGCGGCTTTACCCGCCTTGTACTCGTCCCTGTAGTAATTCCTTTTGAATAAATAAATCGCATCAAAATCTGTTTAGTAGTTTTTCAGGCAGACTTGTTTGACAAAGCTAGCAACTTTGACAAGTCTAGCAATGTACACATGGATGGGTGGTCGGGTGGCATTTTGTCTAAGCGCAATTATGCTTCAAAGTGCACGTTAAACTTACGGTCCCGATTGTTTCAATCGTTAGAACCCCCTAAGGCGATCTAAACTTTTACACCAGGGTTGTCCCCTAATCTACTCGAACTTGTCAACTAACTTACTTACATAATTTTACAAACCATGGTTCCCCTACTCGGCGTCCGAGGATGTATAAACTGCATTCCTCAACTATAAAAAGGTTACCTATTTGCACATTGGCTCGGGTTTGAGATCACAAACCCGCATTAAGCAAGCAAGGTGATTACGCTTAGTACTCCTCAATCAATGTACTGATATCTTCAATGAGATGAGAGGTCTTTGCCCTGTAGTGGGACATTACGTGTCCTAATAATTACACAACGTAGCTTGGGAAAAATGTACTATAAAGATTAAAAACGAAGTAGTTAATACAAATTAGCGTGCATTGATTGTGATTACTTTTTGATTGAAATAAATTTCTTATCATGTTAAGTAAATTTACGAGTTCTATTTATTAAAAATACAGATTTGCCTTCGTGGACATTTGAGAAAATGAACATCAAGTAATAGCAATAATACTTGTATGTCCACTCATGTCTGGCGAGTCTTAGCAGGATCTCTTTAAAATAAGTAGGCACTTAAACTTTGTTGCCCCACTGGGGAAGCCCGAAAGGAGGGTTTTTATTTAGCTTCCAAAACTGCTTTTAGTTAAAATTTGTGTTTTACCCGCGTTGTGCCCGTTCCCGTGGGAATTTGGGGAATTTTAATACATATAAATCTTCCTCTTGAATTAGTTTATCTATTTTATAAAACCACATAAAAATCCGTTGCGTAGTTTTAAAGATCTAAGCATACATAGAGACAGACAGACAGCGGAAAGTGACTTTGTTTTATACTATGTAGTGATTTAGGAGTAAAAAAAAAATCTCTTTCGGAACTTTCATATATTGAGTAATAATGGGATAAAAAGGATATTTTGCAATAACTTTCGTTGACTTCCATAAAATTGCAAGAGAAACTACCGAGAGACAGGCCTATGACCTTTTATAAATTAATGCTTAATTTATTCAATTTTGATCGACGAACCAGTTTTTTAAATTGATTTGAAACATATTAGTATTTACACTAGTAAAGATTTGCGGTTCTACCTACGCATATAATGTAAGTAAGTAAATCAAATTAAATAAATAGTTTTATTTATCTAACTAGCAGTACCCGCCGGTTTTATCCGTGTTGTGCCCGTTCCCGTGGAAATTTCGAGATGAAAAATAGCCTATAACCTTCCCGTTGAATGTGGCTATCCGTTATAAAAAGAATCATTGAAATCGGATTCGTAATTAGTTTCTAAGTTTGGCGTGTTTAAACAAAGCGAAAAAAAAACAAAATATAAAACTCTTGAGGTCTGTAAAAAAGTATAGACAGATAGTTATCTGCTACTCAGAGACATAAATTAAATCGACAATCAACCAACTCACGTAATTTTCTATACATTAAGCCTGGCCGCATACGTGCGGAATCCGAATTCGTTTTCCGCATTCGTTTTCCGCATTCGGACATCTGAATGCATGGAATCAGTAGAAAATACATTATTTGACGCACACGTTCGTTTTTTTTTCGAACGGAATAAATTCCGCACGTACGTTTCGTTTGCAAGCCGGCGCGTTCGGAGAAACCTACTCGAAAAAACCTAATGACGTCATGCGGAACGCAGCATATCCATACATTTGCTATGTACGGTCGCATACGTTCGGAAATTTCCGTACGGAATTTAAAAAAAGTCCCCACTAAACGTACTGGCAGTTTACAATTCCTAATGCAAAAAAACGAACGTCTGCGCTAGTTCCACGGAATTCCGCATGCGGAAAACGAATGCGGAAAACGAATACGTTTTGTTTGTGCCGGCGCACACATTCGGAAATTTCCGTACGGAATTTAAAAAAAGTCCCCACTAAACGTACTGGCAGTTTACAATTCCTAATGCAAAAAAACGAACGTCTGCGCTAGTTCCACGGAATTCCGCATGCGGAAAACGAATACGTTTTGTTTGTGCCGGCGCACACATTCGGAAATTTCCGTGCGGAATTAAAAACAAATCAAACCAATTCCCCACTGAACGTACTGGCAGTTTACAAATCCTAATGCAAAAAAACGAACGTCTGCGCTAGGTCCACGGAATTCCGCATACGGAAAACGAATTCGGAAAACGAATTCGGATTCCGCACGTATGCGGCCAGGCTAAAACAGTCATAAATCACTCAATATCCTACTATCCTCCTCTGATTATTTTCCATCTCTGAGTGAAGGAGCAAGTGGCAAATCTAGTAGAATCTACATTATTTTTGCCCTATAAACAAATGGCAATCTGCTTTTCTACTATTCAAATAAAGTTATCATATCTAAATGCCATAGTCGGATTTTTTAACATAACATGAACGAACATATTTTTCTTATCTAATAATTTACCATGATATAATAATATTTCAAGTGCAATTCAAGAGTTATCATGAGTTTTATTACTTGTATCATTTTCAAAACAAAGACTACCAAATACCAAGAGTAGTTAATTGAGTTATTAATTTGTCATTAAAACGTGATCAGCGTTTTGAAATGACTGCAGCCACACTTGCCAGCACTGATACGGCACGGCATGTTACCATGGGTAAAGATTTTATTGCATTGTACAGTGTCCCACACTAAAAACAAAATACAATAATTTGACAGCTTGACATTGGAATGACATTCAACCCAATATCTTCACAATTTTGTTCTTATAAAAATACCTGAATACCAATATAAAATCTTATGAAACAGATCTATATTTTGAGCTAGAAACAAGAAGTCTGAAAGACTTTTTAGTGTTCTACCATTTTGGTATGTTAGACTGAATTTTTACTAATATCTGTTAGAATGGGGGTTAGTTGGAGTGTTGGCGTTCTTTGGGGGAGACCTTTGCCCAGACCCAGCCCAGACAATATAATTTAAAAAACTTTGTAGTTAATCAAAAGATTGCTGTGAATATAGTGGAAGGTCTTGTGTCATGTGTCTGTTGAGTCGGCCGGGCCCACAGAGCATAGAACCACTGCCACGCCGTCCGCTACTGGTGCTTCTATGCTCTGTGGCCGGGCCGTTTCGGCGAATGTGGAATCTTCTATTATATATCTAATAATTATATTGACGTCTGATCTAGAACGCATTCTAATATCTGCCCACGTGTAGGACATACTAAAAGATAGTGATAAAATAGTGATTAGTCATGTTTGGTCACTTTTTTATCCAATAAGTAGTAAGTAGCATTTATGATCAATATACTTGTTTCTTTGATTCTAGCCTTCTAAGCTACAATTAGTCTGTTATGTTCTACTGCTGTACAAAGCTTCACTGAGGTTTAAATTACAGTGAGGAAGTGGATTACGCGCAATCATTGGGCTACATGACCGCCAGATGTTGTATTGGGAAATAAGAGGGGAAGGCCTTTATTCAAATTCATTTGAAAAATTTTATACATATTTAGGACGTTATCGGATTCAAAATTATCAGTTATCCCAACAACACACAAGAATTTTCTTCATTAAGATACACATAGTGCGGTGCGAGCCGGTTACCGGCCGCGTGACGTTGTATTCTTTGTATTTGTATGAAAGATATCACTTTGGCCCATTACAGGCTCGTTGTCAAGTGTGTCTTGTCCATAATAGTAGTTTATGCAACGTCATATAAAGAAGGGTATTAAAACACGAGTGTGAGTTTATGAAACGAGCGCAGCGAGTTTCATAATAGTAACGAGTGTTTTAATACCCGTGTTATATGCAGTTGCATACACTACTTTATCTTCACTATTTAATGCAATTAATCAAACAAAATTTTAAAAACAAAACACATTGCGAAACATTAAATTCACGCGTAGGTACGTGTATTGTCACAGTGAACTTGCCGCCATTAAAATCTAACCAATGAGAGCGCAGCTGCGCGTAGGGCCAATCAGGAGCGAGCGAGATCTTACCAAAGAGTTTTGTGTATGTAGTTTCGACGAAGTTTTCACGTATAACCCAACTGTTTTCAAAAGCCAGCCTAATATCAAAATTTTATGCAACTAGTATGAGGATTTTGACATAAGGCTCGCCAGGTTAATTGGTCGCGTTATAATGATGTTATAATGTTATATTATAATGATATTATAACATCATGTGCAATTGCTTAAATTGAGTGTTTTAGTTGTCTGTGCTATAACAGTAGTAATTATAAGTCAAGTATTGGAATCATAAGTAGAATGTTACAACATTAGTGTAGATAAAATGCTTTATATTTCCAAGGACTCTCGTTACCTTTGATGCCGAATGAACATTCTACATCTTTGGATCGATTCGCTAATGAGTTCATTCGGTATGTTGCACTTTGATGTCAGATGTGTGAAAAATTAACTGTCTGATTTCTTTACCCACTATTAGCCATAGAACTTCAAAGTTCTTTCATCAGCTAATGGGTCAATTATTGCACCCAAAATATTCTATTCACTACCGTAAAATCTTCAGGTATTTTCCATAACACATGTTTTTAGTATTGACTTACTACTTTTCTATTAGCCTACAGCATACAATAATTGTCACAGTATAAATAATTACCTTAAACTAATCTCAGGTTAAATATTTGATGATGTCATCACATATTGAAAGAAAGATAACATTTTTGTTTAATTATAACTTATGCTATTATTTTGTACTATAGTTTTTGACACTATCTAGTAATTTGAAGATAATTTCTAAAAATACAAAAGATTTTTTCATTTATTTTGTGACACGAGAATTGTGGTATGTGAAACATCTATTATTTAATGTGCGTTTTGTATCCCATCTTGAGATTTTAGCTGATAAAACTATACCTATGATTATATATATTTTGAATTGAAACTGCGTTAACGGATACACATCGCTTTTATTCTTCACTAGCAGCGTCCCGCGGTTTTACCCGCGTTGTACCCGTTCCCGTGGGAATTTCGGGAATTTTTATACATATAAACCTTCCTCTTGAATCACTCTACCTATTACAAAAAACCGCATCAAAATCCGTTGCGTAATTTTAAAGATGTAAGCATACAGACAAACAAACAGACAAAAGTAGCGACTTTGTTTTATACTATGTAGTGATTTTTTATCTTACTTTTCAGCCCTTTTACAGGAACTGTGGTAGGTATCACTACTTACAATTCTCTCGGTGTCTGTAGATGGCATTTTTTATGATTACGTGCTTCGGAGGGCATGTTAAGCCGTCGTTCCCGGTTACTTTCTATGGATAGTAGTAGGCTTTTGGCGGCTCTATAACTCTGACAATCCACTCGATGAAGAAGAAGAAGATTTATGTGCACCCATTCCAGTACATTATCAGTTCTACGCTCTTGCTATTGGCGCTAATGGCGTCACCACACGAGCAGTTTTAAGGGCAGAGTAGGAGATACTGATAATGGTTCTGAATGTACCGATGCACTACCTTCAGTGAGGGTAGAAGTATTGTGTATATATTGTGTATATTGCCAGCTATGGGACTTTACAGTCCTTTTATATTCACCTATTGTTTTAAGCGCAGTACACATTGTGCGGATGCGTAGTGTGCTGGTACACATGTGCAACACATAGTATGCTGGAGGTACACTATGTGTTGCTTGCGCTTTAATGACCAGGAATCCTACTGATGGGCAGAGTTATTATGCTATTTTTAGGTTTTTCTCAAAACTAATCAATTATTTGAGTGAATAAAACAATAATTTTAGTTAAAACACTGTATTAAAATTATAAGTACTTAATATACGCAGCCGATATACGATTAGTATAAATAGACGATATTTTCAAGTCAACTATACGAGTATGAAACGTGTCACATGAATACTATCTGCCGCTCCCAGAGACGTTCAACTAATTGATCTATCTCTTCCAAGGAAGCATTCGACGTCTCTGAGTACGGCCGTATGACCGCAGTTACCATTAGCGATATACTTAACCACGCATTTATCCTATTCACAAAAAAAGAGTGGCAGTGTTCGCCTAACTCGCGCCAAATAAACTCAAATCTTCGCTTTAGGATTGATCGTCGTTTTCTTGTTTTTTGTTTAAGTTTCTAGTTATTGTGTCACATAGAAATTACATTTAGGGTCAACACTGCGTTAAGCGTGCACTCGTCGCGTGCGCGTTGGATCACTTTTGTATGAAAGCGCACGCGACGGGCGCACGCTATGGTTCACTTTTGTATGAAAGCGCACGCGACGGGCGCACGCTACGGTTCACTTTTGTATGAAACCACACGCGGCGTGCGCACGCCGCGGGTGCCCGCGACGGTTCACTTTTGTATGGAACCGCGGCGTACGCACGCTTAACACAGTGTCGGCCCTTATACTAGTTTTGGGGTCACGGGTTCACACTTCTTAAGCTTACTGTAAAACCCTAGATTCAGCGGTGCGCGGTGCAGTGTGTAAACCGCCTAACACTTATTAATACTAATTTAAAGAAAGTGAGAATCGTACATTATATTCGACTTCAAAACTGGTATAAACCGGTTCCACGGAATGCGGTATCTACTCCTAAAGTATTTTTATCTCTGTTATGTCTTCACTGAATCCTTTGGCAGGAAATAAGCAACTATTACACCACCTGAAAACAAAAATATTTCATTGTGATGTTAGCTCAACCCACTAAGCCCTAAAAGCTGCACATTGAGTGACCTCATGTGCGCCAATGACAAGGGCGAAGGGGCAGCGAAGCAATGGATTGGACTAATTTAAAAATTTAATGTGGTGCCATCGACCCGAAGAAGAAGCAGAACCCACTAAGACAACCATAAGTTTTACTGCCGGTTGTTTCAATCGTTAGACCATGTCGGAGGCCTTTAGGCGGTCTAAAAACTGCCGACGCCAGGGTTGGCCAACCTACTCGAACTAACCTAACCTAACCTACTCAATTTTACTTACTTACCTCACTCAGAGACGATCATTAAATCGACACTTTACTAATTGACGTAATTTTCTTTTAGTTAGTAAATGGTACAATATGCTTCCAAAAATGTTCTGCGCATGCTTCCATAACTGTTCTCATTTTAGCCGATTTAAAGAAATATGTTAGTTCTTATAGAAATCTGGTTGGAAGTTTTTTGCTTTAAAGTTATTTTGTCTAATCCGAGCATATTGTCTAGAATATTCAAACCAATACTTACTAAAACAAAGGGCAGACCACAAGTAATAAGTCAGTGAACAGTTGACCGTCATGAGAATGCCTATGAGATTCACGGCGACCAATGAGGAGAGACGCGCCATCATCATACTCAAGCTGGTCACCATTCCTCTGAAATAATAGATTAGTATCATTAACAAAATTATAAAACACTAGCAGTGGCCCACGGTTCTACCCGCGTTGTACCAGTTTCCGTAGGATTTTTTGGATGAAAAATGGCCTATAATCTTACAGTTGAACGGGGCTATTCGTTACATAAAGAATTATTCAAATCGGATCGATAGTTTCTGGTACTTACAAATAAACAAAAAAAGTTTAAAACTTTACCTCTTTATAATAAACTAGCAGCGCCCCGCGGTTTTACCCGCGTTATGCCCGTTCCCGTGGGAATTTCGGGAATTTTTTTACATAAAAACCTTCCTCTTGAATCACTCTACCTATTACAAAAAACCGCATCAAAATCCGTTGCGTAATTTTAAAGATTTAAGCATACAGACAAACAAACAGCCAAAAATAGCGACTTTGTTTTAAACTATGTAGTGAAGTATACATAATAGTACCCACCTGTTAGCAGTGGGATATATATCATTACAGTATCCAGTCAGACTAGGCACGCCGATGGTACCAGTCATAAAAAGAATAAAAAATACCAAACTAGCTCCTAGCTGTGCAAGGTCAACTAAAGTTCCACTAATAGCTGAAACGAGGAGCCAAAATATTAGTACGTTTCGTTTCTGAGCATTTACTTTGGCTACTACAAGCGTCATTATTGAGAATAAAAGACTGAATGTTATCCCTGATAGTGAAGTAAGAGGTGATAATGATGCGTCGCATAGGCCCTGAAACAATAAAGAATGGCATCATTGGAGTTGTATGACAGAAAGTTGTATGATAGAAATTTGTATGATAGAAAAGAATACTGTTCTAGCCTTCAATATAAAAATGTTCCGTGGTTCACTCTCTAGTAGACAAAAAATAATTTAGGAAATACTATAGTATAAGCATAGTAACTTAAGCGATCAACTTTTAAATAGAGATAAGTAAAGCAAGTAAAAAGTATTAGCATGTAATGTCTCAGTGACTTTTTGAGCCGTATCAATTAACCTTTTGTTTGCCGGGATTTTAGAAACAATAGAAAATCAATTGTGTCTGGCTTGGATCCACGCTCCGGCGTACGAAAGGTTAACGCGTATCAAGAACATTTTAGATATCAAATGGTTTGTCACTTTCTGACATACGCAATTTTCCGAAGAGCAAAAGAGATAGAACACTTTATAACAGTGTTTTGGTTACAGAGCGTTTATAAATAAGGCGGTGTGTATATACCAAAAGACTGTCTAACTACAATGACTATAATACTCTCAATATTGAAGAAAGTATGTTCAAAGTCAAAGTCAAATATTTTTATTCAGTTTTGGCCCCATAGATGCTCTTTTGAACGTACCACCCATTCGGAAGAACATCAGCAGAGAAGAATGGGCAAGGACCTCTGCTAGTTATTTTTTAAATCAAGGTATAATACAATTGAATACTAATAAGTATTGATTATGTTAACAAAATACTGTAACAAAATCTTTACTTACCCCATTAATAACAGAGACATGTCCCAGAGTTGTATTGCCACTGAAGATTCTTTTACAGAACTTTTCACCGTTGTTCAAGCCAGTAGTTGATACGGAATTGAAGAATAGGTTGACAAAAATCGGATACCACATCACGAAAGCATTGTTTCTGGACAAAAATAAACAGAAAATTTAAGCTTTTTCGAATTATAGACGTGGTTGAAATTGAAAATAATCTATTTTCTTAAAGAGCTTCGTCAATTCGTTGAATGTGTGTGATCGTAGTTTCTTATACAATATTTTTGTCGTCCTTTTAGTATTTACTGTTTTTGCCAGACGTACCTGTTTTTACTAGGCTTATTTTCTGACAATTTTGTACTTACGTCGCTATTATAACAGACATAAGGAAGAAAATCTGAATCGTTCTCCAAAGCAACGGTGGTTTGAATATAGGTCCTGTTTGTTCCACCACTGATTGCCAGAATGATCGTTTGTTGTTGATTTCATCTGCTAGAACATTTTGTACCTAAAAAGATATAATAATTAATATAAAGGAAACGGTCAAGTCGCTGAAGGAAGTGGATTGGAGCTTTGCGGAACTTATTTGACCAATCATAATGCATTACGAAAAGATTTTGACAATGTCAATGCGTTAGATGACAATCCCAATACGCTGTAATTGGTAAATCGGGTTATGCACCGCTCTGCTGAGCTTCAATCGAAACGCATAATCAACAATAAATAATGTTTAATGATTGTGAGGCCATATGCAACCACCACATAGATTGACCGATAGTGGCATTTCATCTGAGCGCTACCATGCTTCGGAAGGTACAATCAATCGTTAGACGATGTGGCGGCTGTAGGGGTAAAACTTCAGCAGGCTTGCTCGCTAACCTTTTTGAACCTATACTGTCCCACTTTTGAACAAAAGTCTCTCAACATCTTTCAAACGTCCCTGTCCTGGGCTACATTTGGCTCATACTTATCAAGGTTGTCTAAGTCATCACCTACCATCTCTTCCAGGGTTTGCCTCTACGCCTGATTCCCTCCTTCACCCATTGCGTGGCGATTACAGCCCACCTATCTCGATGCATTTGGCTCAAGGCCCAGTCTCACTTGAAATTCGCAGATTGTTTACCAACGTCGACTAACGGCCCGTTCACACATGGGAGTCCGTTTTACTGGTACGTTTTTAACGGATACGTCATAAATTTATGCTCTGTTCACACATAGGCACCGTATAACGTTCAACGGTTCCGTCATTACTGGATGCGATGTGTGAACAGAAAATTCGCAGTATACCGCCGCTGTGGATGGACGCTGTCAAAACCTGTCGCATCACTCCCCCTCCTACACCCCGCACACACCGCCCGCCACACGCACACAGTATCCGTCGTCCAGTATTCGATGACAAAACGGAATGTAATTTTTTTACGGAACGATATTATTTACTGTATACAGAATACTGTGCCATGTGTGAAGTCGCTCATACAACTACATACGCCATCGACGAAAAAAAAACGTACACGATAAAACGGAAAAGTAAAACGGAGACATGTGTGAACCGGCCGTAACTTACTTATTTTTCAACCTTTGCAGTCCCACTTCTGAGCAAAGATCTCCTTTAGGAGGAACTTACTTTAAGGGGTAAGAAACTAAAGTCACATGTATACTTACTTCATATTCCCCATCTTTTCCTCCATTCCATCGGAAAATATCCTTCAAAACCACTAAAGCTTTTTCGTTTTCACCTCTGCTTGCCAAGAACTTCGGGCTTTCGTGAAGGAAATACAACATCAAAGCTCCGATACCCAACGGTAGTGCTAGTAGTAAAGCGAATACACGCCAAGAATTAAAACTAATACCCAGAAATGGAATGCCATAACTGAATTTCATAGGTAACAGGAAATAGGCTAAAGCTGAAAAATAACAAATTTTTATAAGTTACAAAAAACAAGGTAATGTCTCACTGCTGGGCAAAGGCTCTCATCTCACTGAAGATATCAGTACAGAGAGGAGGATTAGGCGTAATCACCACGCTTGCTCTATGCAAAACAATAATAGATTTTTATATCGGCTTTCTAACCATTTCCATATGAATTTTGAAAATAATGAAAATTAGGTATTTATGTATATGGTCCAAAAGCTTAAACACCAGGATAGGTCCGTAACCCCAGGTAGGTCACCTTTACTCATTGACCTCACCATACGGCACGATAAGTTCTTATGAAAGATGTTTTCATTAAATTTAGATAAACGCCTGCTACAATTTTAATGGCAAATTTCAAATTTCGTCTTGATTTTAAATGTGAGATAGCATATATGTACGCCTGGAGTAGAATATGCATGCATTGAGTTAGTAAGGATCACGATCACGAGATAATCAAATAGATACAAACATACAAAATAATAATATGCAAGTAAAATAATATATTTACCAAAAGCCATAGCCTCGGCTGAAAAATTGGCGCTCATCAATATAAACAAGAATTTGCTTCGTTTCCTTATGCCCGTACATTCGCCAAGCAAGGTCATAGTAAAGGAGAAACTTGGATTTGAACTGAAAAAATAACAATAGATACTAATGAAAGAAAAAAAATGAAAAATGAAAGAGTTACCAATTAAAAAGCTCATGTTCAAAGATAAATAACTCAACTACATTTTGCGCATGATGTTACGACAGTATGTCCAAATTTCAGTCGTGATCTATGCAGACAGCTTTACTTGGATCAAATTCACACACACGCATGCACATATTATAAAGTATATATCGTTCTATACTTACAAACTGCAGCTGATGACTTTAAAGAACATCATGACTGGCCATGTTGGCGAGAAGGCACTTAATCCAGAGAAGACAAAGCCAACTACAGTAGACCATAACATCGCTCGTCTTCTACCACCAACGTCTGCGAAGTATCCCCAAGGGTGTGCTACTAAGACTCCTGAAAATCGAGGACATGTTTTCTTTGAGAAATGAGAATTTATTATACTAAATGAAACGGATCTGTATCGCGTTAGATAATTTAACGTACCTATCTTACTAAAATATGTACCCGACTCGCGACGTTTCAAGCGAATTACAGCGCTCGTGGTCACGCATACAGACCCGTTTCATTTAGTATAATGACTGCAAATCGTGTGAGTTTAAAAAGTATAATGAGAATCTTTCTTCTATTTTATTGGGCAAAGAATTGATTTATCCTGATTCGATTCTACTTTATAGCTCTAAGAATCTTTCATCTATTTTTTTGGGTAAAGAATTGATTTATCCTGATAATTAAGATTCTATTTTATAGCTTCTATTTGGAAATATTCTTGTTACGAAACGCTTACGCTTTATTTTTCATTTATATATGCCATGAATTTGAAAAAAAATGCCGTGAATTTGAATTCAAACTATGGAACTAAATTGTGCAATACATTAAGGCTTGCACAATGAATACTTTGTCCAATTACTTTTGCTTACTTTTGCGAAGATTTTTCTCCTCTGCAGATTAAATTGACGAAACACATGATAATTACAGATGGAGGATGGTTTTTTAGATGGATAAAATTAGCTTAAGCGGCATCTTCAGAGCAGACTCTTTCTATTAAACTTACCCACAAAAGGTGCTGAAGCCAATATTCCTGTTTCTGTCAAGCCAAGCTGGAGGTCGCATTTGGCAGCAGCTACCACCACGCTGAATCCGAACATGTCAAGTGCTGATGCATTAGTGATGATGCAGCAGGCCAATAAAAGGAGATAGTTGTAAGAACCATGGCCTGAAATATGGAATATGAGATGGATTATGAACCAACATTGTATTGTTAAATAAAACTAGCCACGCCCCGCGGTGTTACCCGCGTTGTACCCGTTAATGCAGAACTTTCGAGATACAATGTATCATATGTGTTATTCTGATGTATAACCTATATTACTGTAAAGTTTCATCAAAATCCGTTCTGTAGTTTTTGCGTGAAAGAGTAACAAACATACATACATCTATACATACATCCAGCCTCACAAACTTTCGTATTTATAATTATTAGTAGGAAGTAGGATAGGATAAAAGGAAAATAATTTAAAGGTCTGTTCTCTGTAGCGATTGCAACAGGCAGCAATTTCCGCAGTGTTGTCGCGGTCAAAACATAAAGATCCATAGAAACCATGTAGTGATGTTTGCGGTCGATGATGGCGTGATACCAAATAATCCTCAAAAAAATCCAAACATTTTAGACATAATTAGCAGCGCCTCGCGGTTTTACCCGCGTTGTGCTCTTTCCCGTGGGAATTTCGGTAATTTTTATACATATAAACCTCCCTCTTGAATTACTATATCTATTAAACAAACCGCGTCAAAATCCGTTGCATATTTTTAAAGATCTTAGCATACATAGGGACAGACAGGTAGACAGACAGCGGAAAGCAACTTTGTTTTATACTATATAGTGTGATAATATAAGGTATATTTTCATAGTACTACGATGGGTAACTTTTTCCTACCCGTAGTCGCATTAGCATTAGTACATTAAAACACAAGATATTTAAAAAAATACTTTCAAAACAAATGTATAAATGCAGTTCTTCTTCTAGTAAATAATTGTAGCGTCGATTTTTTTGACGGACAAAACACTAGTATGGTCAATAAGGTCATGTTAGGGTTAAATATCTTAATTACTTACCTGTCAACTCCACTGCCTCATCATAACTATAAGTTTTCGACTCATTGTCATTTTTCTTTTCTAATTTCACACTTGTGTGCCACATTTTTGACTAATCTATATATTTAGACTACACACACTTACACACTATTACTTCCGCTACTAATATCCAGGTGGAAATCATACAAAACTTATGAACGTATGACCGAAAACTTGTGGATGTTTAAAACTTTTGCTTGAGACTAAAGCGCTACTGTTTTCAGTTCAACTCTCCATACATTTGAATTTGATCAATTAGTTACGAATGCCAGCCAATTGGTCAGTGTTCAGTTCGAGTGTGTAACTTCATAGACATCGTATGTTAACGTTGATTATTAAGCATGGAACACACTAATGGCAACGACACTAATTATTCATACAATAAAGGGATTGTTCAAGAAATATGTTCGATTATTAAATTTAATTTTAATGGAGTTACTGATATTGATACACTCAATGCTTCGTTGTACCTCTGCCTTAAGGAAAATTTACTAGATAACTGAAAACTGTATTAACATACAGAGTATATTATGTTTCATTTGATAAGCTATGTATCTTATAATTAACTTTAAAATATTCTGTATTGTTGACTTTATCTATGGGTACAATTAAAATACAGCGCTATTATAGTCAGTTCCGTATTTTCAAAAATTCTTTAATGCAGTTTTTACTGTCTCCTGTCCTGACATTGTTACTAAGAGGAGATTTATTTTTATTTTATTTTGTTTTAATTTGTTGGTCTTGGTTCCCATTTTGGTGGTCGAAATTCATATTATTGCACTGTAGTCATTCAACATTAAGGGTCGAAACTGCCTTAAGCCCGTCGCTAGCGCTTCATACAAAAGTGAACTGTCGCGTGCACCCGTCGCGTGCACTTTATACAAAAGGGAACCGTCGCGTGCGACCGCTTAACGCAGTTTCGACCCTAACAAAAATCATACGCACAACAAACATACTGAAATCCTTACATCGATACATCATCACATAATTTTAAAGTAAACTTATTATATTAGTAAATGGTGGAGTGTGATGTCAGAAGCGTGTTCAACGGCGTTATTTTGTCTTCAAACCATACTATGAGGTTGGATTTGAAAATATAGTAGAACAAACAAATTGTAAACTTAATTATAAGTACATTTTGTTGGCATAATAAAGATATGTCAGTACCTGTAGTTTCTATGCAATTTATCTGGCTTCCAATGGTTGCATGATACATCATAAAGGTATTATCACATAAAAAACAGTTTTCAGCCAAAAAAGTATTAATTACTTGCATTGCTCCGCGGTCTTACTCGCGATGTGCCCGTTATTGTGGGAATTTTGGAATAAAAAATAGCACAATTTCGAGTTAACCCCACCTACCCACCGACCTACTTGAAAATAATGATATGCTCAACCTTGCGTTTATTATGCTCCCTTTGGACCTTTTGCTCGAATCATTCTACTTATGGTCTTTCTAAAATATGTAGTATCAAAATAAGGTAAAATTTATTTTTCTTTATTATTTAATTTAAAAACATATGTTTTATTTCTTTTTCCAGTTCGTATCAAATTAATATATCTACTTAACAATTGCACAGCATCTTTACAGTCTATATTTAATTATCATACGAAATAAAGTATTTTCGTGTAATTTATTATTCTCATAAAGTATTATAGTACAATTTCAAAGTCAAAGTCAAAGTCAAATATTTTATTCAGTTTTGGCCCCATAGAGGCTCTTTTGAACGTACCACCCATTCGGAAGAACATCAGCAGAGAAGAATGGGCAAGAAACTCTGCTGGTTATTTTTTTAAATCAAGGTATAATACAATTTAATACTTATAAGTAAGATTACATGTCAAAATCAGGTTGTGTTGCTGGTGCAGGAATTTGACTCCAGACATATTTGTCCTCAATGTAATCAGTAACGCTATAGTATGCTTTAGTCAATAAAACGTCTTTAACGTACGATTTGAATTTACCTTCACTAAGCCCAGTTACCTCCTTGGGAATTTTATTATAAAATTGAATACATCTACCAATGAAAGACTTCCCGGTTCGCGCTAACCTGGACTTAACAACAGCAAGCTTATTTCTATTTCGCGTATTAAAACTGTGGTGATCTCCGCGCACCTTAAGGTTACTCAAGTTTCGGCGGGCATACATTATATTTTCAAATATATATAACGAAGGAACGGTAAGGATTCGACTGGATTTAAAACGTTCCCTTAGTGACTCACGTGACCCCAATTTATAAATCGCGCTAAAAGCTCTCTTTAACTGAAATAACGCACAATACTTTATTATAAGACTAGCTGTGTCCCGCGGTTTCACCCACAGCGGACCCGTTCCTGTAGGAAATACAGGATAAATACTATTTATCCTAGGTAGCTTAGAACCAGGAGACGGATATAGGATACTTCCTATATCCGTCTCCTGGTTCTAAGCTACCTCCCCACCAATTTTCAGACAAATCGGTTCAGCCGTTCTCGAGTTATACACGACTTTCTTTTATATATATACTCGTATATATAGACTTTTTTATAAGATACGGGTGGCAAGGCAACCCTAGTTACGTATATACTGAGAATATTGTTTGTTATTGCCTTTGTATATAATTTGCTTGTACTCGTAAGTGTTCAAGTATTTATTTTAGTAATAAATCAATGCAAGGCCTATATTTTATATGCAAATTATGTAGAACAAAGGATAATTTATTAAACCTGGTACATAGAGGCACCCATTATTTCACATATGCGTGACTTAATGGTCCATAAAAGCGTTATCTTGTTATCACTACATAGTATAAAATAAAGTCGTCTCTGTTTCGTGTCTGTTTGTCTGTTTGTCGGTATGCTTAAATCTTTAAAATTACGCAACGGATTTTGATGCGGTTTTTTGTAATAGGTAGAGTGATTCAAGAGGAAGGTTTTCATGTAAAAAAATTCCCGAAATTCCCAAGGGAACGGGCACAACGCGGGTAAAACCGCGGGGCGCTGCTAGTTATCTAGTAAGTAAGTAAGTTGGAGAAGGTTAGTGACCCTGGTGTTGAAGTTTTAGACCGCCTAAAGGCCATGAAATGGTCTAACGATTGAAACTACCGGGATCGACTCTTACGTGGCCTTCGAAGCACGTTAGCGTTTCGATAGAAGTACCACTATCAGTCAACTATCCAAGAAAGGAACGAACTGCATGAATTAAAATTATTTTAAGGTGTTAAGTATAATTAAGTAGAATAAGTATAAATAAACATATTTCGACGAAATCTATACTAATACTAGCTGCGCCCCGCGGTTTCACCCGCGTTGTACCCGTTCCCGCGGGAATTTCGGGATAAAAAATAGATGTTGTCCGATTCTCAGGCTTACCCGATATGTACACAAAATTTCATGAGAATCGGTCGAGCCGTTTCGGAGGAGTACGGGAACGAACATTGTGACACGAGAATTTTATATAAAGAAAGATTATAAAGAGGTTAAATTTGTATGTTCCAGCTAATCTCTAGAATTACCAGTCCGATTTGAATAATTATTTTTTATTTATTTATTTTTGTACTATATAGCCACATTCGAACGGGAAGTTTATAGGCAATTTTTCCGAAATTCCCACGGGAACGGGCACAACGCGGGACGCTGCTAGTCTATACTAATATTGTTTGTTTGAACGCGCTAATCTTAGGAACTTCTGATCCGATTTAAAAAATTATATTTGTAATGGATAGCCACATTCACGGGAAGGTTATAGGCTATTTTTCACCCCGGAATTCATCCCGGAATTACTTTCTACGGATAGGAGTCGTTACTTGAGCCATGTCAGAGGCCTTTGGCGGCTCAATAACTCTGACACCAGGATTGGTCAGGTTGACCATCCACTCGATGAAGAAGAAGAAGATCCCGGAATTCGTACGGGAACGGGCACAACGCGGGCCATTATCAACCTGATGATAACGGACTTCTAAAATTGGAATTTGAATCTGGAGAATCCTGGTGAGTATTACAAATATATTTAGTTTACTAACAACCACTCAATCAGCTCTCACGCGCAAAGTACATACTATTCACCGCCTCAAATATAATTATTATTTGAGCAACGTCAAGGACCACTGGACATAGTTTAAAAGTCTCAATTTACTTGACTCCACGTGGAAATTTTTATTAAGACAAAGAACGCCGTCACACACACCACTGACATCACACTATACACTAAGGGCTCTAGTCATAAACGCTTACAGCACTTCAGCTATCAAATGTTTTGTCCCTTTCCGACATACGCTATTTGCCAAAGAGCGAAAGAGACAAAACACTTTAAAACACTGTTTAATACACATACACTCCACAATTTACTAACAAAATAAGTTTACTTAGTTTTAAACTACTGACTGATAAGATATTCTGTCTCATTCAAACAAAATACAGTTTTTTTTACTTATTACACATTAAATTAGCTCTAATTCTTATCAAATAGATGTAAGGTTGTGTATTTAATGTTTTCAATCCCATTGTCTACTAATACAGGAGTGCAAAATTGGTATTCTCTACAAGAACTGTTGAGTGACATTGAATTTTAAATTTGGAGGTTGGTTGGACCCCGGGCAGTATTGTAAAAATATATATTTATTCACTCACCCAACCTCATATTTTACACTCAAAAATACAATCACACCGTATTGACACCCTCAAATACATATATGTTTACCTTCTAGTACATTTTCTGAAGTGATAATAAGTATGTATTTTTAATACTTTCAGAAGTATACCTCAAAGATGTCCATGACAACTCGTAGAATGGCTGCGCATAACAACGAGCAGAGGCTGAAGGCTCTGCTGCAACTTAAAACCTCAAAACACCTCAACGGGCAGCTACTCAAGGATATAGAGGACAATGAAGAGGATATTCTTCAAAGACTCGAGCATGCTGACTCTGCTGAGTGTCTGCTCATGACCTGCACCGCACTCATTGAATGAGACCGCAACCTGATGAAGCCTGGGTACACTCCTGGTGTAACTTTGAGTATTAGGGTCAACACTGCGTTAAGCGTGCGCACGCGGCGGGCGCACGCGGCGGTTCTCTTTTGTATGAAGCCACATGCGGCAGGCGCATGCGGCGTACGCTCGTGGCGGTTCACTTTTGTATGGAACCGCTTAACGCAGTGTCGGCCCTTATAACACGCCTATTGGCGTCGGGGGTGTAAAAAGTACAAGAAGAGGCGACAGGAGTCTTTCTATATACAAACAAGAGTGATGTACCTACTATCTGTAGCTTACATACTATTATGTCCTACTAATATTATCAATGCGAAAGTTTGTGAGCATGGATTTATGTATGTAAGTTTCTTACTCCTTCACGCAAAAACTACTAAACAGATTTGGATGAAACTTTACAGTAATATAGGTTATTCATCAGAATATCACATGGGATACATTTTATTCCGAAATTCCTGCGGGAATGGGTACAGTACGGGTAATACCGCGGGGCGCGGCTAGCAGAAAATACTTAGTTCCCTCTTCCATATGTTACATGTAGGAACTGCATGATCAACATATATTTAAAGCTAGACTAATCATTATAAATTATCAACCATTTATCTTATCAACCAGACTGATTTTCCGATACCATTCCTTCTGATTAACTCATTGGTTATCATTCTCGCATTATGAATGTTAGCTGTTGAATGAATGAACGTTTATGTTTTGGTGAAGTTTATTGAACGAAAGAAAATATATAGATGAAATCTTGGATGATATATAGCTCGAAGTAGACACATACCGCCTTATTCTTATAAATGCTCTTTTACTAAAACACTGTTATTAAGTGTTTTGTCTCTTTTGCTCTTAGTAAAATAGCGTATGTTCGAAAGGGACAAACCATTTGATAACTAAAGTGCTGTTAATACGCTTTTATGACTAAGGCCCTTTATGTTTAACTAGCAGCGCCCCGTGGTTTTACCCGCGTTGTGCCCGTTCCCGTGGAAATTTCGGGAATTTTTTTACATAAAAACCTTCCTCTTGAATCACTCTACCTATTACAAAAAACCGCATCAAAATCCGTTGCGTAATTTTAAAGATTTAAGCATACAGACAGACAAACAGACAGACAGACACGAAAAAGAGACGACTTTATTTTATACTATGTAGTGATGATGACAGTAAGAAAAAAATACCAAAAAGGTTACCAAAACCTAAATATCTTTTTTAATTTTATTCCCATGGGAACGGGCACAACGCGGGTAAAACCGCAAGCTGCTGCTAGTAATAAATAAATTAGTCCCAAAATAAGCAAAGCTATGAACTTGTATTTTGGAATCTAATTAACTGATACTAATACATATTATACATATATACACAAATACTTTATATGAAAATATAATTGACACCTACGTTTGCACATATTGTTGACTCCGGGCGGGAATCGAACCCACAACCCCCGACACACTATAGTCGGGACGTTTAAAACTGAGTCGTCAGGCCATAAATCATTTGTCTATTCTTTTCTCGCTCGCACTCGTAGGTCCTATGGAGCAGCATAGTGATGTGCGTAAGATGGTTGTAGGCGCATATCGATACTAAAAAAAATCAAATAGAAACATACTAGATCGTATTGTGGCTCTGAAAAGTGCCCTTTGTCATTAATGTTATTATATATGATATGTTTATCATAAAAAGGAAAGGAAAGGACAAGGAAAATAATACAATTTAACTAAAGAAGTTTATATTAATATTTATGTTTATGTATGGTATAATTACGTACATAATTGTCAAATGAGATCAAAAAAATGAGAATTAAGAATAATTAATAGAAAAAAACATTTGAAAAACAAATATTTTACAAATAATGTCTTAACAATAAAGGTTGTTTTATAAATGTTAAATGCATCATAAGCCACAAGTATTTATAGAAAAACAACAACACTGTGATTATGATAACACGGCGGCGTGATCTTACGAGTTACGACCAATCAGAAGCTAGCGATAAGCGAGCGCTAATAGGGGTCACAGTAACCCAATACAGGTAGCAAATTTTATCGATAACAAGTTTAGCACGTGGCACATTCCTATCTCAACTGACGTTTATGGCCCCACGACTCAGTTGTTAACGTCCGTAGTATAAGCGACACATTGTGTCAACGAGAGAAGCGGAGTGGAGCTGCGCAGAGCTTAACTGACCAATCAAAATGCACTGTGCATTTAAATTGTCAAAATCTCTTCGTAATGTGTCGTAATTGGTGGTTTAGCCTCCGTGGTCTTGTGGTTTGAGCGCTCGGCTCGCGACCCGGAGGTTCCGGGTTCGATTCCCGCTGGGGACAATATCTCACAAAAAATCCCTTTTTAAGACTGCCCTCAGTTTGGTTAGGGCATTGCAGGCTGTATCACCTGATTGCCCGAAAAGTAAGATGATTCCGTGCTTCGGAGGGCACGTTAAGCTGTCGGTCCCGGTTACTTTCTTCGGATGGTAGTCGTTACATGAAAAATCTCAGAGGCCTTTGGCGGCTCAATAACTCTGCCACCAGGATTGGTCAGGTTGACCATCCACTCGATGAAGAAGAAGATTGGTCAATTGGACTTCGCACCGCTTTAATGCAAACACACCCTTATTATCAGTTTTGAGGTACAAATGACAGTTAATCTACTTAATAAGTACGTTAACACGGCGGTACCGGCTAGTTTGATTATCTAATCGTATTATCGGATGTAACCGGATAGTTTGTTAGTCACATTGTCAGTCAGTCTTGAGGGTCAAGGCAGGGATTTGAGTTCATGTTGCGTAATGTGTATTAGGAAAGTAAATTCGGTTATAATTTAAGCTAGTTAGTAAAACATCGCTTAGGAGGAATAAATACACGTTGAACTACGAACTACGCACTAAAAGGCGCACGCACACATCAAAGTGCGCTTACACGAATTTCAACTGGGTTTAAACGAATGCTAGAGGCGGTAGGATTCGATCTCAAATCGGTACATAGTCACCTCTAAGGGCCGACACTGCGTTAAGCGTGCGCACGCCGCGGTTTCATACGAAAGTGAACCGCCGCGGGCGCCCGCGGCGTGCGCACGCCGCGTGTGGCTTGATACAAAAGTGAACCGTTGCGTGCACGGTTTCATACAATAGTGAACCGCCGCGTGCGCCCGCCGCGTGCGCACGGCCCTAGGTGCCGCACTCAAATCGGCACTTAGTTAAGTAAGTAACGTAATTTTTCATACATTACATGTCAAAATCACTAACTTTTCTTAAATGAAACGCGTGAAAAATTTGTGTCGCTGGTTAGTATTTAAGTAGTCTACAGCTCATTACGGCCATTATAATTAGACATCTACGGCAGTTTCATTAACAACTTGCCGCTACATCCGTATGATTAATAAACTTATTCACTAAAGTTCTCTACATCTCTTTCAAAATTAATGCCTTCTCGTTCAACCCTAAAACAAGTAAAAGTTATACCGCGCGTGAATGATTGATGCTTACCTGAAAGCTTTAGTAGTTTCTAACAAAAGTTGCGTGTTGGTGGTTGAAAGCAGAAAGATAAATAATACTGTGTTGAGAGTTTGAGAGTTACACACTCATAGGCCCAGCCCGGCACGGCACGTGTTCTCGATAAGCTTTTATCGTATGCGTTGTGTTAGATACAAAGAAGTTAAATTAAATAAGCACACATAAGTACATTACGTTAGGTTTAAGTCCATGGAACTAAGTGGATTGATTGATTAATGTCAACTTATTGCATTCTAGTGGGGCAAGACCAGAATATACAGATAAAATCGACGATATGGTTTATGTGTAGAACGAAGCTATCAGTGGCATGCCGGGCCGGTACCGGCCGATTCGTGTGGCATCAGTCATTATAATAGTTGTCGGTATCACACGCAATGCACCTTGCCGTAGCTATTGTTGAGTTTGTCTGCAACTTTTATCTAGTTACCTACTTCTATAGCTAGACTGAAACTAGCGCAAACTTTGTTGCGGCAGTTGGTACTTCAGTTTGTATAACTATTCTGTCTTTATGCGACTTAGACGAAATTGGTAGGTAGGAAAAAATTTAATAATAAAATTTCATTTCAGTATCGCTTCGGTGGTGCACTTGCCTGCCAAGACTGAGGTCCCGGTTCAATTCCCTGGTTTAAAAAAGGCTCGAGTTTGAGAGATCACCAACTACGCCCAATCCTTCTCATTGATATCTTACTGATATCTTCAGTAAGATGAGGGCCATTGCCCAGCAGTGGGACATTACAGGCTAATACTTTCTTTTTCGAAAGTAGGTTATAGGTTATAAAGCCTAATTTGCTCGAGAGCTTTTTTAAAGAACGTCAAAACAGTGCTTTAAAACCCTTGTGCAAATAGCGCTTAAATCCTTCAGTGTTGCACTCCTGAATTTAAAACATTAACGATTATTTCAAATCATCGTTTATCATCACATACCGCAAGAAAGATTGATGATTAAGATTGCTAAATATACTAATTACTTATATCACGTGTCAGTCACGTTTGGTGATGTTATGTTATGTTTTTAAGCTTGTAGATTATTTATATACTGGTTTCTGAAGCTTAAACGAACACTTATCATTTTGAATTGAAACAACGTAGGTATTACGGATACACTTCGCTTTTATTTTACATTTTTATGTGACGTTTCGGCCTCTTTACAGGAACTGTGGTCACAGAAGACTGAGGTGTTATGCGTCTATATAAGAAGAAGTAAATATATCGCATGTAAAATTCAAGCGAAGAGTATCTGTAAAATCTATGCTAATATTATTAAGTTGCAGTGTTTAAACGAACTAATCTCAGGAACTACTGAATTATTACTAAATACTTAATTATTTATGTAATGGATAGCCACATTCAACGGGAAGGTTATAGGCTATTTTTCATCCTGGAATTCCTACGGGAAGGGGCACACGGGCGCTGCTAGTTATAGAATATAATTATTAGGTTTTCACTACAATGTACTTTTTAATAGTTAAGTAGCGCTGGTGGCGTAGTTTATATAATCACTACATAGTATAAAATAAAGTCGTCTCTTTTTCGTGTCTGTCACACTGTTTGTCTGTCTGTATGCTTAAATCTTTAAAATTACGCAACGGATTTTGATGCGGTTTTTTTTAATAGGTAGAGTGATTCAAGAGGAAGGTTTTTATGTAAAAAAAAATCCGAAATTCCCACGGGAACGGGCACAACGCGGGTAAAACTGCGGGGCGCTGCTAGTATAATAATATAATATCTTTATTGACATAAAAGTATTACAAACTAAATACAGTCCCTGACTTCTACGCTAAGTTTAACTTGTATTGCAGAAGTCAGTGTACTCTCTCAGAATCAGTTTGACTGAGCAATGTTAGTGCATTGCGATTTTTAAGCAAAGTGCAGCTCGGTCCTTACTTGGATAGGTGACCGATAGTTGCATTTCTATCCTTAACCTATTTAATTGATCTATATATCTATACTAATATTATAAAGCTGAAGAGTTTGTTTTGTTTGTTTGTTTGTTTGTTTGTTTGTTTAAACGCGCTAATCTCAGAAACTACTGAACCGATTTGAATAATTCTTTCACTGTTAGATAGTCTATTTATCGAGGAAGGCTATAGGCTACATTTTATCCCGGATTTCCTACGGGAACGGGCACAACGCGGGTAAAACCGCGGGGCGCTATAAAATTCAAAGTCCTGACTGACTGACTGATAATGACTGACTGATAAACGCACAGCCTCAACCGCTACACCTAGAAACATGAAATTTGGCAGGAAGGCTCTTCAAGTGACGTAAGTGCACAATAAGAGAGAATTTTCGAAAATTCCTACGGGAACGGGCTCAACGCGGACAAAGCCGCGGGGCGCTGCTAGTCGTTTCATTAAATACGTACGACTAGGTATAATTATTAGACTTAGATATTGTGGGCCCCTATTGTAAAATAAACGTCGATAGCATTGCTTATCTCTTTATCTTGATTGTAAATCATTTAATTCTTAATTCACTTCTTATCATATATCAGAAAAAAGCTGCATTAATGAATACATCCGTGTATTAAATAATAGCGAAGACCCGCGGTTATGCTTAAAAAAATTATCAATTTGTGTAAATCCTAAGTTAAATCTTTTAAGTAGGGATGTCTCTTTTACACTCGTAGGTTCTACGGGGCACATAGTGAAGTCCTAAAAACTTATCGATGATTATAATATAAAACATTAAAGGTCTGTTTTCCGCAACCGCAGCAGCATGCAGCAGCTGTCGATTGCAAGCACCACTTCTGATTTCTATTAATCACTAGCTGTGCCTCGCGGTTTCACCCGCAGCGCCCCCGTTCCCGTGGGAATTTTGAGATTTTTATTCCTTATTTTTCTCATATAAAAACCTTGTCCTGACAATAAGGAACACATTAAAAAAAGAATCATCCAATTTGGTGCAGTCGTTCTGAAGTTATGCGCTTAGCAACAGATTATAGAATTATGTTTCGAGCGCGGTAACACTGCGGCTTGCGGTCAGCAGTTGTTTAAGAAGCCTGCTGATACGGTTGCTACAGAAAACGTACCCTGTAAAGTAAGGAAAGGAAACTATGAATGAGACATATTCACCTATGTTTATATACCTTATTGCAATTAAAAAGCAGTTACCTGTCTTTCATTTCAGTATAAGTACCACAACAGTTCCCCGTGATGTCCTGCGATGCATATGCAGGTATATCTGCCACCCTTTTTTTACTGATTTCCTTATTCATGTCTGCTGTGACCGCGGTTCCTGTAAAGGGGCCGAAACGTCAGATAAAAATGTAAAATGAAAGTGTATCCGTAAACGTAGTTTCAATGCAAAACCAATTGTTTTATTTGTTTACTAGCAGCGCCCCGCGGTTTTACCCGCGTTGTGCCCGTTCCCGTGGGAATTTCGGGATTTTTTTTACATAAAAACCTTCCTCTTGAATCACTCTACCTATTACAAAAAACCGCATCAAAATCCGTTGCGTAATTTTAAAGATTTAAGCATACAGACAAACAAACAGACAAACAGACAAAACTTTGTTTTATACTATGTAGTGATGTGTATCGATGGACTACGCAATTATTACTAACATTAAGAAACTGGGTAAAAAAGATTTATTTAACGTTACACTTTTCTAAATATGTCATTAATTAGCTTGCCGGTTTTTATTACTTACATAATGTGCATGAATAATATAAACATGACACCCCCTTTAATAACACTCCTGTAATACTAAATTGAATTGTAATATCTATACTAATAATAAAAAGGTATTTGTAAGTTTGTATGTTACAGCTAATCTCAGGAACGACGAGTCCGATTCGAATAATTATTTTTTCATATGATAGCTACATCCAAGAGAAAGGTTAAAGGCTTATTTTTATCCCAAAATTCCTACGGGAACCGACACAATGAGGGTAAAACCGCGGGGCGTGGTATGTTATTTATAAATAAATAGCAAAAATCTTTCAGGGATCTACCTAAAGAAAAGTTAAGGCGCTCGCGCATCTTAATGTATTGAATATGCATATAGTTCTTATTTCAAACATTAACCGCCAAATGAATAAACGCCCTCTAACTAAAACACTGTTACACTGTGTTTTGTCTCTTTTGCTCTTCGGAAAATTGCGTATGTCAGAAAGTGACAAACCATTATATAGCTAAAATGTTCTTAATATACGCATTTATTTATATGGCCCTAAGAGTCTATTATCTGCGTCTTGTTTTCTTAATTTTGCCGGCAAAAGGTAATTCTTATGACATTTCATAGACAAGTAACAATCGTGAAGCTTTATATTTGGGTATGTACTATCAAAATGTATGTGTATGCACGTGAGTGATTCTGATACTTTTATCAGGTAGACAAACAAATAGAATGCGATTGTCATTTGTCTCTTGATAATAAGCAAAAATAAATTAATCCATAATTCAAAAATAAATAATAAAGAAAGTTAATCCTAGTGATAATTAGTCGTAAATTGTGAGAATTGTCGTCACAACACGTTATAACTTGTCGTGAGCTATTGGTAGTAAAACTATTGATATACGGTCTCATAAAAATCGATAAACTCTAACATAAGTAAATCTTTATAACATAAATTATGGTTCGTTAATTGTGATAAATCAAATTTATAATACACTAGCTGTGCCCTGCGGTTTCACCTGCATTTTGTTCCTCACTGCTTAGCGTTTAAACCTTCCCTGGACTTTCAGGAATATTTCAAGACCAAAATTAGCCAAATCGGTTCAGCCGTTCTCGAGTTTTAAGCAGACTAACGAACAGCAATTCATTTTTATTTATAGGTATAGATAGATAGATTTCTTATAAAAGATTAGAGAACTTAACACATTTGTTCTAATATTCTGATTTATCAGAACCACCCGGACACCCGGACCCCCGGACCAATTCACACACGGTAAATTAGACCCAAACTAAGCTGAGCTTGTAATATGGAATCTAACTAACTGATACTACTACACATACATACACAAATACTTTATAAGAATATACTCGTATAATTGACACCCAGACGTCATCGCCAAGAACTATGTCTTCACATATTGTTGACTCCGGGCGGGATTCGAAACCGCAACCCTCGACATAGTAAGCGCTCTCACTGCCACTGTGCCAACGGGCTTGTCACTACGAATGCATGAAATGTACTCTGATAATCATTTATGATTTTACTCCAGTTGCATTTTGCCAATTAGGGCTTCTGGTAAAAGTAGCAAAATAAAATTTAAAAAGCATTAAACCTGGAATGAAGCCATAATTATTAAGCCATAATTACCCAGATATTTTTCATACCGAACTACGGATGGGCTTGTACGGCTGGTAATCGTAAAGTACGTTTGTTATAAATTTCACGATTTATTACGCTGTTAAAAACAAATCGCTGTTTCATGTGTGTAGACATAGTTGTTGGCAACGACGCACGTCAATTGTATATTCTTACTAGCAGCGCCCCGCGGTTTTACCCGCGTTGTGCCCGTTCCCGTGGGAATTTCGGGAATTTTTTTACATAAAAACCTTCCTCTTGAATCACTCTACCTATTACAAAAAACCACATCAAAATCCGTTGCGTAATTTTAAAGATTTAGTTTTATACTATGTAGTGATGATAAAGTATTTGTGTATGTATATGTAGTAGTAGGTATCAGTTAGTTAGATTCCATAACACAAGCTTAAAGCTTAGTTTGGGTCTAAATAACCGAGTGTGAATTTGTCCGCACATATCTATACTAATATATAAAAAGGTAAAATTTGTAAGTTTGTTTGTTTGTTTGTATGTTCGAGCTAATCTCCGGAATTACCGGTTCGATTTTAATAATTATTTTTGTAATGGATAGCCACATTCAACGGGAAGGTTATAGGCTATTCTTCGTCCCGAAATTCTCACGCGAACGGGTAAAACGCGGGTAAAACCGCGGGGCGCTGCTAGTTATATTATAACTTAAATGACAGGTTAAAGTTATTCGGCAGCTAGTAGTAAGCCACGATTTTTAATTTTCAACGTTGACTTATACGTGAGCGATGTAGTTTTATGTTCCAAACTCATCGAAACTCAAATTAAGGTCTTCCGTTATTCCCTACTCTTCCTCCCAAGCGGAACAAAAGGAAAGTCATTCAAAAAAGGATAATAAAATTAATAAATCATCGATTATATATCTTTTTAATTGACAAAACGTGCATTATTTATCTTTTTGACATATTCAAGTTAAGCCAAACATAAAATTTAATAAAACACTTGTAAAAAACAATAAAAATGTGGTTATATTTTGTATTCGTTTTATCGGAACAATTTACGGCGTTATCGTATTGTAAATCAATAAATTTATACACGTAATGGAACGAGGATTACAATCTATGATGTCACAGTTGTATAAGTTTATTAAGAAACAATATGCACAGTACAGTTAAGTAATAACATATTATTACATACAGTGTAAACTCTTTATAACGAAACTCAAGGGACTGAGCATTTTTTGTCTTTATAGAGAGTTATCGTTATATGGAGTGAACAAAAAACAACCAAATTAACAAGAATTTTTACGTTTACTGGTCATGTTAACAGTTTCAAAGTAGGTTTACGACTGATAATACGATAGGTACCCAATATGCTTGGTCGAAGACCATCACTTCCGAGAAAACAATGCGTCTTACTGCACGTGTTTAACGCAATTAAGGATAATAAAAGCTAGACCGACCTCGGATGTTTCGGAGTTTCAAAGTCTTTGTTACCTGATAACATAACAAAAACAATAATACCGATAATAAATATTTACTGTCTAAAAATATGAACACATTTCTTCGTAATAGAGAATGGTGTATCGCTATAAAGAGTGTTTCAATAAGTGTGTTTTAACGCAAACCAACCAAGTTAGGCTCACTTCAACGTTACAGGGAGTTTATTGTTATAAAGGATGACGTTATAAAGAGTTTACACTGTATTAGCTATTCCGCGAGATGGTACCGCGATACAATACAGGGTCTATTTGTAAACAAAGTCTATAAAATAGTAGCTGACCCGGCAAACGTTGTTTTTCAACTTCGAATTATTAGACAATAATATATACATATACTAGCTGCGCCCTGCGGTTTCACCCGCGTTGTACCTGTTCCCGCGGGAATTTCGGGATGCAAAATAGATGTTGGCCGATTCTCAGACCTACTCAATATGCTCACAAAATTTCATGAGAATCGGTCAAGCCGTTTCGGAAGAGTACGCGAACGAACACTGTGACACGAGAATTTTATATATAAGATATATATATATATATAAGTGGTATCAATTTCTCTACCAAATCTCTTGGGAAGAGTAGAGATATAGAGTCTTCGTTTATATGCTGGCCCAGCTGAAATACGAGTAGTACTCGGACTAACGCCCAATTCGTTAGAAAAGACATTATTTGACCTATTTTTATTTAGAATACGATTTGGAATTAGCAATCGGTTTGATAAAATCTAATGCCTAAATGTAATTCTACATAATTCTATTGACTGATAAGAGTTTTATACACCAACTAGCAGCGCCCCGTGGTTTTACCCGCGTTGTGCCCGTTCCCGTGGGAATTTCGGGATTTTTTTTACATAAAAACCTTCCTCTTGAATCACTCTACCTATTACAAAAAACCGCATCAAAATCCGTTGCGTAATTTTAAAGATTTAAGCATACAGACAGACAAACAGTGTGACAGACACGAAAAAGAGACGACTTTATTTTATACTATGTAGTGAAGATGTCATGATCTCTCAGCAAGCGACCAAAAGGACTTTGCTCAGTTACTTTACATAGGTATAATTTGTACATAGAAATAGGTAAAATTTTAATTTTGAAATCCCTCTATGCAAAGACGGCTGGACCAATTTTTAACAAACACCAAGATTTTTAACAAGCTAAAAAGTAAAAACCATTACATGAAAACTTTCAAAATCAAATAAACCTCATCGAAATCCGCTCATTCGTCTGAAATAGAGTATAGACTATGCTATGTCCTGAATATAAAAAATCTTAAAGAAATAGGTACCTAGATGTGAGTACCTAGTGTTTGCTTAAACTTAAGACACATTTCATTTGACTACGAGCGTCGACAAAAGACGAACATAACGAATTTAATAACATAAACTAGATTGACAGCCAACTGACGTCACTGACGACATAAAGTTGAGTGACAACTACTGTCACTTGCTAGATACAGCTGACCACCGGAACAGCCCTTTCACACGGCAGTCCAGTTTTGCAGGATCGGCTTTTTTCGGTATCCTGCTAAACTGGACGCTGTGTTCACATGGCAGTTCAGTTTTGCAGGATTCAGTAAAAAGCTGGTCCCGCAAAACTAGACTGCCGTATGAACACGGTTGCATCCTGTTTTTTTTACCATTCCTACGCCGGTATCAAGTGAAATGGACGTGAATACTACCACTCCACTATCCCGCAAAAAACAGTGTCCAGCAAAAAACCGCACGCAGGAAGCCGTGTGAACACTGCTATTGAAATATATGTGTGATTAAACGGGATCCCGCTTTTTACTGGACTTCGGATCCAGTTTCTAGTGACAAAACCGAACGGCACAATTCGACCGGATCGGTTTTTTGCAGGATCCCGCATGCGGGATGCTCGTGTGAACGCTAGCATATAAACACATTCGCCATCAAACGGGATCCTGCAGAAAACGGGATCCTGTTAAAAACTGGACTGCCGTGTGAAAGGGCTGTAAGCGTTCGTGTCACTTGAAGCGGACCGGAGCTGTGCAGACCTCAACTGACGAATCACAATGCGTTACGTAATGTTTCTGACACTGTCAATGCGTTGTTTGACTATCACAACGTGCTGTGATTGGTAAATCAGGATTGTATCCTCTATCGTTATAATGATGGAGGGATTACATACCTGTGAAAGCTTTCAGTGGTCGCTTTTGACCACTAAATTATAAAGTTTAAACCAATACATATAAGGTAAAATTCGGAACAGAGAAAACCACAAAATATTTGAGCCTTGTATTTTATTCATTTCGCGGATTCATTTAAACAAACACAAATATTTATGGAAAGAGTTTAGTTTTCATTTAATTGGTTAGCGGAATTTGCTGTGGCTTCAAAAATGCCGAATTTTCTTAATTTGATATGCTGAAGCTTTTAAAGGGGTTTGTTAATAATCAAGGTTAACAGCCTCCGTGGTCTAGTGGTTTGAGCGCTCGGCTCACGATCCGGAGGTTCCGGGTTCGATTCCCGGTGGGGATATCTCACAAAAATCACTTTGTGAGAATGTCCTCAGTTTGGTTAGGGCTGAATCACCTGATTGCCCGAAAAGTAAGATGATTCCGTGCTTCGGAGGGCACGTTAAGCCGTCGGTCCCGGTTACTTTCTACGGATAGTAGTCGTTACATGAGTTATGTCAGAGGCCTTTGGCGGCTCAATAACTCTGACACTAGGATTGGTCAGGTTGACCATCCACTCGATAAGAAGATAATCAAGGTATCAATAAATTGAACGAGTTTTCAAGCTACGAGTCGGCTAGTTTGATAGAAAGGTAGAAAGTGATTATCACGTTATTTGTCTCTAGCATTCTCCAGCTATCAGCATGAAAACTCGCTCAATCTTAACAGCGCCGACGATTTTCATTAGTAAGCGGAACGGTGCAGAGCACAATTGACCAACCACAGTGCATTACAAATGATTTCGACAATGTTTGACCATTTCAATGCGTTGCGATTGTTCAGTTAAGCTCCACACCGCTCCACTCCGCTTCAATGGACACGTACTCTGAAGCTTTGGTCTGGTGATCATGACGCACAACGCTGCGGTATGCGGTATGCGATGCCGGACACTCAATCATATGAAAAACGTCGAGAATGGTCTCTTGTTCCGTCGCAGTATGCGTCAGCGGCGAGGGGCAAGCGCGGTGAAGTGGGGAGGTGTACTTTTACCTAAAAGGAGATCCCAACAACTATATTTAAGAATTCAATGTATACGTTTTTGATGAATAAATTATTTATTTATTAAATTAATTTAATAGAATTAGTTCGTACCGCAGCGTTGTGCGTCATGATCACCAGACCACCTCTCCGCAGGGACGCTAAATGCTGCGTCGTGACGCTGCGTTGCGACGCATACCGCAGCGTTGTGCCTCATGATCACCAGACCAAAGCTTTATACCCTGCCTACACAGTAAGTTCGGGTAGGTTAGTAGCTAACCCTGGTGTCGGAGTTTTTAGACCGCCTAAAGGCCTCCGACATGGTCTAACGATTGAAACAACCGGGACCGACAATTTAACGTCCTCTCCGAAGCATGGTAGCGCTCAGATAGAATGGCACTATCGGCCACCCATCCATCGGTTTCGAGCTGTACGTTGCTTAACAATCGCCATGATCTAACATCGCTTAGTCAAACTACGCCACGAGCGCACGCCTACACAATGCTTACGCTAAAGGACCCTCTCGACCAAGCAGGTAAAAAAGTAAGCAAATTTTGTGCCCCGTAAGGGACCTGAATACCGCAAATATATTCTTATAAATAAAACTTAAGTATATGTTAATTTTGTTTGCCTATTCGATGCTCGATTTAAATATTAGGTACTGAAATAATAGCCCATTTATAAAGATTAAATGACATTTTCCCACGCCAGTAACAGCCAGGCACAGAAGAAAGACACATTACGTTGTATAACAAACTAAGTGAGAGACATACAGACAATCAATAGGATAACAATATTAAGAAGCATTCTCTAGACAGACAATTTTTATTTATTTATTTTATTATAAGCCATTTTTGTCTCAATATTGGGCAAAAGCCCCTCCTGCATCCTTCCATGCATCCCAGCCCTCGGCCATGTCCCCCCAGCCTTATAAAAAAAAAAAAAGACGTGTGGCACTCGGGGACTGCCGCGGTAAAGCTATTGCATAGTTATTTTTTGTATCACTAGATGGCGTTAGTGGGGAGCGTGAGGTTTTTTTCACGTGAGGTTTTTTCATTACGGAATTTCTGGATTCGGTCTCCACGCTCAAGGCCCGCGATAGAAGCTATGCAATAGCTTAAAAATATTACGTTAGTGGACAATTGAAGGTGATTATAGAAATAGTTATTTTCATTTAATAGGGTATACTTAACCCTTATTCGGAGAAGAAAGAAAACAATTAAATCTGGTCTATAAATAGAAAATGCCTTAAGCCACTTTGCGACGATTTGTACTGTAATAAATAAACCAGATGGCATTTAAATGATTTTAATGAGTAGGCTCTTGCACTTACTGAGTTGTAATTCATCATAATATTATTGTTAAATACAGGAGAAATGTTTGTTTGTCAGTTAAAGTTGAATATTGTATTGAGAAGACAGTTCTGTCTCATAGTGTGGTTATTACGCCTATTCCTCCTCAATATACTGAAGATATCTTCAGTGAGACGAGACGCCTTTGCTAAGAATTAGGAAATACAAGCTAATACCTACTTAATATATTTTTCACTTATTATTGAATTGAAAGTAGCCAGTATATTAGTGTCAAGGTATATTTTAGGTTATAAAAGTTATTTCTAGTTATCTATATAGACTTACTGCCTCATTGAGAGACGTCCAAATCGACAATTAAGTAACTAATTGACGCAGTTATTTTTCATAGGTACATATTAAAATCACTCATTATATCTCTACTAAGGGAACATTGACTTCTGTGAGTACGGGTGAGCATTACACTAATGCTATGGTGTTTTAATACACATCATATTTTATTAAAAATATCTTGTTGAGAGCAAAGCCGGAAGGGACAACGAATAAGCCAGTAAACATTTTTCAAATTGCCTAAAGACATCTTAAATTCCATGAAGGTCGCCTTGTGATATTAACTCTATGGTAATAAAAAGAAAAATGTGGATTCCACTTTTGAAATAATTTATAAATAATTGAGACTTCGTCTTCATTTGTTTTTACTTTTGTTCGAATTTTGAAAGTTGCATTTCTTTATTAAATTATTTTATAAATAGAACCTTTAGTTTCTCAAGGTAAAGTGAACAACAAAAATATTTCTTGAAGTAGTATCAATTCGCCAAAAACAATAATTGATACATCGATACAGCAATTGAATCGCTCAATGCCATGAGCTTGAATTTGACCGATTAGGTTACTGAGTAGGTTAGTGACTGTGGCCAACCCTGGTGTCGGAGTTTTTAGACCGCCTAAAGGCCTCTAATATGGTCTGACGATTGAAACAACCGGAACCGACAATTTAACGTATAATCCGAAGCACGGTAGCGCTCACATAGAAATGCCACTATCGGCCACCCATCCAAGTAGAGGTCGAGCTGCACGTTGCTTAACAATCGCAATTCGCTTAGCCCAACTACGGCACGAGCAACAGATACGATCAAATGTCTATATTTCAGCATTATGCTGTCTAGTGCAATAAGGTAACTTCCCCGGTTACATTTTATTAGTAAATTAGGTGACCTGCGCACGACGCCTGTCAGTGTATAGTTTTGAGACACACGGGTTTACTGGTTGGGAAACACTTTTGCTAAAAATGTGCCTTTTAAGTGCTATTTGCCAAATTTTTGTCAAGCATAAAAACAAAGATATGGGTTAAATTGTTTTTTTTGCACTTGTTTTTTAATGTTCTTTATTACATTTTACATTACAAAAAGTGGATATATTATATCCACTTTTTGTAAAGTAAAATTGCCCGTCGACTAGATTATAGAAAGAGATTCTGAACGAGATGTTTAAAAAAAAAATTGGTTCACAAAGTATAAAAGGGCATCTAAAGCTACTTCAACAGAAATTGATATTTTTATAGTTAGAAGGCCATTCCAAAAACCAGGACGTCTATCCCAGTTTATACCCTATGATGATAATTTAATTATACACCAAAATTGTGTTTATAAAAATAAATTAAATCATTTCATCACCATAATAAATTCAAATATATTCTAATTTAGCATCCTATTGCGTAAATAACCTAGTCGAGCCTGTATTATGATTAATTGGATACATAATAAATCTTTTGTCGCCGTTTGTTGGCCGTTCTTTTGTGCTGTGTGACACTCCCTACGTATTATCACCGTGTAACGTATATCAAGTGGCAGTGGCTGAATAAACGTCGCGATTTTAGCCGCGCTACTGTAAAAAAAAAAGTTTATTATAATGCATAAAAAGTCGCGATGCCTCGATTTTGTGTTTAGTTGTGGCCAGTCCCTTTATTGGAACACTGTTTAATTTTAAGTGACAGTTAGTGATATTTTATTTAAATTTAAAAATGGAATCAATTTTGTTTTTTGTGTTTATTAGTTTAATAGGTAAGGATGAGTTTTAGTGATCATTTTAAAATGCGAATATTGTATTTTTTTTATAATGCCAACTGTTAATATTAGTGCAACCTTAATTCTTAACGCGCTTTCCAATTTTCCTTTTAACGTTAACCTTAAATAAAAAAATATTAAAGTTTTCTATATAACACCATTTCAAGAAAGTTTACTCAGTTAATTTCAGAAAATTTTAAATTATTTATAACTTCCTTTCTAGACTACACGTGTCTTATGTGTGTGAAGTTGGCAGACCACTTCTCAGCAGATCACAAATAAATTGGAGTTCCCTTCGCATGCAGTCGAGTTCTACAGTTCCTGATAGTTTTTAACAATAGTTCTGTTGATTTACCCCCCCTACAGAAAATTTCAGAAATGATCTGCTAGCTTCCGCGAAGTTAGCAGATCATTTTTTTAAAGCTATCTAATCTGGCCAGAGAGTTCTATATAGGAACAAACAATAGTTCTGTGAAGAGTTCCAGCCTCAAAACTCGTCCAATTATTTATGAAAAAAAAAAATATCAGCATATCATCGGAAAAAAACATGATATGCTGAAATTAAGGAGAAGGAGTTCTGGGCTCTGCTGTACTCCTACACGATAGATCACGGTGTATTAAAACATATTTCACAGAGTTCCGGCATCAAAACTCGTTAAAATAATAATTATTATGAATTTTTATCAGCATATCATCTGACAAAAAACGTGATATGCTGATATTTAAGACACGAGTTCTGGGCTCTGCTGTAGTCCTACTCGATAGTTCTCTTTGTATTACAACATATTTCACAGAGTTCCGGCATCAGAACTCGTTAAATTAATTATTAGGAATTGTTATCAGCATATCATTCTATAATCAGCATATCATCTGAAAAAAACCGTGATATGCTGATATTTTAGACAGAGTTCTGGGCTTTGCTGTAGTCTTACACGATAGTTCTCTTTGTATTTTAACATATTTCACAGAGTTCCGGCATCAGAACTCGTTAAATTAATAATTATAACGTTTTTAATCAGCATATCATCTGACTAAAAACGTGATAATGCTGATATTTTAGACAGAGTTCTGGGCTCTACTGTAGTCCTACACGATAGTTCTCTTTGTATTACAACTTATTTCACAGAGTTCCAGCATCAGAACTCGTTAAATTAATTATTACGAATTGTTATCAGCATATCATTCTATAATCAGCATATCATCTGACAAAAAACGTGATATGCTGATATTTTAGACAGAGTTCTGGGCTCTACTGTAGTCCAACACGATAGTTATCTTTGTATTACAACTTATTTCACAGAGTTCCAGCATCAGAACTCATTAAATTAATAATTATAACGATTTTTTATCAGCATATTATCGGACAAAACACGTGATATGCTGATATTTTAGACACGAGTTCTGGGCTCTACTGTAGTCCTACACGATAGTTCTCTTTGTTTTACAACATATTTCACAGAGTTCTAGCATCAGAACTCGTAATATTAATTATTACGAATTGTTATCAGCATATCATTCTATAATCAGCATATCATCTGACAAAAAACGTGATATGCTGATATTTTAGACACGAGTTCTGGGCTCTGCTGTAGTACTACACGATAATTCTTTTTGTTTTACAACATATTTCACAGAGTTCCGGCATCAGAACTCGTTAAATTAATAATTATAACGAATTTTTATCTGCATATCATTCTATAATCAGCATATCATCTGACATAAAACGTGATATGCTGATATTTTAGACAAAGTTCTGGGCTCTACTGTAGTCCTACACGATAGTTCTCTTTGTATTACAACATATTTCACAGAGTTCCGGCATCAGAACTCGTTAAATTAATAATTATAACGAATTTTTATTAGCATATCATTCTATAATCAGCATATCATCTGACATAAAACGTGATATGCTGATATTTTAGACAGAGTTCTGGGCTCTACTGTAGTCCTATACGATAGTTCTCTTTGTATTACAACATATTTCACAGAGTTCCGGGATCAGAACTCGTTAAATTTATTATTACGAATTGTTATCAGCATATCATTCTATAATCAGCATATCATCTGACAAAAAACGTGATATGCTGATATTTTAGACAGAGTTCTGGGCTCTACTGTAGTCCTACACGATAGTTCTCTTTGTATTACAACTTATTTCACAGAGCTCCAGCATCAGAACTCGTTAAATTAATAATTATAACGATTTTTTATCAGCATATTATCGGACTAAACACGTGATATGCTGATATTTTAGACACGAGTTCTGGGCTCTGCTGTAGTCCTACACGATAGTTCTCTTTGTTTTACAACATATTTCACAGAGTTCTAGCATCAGAACTCGTTAAATTAATAATTATAACGAATTTTTATCAGCATATCATCTGACAAAAAACGTGATATGCTGATATTTAAGACAGAGTTCTGGGCTCTACTGTAGTCCTACACGATAGTTCTCTTTGTATTACAACTTATTTCACAGAGTTCCAGCATCAGAACTCGTTAAATTAATAATTATAACGATTTTTTATCAGCATATTATCGGACTAAACACGTGATATGCTGATATTTTAGTCACGAGTTCTGGGCCATACTGTAGTCCTACACGATAGTTCTCTTTGTTTTACAACATATTTCACAGAGTTCTAGCATCAGAACTCGTTATATTAATTATTACGAATTGTTATCAGCATATCATTCTATAATCAGCATATCATCTGACAAAAAACGTGATATGCTGATATTTTAGACATGAGTTCTGGGCTCTGCTGTAGTACTACACGATAGTTCTTTTTGTTTTACAACATATTTCATAGAGTTCCGGCATCAGAACTCGTTAAATTAATAATTATAACGAATTTTTATCAGCATATCATCTGACATAAAACGTGATATGCTGATATTTTAGACAGAGTTCTGGGCTCTACTGTAGTCCTACACGATAGTTCTCTTTGTATTACAACATATTTCACAGAGTTCCAGCATCAGAACTCGTTAAATTAATTATTACGAATTGCTATCAGCATATCATTCTATAATCAGCATATCATCTGACAAAAAACGTGATATGCTGATATTCTAGACAGAGTTCTGGGCTCTACTGTAGTCCTACACGATAGTTCTCTTTATATTACAACTTATTTCATAGAGTTCCGGTATCAGAACTCGTTAAATTAATTATTACGAATTGTTATTAGCATATCATTCTATAATCAGCATATCATCTGACAAAAAACTCTATATGCTGATATTTTAGACAGAGTTCTGGGCTCTACTGTAGTCCTACACGATAGTTCTCTTTGTATTACAACTTATTTCACAGAGTTCCAGCATCAGAACTCGTTAAATTAATAATTATAACGATTTTTTATCAGCATATTATCGGACTAAACACGTGATATGCTGATATTTTAGACACGAGTTCTGGGCTCTACTGTAGTCCTACACGATAGTTCTCTTTGTTTTACAACATATTTTACAGAGTTCTAGCATCAGAACTCGTTATATTAATTATTACGAATTGTTGTCAGCATATCATTCTATAATCAGCACATCATCTGACAAAAAACGTGATATGCTGATATTTTAGACATGAGTTCTGGGCTCTGCTGTAGTACTACACGATAATTCTTTTTGTTTTACAACATATTTCACAGAGTTCCGGCATCAGAACTCGTTAAATTAATAATTATAACGAATTTTTATCAGCATATCATTCTATAATCAGCATATCATCTGACATAAAACGTGATATGCTGATATTTTAGACAGAGTTCTGGGCTCTTCTGTAGTCCTACACGATAGTTCTCTTTGTATTACAACATATTTCACAGAGTTCCGGCATCAGAACTCGTTAAATTAATAATTATAACGAATTTTTATCAGCATATCATTCTATAATCAGCATATCATCTGACATAAAACGTGATATGCTGATATTTTAGACAGAGTTCTGGGCTCTACTGTAGTCCTACACGATAGTTCTCTTTGTATTACAACATATTTCACAGAGTTCCGGAATCAGAACTCGTTAAATTAATTATTACGAATTGTTATCAGCATATCATTCTATAATCAGCATATCATCTGACAAAAAACGTGATATGCTGATATTTTAGCAAAGTTCTGGGCTCTACTGTAGTCCTACACGATAGTTCTCTTTGTATTACAACTTATTTCACAGAGTTCCAGCATCAGAACTCGTTAAATTAATAATTATAACGAATTTTTATCAGCATATCATTCTATAATCAGCATATCATCTGACATAAAACGTGATATGCTGATATTTTAGACAGAGTTCTGGGCTCTTCTGTAGTCCTACACGATAGTTCTTTTTGTATTACAACATATTTCACAGAGTTCCGGCATCAGAACTCGTTAAATTAATAATTATAACGAATTGTTATCAGCATATCATTCTATAATCAGCATATCATCTGACATAAAACGTGATATGCTGATATTTTAGACAGAGTTCTGGGCTCTTCTGTAGTCCTACACGATAGTTCTCTTTGTATTACAACATATTTCACAGAGTTCCAGCATCAGAACTCGTTAAATTAATTATTACGAATTGTTATCAGCATATCATTCTATAATCAGCATATCATCTGACATAAAACGTGATATGCTGATATTTTAGACAGAGTTCTGGGCTCTTCTGTAGTCCTACACGATAGTTCTCTTTGTATTACAACATATTTCACAGAGTTCCAGCATCAGAACTCGTTAAATTAATTATTACGAATTGCTATCAGCATATCATTCTATAATCAGCATATCATCTGACTGAAATTCAGTAATTATTACGAATTATTCGTAATAATTAATTTAACGAGTTCTGATGCCGGAATTCTGTGAAATATGATGTAATACAAAGAGAACTATCGTGTAGGACTACAGTAGAGCCCAGAACTCTGTCTAAAATATCAGCATATCACGTGTTTAGTCAGATGATATGCTGATTATAGAATGATATGCTGATAACAATTCGTAATAATTAATTTAACGAGTTCTGATCCCGGAACTCTGTGAAATATGTTGTAATACAAAGAGAACTATCGTGTAGGACTACAGTAGAGCCCAGAACTCTGTCTAAAATATCAGCATATCACGTTCTTGTCAGATGATATGCTGACAAAAATTCGTTATAATTATTAATTTAACGAGTTCTGATGCCGGAACTCTGTGAAATATGTTGTAAAACAAAGAGAACTATCGTGTAGGACTACAGCAGAGCGCAGAACTCTGTCTAAAATATCAGCATATCACGTTTTATGTCAGATGTTATGCTGATTATAGAATGATATGCTGATAGCAATTCGTAATAATTAATTTAACTAGTTCTGATGCTGGAACTCTGTGAAATATGTTGTAATACAAAGAGAACTATCGTGTAGGACTACAGTAGAGCCCAGAACTCTGTCTAAAATATCAGCATATCACGTTTTTTGTCAGATGATATGCTGATTATAGAATGATATGCTGATAGCAATTCGTAATAATTCATTTAACTAGTTCTGATGCTGGAACTCTGTGAAATATGTTGTAATACAAAGAGAACTATCGTGTAGGACTACAGTAGAGCCCAGAACTCTGTCTAAAATATCAGCATATCACGTTTTTTGTCAGATGATATGCTGATTATAGAATGATATGCTGATAACAATTCGTAATAATTAATTTAACGAGTTCTGATGCCGGAACTCTGTGAAATATGTTGTAATACAAAGAGAACTATCGTGTTGGACTACAGTAGAGCCCAGAACTCTGTTTGAAATATCAGCATATCACGTTTTTTGTCAGATGATATGGTGATAAAAATTCGTTATAATTATTAATTTAACGAGTTCTGATGCCGGAACTCTGTGAAATATGTTGTAATATAAAGAGAACTATCGTGTAGGACTACAGTAGAGCCCAGAACTCTGTCTAAAATATCAGCATATCACGTTCTTGTCAGATGATATGCTGATAAAAATTCGTTATAATTATTAATTTAACGAGTTCTGATGCCGGAACTCTGTGAAATAAGTTGTAATACAAAGAGAACTATCGTGTAGGACTACAGCAGAGCCCAGAACTCCTTCTCTTAAATTTCAGCATATCATGTTTTTTTCCGATGATATGCTGATATTTTTTTTTTTTCATAAATAATTGGACGAGTTTTGAGGCTGGAACTCTTCACAGAACTATTGTTTGTTCCTATATAGAACTCTCTGGCCAGATTAGATAGCTTTAAAAAAATGATCTGCTAACTTCGCGGAAGCTAGCAGATCATTTCTGAAATTTTCTGTAGGGGGGGTAAATCAACAGAACTATTGTTAAAAACTATCAGGAACTGTAGAACTCGACTGCATGCGTAGGGAACTCCAATTTATTTGTGATCTGCTGAGAAGTGGTCTGCCAACTTCACACACATACGTGTCTTATCATTTTTTGATTCCAATCAAAATATTTGGCAATGATAATATTATTAAACAATCTTAATTACTGTTTTTTTTAATAAACATTTAAAAGTTTTACTTATTATTAGCTAATTAACTGTTCACCTTAATTATAGTCAAATAATTTCGATGACTATTAAATAAAGTCCAAAGTGCAAAAATGTCAAATACATTTTTGACAGATATTTAACTACTGTTGTGTCAGAATTGGGCTTTTGAAAAAAAAAATTTTGTGATAAATGGAAAGATTATATATTAGTTTTATAACAAAACTATTTTTTTTCTTGTTTTTCGCAATAATTCAAAAGTTATTTCAATATAAAAATTAATTTATTATAATTAATATAATTAAACCGAAGACACTCCGACAACTCCCGAACAAACCCTAATTAATGATAATGAAAAGAGGTTCGGTTACATCGCAAACTTTTGGAGGGAAAGAGAATAAAAGGGCGGGAATCTTGATTGTAAACGCTGTACGTACTTATGGTTAAATAGCTATAACATTATGACGTCACAACTACGGTGACCAATCTTGGCGCGTTTATAGTCACGTGATTTTTATTTAAATTTCATCAATTTTTAATTGTTTATAATTAATTGAAAAAATATTTTTTAAAAGTTTTTTTGCATTAAATATCAATATTATTAATAATAAAGTTTTAAAATACATTAAAAAATAATTTTTTTTTCAAAAGCCCAATTGAGCTGCTAAGTTTGAACATCTAACGAATTCTGTATCCTTATTATAGTTACATGAAAATCCATTCAAACGTTTTTGCGTGAAAGAGTAACATACAAACATTTTCACAAACTTTCACATTGATAATCCTTCACGTCACAGGACAGTCCGATCGTATTTTTAAGGCATGCTATCAGACCCAACTTTAATGTTTAATGTAATGAATGGATTACTTAATTAAATATTGTTTTAAATAATAATTTAAATTATTCAGTTGTAATCCTTTACATTAAACATCTCCAAAGGGCCTCTACGAGTTGGATCTGTAATCCCTCGCATACCTTTCAAAATGACCGGGCTTGTCCCGTGCCTCCATGGAGAAACACTATATTAAAATGTCTATTAGATATTACTTTATCTTTTAGCACTAACCTAACACTTCTTTAGTTTATTTATTTGTTTACATGTGATTTCATTTATTAATTAGAATATTACCCTCCATGTAAAATTATTTGTGTAAAACCTTTTTGAGAAAGGGGTACACCGGTGACCAGTGCTGTGGGGTGTGACAACCCCATAGCGTACACTGAGTCTGGCTTTACATCTTATGCACTTAGTTTTAATTTCATATATTTAAGTATTTAGTTCATAATGTATAACGTATTGCTTCTTTATAATATGTAGTGATTCTCGTAAGAAAGAACAGATTGTACCGACAGATACGAAGACTTTGTAATTATGTAAAGAATTACGTATTTAAATAACGCTTCATTTGATACATAATAGTTTTAAAAATAGAAGTTAATATTTGAATTACAATAGGTCTACTATGAGTGTAGGTAAACAAATAACGGATACGCATGATTGGCCCTACACAATTTTAACGTCACTGTTTTGTAGTTGCGAATAGTATAATGAACAGCTGATAAAATCTTTACTTACCTATTTCATACTAGCAGCGCCCCGCGGTTTCACCCGCGTTGTACCCGTTCCCGCAGGAATTTCGTGATAAAAAGTAGCCTGTGTCCTTGCTCAGGCTCTGGACTAACTGTGTACCAAATTTCATTTAAATCGGTTCAGTAGTTTTGGCGTGAAAGCGTAACAGACAGACAGAGTTACTTTCGCATTTACGAGTATAATATTATTAGTTTTAAGACATTAATGCTTCTATACTAATTTATACTTCCGTAGTAACTATTATTTATCTGTGTCTCTCCTGTGTTATAATCTGTATCTATACTTATAGTAATATTATACACTAGCAGCGCCCCACGGTTTGCGGTGATTCAAGAGGAAGGTTTATATGTATAAACATTCCCGAAATTCCCACGGGAACGGGCACAACTCGGGTGAAACCGCGGGCCGCTGCTAGTATTATATACCTACGATTGGTATCCACCAATTATATCAAACTAAGCATAGCATAGATCTGTAAAGGCACCCTTAAAGTACTTTATTCACGATATTTGTTCATCAAAGTGATAAGGTTTTTGTTAGCTATCATTGTATAAAAACGGCCAGTCACCTCATGAAATCAAATGCATTAAATAAATCTATTAGTTTTGTCCGATAGCTATCTTAGTTTTCCCCAAAACAGATTAGAATTTATTTATCGCAAAAACTATTATTCATCGTGAAAAGTAAATAGGCAAATATAGGCTTATAATGATTAACACTGCGGCATTTTTTTACATTACAGTAATATAAACAAAAAAAAATCACTATATAGTATAAAACGAAGTCGCTTTCCGCTGTCTGTCCCTATGTATGCTTAGATCTTTAATACTACGCAACGGACTTTGTCGCAGTTTTTTAAATAGATAGAGTGATTCAAGAGGAAGGTTTATATGTATAAACATTCCCGGAATTCCCACGGGAACGGGCACAGCGCGGGCAAAACCACGAGGCGCTGCTAGTATGAATATATAAAAATAAAACTTAAAGAGGCACATAACTATTAAGTGTTTTACATCTTACAAAGATACTCATATTACAAGCTGCTTTAATTCCAATATTTTACTAACTTTTTATGTTTTCTTTCAGGATTAAGCTCTCAAGCAGAATGGTCGTATGACTGTAAGTACATTTCAATGTTATATTGCCTACCTATACTAATATTATAAAGAAGTAAAATTTTTATGTTTGTTTGTTTGTAATCTCGGGAATTATTTGTCCGATTTGAATAATTATTTTTGTAATAGGTAGCTACATTCAACGGGAAGGTCATAGGCTATTTTTCATCCCACGAAATTCTAGTAAATTATACTCCTGTAATTTCCCACTGCAGGGCCAAAACTTTTGACCCGTAAAGTTGGTTATTCCACTGATTCCTATGACTTGCCCCATCAAGGGAATTGTGAAGTTTACTTTCAAAAATCTCCATTAAGAAACAATCAAAACAACAGCTATTTGTGGAAGTAAAGTTAATGGAGAAACGGAAATGAACACGTTATGTCTTACTGCAAAGGACTGTCACTGAAGATATCAGTACAATATAATACTTCTGTTCTATTGAACTAGTATCTCACCAGCTCGCTCATTCTTTTTAGTGCCATATGCAATTAATTTGAAATCCTTTTATTACCTTATGTTCAAACGTTATCTTGTGTAAATTAAACATTAGCAAAACAAAGCATCGATCATTTGATATATCGGTGAATAATGATCGATATAATGAATTTCAGTAAAACGTACTTCAGTGAAATAAGGGTTAACTTAACTTTAGCCTTAACCAGATTTGCAGACCATTATCCTTTTCACCATATTCGCCATTAATACACTATATAGTACGCTCTCTATACTACAAAAATATAAAAAGAGATTCTCGACATCGTAAGTGTCCTTTGACACTCAAAGTCGACACCTATGAATGAACCAAAGAGATGAAAAGCTTTTTCAATCCAGCACGAAAGTGGGTCAAATCTATTCATTTCAATCTTTACAACTGGAGTGCACTCACGTTTCCAATTAGTATTGTAAGCCGACTTTATATTGATACTTTTGAAAGGATATAAAAAATGATGATATAATTATTGGAACCTCCTTTTTGAGAATATTAATTTACTAGCCGCTTGTACCTGTTCTCGAAGGAATTTCGGGATAAAATGTATCCCATGTGATATTCTGACGTATAACTTATATTACTGTAAAGTTTCATCCAAATCCGTTTAGTAGTTTTTGCGTGAAAGAGTAACAAACATACATACATACATACCCGTACATCCATCCTCATAAACTTTCGCATTTATAATATCAGGGATCCCCCTAACGGATAAAGTTCGGTCTATGTACTGACTAGCTGTTCCGATGTATGTTGAAGATTGCGCTTACGTTATTTCCCAGATTTAATGGAGACGCACCCCATTCATTTTGTTCATCAGAAGTAATTGTTCCTCTTTCTAAAACTAGTACAGCTTTTCAAAACCCTTTAGTGTCATGAAAAGGTTACTTTAAAGACTCATTTTTACCGTATTGAGAAAAACGTGGTAGTTATCAGTCTTCAAGATGTCTTCTATAAGCATACCCTTTCAATATACCAAAGGTTTTTCCGGCAGAAATCCTTCTGGTTTCCAAGTCGATTCAATTGAAATATGTAGTGCCAATCTGACAGATCAACTCCATACGGTAAAAAGGTTTGGAGAATTTTGATTCGGTAACATAATTTGTTTGGTCACTGAAGCGAGGACGGGTCCCAAGCGTATACACTCGCCAAATCAGATTTTACGCACTTTAGGACTTTGTCAAATTATAAATTCAAAAGTTGTTAATGATATTATGTAAGTAATCATTGTAGGCGTTTGAATATGATAAGGTTCTATGTATGCTCAGTGGGTCGTCCTGTCTTTAAGTTAAATTGAAGACACTATTTTGTTAATTGTACTCATTTTGATGACGTGCTACAAGTTTACGTCAATGTGTGTGTTTGTGTGCGTGCTTAGTGATTTTTTTATTGAAATGTAATATGGAATTTTTAACTACTTTTTAATTATACAAAAGATAATCCCTAATACTAATAGCTAATATCAACCGAGCGAAAATATGTTTCCTACTTTTCAAACATATCTCTGGTTTGAGATCACCAACCCGCATTTGGCAAGCGTGGTGATTACGCCTAATCCTCCTCACTGTACTGATATCTTCGGTGAGATGAGAGGCCTTTGCCCAGCAGTGGGACATAACAGGCTAATACTTTTAATAACCAACCAATATTAGCTACGTGATTTTAATTTTTTTTGCTACTGAAAATAATAAAGGTTATCAATATCGTAGATTCTTCCATTGTTTAGACTTGAATTTATAGTACTTATGGTAATAAACCTAGTTAGCTAAATTCCGTTTCGTATATAAGTTACTAGCAGCACCCCGAGGTTTTACCCGCGTTGTGCCCGTTCCCGTAAGAATTTCGGGATTAAAAATAGCCTATAACCTTCCCGTTGAACGTGACTATACATTAGAAAAAGAATTATTCTTTTATTATTAGTTTCTGAGATTAGCACGGATAAGTACAGATTTACTACAAGAGATATGTAAAAAATACTGAGAAAATCATAATTTTCTATTTGAATAAGTAATGAAAAACGATTGTCGATGTTTTCGAAAGACCTTTTGCCCATCGTGTTTGGATAGATTAGATTTTTGTTAGCAAATATTACAAAGTGTATATACGTGTATTTTATACCTATCTCGAAAAACACATGGGAGCGGTGATGGGTACGGTCTCAAAATGACAAATTAAAGATTACACAGCATATTATTATGCAAGACAAGCCGCGCCCTGTGGTGTTACCTGCGTTGTACCCATTCCCGCGGGAATTCCGGGATAAAATGTATCCTATGTATTATTTTGATGTATGACCTATATTACTGCAAAGTGTCATTTAAATCCGTTTTGCGTGAAAGAGTAACAAACCTCCATACATCCATCCTTACAAACATTCACATTTATAAAATTTAAAGAATTCGTCAAAACACAGTTACGTTCTTACATAAGAACAGACTCGTATATATTAGGTCGTTTACCGAATTCGGTTAAAATCTGTTAACCGGTCATAACAATCATTGTGACCAAACACGGCCAATAAAATACTGGTTTCCACTAGTCAGAGAACCATTTATACCGGTTGCAGGCGAATACGGTTAACCGAATACCAGCTTACATTAGTCATATTTGGTCTAAACGACTAACGTAGGTATACCTGAAAACCTTCACGCCGTCTGGTTTTATGAGAGCATGCATATCTAATAAATATGATAGATAATGGTAAATAATTATTGTAATTAGATTTTATAGATTTAACTAGCAGCGCCCCGCGATTTTACCCGCGTTTTGCCCGTTAACGTAGGAATTTCGGAAATTTTTATACATATAAACCTTCCTCTTGAATAATTCTATCTGTTTAAAAAAACCGCGTCAAAATCCGTTGCGTAGTTTTAAAGATCTAAGCATAAATAGGGACAGACAGACAGCGGAAAGCCATTTTGTTTTATACTATGTAGTGATTAGCTTAGGTATATGAAGGTACGGTAATATACGTAAAATATAATGTGCTGCTAATTTCTGGAAGTCTCATTATTATAAATCGGTTATAAGCAAAATTAACGCCTCAGTGGTGTAGTGGTATGTGCCCTCGCCAGCCAAGACTGAGGTCTCGGGTTCAATTCCCGGGTCGAGCGAAAATATTTTTCCTACTCTTCAAACATAGCTCGGATTTGAGATCACCAACCCGCACTAGGCAAGCGTCGTGATAACGCCTAATCCTCCTCGCTGTACTGATATGTTCAGTGAGATGACAGGCCTTTGTCCAGCAGTGAGACATTACAGGCTAATACTTTACGTAAGAAGTTCGTAAATAAATTCGCAAAGTGCGTAAATATTTTACAAACAAAAGTAAACGAAAACAAAGTACTTGATTGTCTTCTGACAATTCTACTACAAAATGTTCAAAATTACAATAAAACTAATGAATACTTTAGTTTAACCGTAAATAGCATGTTAATAACCGTCACAAATTGTTAAGAAAATGTTTTGTAATTTAAAATAATATGTTGAGTATTTAGAGCTGGGTGATTTATTTATTGATTTATTTGTACAACTTTTTTTACTATCGTGCATTAATGTCCATGTTACGCAGTACAAACTGCGCGGCTGCGGGGCGCTTAATGCTTAATGTTTTATGCCTAGTTTACACGGGCTTCGTAGCTAAGCGCTTAGTACTTGTCACTAATACTAAGTCCTCATGTGTAAACACGCTGATTAGTGCTTAGTATTAGTATTTGTGAATAGTACAAGTGAATAGAAAACGATCCTATTTACTAAGCGACAAGTCGATACCCCCACCACGATTTACTAAACACTTGTCGCTTGCTGACCGTGTGTAAACAGCTCGACAAGTTAGTTTGAAATAATAATGTTTGAATATTGCTTAAACACACTGCGCAAAATCAGGCGGCGGCGTCGCTCCATTTCGAATGTCTGGTCACTAATAACTTTTACTGGCTCCAACGTGTAAACGGTTACTTTTCACTTGTCATATTGAGGCTTAGTATAGTGACAAGTACTAAGCACTTAGCTACGAAGCCCGTGTAAACTAGGCATTATGCAACTCCAATAGTTAGTTCTCGTAGGTTAGTGGCAAACTTAATCTATCTATTGAAATAACCGGGATTGGCAATTTAACGGCCTCCGAAACACGGTAGCACTCAGGCAACCGTCGCGTGCCTACCCGCGTGGACACGCACGTTGACTCGCGTGGAACGTGACGGGTCCCGTCACGAGCGGGCACCCGCGCGGTTTCATACAAGTGCTACGTCGCGGGGACCCGCGCAGGCATCCGGACGTAGCACTTTTTTATGCAACCGCGCCCGCTTAACGCAGTTTCAGGCCTCAGATAAAAATGCCACTATCGGCAAACCATCCATGTAGGGTCCTACTCGTAGCTGTGACAACCTCGATGAGTCAACATCGCTTAGTCAAACCACGCCACAGAAAGTAATTACCTACTTGTAACATAATATCGAACTTTATGCGAACTTGATCGTTTTGGGTTTCACCTTAAACTTGACAATTCAGTCACGTCACCTCAAAATCTTAGTATGTGCATGTTGTTGCCAATTTTTGAATTTTAACAGTGACATGTCATTACGCACCATTTTTTGGATATTTTATTAGACAATTTTTGGATTGTACTTTCAAATGACCTTAGATGCACTTGCAATGCAAAATTAATAACGTTCTACACGAAGGCATCACGTGATGTGATTCACGAATTCTTATCCCATTTTTTAAGCTTACTTATCTAAAAGTAGGAAGGATTATATCTGACGCTGATTAAAATAAATCGATTATGACAGCCAGACAGACGACTATAGGTAAATTTTTGATGATAAGCTCTTTCCCATAACCTATTGTAGTATTTTTGCCGTGCTTATCTAGATATTTAGTTCTTTTTCTAAATACAATTTTCCCAACGTCATTATGTGCAGTCAAACACTAAATTATTACATATTCAAACTTCTATAATGCCTCCAGAAATGTTATTCATCTTTTTAAAGTATTATAGTTTGAAGAAAAATTAATCTTTGCTCAAAATTTTCTTCGTCTGACTTTACCAAAATCCATCTTTCTTCAACACAGATGAATCCAGATGGCCAGGAGTATGCACGACCGGCCAGCTTCAGTCCCCCATCAACATAATGACATGGCAGACCCATGTAGACATCCACGGAGCTCACATCAGAGGCAACCTCAATTTGAGAGGGTATAGCGATGTGCGAGTCAGTGGAGAAAACAATGGTCATACCTGTGAGTTTTAGTCAATTTAAGGATACGTGAAATAGATAAAATTTGTTGTTGTCAATCCTGGTGTCGGAGTTTTAAAGTCACTTTAGGTCTCCAACAACTTCTTGGCATAAATGAACTGTAAGAATACAAAGTATAAAGGTTTTAATAATGAATACTCTTGCTTATAGCAAGCTCAAATATATTCTTCTCAAATAACTTCTTAATTAACATAAACAATTTGTCTCCAGTGAAATGGTCTGCTGTTCCCGGAACACCAGCTCCAGTGCTCTCCGGAGGTCCCCTCCGAGGGAACTACACGTTTCTGCAGTTCCATCTACATTGGCTATCAGAGCACGCTATTAATGGCAGGAAGTAAGTTTATTTTTTCAAAGAAAGATATACGAGTACATATATTATTATTTTAAATTATTTTTATGGTTGTCTATTTAAGAACAGCGAGGTTAATATCTACTCGACCCAGTCTTGTTCCTAATTTACGCATTCAAACAAACCTATTGAAACATATACATACTACTACTAGCAGTGTCCTACGGTTGTACTCGCGTTATGCCCGTTCCCGTGGGAATTTCGGGACAAAAAATAGCCATTAACCTTCCCGTTGATTGTACTAAAAACAAATCACTACATAGTATCAAATAAAGATGCTTTCCGTTGTCTGTCCTATGTATGCTTAGATCTTTAAAACTACGCAACGGATTTTGATACGGTTTTTTAAATAGATAGAGTGATTCAAGAGGAAGGTTTATATGTATAAACATTCCCGGAATTCCCACGGGAACGGGCACAACGTGGGTAAAACCGTGAGGCACTACTAGTATGAATATAAAGTGTTCAAGAGCAACGTCTATAGGTTTCCGAAATTCCGAAGGGAACGGGCACAACGCGGGTAAAACCGCGGGGCGCTGCTAGTTATATATGTATATAAAAAAATATATACACTACAACAATAATTATTGAAATCGGATTGGTCGTTTCTGAGATTAGCGCCTTCAAACTAACAAAATTCAAACTCTTCAGCTTTATAATATTAGTATCTAATGCTGAGGACACACGTGGACAAACTTCATGGTGAATAACTATTTTCAAATAGACGACAAAACTTATATTATATTATTTATTATGGAAAGGCGCTACAATAGTTTACGTGTGAAACGTGTATCTCTATCGCAATTACATTCAGTGAATGAGAAATAATTGGATTATCCAAGAAATGATTAAACCTAATGAGATTACTACGAACAAGCGTATTCACAGGAATTGAATAACTGAATTCGATCCAAGTTAATGTAACATACTATACATCAAAGTCACTCGATCAAGTTCAAAGTCACCTAATTAACTCATACTTGTACTGCATTGTTCCTATAGAAACTCGCTCACCTTACGTACTAGAAAATCGGAAACAATTTGTAGGGACCCTGTAAATATTGCCGTATAACATGCCATTATCTTGTGATTACAATGCCTTCGTAACTAATCGGCCATTGAAGGAATAAGACACCTTGTTATGTCCAAGCTAAGGTAGAACGTTTTTATGGCTTTCCATTCACGTCTCTTCGCTACAGAATTTGTCAAAATGTAACTGAATTTTTCATGACCACATGACCACGTTGAGTTAACACATGACCAAATGACCACTTGACCACGTTACTACATAACCACGTGAACACCACGACCACTTTACCACGTGGCCAAGTGACCACATAACCACGTGGTATTTTTAGGTTCGCACTTTAGCGATTTTATGAACTGTGACTCGGCAGGTTCAAAAGATAGCGAGCGATCTAGTGACCTCGTAATTTGACATGTGGCGCTCGCATTTCATTGAACTCGCATGCTCATCGTTTGTAAGCTTGTTTGAAACATCGTTTGTAACAAGTTATTTAGTTACAAAATCAAAAAACATGCAACTGAAAAACGGCTAGAGAGCTATGGTATTAAAAGCTACGGTGCTACAGACATATTCACACACAAACATCGGACTTATTACCCTCCCTTTTTTCTCGATCATTAAAAACCTGAGGTTTCCTTTAGCTGTGCCTCAATTAAAAAATAACAAATGTCCGTCACTCAAGCAAAAATTGCTAACTTGTTTGACCGCCTTCCTACGCATTACTTTACAGTGACCCTTTAAACAGTAACTAATCAACGTCAATTGGGTTTAAACAATATTGAAAGACTATTAAACAACGGATATTCCGGTACAGTGTGGTACGGTCCCTTATGTAGGTCAACTGCGCTCGTAAAATCGTTTAAGACCTTTTGTATGACTTCCGGGTACCTTTATGATATGATGCTCAATGGAATAGTATCAATTTTTATGCATTTTTTAGTAGAGGTTGAGTTTTTGCAGCCCCTATAACACAATTTTATTCAGGAGGTGATTTTTTGTAACCTTTACTTAGATACAAAAAATATGTTTGAATTAAGATCATTTTAATAATATGGGTCATTTAATTAGCATCATATGAAATAATAGTAGTTTATGCAACTGTCATATAAAGAAGGGTATTAAAACACGAGATAATAGTAACGAGTGTTTTAATACCCGTGTTATATGCATTCACGCGTACGTGTATTGTCACAGTGAACTTGCCGCCATTAAAATCTAACCAATGAGAGCGCAGCTGCGCGCGCAGGGCCGCAGGGCGCGCGCCGCGCAGGGCGCGATGTTATAATGAGATTTTACGATATCGATGTGGATATTATAACATCATGGTGCAATTGTTTAAATTGAGTGTTTTAGATGTCTGCGCTATAACAGTAGTAATTATAAGTCAAGTATTGGAAACATAAGTAGAATGTTACAACATTAGTGTAGATAAAACTATTTACTGGTTATTTATCCATTATTTTTTAACTGACTTCAAAATCGTTTTATAGTCAATAGGCTTACTTTTTTGAATATTCTGTTTTTGCTCAGTTTGTAATAATAAAGATATTTACCTTGGTACGAACCACCGCACCACAGACATCGATCATCAGAGAATCAACAATTAACCAATTGACAATTTGTCAAAAATCACTCATTAACCTTTCCTTAGGACTCTTTTGGCCTCTCTGAGTACAGCGGTTAGAGGTTAACACCCTTTAACCAATAAATCATCTTAAAAGTCATGTTAATACCAAAAACTCCACTTCCTTCCATCATAGCGTAACATACCAGAGCGTCAAACAAATAATGTAATATTTTCACTGAGATAACAAAGGAAGACAGTAGCTTATCACAATATTTGAACACCTTATTTTGGTTAAGATCAACTTTTCATATTTAATACAAATGCACACATTATAATCAGCTTGGTTATGTAATTGATTTTGGCGATTTCTGGATCTTCTGAAATGACAGGAAAGTTTTATATAAACAAACGGAGTCTTGCAGGATTTATCTGGTTTTAGTTTCGACGATATTTGGCATGTGAATATGGTTCAAATTCGTATACTTTGTGAAAGACATAAATGTTTTTAACAAATTTGCTGAGCTTATTATACTGTTATTGTTAGCCCGTAAAGTCCCTCTTTTTGGCAAAGGCCTTCCCCCATTCTCGCCACACGTCTCTTCCTCCGCGCAGGCGGTGGCGGGACGAACTGGACGCCTACAAGAGGGACTGGCAATTGGTGGCCCAAAATCGAGAAGAGCTTGATATAGCTTCAAAAAAATTGGGCTGCTTGATAATATGGTCTATGCAGCCTTCCTTATAGATAGATTGATCATGTTAAAAACAAGCTGTTTTTCTTTACTTAGAAGTTGAAAAATAGCCGAGTCTCGTATGTACGAGTAACAGCAGTATAATTTCCAAAATATTATTAGGTATTCTATGGTCTATCTCTAATTGTCCTAGCTTACTTCTACGTCTAAATAATTTAACTTAAATAAGAGAATTAATTGATGAGGTCGTTCATATAACAAGTATTTCATAATTGATTTTGCTTCAGATACCCGATGGAAATCCACATGGTGCATGTTAAGACAGGAATCCATATAGATGAAGCTTTGCAGAGACCTGATGGTTTGGCTGTCGTTGGAGTTATGGCATTGGTACGTATTCTTTGTGTATAGTTGGGTTTCTTGCTGACCAACAAAATGTATTGGATTCCAGTTATAACCACTAGTTAATAAATTATTCTGATATGCAGAGCACGGATTTTTAACTATAATTTTCAATTTTAGCTGAAGCAGGCTAAATCAGTTCTCTTGTTTGATCTGGAGCAGTTTTGAAAGATATCGCTAGTTTAAATTATAAACTAAAATAAGTATTTAACCGTTCGTCTTTATCACAGGTGGACAGCGATGAATCAAGTAAACGATCTCTAGAACAGATAATGCCTGATGTCCCGAATCTCACTGATAGAACGACCGGAAAAACAGACGAGCATCAAATCGATATTGGGTAAGAAATAAAAGGAAATCTGATCATTGCTTTAATAGATTCTTCTTTCTTAATTCTTTCTAATCTACATGTTTAATTTTTGAAAAAGCTCTACTCCTGAAGCTCTTGTTGTTGTATCTTATTCGAATATTTAAGGAAGTTTCATCAAAGCAAAGTATGTAGAGTTAACATTTATTTCTGTTTGCAGTCGGTTTATGAGCCCAGACCCACAATCCTACTACACTTACCACGGATCTCTCACGACCCCTGATTGTCATGAAGTAGTCACTTGGATTGTGATGGATAAGCCCATAATGATATCTGATGAACAGGTAAGAGGACATAAAATAAGGATTTAATACACATGCAACTTTCAACATGACCCGAAATTCGGTTTCTTAATTCAGATCTAAATTCGGCATGTATGCAAGCTTTATACTTTGGATTATATTTCGAGGATTCTCAGCAGATAGTTTCACTCAATGACTATCCATATTCATTACCCAGAGCCTTGAATCTTTCAAAATTCTTCTTCCAAAGAATGAAAACCTCAGTACAATATTAATAGTGAATAATTTACTGCCAAACTATTTTTCCGGCAACATTCTTCCATATTTTAATGCCTGCTTTTGTCTACAGTACAAAGAGTTCAGCAAAGTCAACATTGGTCGTATCGACAACTACAGGCGTCTGCAACCTGTCAACCGGATCGTGTATCGGTCAATAGCTTCCTGCTCTTCCATCATAGCTCCAAGTGTCTTCGGAACTATGATAGCACTCCTCAGCTGCCTCACATCAACGCTGGGTGCAGGAGTCTCCAAAACCATATGCTTGTTTGGCAACTTTAAGAGTAGGGTGCTGGGAAGAAAAACTATCAAGGAGTGTGCCAAATTCGCTTAAAAAACTTATCGCTTTCTAAGAAATCTGAGTTTATCTTTAATCGATTACGTGCTTTTAATGTTCGCATTTAAATTTAAACTGTTTTGAATTTTCTCTGTAAGTTGAGGATAAGATAGATTAGGTAGTAAAAGTAGATTATTTTCATTAGTGAGTTGTCAAGATATACTAGAAGGTTTGTACACGTTTGGTAGATCTAGATAGAAAATCTAGTATTCAACTAATAGACACTAGTTATTACAGTTATTTGTTCGTCCTTTGAAACATACACTATGTGGTGATGTTTTCAGGGTAAAGAATATGGTAATAGACCGCATTCGGCGAATGACTGCACCTGTCAAAATATTATTAGAAGTTGACAGTCAACCTAGTGCAAAGGACAATCTAAGTGTGAATATGAAGTGTGATAAAGTAAATTCGAATAGGTCAGTGGCCAACTCTGTCACCGGAATTTTAGACCGCCTCAAAGATTTTAAAGTATTTAGTACGTAATTTAGTTAAACGTTGATGACTGAAAGAGATTGACAAATTCGCCATAGTTATCAAGCGTTTGACCGCCATTACTGTCTTAACTCATACATTAACATCGTAAAATCACTACATAGTATAAAATAAAGTCGTGTCTGTTTGCTTAAATCTTTAAAATTACGCAACGGATTTTGATGCGTTTTTTTGTAATAGGTAGAGTGATTCAAGAGGAAGGTTTTTATGTAAAAAAAATCCCGAAATTCCCACGGGAACGGGCACAACGCGGGTAAAACCGCGGGGCGCTGCTAGTCGAAAAATAGTATATTGCAAGTTACTTATCAGTCATTAGGTCATTACAAAGCGATAGCATCATCTCGGAACCAATTATCCGATAAAAAATTGATAAAAAGTCAATAAAATAAATATGAATAAATCTTGATATGATATCTTGATATTATGAGTCTTTTACTGGCGATTGGATGTACGTCAGACATCACACGCTCAGTGTTGGGTATAATGGTGCAATTAAAAGAGGTCGATCGCCACATGCAACAGGCGGTGACCGCAATACTATAAGGAATATGGTAGTCGACCGCATTCGGCGAACGGCAGCAGATGTCACGTAATTAGGTGTGCAGTCGGTAGATAGATAGTGTATTGGGAAAATGATAGTTGTTAAAACAAATTCAACGGAACTAGGTAAACTAGTAATTATTGGAACTCTAGCGACGCCCCGCGGTTTTATCCGTGATGTGCCTGTTCCTGTAGGTAGTTCGAGATTAATAAATAGCCTTAAATCTTCCCGTTGAATGTGGCTATCCATTACAAGAAGTATTATTCAAATCGGATCGGTAGTTTCTGATACTATCGTGTTTAAAGAAACAAAAAAAGCTATTGAGCTGTATTATGTTAGTTTATATATTAAACTAGCTGTGCCCCGCGGTTTCACCCGCAGCGCCCCCGTTCCCGTGGGAATTTTGAGATTTTTTATTCCCTATAAACCTCACGGAGCCCGAGACCTTTCCAACGAATGCAAAACCGTGGAAATCGGTTCGTGCGTTCTGGAGTTATAGCGTCAGGGAGGAAAACCCGACTTATTTTTACCGAGATTAGGTTTGTGCAGTCGGTAGATAGATAGTCGAATGGGTAAATTATAGTTGTTGGAACAAGCTTGACAGCATTAGGTGAACTACTGTTATTGGGACATAAGGGTGGACATACACAGATGGATACGACCTGCACCATTTTGACCGGCATTTTGCTAAAATAATCTATTGATAAAAATCTACTTCCAATATTAGTTATAAATAAATATTAGTAAGTATAATCTTCTAGTCATGATAGAAAAAGTAGATATATTTTGCTCATACCTGTGACGTCATCAGTGACGTATGCTTCGTTAGATAAGAAATATATTAAGTTTAGGAAATTATACCTTATTTATATTAGTTTAAGTCAGTTTATTACGTACTAGTGATTATTGATAAGAGATTAAACGATTGTACGAGTGTGTGTCTCGTATGTGTGTATTAACTAAACAGGCACTTACTGCCTTACTCAAAGATGTCAATTATTTAAGTAAATTTTCCTTACATTATATGACAAAAATTACACATTAACCTTTCCTAAGGAATCATTTGACGTCTCTGAGTAAGAGTGAGTATAGAAGCGGAGAGGAGCAGTACGGAGCTCATATATCCAATTACAGCGCATTGACACTGTCAAAATCCGCATTGTCATTGTCGATATTTTTTTTCGTTTTCCATTGTGATTTGTTAATTTTATTGAGCTCGACATAGCTCCGCTTATATGGAAACTAAGGCGGTTAGGCGCATGTATAGTGTTTCTGAATAAGATTCAAAATATAATGTATTCTGTAATTAGTGCTTGTAATGCTTCAAGTGCCAACTTATGTTAATCGGTCTATTATAAAGCAAAAAATGTCTTCATCGACTTTGTCCTTATTGTTTTTTTGATTTTTTAAATACCCATATAATTGTAAAATAAATCAAGTTGTTTTGTTTTTTAATGTAACTACCTTATCACATCTTAGTACCTAAAAAAAATCCAGCCCGGCAAGCATATAATAGAAGACAAAGGTTTCCTCTTCTTTAAAAAAAAAATTAAAAAAAATATATCTACATGTAACGTCAAAACTCTCGTTTTAACTTTCAAGTGAAGACTAAATGCGAATGGCTTTATTATCTGTGGGAGTTTTCTCTACATTTTGTCTACCAGCGGCAACATGCGGCCTATTTTAGTCGCTCGATAGAGAGACATATTCCGGAAAGAGTAGAGATATATCTTCAGTTATATGCTTGCCCCGGAGGACTCTTTAATTTGAGCGTTAAGCTCTGTGTTTAAGATTTACACCACTACTGGAGTACGAAGCAGAATAAGTTCCGAAAGATTCCAGCAAATTTATAATGTCCTTTTTGAAGTCGGATAACAACGTTCCAATTGAACAACGCTCCAAGTACTAATAGGTGTTCTAATTTTGGTCATGATTGTTATAAATTCTATGTTTTAAAAAATATGAAATTGATTTGGCTGTGAAAATAAAGCAATGGAAAATTATATTTTGTTCATTTTATGTATTTTTAGTTGATGTCCAAAATTGTATTCATGTGTTCATTATTATTTTAAAATACAAAATAAAATCTATTTTTCAATTAAAATAATGGATTTAATTTGCTTTTTATTAAAATACCTTTTGTGATTCTAATACCTCCATAGCCAATGGAGATAAAGAAAGAGAGACAGACAGAGACTAGAGGAGAAAGGGAGAGAGATAGAAAGATAGAGATTTGCACACGAAAGAGTGAAGTGTATGTTTGGCAAAAACAAAGGGCGGTACTAATTAATTATGTAGTAACTTATACATATTTCTCAATCTGTAAAACTAGGCCACAATCGCATATGATCGTGATAAGAATGATCGTCTGTGATTGTCTCGTTCATCTACAAGAACTTCATACTATTACCCTTTGATGCGTATCCGAAAAACCATAAACGAGTTATGGATTATGGCGATCATGCAAACGATCATAGACGTTTGTACACGTTCATAGCTACCGTGCTTCGGAGGGTGCGTAAAATTTTCGGTCCGGTTGTTACAATCGCCAGGCCATGTCAGAAGCCTTTAGATGGTTTAAAAACTCCGACACCTTTGTGATCGGCTTGGCCACTAACCTACACGAGCTTGCTTTGGTGGATGTTTGTAGTTGAAAAACGGGGCATGTGCAATAGATTGGTAGATATTTCAACAATAATCTATACTAATATTATAAAGAGGAAAGCTCAAAAACTACTGGACCGTTTTTAAAAATTCTTTCACCATTCGAAAGCTACATTATCCACGAGTAACATAGGCTATTTTTCATCCCGAAATTCCCACAGGAATGGACACAACGCGGGTAAAACCGCGGGGCGCTGCTAGTACTGAATAAAATGGTTTATCATTTTAATGATTATTCTAAAAATAAACTTTTATCTTTTCTTTATATTTTTTTTCGCAAATCCGTTTATTATCTAATCAACGAATCGCTAAAAATATAATTTAGTAATAGCATTACAGGAAATCATTGAAGAGGATAAGAAAATTATGAATTTAATCATTGATTTACCATTTATGATTAATTGCGTACCTAATTTGATTAGAAAATGGGATTAAATATTACGTAACTTTTTTATTACGGACAAAACATTTTTTAAATAAAGCAGATGTTTGTGTTAATGATGCACACTAAGATAATGTGTTATGTGTGTGTGTGTATGTGTAATTTTAACACCATTATTGCTTAGGGATGCTCGTGAGATAAAACTACTCTAAGTAGGTATGTATTTGATTTTGATGTAAGCTCTCACTTGTAAGTTTTCGTTTTTCGTATTCACTGACAAATGCCAAAAAAGCAAGCTATGCTATAAATACTGACCTCTCTAGATATGGACTGGCTGTTAGCATACAAATGACAGCTAATTTTGTGTGGCAATTTGAAGCGCCCCTACGAGTATCCCGAGAACTAATTCTGACGTTCACTGCAAGCAAATAGGGTACCACAGTCGACATAAGTCATAACTAATTTTAGATCCATGGAGATTCGTATCTGCCTACAGTGGCCTACAGCGCCAAAATGGCGACACTCAAATAGGCACAAAATTATTATGACTGCAGCCAGTCCAGTGTATATAGAGGTCAGTGTATGTATTTTATTTTTGCTTTTCTCAATGACGTTCTTACTTGGTGATGTTTCCTCAATCAGTTTAAGTACATTTCAATTTTGAGGAACATACAATATTAATTTATATGTCAAGTGGGAGGATTATAAATTGTTGTAAATCCAAAAGTATTGTTACTACATTATCAATTTATTCTTGACCTCTGTACAAGGTACAAGATGTTTAAGTCACAACTTAATTTAAGTACATACTAATATTTCCAAGAGATAAAAGTAATTTCATTTGTATGTTTATCTCAGGAACTGTCACTCCGATTTGAATAATTCTTTTTGTACTAGATAGCCTCATTCAAGGGGAAGGTCATTAGTTTATTTTATCTCAAATTTTTACGGGAACGGGCACAACGCGGGCAAATACGCGTCGCTGCTAATTAAACCTATGGTATAATTTTTGACACACCATTTATGAAGTACTGAAAACGTTACAATCTCTTCATCCGTTTTTTCAAGAATTTTATGATAGCTGTTATCTTTAGGAACTACAAAAGATTAGTATCACTTATTGCAATAATAATTATCAGTTCAATTTTTTTTCTATTTTTAGGTACTGTTACTGTTAGCTATACTATACTATACTATACTATAATAACTATACTATACTAATGTATACTATTTTTAGTATACATTAAAAACTAAGTTCGAGTAGGTTAGCGGTCATCTCTGGTGTTGGAGTTTTTAGACCGCATAAAGGCCTCCGACATGGTCATTAAAACAACTAACCATTGAAACAACTAGCACCAATTTTACGTACTCTCCGGAGCCTGGTAGCGCTCAAATAGAAAGCCACTATCGGCCACCCATCCAAGTAGGAGTCGAGCTGTACGTAGCTTAACAATTGCAATGTCCTCAAACTATGCCACGAGCGCATTATCTAGATACTCAATTAGCCGAATTCTTAAATAGTTTAGATGGAACCAACCAACATCTCTCTTAAATGAGTCAAATTAGAGAGAGATGAGGCGAATAGAACCGCCATTTTTAATACCCTTTGAAGAAGCAAGAAAGTTAATACGCCAGACATTCCTCTAGAGATATTTCGCAACGAACACACCAACAAATAGGTACCATTACGAACAGGATATTTTATGACTACAATAGTCATGGGAAGAGAACTATAAAATAAAATAGGTGAGGACCTACCGGCCTTAAAGTATTTTAGTAACAATGAGTATTTCCTGCGGAGGTCTGAGTCTAGAATGTGAGCTGAGAGGCGTTATTATCTAGTTGGCGATGGAATGATAAGACACGTCCAAACCTATTCAGTGACACTTGATAGATGATAAAGAGACTGTTACAATTTGAGTTAAATTTCAAGTAATTTTGTCGTAGATACTTTTGCCTTATTCATAAAAGCTCTCTAAATAAAACACTGTTAAGGTGCGTACAGACTATATAACATAACATGTTATACAACATTGCTATATAACATGTTTCAGATAATGTGGACACTGAATGTTATAAAACATGTTATAATAATATGTTATTGATATGTACAACTCTCTCTCTGAAGAACGACAAACGACAATGGTTATATAACATTGTTATATTGCATTAATGTGTACAGTATTGTTTTATGTTGCAATGTCGAATAACAAGGTTACATAATGTGGACGTGTTATAAAACACAAGTTATATAATATGTTACATAGTCTGTACGCACCTTTAGTGAGTATTTTTTCTCTTTTGCTCTTTGGAAAACAGCGTATGTCAGAAAGGGACAAACCCAATGGTTTGACAACACCAATGCTTTATGAATAAGACCCTTGGTGTTTTGAACAAATAAGAAGAAGATTGATTGAAGATTTATTTTATTTAGATTGTCCATGGTCTGTTCCAATTTTTCAAATCGAAAGGAACTTATAAAGTTAAAACGATGAGATTGTACCTTAGTAAATAATATAAGCAATTTATATGTAAGAGCATTGCTCGCAAATTTTTGGTAGGATATTAGGGCACAGAAAAGGCGAGCGCAGCTTGCTATATTATTTAAATAAGGAATTTCTCATGCTAAATGACAGTCGTGATAATTGTAGCAATTCGGTGACACGCTTTTTTTTAGCACATGTGGTTTTTTGTTTTGTTTTCACTAAAATAAGTTTGGTCCTGCCAAACTAGGTTTTGGTGTTCGGATGGCTACACGATTAAACTAATTTGAAGTTTTAGTTTTACTTCATTGGGTTAAAACGTATTAAATATCTGATTGAAAGAAGTTATAGTATTTTTTTAAATGCTACTTAGTAATAATCTTGAAAGATTTAACTGCAATATATTACCATCATACAGTTATACCATTAAATAATATTTTCTCCTATAGGGAAAATTGGCACGTGTTTTATTGGAAACCAATTTGCCACTTCTATTGTCTAAAAAACCGAATAACCTATTCTATTGACAGTATTATTTATATCTTCACTAGATAAGCGTGACCTCAGAGCTCAGTTCACAACCAGTCCTGGTACAAAACCGACAGGTTTTTAACAAAAGTGAATATTTACTAACGAGAAATCGCCAATTTAAAGTTATTTCATGCATTAAAATGTTAATAAAATCCTATCATGGCTAAACGAGATATTATCTTAATGATTGACGAATAATTAACTATGGTAAACAGTTTTTAAAGCAGAAAACAGGTATTGAAATAGAAATGGCATCAAATAATACCGGTTTTGAGAATACTGGTGACGTGGATAATATAGAACTTAATGATAAAGGATGTGGAAACTATGGTGAAATAGATCGCACAGAAGGACGGTATGGTTATGAAGATGCTTTGGATATAACAGGTCAGTAAAAAATAGATTCTTATAGAATATTAAATCTTACAGATCAGTAAATGATAGATTGTTCGAAAATACTGAGAAATGGGCTTAATTCAGGTTCCACCAGAACTATGCAAACTATTCACCAATCATATCAAACGTGCCATATCAACAGCCTCCGTGGTCTAGTGGTTTGAGCGCTCGGCTCACGATCCGGAGGTTCCGGGTTCGATTCCCGGTGGGGATATCTCACAAAAATCACTTTGTGAGACTGTCCTCAGTTTGGTCAGGGCATTGCAGGTTGAATCACCTGATTTCCCGAAAAGTAAGATGATTCCGTGCTTCGGAGGGCACGTTAAGCCGTCGGTCCCGGTTACTTTCTACGGATAGTAGTCGTTACATGAGCCATGTCAGAGGCCTTTGGCGGCTTAATAACTCTGACACCAGCACGGGTAGCATGACAAGTAGACATACAAATATGTCTACCATCTATGGCGCAAGTTTGACGTCATCGCGATTTTGTCTACAGTAGCTACCGCGACATAGATTTGTCTTGTCGCGTACGTCATTTGTATACAAATGTCTACGCCCTTGAGCATGACGACCATATTATGTCTACGTGAGAGACTAATTTGACTTTGACATTTCAAAGTATACAAATATGTAGGCAGAAAAAGACAAGCTTTGTATGCACCTTGGAGGGTACTCCAAGGTGCATACAAAGCTTGTCTTTTTCGTACAAGACATTTTAAACTTACAAAATACAATATTTTTGTAACAAAAAAGGAAACAAGAAACAATAACCACAGACAAAAACGCACTGAAATGAATGAATGGCGAATGAATGAAATAGTGTTGTGACGGTGTTGTGCTTCAACAAATTTATCGGTAATCATGTGTGACCATGTTAAAAATATAATATATTTGTAAAGGGCAATATTTCTATGTCTTCCGTAGCGAAAGTTTTGTATACAGTAGAGATTTTCGCTTCCTGTCATTATGTGCTCGCAACCGCGCCATAACCCGTAGACAAGACAAAAGTTTTAACCCTATAGAGATATATGTCTACCAGTGTTCATGCTACCCGTGCTGGATTGGTCAGGTTGACCATCCACTCGATAAGAAGAAGATCAAACGTAGCATTGCAACGGAGTTTAGCACAGCTCTGGTGGAAAGTCATCTTTATAAATAAATAATACACCCGGACAAATTCACACATGGTTAAACTCTAAACATGTAATAATTATGGAATCTTACTAACTGACACTACTACATATACATACACAAATACTTTATAAGAATATATAATTGACACCCAGACGTCGTCAACAACTATGCCTATTGTTGACCCCAGGGGGGAATCGAACCCGAAGCCTCTGAAACAGTAAGCGGTCTCACTGCCACTGTACCAACGGGTTTGTTAATATTGAATGTGTTCATCATCATGTATAAGCATTATCGTCAAGATGAGGAAGACAGGACAGCTAGAAAAAATATTTGCAAACAATGACTGAACTGAACTGATGAATGATATATTATAAGTGTTAATTTTTTTTTAAGAAATTATTAAATTCTTCTCAAATTCATGTATTTTCTCAAATTAAAAGTTTGGGTCCGCTATCAATATTAATAACGCACTAAATAATTATTACCTTTTCAGGAGAAGGAATATATAACAAAGGATTGCTACTAACAAGTTTTATGATAATCACAGCAATGGGTATCGATATATTTGGGCTCGGTATCATAGTCACTGCGGCTACTTGCGATCTTGGATTGACGTTGTGGCAAATAGGAATTCTCTCTTCAATGCCTTTCGCTGGTGAGTTAATATCACTGGTCTTTTTTTATTTATATAAATCAAAGTCCTGACTGACTGACTGACTGACTGACTGATAATCACCGCACAGCCTCAACCGCTACACTTAGAAACATGAAATTGGGCAGTAAGGTTCTTCAAGTGTCGTAAGTGCACACTAAGAAAGGATTTTCGAAAATTCCTACGGGAACGGGCTCAACGCCGGCAAAGCCGCGGGGCGCTGCTAGTTTATACTAATATTATAAAGCTGCACAGTTTGTTTGTTTGTTTGAACGCGCTAATCTCAGGAACTACTGGTCCGATTTAAAAAATTCTTTCAGTGTTGGATAGTCCACTTATCGAGAAAGGCTATAGGCTATTTTATCCTGAAATTCCCACGGGAACAGGCATAACGCGAGTGAAACCGTCAAATTCTAATTCTGGTATTATTGATAGTCGTTAGCCAGATGCAATCACCTCTCGCGTTTTTCTATCCAATTGAATAGATGAAATGACATAATCTTTCTCAATTTATATTATATAAAACTTATTGGCAATTCTTTATGAAGTCTCTTCCCGAAATAGAGAAGTGTTACTTCGCTCTTCCATGCGTTTATTAATTTTTTTGACTTTCGTTTCAGGAATTATATTAATGTCATATCCATGGGGCTACATATCGGATACCAAAGGTAGAAAACTAGCGTTGATGTGGGCTATGGGTGGGAGCTTTGTATGTGCTGTTCTGAGCAGTTTAGCTCCCAATTGGCAGGTCTTAGCTGCCTTACGACTTCTTAGCTCAGCAATGTAAGTAAGGCATCAGACTAAGATACCCTTTGTGACAGATATTATTCCAATCTTAATCAATAGACACAAAATTAGAAGTACCGAAATGCTAGCTGTCTTTTCTGACTCATTGAAAATGTACTAGAATCTGCCTTTTCTACGATTCTCTGGTATAAACATTTCACGACTACATTTAAATTATTCTCAATCTTTAAAATTAAATGAAATTCAATATTCGCAAACATAACAGAATATACAAGTGAGAGTGTCTAAAATTTCCAGTATTTAATTTTATTTTATAAGAAATTTAATTTTATAAGAAACTACGCAAGCTCTTTCCTCACTTCTAAAATATTACTTCCTTCTGTGACATTCCATTATTTTTAAGGTCCAGCGCGGCTGAATCAGCAACATATGCTCTGCTTGGTGAATGCTGTACTACTAGAGTTAGAGCAAGGTATATGCTTTTGATGACCAGTGCCTTAATGTTGACACCAACCATTTATTATGGTCAGTAGTAAATTCAAAAATTTGTCCCTAGTTCATATTAATACGTATTCTTCTTCTTCATCGAGTGGATGGTCATCAATTGAATTAAGGTTTATTGTAAAGAAATACAACTGATATAGTGAATCGTTATAGACGTTTTATTTTGTTGTCTTGGATTAGGTGACATTTTGACCACTTAGTAGGTGTCATCTTGACCGATTTTAACGGTTTGATTTGCCAGTTAACCCAATAAGAAATAAAGTAATATTCCTAATTTTTACTTAATCAATTTCCGATGTCATCTTTTGTTATTTTCAGTGGCTGCATACTTAATAACAAAATTAACATTTTCGTTCACATTCCTGGGTATCACTTACCGTCCATGGAGGCTCCTTACTGTGCTGATGGCGCTACCTCTAGGATTGGGAGCACTAATGCTTCACTACTTCAGTGAAAGTCCAAAGTTTTTAGTCAATATTGGCAAACCAGATCAAGGTATAGAGGTTTTGGAAAGAATTTATAGAGCCAATGGAAATGATGGACAAGATTTTTCGGTAATTATGACTACTTTTTATTGGTTACTGACCAAAGAAAGAAACACACAAAGAATGTTGGTAGAGGTGTTGTTGTGTGTGAGCGTAGACGACTAGTATGTTAAGTTTTAGAGTGAATGGAAGTGTCTGTCTACCTAGATCAAGGACTTTTTATTTTTAATCCATGACCTAGACTAAGTTTTAAAATAGCTATTTCTACAAAGAACAGCTGTAAGCACAATAACAAAACAATTGAAATACTGCCGATGGCATAAGTAAGTAATTATGAGTAGATTATTGGCCATCCCTATGTTATTAGTCCGATATGATTTTCGGGACCGACAATTTAACGTGCCTCAAGATACTTATATTTTTTTATTTTAATACGTATTATGAATGTATTTATTTTTACAGGTTAAAGAAATATATCTAGAGGAAGGAGAAGGGAGTTCAAAGAAATTATCTCTTAAATCCCTTTGGACTCAAATAGCACCTTTATTCAAAGGATCTCTGCTCTCTAAGACTTTTTTGCTCTACTATTTGACGTTCGTTGTTTATATTGCGTACGTACTAATGTTTTTTTTCCTGCATCAGTTTTTTTTGCAGGGCTGACTGGTTTATCAGTTTTTTTTTCAGTCGATTCTGTCTTTAGACTATCTATCAACTATTATGTCTGCCGATCATATTATGAGACAAGACTATTTTGTGTGCTCCATACTATCATAATTTTTGACTGGAGTCTTCAACCGAAGCTAGATGAGATATATTTAATAAATAAATAAATAATTATAAATATACCCGGACAAATTCACTCACGGTTAATTAGTCCCAAACTAAGCTCTAAGCTTTATTAGGAAAAGTGACTGATACTACTACATATATACACAAATACTTTATAAGAATATATAATTAACACCCAGACGTCGTCGCCAACAACTACATATGTCTTCACATATTGTTGACTCCAGGCGGGAATCGAACCGGCAACCCCCGACACAGTAAGCGATCTCACTGCCACTATGCCAACGGGCTTGTCAACTCTTTATTACTCTTCTAATCCATATTTCAAGTTAAAATATTACCTTTTCTGTATTTTTTTAGTAACAACAGCTTCGCAATAATTCTTCCAACGATATTCAATCTATTCTTCACATCTTATGCAACAAGTTCCAGTGACGTTGGATTCTGTGATTTGTTTAGAATGAGTAACCATACAAATAGTACGAGAGAAAGTATGATAGAGGTTTGTTTAAGCTTTGTGTGATTCAAAACGTTTGTAGTTTAAAATTAATATAGATATGAAATAACGTTATTCCCGTACGGGACAGAAATCGTAGAATACAATGAAAGAAAAAATTAGAAAGCGAAGGAATATAAATATAATACTCGTAATTGAAATAAAAAAGTACAGGATCAAAAAAGTTAATGGATTTTTTTTCAGGGACCTTCAAGTTGTGAAGCAAGTATTAACGACAACACTATATGGGCCGGATGTGCTCATGGACTATCCTTCTTCATACTCAACGCGCTGTTATCACAGTGTGCTCGTAAAAGAAAGGTAAAAAAGAAGTAAACCATAATATTAATCTAAATTAAGAGATTTTTCAGCATTATAAAGCTCTACACAGTTTTCATAGTTCTTTGTATGGGAGCAAGACAACAAACTTAATCAAACGCCGTATCTTTCATGTTAATCGGTTCAGGCATCTCTGAGTTATTACGGATCATACATAGCAAAAGAAACCAAACTCATTCAATATTTAAAACATTTTTTAGAGATGCTCAGAGCTCAGGATAAATCCAACAAAAGCTCATACTTACCTATTGAGCTTGATTTAAAAGTGATGTTTCAGATAATGACAATAACAATCCTGATAGTAGCAGCGACAGCAGCTTTAATAATTGACAATACAGGAGAACCCATTTCAGGGTTGATATTCTTCTACATATTTCTAACTACTGCCATGGTCTTTGGTGTCATATCGTCATACTTCGTAGATCTTTACCCTACTTCTTATAGGTAAGTGTGAGCTCAAGTCCTTTTCCCTATTAATATCAGCGTCCTCCTCAGCTCCTCAGCGTCCCCCTCAGCGTTATACGAAGGGAGTGCAGATAAAAATAATGACAGGGAATGAATGAGCAACCCTTGCTGAATGCTCGCATAGCCGCAGAACCGTAGAACACTTTATTGACCACGCTATAGACCGTCTTGCCGAAAATGATGCCTCTAATACCTGACGGTATTGCATGCTACACAACTACGATACATTATTACGCAACATACGAACGCAAGTTGTGTATGCATCTGGAATCTGTTGATTTTTTTTTTACTAGCCCGATTTGAACACATACGCGTACTCACACGGATTTTTTGAGGTAGAAAGTTTAAAAATCGAACTGATACTACTTATTTTTTATTTCCCGACGTTTTGGGGGAATTTTGGGGGGACGTCACGGGCAACCGCGGTCTACCGTGAAAAATCCGTGAGTACTTTTACTACGCAGTCATAATGATTGACAGCAAATGTAATTCACGTGGTAGCTCCAATGTACTATGTAGTTATTCGAGTGCTACATAGATAAGACTTATCATTCAACTTAACTATTTCCTCACACTTGTCCTGATAAATGATTAAGTGCTTTATTTGATGGAGTTATCGAAATACGATTTTACTATGTCTTCAAATATGGCTCGAGTTTGAGATCTCCACTTGGCAAGCATTGGGCAAGCTTCACCACGCTTGCCGAAATAATTGCAGTGAGCAAGTTTACCTCATCTGCCTCACTATAGGGGCCGTTCACAAAATACGTTCGCGTTCAAGGGGGGGGGGAGGGGGTTTGCTGAGTGTGACAAGATGTGACAAGGAGGGACGGGGGGGTCTACGGCAACGTGATGTTCGCCGTTCATTAAAAGATTTTAAATTATTTTTTCAATAAATATTTTTTTCTCAATTTTGATCATGATTCAGGGGGGGGGTGTCTTAGTTTTTGTGACGAAATATTTACATGGGGGTCACAGAAAGTGTGACACAGCGTGACAATAGGGGGGGAGGGGGTGAAAAAAAGTTGATTATAGCGTGACGTATTTTGTGAACGGCCCCATACTAGTTTCTTCAGTGAGATGAGAGGTCTTTGCCCAGCATTATACGCTATTGCATACTTCTATTTTACCATGTTTTCGCGATAGTTGTGCTAAAATAGCAAGACTAGAGAGTCTGGGAATATTTTTACTTTTTTCTTTTTCAGAGGTATGGTGGCCTGTCTTGGTATGATGGTAGCTAGGCTCAGCGCGTTTACTGGGACAAATGTAGTTGGAGGAGTAATGACTCATCATTGCTCTGCCGCGCTTTATGGGGCGTCTGCTCTTGTTTTTAGTAAGTAGATATCTGGAATCTAATAAGCTTATGACTTAAATAATTCAAACCGTTTGCATAAGACCACTTTCTGGGCTGTAAAGTTTGTGTACTTTTTTCAGGTGGCGCCATAGCAGCTGTATTTTTACCTTCAGACCTTGAAAATCTTCAGTAACATCAACAAAAAGTGTTGTGCCTAAATTTTTAGTTTTTCATATCCAAATACAAAAAAAACGGAGAAGTATCTTCTTTTTACCTTCTTCTTGCTAACAACTTCGTCCGAGTAGAAGTCAACAATGGTTCTAATAGGATTTAATACATTTTTTTAAACCCCATTAGGGGATTAATTTAAATAAAATACGTCTTCCATTAATGGTGTTGTAAATTTTAAAAAAATATGCAAAACTTGATGACCAAGGAATCTCATTGTCCTAAACAAACTTTGTCCCCATTTCTCACCCCTTTTTAGCGAATGCCTACGTCATACAAAGACATAAAATTCGAGTTTCAGATCTTTACGATCAGCTCTTTGGACTAAGCGATGAATCATCAGTCATTCAGGACAAAGCATATTTTTATGTGTGTAGATAGAAATAATTAACTATTTATGACTTGGACCCTAAATTTCATAAAAATATGAAATTTTACGATATCAAATCATATTTTACTTTCTTCATCTTTAAAATCATAAGTTTTAAAGAAAATTTTATTTAAAATTTTATGCATTTAAATGTATGTTTCTGTCATTTATGACAGTTAAAGTAATAAAGTAACTATCAGTATGATTTTTCATGGCAAAAGCCACTCGTTTGTTGTAATAAATATGAAAATGTAATGCAGAAGCTTAATTGCATTTCGGATTAATTATCACCTTATAGATTTACTTATCTCATCTCATATGTGCGATTAAGTGCAAGACACACTCATGACAGCTCGCGTGACACTTCATTCAAATACAAAGAACACTTCATACGTCCCGCACGATTATTAACAGCACTTTATCAAATGGTTTGTCTCTTTCCGACATACGCTATTTGCCAAAGAGCGAAACAGACAAACACTTTAAAACACTTTAAGTTAAATATCGTTTATGTATAATGCGGATACACTTTCGCAAAACTTTATCTGCAATGCAATCACTACATAGTATAAAACAAAGTCGCTATTTTTGTCTGTTTGTTTGTCTGTATGCTTAAATCTTTAAAATTACGCAACGGATTTTGATGCGGTTTTTTGTAATAGGTAGAGTGATTCAAGGGGAATGTTTATATGTATAAAAATTCCCGAAATTCCCACGGGAACGGGCACAACGCGGGTAAAACCGCGGGGCGCTGCTAGTAAACTATAACATTACTGATGAAATTCTGTTATTGCGACTTCAAAATAGACGTAGTACTTCGCTCTTCTGTGATTGCAACCTTGCCAAGTATCTTGTATTTTAATTTTATTTCTTTGTGTTTATTATTAATTTAAAATTTTGACAATTTTATTTCATTCTTTTTTATTCGTATTCTTATTGGGACCGCCCGGTCCGTTAGACTGATTCGTCTGGACCAAGCCTTATGAATAGATGACAACGATTTAGATTCGTACAAAACTGACTTAATTAAATGATTTTGAAGTCAATCTTATCCGTTGACCTTATATTGACTCATTACGTATCTAATCGTCGTCCAGTAAGCACATAGGTAAATGAAAGTTTAGATCTAATGTACGTTTTATATAAAAATGACGACAAAAATGAAAATGAAAATTGTTTACTTTGAATTTTGTTGAACAAAATATATTTTTTTTACAAAGTTTTTTTTTTTAATTTGTCAGTTTGATTTTTGTTTGTTTGGTGATCAAAAAGGACTTTTGTTTGGTGATGTTTAAGGATTTTAAATTGGTGAGTTCATTTAAAATTAATACGTATACGAAAATGGTACAAGCAAGTATTTATAAATAATTGAACATTATTTTGTAATTCATTAAAGTAAAGTATAAGCCTGTAATGTCACACTGCTGCGCAAATGTCTCTCATTTCACTGAAGTTATCAGTACAACGAGGAGGATTAGGCATAATCATCTCGCTTGCCAAATGCGGATTGGTGATCTCTCAATATTAAATGACATATTTTGTTCGTGTAGTTTCCTCCTGAGAATTGTGCCTTCCTTTTGAAAATAGCTATCCCATTCAATATATTTATATATTTTCATGTTTATGATGACAGGCCTTTTCATGATTCGTGAGATAATTTCCGGGTGATTTGGTTTGAAAATTGTCACATTAACATCCATCAACAACCAAAATCGAACCTCTATTTTTTACAAAAGAGGGTTGAATGCAGCTGAACATTGAAGTGCCACAAGAGTTCATCACTAAATTTTATAAAACAGATCCCCGACCGCGTCTGTCTGTCTGATTGTCTGTTCGCGATAAACTCAAATACTACTGCACGGATTTTGACGCGGTTTTATTAAATAGATAGAGTGATTCAAGAGGAAAGTTTATGTGTAGGTATAAAAATTTCCGAAATTTCTATGGGAACGGGCACAACGCTGGTATAACCACGGGGTGCTGCTAGTAATAATATAATTATATGGTTTCGTTTTAGGAATATATGAGTTAAACGTGAAGGTAACTCTATAAAGTAATCATCTTTAGACTCGAAAAGAGAAGATTTTAGGAAGTAAATTTAATTGGCCTTATCTAATTTTATCTTTCGAAAAGACATTGAACTAAATCTCCCAAAATAATATGTCACAATTTTTTTATCAAAACGACATAATTATCTGAGAAACAAAACCCGGTTGTGAAACTAAATTTAACTAGTTATCCAGTTTATTATCAATATCTGACATTGACATTTGATGACCTGAATATTGACACATTTTTATTTTGTTTTTCATATGTGGGTAAAAACTTAAATTGACCTCTAAAGCCCCAATTTTACCATTACAACTGAACTGCACCAATCAACTTAATCCTAGTTCAAGTACTAAACTGAGATCAAAGCGCCCATTTTATTCAATAAAACTGAGTTCAGTTGATCGTGGTTCAAGTTAGAAACTATGAATATGGAGCTCTATATTTTTGATCTTGTATAGAGAGTTCTATCACTTAACTTTCAGGCGCTAAACTGGATTTATTTCTAAGATCAAAAATAGTACTTAAAGACCATTTTATTTTATTTTACCCGGAACTAATAGCAAGACAAAATTTTTTAAAAAATGTTATTTTGGTATATGTGCCGTTATGCATATGCATGAAGTAAAAAAGGTGTTATTAATATTACAAACAGGAACTCCAATTTTATTAACATGTTTAGAATTTACGTACAGTCAACTACAAAATTTGATGAACACATTCAATATTGACAAGCCCGTTGGTACAGTGAGCATGTGAGAGCGCTTACGGGGGTTGCGGGTTCGATTCCCGCCCGAAGTCAACAATATGTGCAGACTTAGTTATTGGCGAAGATGTCTGGGTGTCAATTATATTATATTCATCCATTGAAAACACAATCTTCCCTATTCGTTTTGTTTTTGTTGTTTCATCTATCTACTTGGATTTCTTATCTTTATACAAACATACTCGTACAAATGATAAGTATGTTTTTATTCAATATTACCCGCGTTGTACCCGTTCCTTTGGGAATGTCGGGATGAAAAAGCCTATAACCTTCCCGTTGAATGTGGCTATCTATTACAAAAAAAAAATATTCAAATCGGTCTAATAATTCCTGAGATTACCTCGAACATACAAACAAACAAACAAACTTACAAACTTTACCTCTTTGTAATATTAGTATAGTATAGATGTGTTAAAAATATCACTACATAGTATAAAATAAAGTCGTCTCTTTTTCGTGTCTGTCTGTTTGTCTGTCTGTATGCTTAAATCTTTAAAATTACGCAACGGATTTTGATGCGGTTTTTTGTAATAGGTAGAGTGATTCAAGAGGAAGGTTTTTATGTAAAAAAAATCCCGAAATTCCCACGGGAACGGGCACAACGTGGGTAAAACCGCGGGGCGCTGCTAGTCTAATATATAAAATTCTCGTGTCACAATGTTCGTTTCCATACTCCTCCGAAACGGCTTGACCGATTCTCATGAAATTTTGTGTGCATAACGGGTAGATCTGAGAATCGGACAACATCTATTTTTCATCCCGAAATTCCCGCGGGAACGGGTACAACGCGGGTGATACCGCGGGGCGCAGCTAGTAAAGTTATAATATTATGATAAGGCCTATTTATTTAATGAATAACAGTCAATTTAACTATTCTTTGGTTTAATGTTTCGTGTCGGGAAAAAACTCGTATTTATACGTTAATTATGGATCCTCCTCACTGTGCTGATATCTTCAGTGAGATGAGAGGCCTTACGATTACAGGCTTACACTTTACGTTACTTTAGTGGATACAATGTCGATGTTGATGACCATTGATAGTTTGAGCGATGTCGATCGATCAATATAGTAACAACCTCAGCGATCTAGTGGTTTAAGCCCATCTCGTAGCCAGATTTGGTAGCTAGCTTCCAAATGGGAGAAATAATCCCGATTCGAAGCTGGCTACGAAATAGGAATTCGAAAGTCCAAGATTTAAGATTTTAACTAGTAAAAAAAAAAAAACCTAACAAGATGGGAAAACACTTTTCTCATTTCGTAGCTAGCTACCAAATCTGGCTACGAGATGGGCCTAAACTGATCTAGTGTCGTTACCTCATGGTAGTCTCACCGTTACTTTTATAACGGTTAAGAGTCGGCTCCCATAAAAAAAATCACACTGAAGTTCCGCCCATACCCCCCGCCACCCGCAAGGCACCCACATGCACATACGTGATAATTATGATATTACGTGCTACGCTACCGCAACGAACAAAGATACCGTGGAGCCGCATATTATATATGTTTTTCAATAACATTTTTTATTTAAAAAAAAATCAAGATTAATCAGTTCATAATAAAACTAATGTTTCTAAAAGAGTTTATTATTTATATTTTTTCCGAGTTTAAAAAGTAGTATACGCCGCGGCAGACCAAAAAGGATGGCGAGATGAACTCGACGGATTTTTGCCTGGTTGGCGTCGTGAAGCTCAAAATATAGAGAAGTGGAAACGATGGGGGGAGGCCTTTGGGCTAATATAATAATAATAATCATTGAGTTATTAGTACATATAACTCAATGATAATAATATAATAATACAAAACAAGCAAAAGTAAACGATAAGCAATCTCACTCGATTATACTAAGTATATTTCTGGAGAGTGTTATCAACACGGAGCTTGCTCCCGGAGGGGCAAACATGCCGCCCTCATGTCGAATCGAGCAGTCGTAACCAGCAGACCAGACGCAATCATTTGCATGTCAGTTCGCGCTGACCCTAAATGATATAAATTAATTTAAATAGAGGCCTACGAAAATACTAACAGGTCCTTCTTTAACGACGCATCGCACTGTACTGAGAGAGGTGACGTGACACTCGTTGCGGTGGCGTTAAGCACCTTGACAGGAGTTAATAAGGACGCTTGTCGCGTGAATCATTTTCATGTATTTCATCTCGAAAGAAAAGAGCGTAAGTCTCAAAACAATTATCGCTAATTCTGAGAAAAGTAACTTATATGGAGAAATTTCAATCAAGGCATCGTAAAAGAGAAGTTATTAGTCGTTGTATAGAAATACATTTTGTCTAAAAACTTAAAAATAAACCAAAAACATACAATTTTTAAACTAAAAAGTATCTCAAAATTAATCGAACCGTGTTTTGGCCCAAAGCAAAACATAAAATAAAAAGAAAAATAAAACTTAATATCCATACATTGAGTTATATGTACTAACGTATCTCAATGTATACATTTCTGAATTGTACATTCGCCACGTGCCACGTGAGAACAAACATCCAAATATCACTAAATTTGATTCGTTCGGTTTTAAATAGATCATTGACTTATGTTAATAAATGCGAATACCCGTATTTATATGCCCTCGCTCGTGTTTTATTGTAACATATAGTATCTTTTATTATAATTATAAAAATATAGAACCATGTATTAATTTAAAAATCAATATTACATTTTTTTTAGGGTTCAGTATCGCAAAATAGAAAAGAAAACAATATGTGATGACTTTGTTTGTTATTTCCCTTTACTTTAAAATTCTTATCTTTTTGGAAATGTCTGTGGATGATAGAAATGTCTTTAAGTCCGAAGATCACGAACATATTTCAGTTGAAAAACAATCACTTCCTCAATCAGGTTAGGTTAACTGGCTCAAATTTCAGTTTTTAGATTTAAATAAATAAAATAATCATTTATTGCCACAATTACAAGGAAAATAAAAAAATCTAAATACAAAATACAACTAAAATAATGCAGCAAAATGAGATGTCTCACCTGATGCTGTACAGAGGCTGAGGTCTCGGTACAGCGCTGGTTTTCAGACGCTCTGGTAGAGTTGACAATAGCAGTTAACATCGACTCGCAAAATTAAATTATTATTATAATATTGTTTCTCCTCGGAGTCACGGGACAAGCCCGGTCTTTTTGAGAGGCATGTGAGGGGATACAGATCCAACTCGTAGAGGCCCTTTGGAGATGTTTAATGTAATGGATTACAACTGCAGGGACACACCCCCGACCACATCAGTACATCATGTCCCGGAATGTGTACCTGCAGAAGTAGGAACTATTGCAAGATACGATAGAAATAAAAATGGGCTATGGGAATGAAGATTGGATGGACTAGAACTGGGTTATTGCAAAGGAATCGGCACCTGCCATAACTAGTGGAAAACAAGTTATTATTATAGTTAAGTTATAAAATATGGATAAATAGATTTGTCCCAAAACTATTAAAAACGAACAGTTAAATAGAACCTGTACAAAAAGAACTGAAAGAATTTTACGCCAATGAGCAGTTTATCCTTTAAAGATATGTACAGAACCCTAGGCCACGAGTCTATTTCGTACTTACCCAGGTTTTTTTACCAGGCCAGGTTTTTAAATTTAAATTAATACTACTACAAGATACTACTTTTAGCCAGGTAATTATATTTAAATATATGCTCCTTTCTTGTTCAGGACATAACTGTCTGTACCTCTATTTAAATTTGGCATTTGAGTTGGGATAATGTGTCTAGCTCTAGACTTCTAATCATATTATTATGTCTACTTAAATATAATTACGAAATTAAACAATTAATTATCAAAATTATAACCTTATTTTTTTTAAATATCTATTAATAATTGCGGGTTATTCACAGATTGTGTAGATTGTAATATGTCTAGTGCTCGTACTCAAAGACGGCATTATACGTGTTCCCGCGGGATTTTTGGGATAAAATGTATCATGTGTTATTCTGACGTCTAACCTATATTACTGTAAAGTTTCATCCAAATCCGTCCTGTAGTTTTTTTGCAGCGCTTATTTTACCCGCACTGTTTCGTTCCCGAGAACGTTTAGCAAAATCCATTGAGTTAACGTTAGTAGTACATATAAATCAACTAGCAGCGCCCCGCGGTTTTACCCGCGTTGTGCCCGTTCCCGTGGGAATTTCGGGAATTTTTTTACATAAAAACCTTCCTCTTGAATCACTCTACCTATTACAAAAAACCGCATCAAAATCCGTTGCGTAATTTTAAAGATTTAAGCATACAGACAAACCGACAAACAGACGCGACTTTGTTTTATACTATGTAGTGATACGAATATAGTAAAAATACGAATATAATAAATACAGAGTTTTTTTAATTGTTTGAACGTGGTAATCTCAGAAAAAAATCCGATTGAATATTCATTACGAAAATACCCGTTGGTAGGTTATAGGCTATTGTTTAAAACAAAATTCCGACGGGAACGGGCGGGTAAATCCGCGGGGCACTGCTAGTATTAAGTAATATAATTATATAGATATTTAGCAGCGCCCCGCGGTTTTACCCGCGTTGTACCCGTTCCCGTGGGAATTTCGGGATGATAGCAGACTTAACAAGATGAAGTATCTGGTTGGCACAAATATTATCTATACTTATAAACTAACTAGCAGCGCCCCGCGGTTTTATCCGCGTTGTCCCCGTGGGAATTTCGGGGTGAAAAATAGCCTATGTTACTCGTGGATAATGTAGCTTTCGAATGGTGAATTTTTAAAATCGGTTCAGTAGTTTTTGAGCCTATTCATTACAAACAAACAAAGTTTTCCTCTTTATAATATTAGTGTAGATGTGTAGACAAAATATTTCCCATAGTTATTAACTTGTTTTAAAAATGAAAAACATTTTTATTACAATAATTTAGAAAAACGTGTAAATGATACGTCGTAATTTTTTTAAGTTCACGCACTTAAACAGAAGGTTTATTTTAATTACAAACGCAATGAAGGTTTATTCTATTCATTGTATTATTTGGGATACTTAAAAAAATAATTCGTACGTTTTTTTTGAGGCACAAACGGAAGTAACCGTTGGATTTGTTTACATTTTATTACCCGCGTCTTACCCTCGTTGTACCTCTTCCCGCGGGAATTTCGGGATGAAGCGAAGCGAAGAGGTTCTTAACTATGGTTATTAATTATTATGTACAAGTACATTCACTGATTAAAACCCAATTTCACCTCAACATCTGAATTCGATCAATCAACTTAATTCTAGTTCAAGTGCTAAACTGAGATCCAGATATAATATTATATTCACTAAATCCGAGTTCAATTGATCTTGTTTCAAGAAAAAAGCGATGAAATTGGGGCTAAGGGCTATAATAATTGTCGTTTATGAAAGGGGTATATACATTTTTGTATTATACTTGTATTATCTACACTAATATTATAAAGAGGAAAACTTTGTTTGTTTGGTTGTAATGAATAGGTTTAAAAACTACTGAACCGTTTTTAAAAATTCTTTCACTATTTGAAAGCTACACTATCCACGAGTAACATAGGCTATTTTTTATCCCGAAATTCCCACAGGAATGGACACAACGCGGGTAAAACCGCGGGGCGCTGCTAGTATATAATAAAGCTAAAGAGTTTGTTTGAACGTGTTAATACCAGAAACTACCCACACGATTTAAATAATTCTTTTTGTGAAACATAGCCACATTCAACGGGAAGGTTATAAGCTAATTTTCATTTCGAAATTCCCACGGCAACGGGCTCAACGTGGGTAAAACCGCGGGGCGCTGCTAGTAGTATAAATGTCGTGTAGGCGTCCTTTGCAATTTAAGCGACTACTGATAAAATTAGTGTCCAAAGTGCTTTCAACTTAGTAAAACATTGTGGTGATAAATTCATGTGTCTGTAATGAAAGAGCAACATATTAATGTGTTTCAATTATTTATTATACTGGTTTCATACGGTACTTTACGTTACTAGTGTCTGCTGTGACCGCGGTTCCTGTAAAGGGGCCGAAACGTCAGATAAAAATGTAAATAAAAGCAAAGTGTATCCGTTAACGTAATTTCAATTCAAATTCAATAATTTATTTTCATCGTTTAATCAAATCATTTCTAAGATAGGTATGTAAGTGACTAGAGAAATATATAAACGGGATAAGCGTATGGAAATCTTGTATCATTTTCAAAAGCTACTCCTGAATTTTTCTGTCAATGGGCTTTAATTTTTGTATTTTTTTCAGCACTTTCCGATGATTTTTAAATAATAATGGGATTTTTAACGGACTTTAAGAAGAACAAGACTTTGGCACCTAACATTTTAAGAAGTAAGTAATAAGTAGTACTTCTTATTGTGTCAATGACCTTTAAACTTTTCCGGTCCAGTATTTAGCTAACAGAAGAGCAGCATCTGAGACTTGCATTAAGTCTTCCTTGGTGCAGGTGGTAAGGCTCAGAGGGCAGGAGAAGAGGTGGTCTTTGTAAGTAATATATGTACTTCTTCTTAATCGAGTAGATGGTCAACCTGACCAATCCTGGTGTCAAAGTTATTGAGCCGTCAAAGGCCTCTGACATGGCTCATGTAAAGACTACTATCCGTAGAAAGTAACCGGGACCGACGGCTTAACGTGCCCTCCGAAGCACGGAATCATCTTACTTTTCGGGCAATCAGGTGATTCAGCCTGCAATGCCCTAACCAAACTGAGGGCAGTCTCAAAGTAATACTAATTTAGAAAGTATATAGCCCCCGTGGTGTAGCTTGAGTAAGCGATGTTGGTCCATTGCTATGCAATTCCTATAAGCAATGAACTGACATAGCATAGCTCCGTGCAGCTTGGATAGGTAATCGATAGTGGTATTTCTTTCTGAGCGCTACCGTACTTCGATGAGCACGGAAAATTGTCAATCCTGGTCGTCTCTATCGCAAGACCACATCGAAGGCCTTTAAGCGGTCTAAAAACCAGACACCAGGTTTGGCCACTAACCTACTCGCACTTACATTATGTAGGCAGGCGGCAGACATGTTTTAGCAAATCATTTACAAATTATTTTTTTTTAAATTTGTGAAATATTTTTTTCTCTCGCTTTCTTGTAAATAATTTATGTAAACATTTTTCAATTCAACCGGGAATCGAACCCGAGACTTGGGAGGCGAGTGCACATACCACTAAACCTCCTCCATTTTAAATAAATAATGTAAAAAATCAGTAGAAAATTTCAGCGTCCGTATGATTGCTCAGTCCATAAGCACACAATAGGGTATTTCACTCATATTAACAGTGTACAATTTGGAAGATGAATTTAGTAAAATAACTAAAATTATGATCAAAACTGAAATCAGAATCGAAATCGATTGAAAAAAAACAAATTATAAACTTTGAAAGATTCTCTCCTGTCCCTATCTTGCAAAACGATTTTTTGTATGCGACGTCTATGGCGCTACAAGCATTGTGACGTCACAGAACTAGTATTGCTCTCTCTGTCTAATCAGCAACTCTAACTGCCTGTAACTCTGAAAATAATCGCGATATAAAAAAACGGATTTAAGTCTCTAGCACGTGATAAAAAGATGAGTTAATAGAAAGAATAAAAAACCGGTGAAATACCCTATTAAGCTTGTGTCTTTAATCTCCGTCTTTTATTTACATAACACCTGCCATAATATTATACGAGTTTTTGCTATAACAATAACTAAAGAATGTTTCGATTTAACGAAAGTATTCGTAAACTATAAACTCGAAGTCAATGTTACATAGTAAAGAGAAACGTGCGCCGGGTAGCTCGTTTGTTCAGAGACAATGAAGTCGAAGTGCATTCCGGAAAATATCGGTAATGATTCATAAGTAATATACGTACATGTAACAGTTATATACGTAAAAATGCTTATTAACACGTCCGATTTGCAAAAAAACGTTTACGACATTGAGGGAGTTTAAGTAGAAAGCAAGCAAAACCTGAGAACAAAGTTTGGAAGACGCTCGCTTTTATTAAAAGTTACTGAGCAGTAGTTTTTAAACTCGCTTATAAAAGTAATGTAACTGATAAAATAATTGGTTGTTGATTAATTTTATGAAGAGGATTTTATCTGCTTATCTAAGGGCCGACACTGCGTTAAGCGTGCGCACACCGGGGTTACGTACAAAACCGTCGCGTCGCGAACCGTCGCGTGCGCCCGCGGCGAGTGGCTTCATACAAAAGTGAACCGTCGCGTGCGGTGTCATACAAAAGTGAACCGTCGCGTGCGCCCGCCGCGTGTGGCTTCATACAAAAGTGAACCGTCGCGTGCGCCCGTCTCGTGCGGTGTCATACAAAAGTGAACCGTCGCGTGCGGTGTCATACAAAAGTGAACAGTCGCGAGCGCCCGCCGCGTGTGGCTTCATACAAAAGTTAACTGTCGCGTGCGCCCGTCTCGTGCGGTGTCATACAAAAGTGAACCGTCGCGTGCGCCCGTCACGTGCGCACGCACGCGACGGGCGCACGCTTAACGCAGTGTCGGCCCTAAATGTGTGGGCGCGACCCCCCTAAATCTAGAAAAATAACGTACAACATTTTCATACTAGCGCCATCTATTGTATCGCGGACCCACCAAACGGAACAGCTAAATGATTTGTATTATTGTTTCAGGGAGGTTATTACTATGTCTAATATTCGGAACATCATGTTTGCTTCTACTTATTCTGTCATTTCTAAAGGACCCTATACTTGTGATTGCAACTTATGTGAGTAATTCAATAATGTCCAAAGTGTACTTTCTAAGGTGACCATCACAATGATTTCGCAATAATATTTAATTTAATTCGCACCATTCTGAATGAATACTAACAAAACAATGAATGAATTTTGTATAATAATGGCTTTAATTATAATAGCTTAGATAGAGTTTAGTTTGAATCTAACACAACTTGTGTGAATGAGACATTACATTTTTTGGCGCATTCATTTTAAAATATAAAAATTATACAATAGATCTTTTTAATAATTTAGTATAAAAATAATGATGATTACCTGCTATTTTATTCAATATTTATTTTTATAATGTTGATGGTTACCTCGATGTTGATTTATTACCTATACCTATATATTTAGTAACTAGCAGCGCCCCGTGGTTTTACCCGCGTTGTACCCGTTCCCGCAGGAATTTCGCGATAAAAAGTAGCCTATGTCCTTTCTTAGGCTCTAGACTAAACTGTGTACCAAATTTCATTCAAAATTCAATTCAATTCAGGTTCAGTAGTTTTGGTCTGAGAGCGTAACAGACAGACAGACAGAGTTACTTTCGCATTAATATATTAGTTAGGCCTTTTATGTCCCTGGTCAAATTGCCCATCTCACTCAAGGTAATATCAGTACACAATATTTTTTATTTTTCTTTCAGCAATGCCGCGTAGAATATGGTGGATATGTCCACAAAGCTCTAACAACAGAATATGATGGAGTCCACGTTTCTACATATCTGTTTAACGTTACTAATGCGCAAGAATTTCAAGATGGATTGGAAGATAAGCTGAGGGTAGAAGAAGTCGGCCCTTTTACTTATCAGTAAGTTTGTGTTAGTCCGTATACAGAAAGTAAGCTGGAAACTTATAAGCGCTTATTATTTATTTAAACGGGAACTTACGTACGACGGAGACTACTGTCGAGAGTTCCTCGACACGTTTCGGCCACATACGGTGGCCTTCATCAGGAGGTGGGTGAAGCGCTCGCGACAGCGACAGTGCGGGGAGAGACGCTGTCGCGAGCGCTTCACCCACCTCTTGATGAAGGCCACCGTATGTGGCCGAAACGTGTCGAGGAACTCTCGACAGTAGTCTCCGTCGTACGTAAGTTCCCGTTTAAATAAATAATAATGACATTAACGTACGTTTCAATTAATTATAAGCGCTTATCGGCGCTTGACAGCGCTGGTCCGTTCTACACAAAGGAAGCAGGTTAAGGCAGACCAAGCAAAATGTCAGACTCATCGGACGAAGATTTGGTTTTGTTAGAATTTTAAATGGCAGCGCCCAGCGCCGACCACCGCGTGTCGGAACTTGTCGGCACCGTTCAGTGCTTATCGGCGCGCGTTCATATATTTTCCTGCGCGGGTTACCACCGCTGACAAGCGCCGGTAAGCGCTTATAAGTTTCCAGCTTTCTTTCTGTATACGGCCTAATACCTTATTTCTTTACTAATGAGCCTGAGGCCACTATAGTTACAACAATTTGAGTCTGAGTCAGAGTCAGAACTGTTCAAAGACTGACTTTTGCTTACTTCAGCAAAAAAGTAAGTAAGTAAGTTCGAGAAGGTCAGTGACCAATCCTGGTGTCAGAGTTTTTAGACCGCCTATAGGCCTTAGACATAGTCTGACAGTTGAAACAACTGAGACCAACAATAAACAAGCAAGTTGTTTGTTCTATAACAGTTTTCTGTACAAATTCTTCTTTTTATCACACAACAGTTCTGAGTTTGACAAAAAGTCTGTTAGACGTCTTGTGTCTAGTGTCCACTCCTCCATATTATGTTTGATAGAAGACGGTCTAACTACAGTTGTGAATATAGTGTGTTCTCTTGAACTTTTTTCAATACATAATACAACACCAATATATGTATCCGAAATAATGTTGAGTCAATTTTCAAAAAATATGTGACAGTAGTGCAGACGAATGAGTTATTTTATTTATATATTTGATAAATTTAATATATATCCTCCTACTTCCTATCCTATCCTATCCTACTAATATTATAATTGCGAAATTTTGTGAGGATGGGTGGATGTATGGATGTATGTTTATTGCTTTTTCACGCAAAAACTACTGAACGGATTTGGATGAAACTTTACAGTAATATAGGGCATATTACATTAGAATAACATATGGGAGACATTTTATCCCGAAATTCCCGCGGGATTGGGCGCGGGTGAAACCGCGAGGCGCTGCTACTATTTGAGAGTCTGTTTAACTATTGACATTGTATGATAAATATTTAACAGTGCAATAACTTCGTTCGTGTTATCAAAATTGTTGTAATTAAAATAACCCTTATTTTGAGCTTTTGTTTAAATAAGAAAAAACATAAAAATATGAGTGAAGAGTGAAGAATAGAAAGTGTGCATTCGATTTTTATTGACTTAATTAGGAATCCACAGTTTTGCTTCAAAACACCAACGGAACAAATTCAGTGAATGCATTATGCTCACTACCTCATGTAATAGCTCCATTATATTTCCTTTTTCAGAGAACTTCGTTTAAATGAATTACTAGAAATCATAAAAGACGACAGTGATCACATTCTCAAATACACTCCTAGAGTTACTACCAAATTCATCTCAGAAGATTCAGTTGGAAACCCTGAACAAATAAACGTCACTATGCCTAATATAGCATTACTGGTAAGTACAGACAAAGTTCAGTTTGACAAGGTACTATAGTCATTAAAACCTAGCATTCATTGAACCTTTATCGCATTAATTTCAGACGATGCTGTCGAAAATGAGTAGCTATTCCTTCATTCCTAGAGCTGCTTTTAACATGATAGCTAACCAGCTGAAGTCTAAAGCTATAGTGAATATGAACGTACAAGACTACCTTTGGGGATACGATGAACCATTGATAAAGTTGGGGAATAGTTTGCTGCCTGGAATGATAAACTTTGATACCTTAGGTATTATGGATAGGGTATGTGAAATATCTGTGTATCTCATTTATTGAGGTATCAAACTTAAATAAATGATTAATTAACAACTAGAGACAACTGGAAGACCTTGGAGGCCGTTGACTTGCCTTGGCTGAAAATTAGATCTTTCTATTATGTACCTCTCGCTAAAGTTCGAGAACGGCTGGGTCGATTTAACTGATTTTAGTTTTGAAATGTTTGTCGTAATGCAGGGGAAATTTTAACGGTAAACAGTGACGGAATAAATGATGGAATCGCAGAGCGCATCTAGCAATAAATAAATAAATGAACAGCTAGCAACGCGTATTGAGAAAAAAATCTGCTATCGACAAGAAGAAAAAGAAAACAATGAATTATTATCATGCATTTATATCGTGCTTCAATGTTAGAGTCGGTTTCGGTAGTTCAATTATTAGACGATATCGAAGAAAATTAGGCGCCTCTGAAACCTAAACAGCCTACACGAGGATTGACAAACTACTCGAACATATTTCAACACCAGGGTTGGCTACTAGTAAGTCTATTAGGTTAGTAGCCGATACTGTTGTTGGAATTGTTAGATCACCTGACATGATCTGGCAACTAATCTACTTCTTCTTCTTATCGAGAAGATGGTCAACCTGACCAATCCTGGTGTCAGAGTTATCAAGCCGCCAAAGGCCTCTGACATGGCTCATGTAACGACTACTATCCGAAGAAAGTAACCGGGACCGACGGCTTAACGTGCCCTCCGAAGCACGGAATCATCTTACTTTTCGGGCAATCAGGTGATTCAGCCTGCAATGCCCTAACCAAACTGAGGACAGTCTCACAAAGTGATTTTTATGAGATATCCCCACCGGGAATCGAACCCGGAACCTCCGGATCGTGAGCCGAGCGCTCAAACCACTAGACCACGGAGGCTACTTATCTACTTGAACATACTTTAATAGAAGCATGAAGCCGTAGTAATGGTTTATATCGCTCTGACTCAGGATAACCTCAAAAATTACTAAGCGCGTTAAAAACAAAGCTATTAAAGAAAATACAATATGATGTATTCAGAAGATGCAAAAAATATAAAGTCACCTAAGGCCAACGACTGATATTAGAAACATGAATTGTTTACTTAAAAGTATTCTGTTTTAGTTATATGATAAGAAAGCAAAGCTTACATTTGAAGTAAGTGGGAAGGAAGAGGACAAATTCGCGGTGAGAACTGTGAACGGTGTATCAGGCCTTAATGTTTGGGGATATGATGATGTGGAAAAAAGGTAAGATATAAAGGTTACAGAAAAAATAACTGTTAAGCTGTTACCAGCGGGTTGAACTGCAGCAATTTGTCCAGTCACTTATCAGACTCTTGCAGTACGGGAAATTATTTTCATTCTAATACACGCGAGCCATATTAATAAACGCGTATGAACACTTGAACAGTTTAGCTATCAAATGGTTTGTCACTTTCCGACATACGCAATTTTCCGAAGAGCAAAAGAGACAAAACACAGTATAACATTGTTTTAGTTACACCGCATTTATTAATAGCCAGGGGATGTATGTAATTGTTTATATTATAATCATAATAATATATCTGAGCTGTTTTTGAATATTTTAAACAATTGCCACAAATTCTCATATTCATTGACTCGACTAATAGAACTGCAAGATTTAAAAAACCTTTAACTTGTCTCTTAAATTAGGTTATCCCCATAGAATTAACATTCACAGCAAGAAGTTTCTATATCAATGGTTATTACATTTCTATATTTAAACCCAACAGTTTATCTCAGAGGTTAGAGTTAGTTAAAACCAAACATCTTCAACTAGAACCCAATTTTTCATTGATTTCTAGAACACCATGTAATACATTTACGGATACTTTCGAAGGCTACGGCTACCCACCAGGATTGACTCCAGAGCGTTCCATTAGAATCTACAGAGCTACTTTCTGCAGAATACTTGATCTGAAGTTCAACAGTGTGAAGGAAACGGCGTATGGAACTAAAGGATTGGATTATAAGATCAGTGATGATGCTTATAGTATCAACAATGCTACTGAATGCTATTGTAACCAGGGCATCTGTTATGAAGGGGTTTCGGATCTGTCTCCTTGTTTCTTGGGTGAGTTTTATTTAATTGTAGTAGCAGCACCCTGCGGATTTACCTCTATTGTGCCCTTTATCGTGGGAATTTTAGGGTGCAAAACCTTAAATAAGTTTGGGTAGGTTAATAACCGACCCTGGTGTCGGAGTTTTTAGACCGCTTAAAGGCCTCCGACATGGTCTGACGATTGAAATAATCTGAAATAATCTAATACTGACAATTTAACGTGCCATCCGAAGCACAGTAGCGTTCAGTTAGAAATGCCACTGTAGGCCTTACTTCATAGAATTAAAATGGTTATTACATTTTGTTTCCCAGGTCTGCCTGTAGTGCTATCCAATGCCCATTTCTTGGGAGCTGATCCAAAAGTCTACGAGCGCATTGAAGGTATGACTCCTGATCAAGAAAACCATGGAAGCTCTTTTGTGATCGATCCAGTAAGTGTTATTTCGTGTAGAACTAGACAATAATATTGAGATAAAGTACAACATATTAGTTTTTAGTTTTTATATGCGAAAACACAATTAATGGTGTTTTAGATTTATACTTTGTTTTTTCCTTAGTTTATAAAAAACTGTTTGTTTTCCAAATAAAGTAAAATAAATAAAAATTTAATATTATGACAGAGTCATTGCCCTATACATCCAAAATTAGTAGACTATTTCCCTTAAAAGGCCAACGAGTAATACAATATGTTGCTCTCTGATGTAAACAGCCCTAGATGCTGTTGTTAAGATTGTTTATAAGATTTGAAATTTTGTTTCAAATGGGTTAAAACTAAGATAAGAAACTAAGTGTTTTTGCTGTGAAATATTGAAAGCTTTATATTTTTTATATTTAGGTTTCTCTGTCTGTAGACACGAGTGATTAATTGAAAGTGAATTTCACGTTTCAGAAAGTTGGTATGGCAGTAGAAACAAAATTCTCAGTACAATTAAACATTAAGATAGAAGACGTGAACTATAACTCAGAAGCTAGCAAGTTTTCAAATATGATAATTCCAATTGCATATTTTAAGATTGTAAGTATGATTGATACCATCAAACAATTATTTTGATTATTCGAGTCCTATCAAGTCACTATTTAAATAAGCCAATATACTCGTAAAAGCTGGATCCCCTATTCGAGACCTAAAGGCTTTATCTCAAACATCAAATAGCTTATGCTTTCTAACACAAAAATGTTAGAAAGGTATTGCAAAGGAAGGTAACTAAGCTGATTTTGTTCTTTTAAACTTGAGACTTAGACCCATGTCGATAGAGTTCTTTTTAAAGTGCATTTTACAGAAAACTGTTTACTGAACTATAAAGAGCTGTGATAAAGAGTCTATGCTAATATAATCAAGCTGAAGAGATGTTTTTTTTGTTTGTTTGAACGCACTTATCTCAGAAACTACCGATCTAATTTTTAACGGGAAAGTTATAGGCTATTATCATCCAGAAATTCCCACGGGAACGGCCACAACGCGAGTAATACCCCGAGATACTGCTAGTTAAGTTTATACAATGAGGAAGTTGGAATCCCCATTTCAATGCTTCCAATTTTGTTTTCAGGTCCAACCTACATTAGTGGAAAAACAACAGCAAGATCTGAAGCTTCTCTATGTAATAGGTCCAGTTGTATTACAAGTGACGCAGATCATTTTGTTGGTTGTAGGACTGGTACTACTTAGTTATTCGGCTTTGATATTCTATTGGAATTGGTTATGCTCGAAAAGAAAAGAAGTTGATACGAAAAACAATGGAAAACGTAGCGTAGAGACGCCTTTAGTGAATTTGTTTAGAAAGTAAAATAGTTTTAGTAAAGTGATATTTTAATTTTTAAGGTTACTTTGTAAATATGTACTGATTTTTTATTCTTGAATAAAAAGGTGAACAAATAAAAAATATATAAACCCGGACAAATTCACTCACGGTTAATTATTACACCCAAACTAAGCTATAAGCTTGTAATATGGAATCTAACTACTGATACTACTACATATGAATTCTTTATAAGAATGTATACATTGACACCCAGACGTCGTCGCCAACAACTATACCTTCTATACTATGCCTTCACATATTGTTGAAATTATTAATCATTGCAAGATGGATTCACCTTCCCTCCACGTAGTATCCGGTTCTATTATGATTGGTAGTGATTAAAGTAAAATGAAATAAACCTGACATTCCCAAACGACAGAAAATCAAAATGCATTATTGAAACCGACCAGTCGTATATATATCGCTTCCAAGTACCCTTTAAAAAAGTCGTCCTGTTTATAGCGCCATCTGTGCACGTAAAACTGAAGCTTTTAACTTCGAAGTGGTTTAATTTCTACCGTTGTCTACCCAAAGCAACCCAATAGGGAATGAAACATGTTATCTACCTTCATCAATACGTCTGTAGATGGCGCAACTGGTCTATACTAATCATTTTCATGGTAATATATCGGCTTGAATAGTAACTCTTCAAACATGCTTAAGAAACAAAAGACTTCGACAAGCCCGTTGGCACAGTGGCAGTGAGAGCGCTTACTGTGTCGGGGGTTGCGGGTTCGATCCCCGCCCGGAGTCAACAATATGTGCAGCCATAGTTGTTGGCGACGACGTCTGGGTGTCAATTATATATTCTTACTAGCAGCGCCCCGCGGTTTTACCCGCGTTGTGCCCGTTCCCGTGGGAATTTCGGGATAAAATGTAGCCTATAGCCTTCCTCGATAAATAGACTATCTAACAGTGAAAGAATTATTCAAATCGGTTAAGTAGTTTCTGAGATTAGCGCGTTTAAACAAACAAACAAACAAACAAACAAAACAAACTCTTCAGCTTTATAATATTAGTATAGATAAAGTATTTGTGTATGTATATGTAGTAGTACCAGTTAATTAGATTCCATAACACAAGCTTAGAGCTTACTTTGGGTCTAATTAACCGTGAGTGAATTTGTCCAGGTATATTTATTTATTTATTTACTGTTCGCTTAAAAATTATATTTTTTATTGTACGAAATAGAACACTATTTGAAACGAATGACATTTGTTTTAAAGATATTTATTTAGGCGTTCAATAAAATTAAGAATGCTTGTGCAATCCGCCCTTAGGGTGTGTTATCAAAGAAGCGGAGTGGGGCTGTTCGGAGCTCAAACGACAAATCAAAACGGACAACGAAAAGATTTTGACGATGTCAATGCCTTGTTAAAAAATCTGCTGATTGGGGCTATGACTGAATTGAGTAGGTGTAATTATCATTTTTCCAAACCTATTTAGTTATTGTACAAGCTCAGTAAGTATTGTGCTCAAAAGAAGCTGCTAATTTTGTAAATAGTTTGGAATAACTGTACGTCCAGACGAAAATAATGGCTATAATTTTTATCTAAAAATCAAGGTGTCAAAACTGACCGGCAAAGGGTTGTGAAGTGACAAATGTCCTTGTCATTATTTAGCAATCAAGATAATCTTACATTGTTTATGATTCCGATCACCCGTTAGCTAGTTGACACTTTTTTGTTTCGTCATTTAGGAGCCAACAAAAAAATATAACAAGGCCAAACAAGAAAGGGTTGACCAGTCCTTGTTTTAAGGGTTTTTGAAATGATTACCCCGAGTTAATGAGGCGGAACTTATAAAGAAGTCTAGGATCATAAAAATAGGTGATTTTCACTGATTTAGTAGGAATAGCGGGATTTGGATCTAACATAAATTTAGTAAAACGTTTAGATGTTATGATCTTCTGGCTTACTCCAATTAGTAAATGATTTTACGTCGACATGCTTGCTAAAAAAATCTAAGTATGAAGTAAGTCTTCAATGATAATTATATTCACCGCTTCATTGAATCTTTGATGGATTTAATAGGAAAGCGACTCATTTAGACCTTACTGTGCTAGAATAATCACAAACTTTCCATATCACTAGCAAAAGTACAGTACTTCCGTAACTTTTCCAATAACACTATTTAAACTATCATGATATTATTATGAACACATTGTAAACACTAATCTAGACTTGACTTAAGTGGCGCCCCTTTCGCTAATTAATTCTTAGGCTCTTCTGTGAAACTAACAACTTAATCTAAATAATCCAACTATATACCTACTACATAATTAGCGCTCGTGGCATAGTTTGGCTAAACAATGTTAACTCATTGTGATTGTAAAGCAACGTGCAGCTCGGATGGGTGGCCGATAGTGGCGTTTCTATCTGAGCGCTACTGTGCTTCGGCGGGCACCTTAAATTCTTGGTCCTGGTTGTATCAATCGTTAGACCATGTCGGAGGCCTTTAAGCGGTCTAAAAACTCCGACACCAGGGTTGGCCACTAACCTACTCGAACTTAAGTAAGTTTTACTTTTTTAACTAATTAAAAACCTTTCATCGCTACCAAGAACCATTATCAAAAGAGTTACATCTTCAAGATCCCAGTTCTCATCGCATGTTCTATAAAATATTTTATGACAAAATAATAGCGTATTTATATCATTGGGAAGAAAAAACTTAGGAAATTATGTGAAAAAATCTCGGGGTTGTTCAGGTAGGTAGGTTGATTATATTTCTCAGGGATGGATCGGACGGCTCTGATGCGGTCATCAAAGATTTTTTTGATTGCAAAACGAGATTCTGAGACAAAATAGTTTGGGATTGATATCTTGGTACGCCCGATATTGTAGAAATTCTTTACAATATTTAAGATTTTTTTACTTTTGCGATTTGTACACATAATTAACCACACACACACAGGCACAGTAAGGTTTTGGAGATCAAAGTCAGTAATTTTACTTGCTAAAACCATCTTTTGGTCAGGTTTTACCAAATCACTTCTGAATTAAATTTTGATTCATGTATAGCGTTGCTGAGGCTTTAAAGATGCTAATTTCGGGTATTGTGCTCATTTAACTAATGTTTGTTTTGTGCACATTTTCATGGTTCGAGAACAAATCTTTCAAACTAGAATTGGCTGTCACTGTAGACCAAACTACACGTACAAACATTATACGTGAAATAAAGTAGGATATAAATGAAACTCTCCTCTCCGATTGTAGAAAATATATGTGCATATTGTTCTCTGATAAAAAATCAATACATTTGAATTCACTGTACTGATAACTTCAGTGAACTTCAGTAATACTTTTTTTTAACTTTTTTTGACTTCACTCTTGGGTACTATTTAAATGCTTTCTAAACGTCCATATCTATGTGCAACGAACAGAGGGTAAATAATGTCAGGGTAATCGTTACGACCCCATATTGCATGGAATTATTTTAATTAGCTCAACCGTCCCAGGGTGGACCATATGGGAGACTTATGGAATTTAACGTGTTTGGCCTTCGGGTAGTAGAGCCCTACGCTATTGTAGTGTTTGTTGATATTTTGCTAATTAATTTTAGGTTTGACTCAATATTGGATATTGTTATTAAGGGTGAAGATGATAATGGCTGTAGTAATGAGGTGGAAGGTAATTGACCTTTCAGTGAGGCTGAATTAAGCATGCTATAAAAAAAAAGTAGTAGATTTTTGTTGTTTGTACGTTGATTTGCAAGTTTTGAATTGGAACGTTTTTTGGTCCCTGTAAAGTGGCCAAATGGTCAGATAAAAATGTAAAATAAAAGCGAAGTGTATCCGTATATCTAGTTTCAATTTGAAATGAGTAGTGGTCCTTTAAACTTGAGAAATTAAACTTTAGAAAAAGTTTTTATTATGTTTTACAAGCATGTGTAATTACTGCTTTGATAGTCAGCAACAACGTTGTAGATAGAACCAACTGTGAAGACTCTTCCCACGGTAAAGACGTACTCGTTGGTTGCTGATTTGAACTTAAAATAATTCTAAAACTACTTCATATTAACACTATAATATCAAAATATGAAATTCCATAAAAACGTCCTCAAGAAAAAAACCTATACCAAGATTTTCCTACAACTACATTTCTACAGGAATGATTGTGCTACCAGTAGCGTCCATTAAAAACTTAAACGAACAAAACAACAAAATCATCCCGATTTCCTCCTTCATCAAAATCACTACCATCCCAAATCTCCTTCCTGTACCCGAACAGACAATCAGACATTATTTCTATATATAAATTGCTACAGTTTTGAGCACGTGCACCATTGAGATCAGGTGTGCACGACACGTGGTAACCGAAGCACCATATGTCACAGATACGAAGCCTGACGGTGTACCTTTTCTACGCCCGAATGTAGCAAAGGTTTTTGCTGTTGTTTTTCATCGAAAATGTGAAAAATTGTGCTTTTTACTTTAGTATAACTAGCTCACCCAGTAAACATTATTTTGCCATATAAAAATTAAGGGGTGGACCGCCCTTAACATATAGGGGTATGAAAAATAGATGTTAACGGACTCTCAGACCTACCTGATATGCTCATAAAATGTCATGAAAATCGGTCGAGCCATTTCGGAGGAGTATGATAACTAACATTGTGACACGAGATTTTTTTATATAAGACTAGCTGCGCCCCGCGGTTTCACTCGCGTTGTACCCGTTCCCGCGGGAATTTCGGGTTGAAAAATAGATGTTGTCCGATTCTCAGACCGACTCGATATGCACACAAAATTTAATGAGAATCGGTCGAGCCGTTTCAGAGGAGTTCAACCACGCACCCCGTGTCACGAGAATTTTATATCTTAGAAAGATTATTCCTCGTGACACTCGCAAACATTAGACGTATTCTACCAACAAACCCATCTGGAAAATGCTACTTTACATATCGCTACACCACCATCTGCTTCTGATATGAAATTAATAAGTCAGCAGGGTGAGGTCACGGTCACTGATCGTGCCTTATGGGAAAGGTGACGTAAAGATGGACTTGCAGTTAGGAGCCAGGTGGGGAAGTTCCCACGATACGGCCAATTATTTGTAAGTACTTGTGTTGTATGAGAAAGTGGTTGTTTGGTAGGCAAAGCTGGACTGTGGTGATATTTCTAAATCAAGGAGATTTTTACCAAAAGTCGGGAAAAGAGTACATTTCTAATATATTGGGTTGTGATATCGCTAACTATCAATGAAAGTTTCGTTTAAATTGAGTAATTTCGAGAAGATTAGTGGTCAAACCTGGTTGCGGGGTCTTTAGACCACCTAAAGACTTTCGGCATTGTCTAACCATTGACTCAACCAAGGTTGACTGTTTAGCGTGCCTTGCGAAAAACAGTAGCGCTCAGATAAAATTGCCATTATCTATCTAACTGCCATCCAGTGAGTTGGTGACTTCTATACGTTACATTCAACTCTATGGGGCCAAAGCTGAATAAAAATATTTGACTTTGACTTTTGACTTATACAAAAACACAAGCGACACAGCAAGTGACAACTTCTCAATTTGTAGCTCGTCAACTAAATCAATCTATATACAACTTTCTATAGGACACTGTACTCACACATTTCTCAAAAATGGCAAAGCTATTTACATCATTTCTTTCTAGTAAACATAAAAAACGGTAATTCCCACATGGTGTGATGATAATCACTGGTCAGTTACGTGTGTTACGACCCGTGACGTCACGTATTAACATATCAACGGTACATGGTGCGATACTGTGTGATACTGATACTGCGATGTCCTTTTTAAAGGACTTTTGAGTTTAAGTTATGGATGTTTGACATTTTTCAGATCACGGGACTTGACGGTTTTAATATTTGTAAGTAAAGTAAAGCCCATAATGTCCCATTTTATTTGAGGGGATCTTTTAAAATATATTATGAAGACGCTCTTCGTGGCTTTCCAAATTCAGCCATCACCTACCTACATTAATAACTAAATCCAAAAAGCATCAAAAAATCAACAGCCAAGTTCCCATAATCCGAACGCCCAATAATAACGAGTAATTTTGGCTTTATAAAGGTGCATCTACACTAAAAACTTAACGCTACCGTCATAAAGAGAACTGTAATCGATTAAACAAACATCCGCCGGAATAACACCCTTCGTGCCATAAATCAAAGACGTGATTGGATGCGTCAGTCATAGAGCAGAGATTTGAAAGAGGTGATACTACTGGAGTCTATACTAATATTATAAAACGCTACCATGCTGCGAAGGTCACGTTAAATTGTCGGTCCCGGTGGTTTCAATCGTTAGACCATGTTGGAGGCCTTTAGGCGGTCTAAAAACTCCGACACCAGGGTTGGCCACTGACCTACTCGACCTTATTTATTTATTTATAACTAGCAGCGCCCCGCGGTTTTACCCGCGTTGTGCCCGTTCCCGTGGAAATTTCGGGATCTTTTTTACATAAAAACCTTCCTCTTGAATCACTCTACCTATTACAAAAAACCGCATCAAAATCGGTTGCGTAATTTTAAAGATTTAAGCATACAGACAAACAGACACGAAACACAGACGACTTTATTTTATACTATGTAGTGAAGCTGCAGTATTTGTTTGTTTGAACGCGCTAATCTCAGAAGCTACAGATCCGATTTGAAATATTATTTTTGTAATGGGCTACTTTTCATCCTGAAATTCCCACGGGAACGGGCACAACGCGGGTAAAACCGCGGGGCGCTGATAGTTCGTAATAAATTCACCTGCGTCTGTGTCTATACTGGTATCATATGTAAACTTATGCGATTTGCCGGTATCATTCTCAAATTTTAATTGGGTTTACAATCTTCATTGATAAATACTATAAAATAATGAATTTTTATTTTTCAATTTTGACTTCTAAGTTTGAAGTAACAAGTAAAATCAACGTTGAATATTGCTTCAATCATAAGCTACTGTACTTATTGATACCTTCGTAAGCAATGTAATGTCATGAAGGATTTTTCTTGAAAAATTAATTAACATTGTAGAGTCTGCGGAAGAGCGAAGTACTGTCTCTATTTCGTGGTAGAGCCACATAATTATAACATAATACATATAAATCGTGTTGTCAATATTGTTTTTAACTTTGACGCTATCGCTAAACCTATACCAAAACAATGTGCTTTCTGCATTTATTTACTCTATGCAGTGTGAACCGCTTGCGCACCTCTCGCGTCAATTTCGCAGGCTCCATCCCAATTATAATGATCCATACTTTGGTGCTATATTGTTTCTGCCCACCTCTCTAAACTTTCATTTAACTTTTTGTTTGCTTTATGTTTTAACTTTTAACAAAATCGTTTGGTAGAGTTTTAATTTTAACACCATTTTTATAATCATTGTAAGTTTTCTTCTGATTTTCGGAAACGTCTTATAGATAACTCGTAGTTTTAAATCAGGAAACCTATCTATCAATGAAATAATGTCCGTTGGTACATTTCCCTTACTTTTTGTATGAAATATACCCATTACATTTTCACTTTTATATTTACATTAGATTTTCGTAATTCTAGTTCTTGCAGTATCTTGTATGTACTTTCTTGTGTTGGAGAATTAATTAGATAAGTCTCCGATAGCAAGGATGGCTACGAAAGGACTGGAATATACTCTTTTCACTTTACTATTAGTACACTCTCAACGGGACTATTGTAGTACTAATGAATCAAACGAAGTTTGATTTATATTAAATCAGATTCTAGTTTAATAATAATTCTGGAAGCTATTAAAGCAAAAACAAGATTGGGTCCTAACAACTTAACCTTAAGTTAAGGCGCCAAACAATATTTTTTACAACAAAACATAATACTTCACGCCCACTGTTGGTTTTACAATATTACTTAATCATCTTCTGTCGAAAAGATTTAAAAAATAGGCGCCTAAAACAATGGCGGAAAAAACTAAATAAAAAAGTTTATTGCAGTGTTTATTGCTAGTTTTCGGTAGTTTAGCTGCTGTTTATAATCATAGACTTTCTAAGAAACAGTGGCGTTGAAATAACAGGCATTATTAGTAGAAAATACTTGCCTTTCTGATATTGTAAAAAAAATGTTTTATAATGAAGTTTTTTTAAAAGGATGGTCACTCATTGTCTTGCTTTTTACAAAGTCTATAGTAAGAGAGTGAATAGACCCTGTCTTATCTGCAGCACTAAGTATCAGTTTGTACTTAAGTCTGATAGGCAAGACTATCAAACCAATATCCATCCAGGTATACTCGTATTTATACTCGGTATAAAATCCAATTCATTAATTATAATATTGTCAAATTTTGTACCTTGTCAAAAATTATGCTACTCGTATTTTTTAAAGCACTGAGGTTATTTTATTAATATGGCGTTGTTAACCAATTTAATTCAAATTATAACAAGCAGGAAGTAAGCAACATCAAAGTTGAGCTCATCATAAGTTATTACCTATATAATTTTGATAAAAAAAAATAACTTATGTTATCATTTTATTAGCTAACTAGTTAGTTATTATCTATTATCTACATTGTGTATATGGTGACAAAAGCGCTTACCTATTTCATACCTAATGCCCACGGTATTTCACTACCTCAAAGTCCTAACACAATAATCACTAACCAGCTACCTACAAAAATCCAACCAAAAAACTTTATCAAAATGATTATCCAAAAAACAAACAAACTAAATTTTTATCGTAATTCATTATATTTACACGGCAAAATAAGATTGGGAACCGCCAAATTCTAACCGATAAATGTCTATAATCGAGAATCGAACCTGCACCCAATAATCAGGCTTAATCACCTTGTTTGCCCAAATTGTGCACACAAACTTTGTTAGAAAGAGTTTTTATGAACTATTCAAAAATCATTGCGGTTTAAAATCACGTTGGTGTAAAAAAGTATTTGGTATCATTCCTATCACCGAGTTAATGTAGTGGCATTTTCGGTCTAAAAATTCTGACACTAACCACAAAAGTAAAGAATTTTATTTAACGTCAATTAGGTATTTAATTTCTACAATTAAAAAGTGTGACTTTAAACGTTGTTGACACTTTTCAATAAACTGAAATATTGAATTCTTTAATAATTTTTCTTTTAACTCTAGTTCCCAATTTCTTATTTTTTTGAATGTTCTGTTTTTAAATACATTAAGAACAATTATAACCTCCTTTCTTCATTACTATAATTATTTTCCAAACTCAAATATTTACTATTGCCAAATCATTCCGGTTGAATTAACTTCACTGGCAATATTAAAATTACCAAAAACTGTCATCATACACGGTCCAAATACATGTTATTAAAAATAATATTTGTTTTAATAAAGGTTCCGCATCGATTTCTATTATTTTCGGTTTCTATGACAAAACAGATTTTTTTCTAGATGCGTTATAATTATATGCAACCTGCCAATGTATTTGCATTTCAAAGCGAACCCAAAGATCCTTTTCCGCATTTGAACAGAATTCAAAATTGCGTTACCAAAAATTTTGGCGGAATGGGAAGTAAGTTTTTGCAAGTCTAATTACACAAAATTATAAGAATCCTAATCAAAAAATGCTATGCTAACTAAGACTCTATCTCCTTTGGAATACGGTAGCAATAACAGGATCACTAATCAAAAAATGTTATGCTAACTTGGTCTGTATCGTTTTTGGAATACGGTTGTCATTGTTCTCATAAACGAGTTTGGTCAGTAAATTCTTGTTTGTCAAAATCCTTCTTGCGGTTTGCGACAAAGATTTTTTTTCTGTAATGGTGATCTCCGGCGCCTGCGCCCTGACTTGCAAATCCATACTTAGCTATTTGTCATTTTGTTAACTTGCGGTTTCCTTTGTTTTTTTTTTACGGAAATATTTTTTCGGATAATAATTTCGTACGAGTTATTGCTGCTTAGTATTTGTTTAGATAACATTGTTTTACAATTGTTCTGAGTTTTGATGGTATCCTTTTTTGATTTTGATCTACTTTTGACATTACGACAACAATTTATTCAATATTACAAAGGATTTGTAAAAATCATTTTTTATTTGTCAAGCAGATTTTAAAGCAACAAAAAAAACCGAAGTCTTCTATATCTTCACCGCATTCGGGTTATTTTATATAATATTATATTAATTGTTAGTTAACTAAAACTGCACTTAGTGACAAATATTAAGGGCAATGATCTGTGGGGTGCTTTGTTGTTCTCTGACAAAATGTATGTGACAGTTTACACTGATGTAAAGCTGTCTGTTGTAAAGCTGTCTGTACTGTCACTGTGCAAACTTATCTCCTCACTTCCTCATACCTTTTTATCCTGTTTAAAACCAAAATATTCCCGATATTCACATTCATCCCGGCTCAATACAGGCACCGTTCAAGGATTTCCTTTGCCCGTCACTTATCGATACCCACACAAAAGATACCTATAATCTCACCAAAACCGCTGCTTTTTAAAGCATCTTTTATTTCGTATGTTGCGTGATCGATGTTGAATAGAGTAAATGATCGTTATTGATACATATTATGTTTATTGTTAACTTTACCTGTTGCAAGGGCGATATTTACCGTTCCCTCCTTTTGTAATGTTAAGGTCAAATGGTATTTGTTACCGTTGTGATGGAGGAACAGGTTTTGTTAATTAGCTTTGGAAGGATGTATGGGGTTTGAGCTATTTTTAACCCTTTAGATTTAGTGCGTGATATATTATTTTACGCAAATTAATCGTCGTTGATATTAAGCGATTTTACAAGCTGCAAACCGATCAGATCAACAGAAAGTAAGTGTCAATCACACATGTATATACAGTTTAGGCCCATCTCGTAGCCAGATTTGGTAGCTAGCTACGAAATGAGAAAAGTGTTTTCCCATCTTGTAGCTAGCTACTAAATGGGAACGATCTATTCGGTAGGTTAGGGTTATTTTTTTTTTACTAGTTAAAATCCTAAATCTTGGACTTTCGAATTCCTATTTCGTAGCCGCTTCGAATCGGGATTATTTCTCCCATTTGGAAGCTAGCTACCAAATCTGGCTACGAGATGGGCCTAAACCGTATATACTTAGGGCCTGAAATGGTTTGTCCCTTTCCAACATATGTACGCTATTTGCCAAATTGCCGAAGAGCAAAAGAGACAAAACACTTTAAAACAGTGTTTTAGTTAAAAAGCGTTTATGAATAAGGCGGTTAGTATTAGTTGGCTCGATGCTTGTTATTCATAGCTTACTTAATGACACCTCAGATAATATTTTTGTTAATTCTTTTGTATTGTCATTAATTTGGATTGAAGTCACCAATAAGTCCTATTATTTACATTTATTTCAAATATAGAATTACTAATCAAATGCAAGAAAAATAAGTATCCTTATCTAAATAAGATTTCGTTTGGAATATACACCTCGGTAGAGTGCGGGCAAGTCGTTAGTAAAACCATTTTTTCTTTTTATTTAAATTTCAAAACAGGTCTAACATAAAAATATCTTGTTTTTCTAATCTAATATCAAAGTGTGAATTATGCCTTCAGGCTAAAATCATCACTTTCATTTTCGAATCAACACGATTCTGTATATTTATCTTATTATTATAATCGATGATATTGTTTAGATTCAAAATTGTATCAATTTCGTGTTTAGAGTAGCCTTTAGCATTTATTTTTACTTGTTAGCTACCACACTAGATTGCCACCCAATAAGTTACTTCCTGCTTTAACCTTCAACTTTATTCGGTGTTTATAGAGATTTAATACGAATTTAAACATTATTATTTCTTGAAAATAATTTTGAATGTAGCCAATTATCTTTCATACCATATTTATCAGTCCTATTTTCATTTTCAGATGTCATGAATAAGTCTGAAAGTACAAAAAAATCTGACATAACATTTTTGTCTGTTACACTGAATAATTTGTACTAACAACTGTGTTAGATTGACCAAAGACATCTAGAGTAAGTTTTGTTCCCTACAAGCATGTCCGTATAGGGACTGACTTTAGTGGGCGCAACGTTGCCATCTTCTTCATCGAGTCAATGAGTCTTCATTTCATTGACGTTAACATGAATCATGATGAACCATGAATTGAAACCTCAAAAATCACTAACACTTTCTTTAGTACATCAACAAGTCATAAAATGAATGGAATGATTTATTTATCATCCCTTTAAGCGGTTTGTCTTACAAATATCCAACAGTAAACCGAATCCCTGAACCAATTCCTTATTCAATACGACAAAGGAAATAACAACCACGATTTTGACCTCGTAAGTGTGAAAGAAATTCGGTCAGAATACGCTCCCGTTCTTTGCATCTTTTCAAGACTCTGTAGCTTGAAGGGGTATTCTGTAACCTTGTTCTTATTCCCATTGTGTCTTTTGAAGATATGAGGGTCAAAGAAGGTGCAGGATAAGTGTTTGTAATTGCCCTTAATTGGGGAGTTTTTGTAAAGAAAATTATGTCGGGTTGCAAAAATAAATTGCCAATTTCCAGGTACCTAGTTGATGTTTTTTTTTTGAGTACCTTGTTTTATTTATATAAGTTTGACTTTAAAATGGCTACTTTGTAAAGCAAAAGTTGGCAAATTGAAAACTTTTCGGAAATGATCAAATCTTAAATTCCCTAATTTTTTCCATAGAAAGCCTAATAATTTGCTACCATATACCTCCCATATCGTGCGAGGACTAATAGCTGTGTAAGAGTCAAATATAACAGATATTTGACGCTTTTTGGGCTATTTTCTCCAAACCGCCCTGTAATTTTGCTAAACTATCTATCAACCTGTGTTTAGATATCGTTTAGAAGCTGTTATGGTGGTCTATTTCCGTTTGGCTTATTGCTTCCTATGATGTCTTAGTAGAGTTTCGTTTTTTTAATTAAAAGTTGTATGCGATTTGTAACTTGTGTTATTGAAAGTTGTTTTTTGGTTAATAAGCCTCATGGCTTATCAATGGTCATCCATTGAGTTAAACGTACGTTAGTAAATTAAAAAAATCAAATACGTACGTAAAATTGTCGGACCCTGTCGTTTCGATCGATAGACCAAGTCAGAGGCCTTTAGGCGGTCTAAAAACTCCAACACCAAGGTTGACCACCAACCTACACGAATTTATGTACTTATTTATTTTAGTACATTATAAATCAATGGCCATTACTGCGTTTGATTTCTGTCGATTTGACACATGAATATACTGTTTGACCCTCAAGAATATATTTATAAGAGGCTTTAAATATAATATTTTCTTTTTAATAGGATAAAAATAATGTTCTAAAGATAGCTGTATCACATCATATTATAAAACAAATTCCCCGGCCGGTCTGTCTGATGGTCTGTTCACGATAAACTCAAATAGTACTCCACGGATTTTTTTGATAGATCGAGTGATTCAAGAGGAAGGTTTATATGTATAAAAATTCCCGAAATTCCTACGGGAAGGGGCACAACGCGGGTAAAACCGCGGGGCGCTGCTAGTTCTTATTAAATGTGAAGATCGGTCACCGTCGGCGGTCACTCTAACTCGATAAACGCTACAATTTTGCTATTTTCTAAGAATGTCATTGTGTTACATGTACGCAATTTCTATAACGGACTTCTTTGTAAATTGCTATCATTCTTATTGGATTCTCATCGAGGTTAGAGAAATTACGGTTTACATTTTTCCGGGACTTTTTCTGGGGTGAATGAAACATTGCTCAAAGATGGTTTAGCTTTGAATTTAAGACCTGCAATCGAAATGGAAATGCGTAATGGTAAATGGTGATGCAAATAACTTATCACAGGGGGTAATGAATAAGATTCTGCCAACTGTTTCTGATTAAGTCTTCTTCTTATCGAGTAAGTTAGTGGCCAGTTTTAAGACCGCCCAAAGGCCTCCGACATGGTCTAATGATTGAAACACTGCTTAGCACACACAAATAAACAAAAAAAAACATTTTTTTAAATAGTCCAAACTATTTAGTAGTTATAGCTGTGTATAGATTACAATCAAAAAACGACCACAAACATTTCATCAAAATAGACGATGTAACTGTACACCAAATCAAGTTGACTGTGAAAAATTTACAAAAAAAAAGAAAACAAAACCATAGTCACCGGATACTTGCCGAAGGGTTGCCGTTAGTCTATGGTAACGGGGATGGATCCGTTCCGGGGTACACTTCCGATTACTCTATGGTGTAATTTTGTATTGGTTACTTTTTGCTGATTAGGGGATGGTTCCTTACGGTACCTTTTTAACACGATAAATAACGTTATTCTGATAAAAAAAAGCTTAATATAGGTCATACATCAGAATAATACATGAAATACATTTTATCCCGAAATTCCCGCGGAAACGGGTACAAAGTGGGTGAAACCGCGGGGCGCGGCTAGTACTTATATAATAATCTTTTCAGTTGATAAGTTCAAAAAACGTACAAAAAATTCAATTACCTATTTCCTCTTTACCAAAATTTTCAATCAGACACGACAATGTACTGCCAAATTAACAGTATAAATAAAAAAGAATTGAGATATTTGTTTGTGTGTGGGCCGGTCATCGTTCATGTCCAAAATTTACATAATTTTAGTAAATTTTGATCAAACAATAACAAGGAACTTGTTGATTGATGTGGTTTAAGTTGAAACAATAGGAAGGAATTAATTTTGTTTTTAAGAGTTGTACTTTATCAAGGGTTAAAGCCCGGTTTCCACTGCAAGCGGAGCGGGCTCATTAATGACTCCATTTAATTACCATTGCGTTACTTGTATAGACGCATAACACCTCAGTTAACAAAAACACGTAATGGCTGCCAAACGGAGTCATTAATGAGCCCGCTCCGCTTGCAGTGGAAACCGGGCTTAAGGGAGCGTTTTCTTTGATGCTGTGCGTAGCTCAGTGGACCAGTCGAAAAGATTTTGACGATGACAATTTCTCGTTTGACAATATAAATGCATTACAGTAAGAAGATTCGAGTAGGTAAGTGGCCAACCCTGGTGTCGGAGTTTTTAGACCGCCTAAAGGCCTCCGACATGGTCTAACGATTGAAACAACCGGGACCGACTGCTTAACGTGCCCTCCAAAGCACGGTAGCACTCAGTAGAAATGCCACTATCGGCCACCCAAGTAGGGGTCAAGCTGCACGTTGCTTAACAATCGCAATGAACTGACATCGCTTGGTCAAACTAAGCCACGAGCGTTACTACATAGAAGAAGTATGTACAAATACTTATACAAGTATGAATCAAGGGCGCTCGTGAGATAAAACTATAAAATATCAACAATCTTACAATTTTATCCATTCTTCATTTAAAAACAAAACAATATCGCATCACCTCAGTCCCAAAAGACATTCCTCATATTTTTTTCAACCCCTCCGTTGTCTTAGATCGCTTATTTTTTCTTCGCGAAATCCGACCCATGTTACTTGGTTAAATGACGTGTGAAATCACGGTCTTAAACAATACTGCCACAAGTTTGTGGTGAAAATAAGAAACGGATGAATTGACGGTAAGAAGTTGGTAGTTCAGTTGCTTTATAAACTTTTTTCCGCGAAAGTTTGTATTTATTTCATTCGTTCAATATGTACTCGTGCGTAGCTATGTAACTATAGGTAATATATGAAGTTAGGTTAGGATATGAAGTTTTCTATAGTTAGATACTAACAGCGCCCCGCGGTTTTATCCGCGTTGTGCCTGTTCCCGTGGGAATTTAAGAATTATTCAAATCGGGCTGGTAGTTCCCGAGATTAGCTCGAACATACAAACAAACAAACAAAAATACAAATTTTACCTCTTTATAATATTAGTATAGATAGATTGAAATGTTTCAATATCATCTGAAAGCAACGTATTGCCTGAATACTGAACATTTTACTCAAAGAACATATAGAACGAAACGATAAAAGAACAAACCTTTTTAAAAAGAAACATAACTCTCATTCATAACTTTTTTTAGGTTATATATTATAACTAGCATATTTCCCGATTAAAAGTAGCCTATGTCCTTTCTCAGGCTTTGGACTTACTGTGTACCAAATTTCATTCAAATCGGTTCAGTAGTTTTCGCGTGAAAGCGTAACAGACAGACACACAGAGTTACTTTCGCATTTATAATATTAGTTAGTTCATGGATAGAATCAAGTAAGCGTAATCTCTTTTCGTAGTAAATTCCTATAGAACAAGCCAAGCAAAGAAAAAAATCAATGAAGTGTCTTTGCCACAACATTATGAATTAAACTCCTTTTGCTATTTAAAGTATGGACATTGAGTTGTGTAGTGATGAGTCGAAAAGTTATGTCTAACAAAATAAAGGGTAATCAAAATTGAATATATTGTGGATTTAGCATACAAGAGAGTTTAAGGAGGCTGTGAAAAATGACTGGACCACCGGGAGAACGAACACTGTACCACGAGCTGAGAAGAAATTTAATGTGGTATATTTGGAAATGTGATACAAAGCAGTTTTGGTATGTTACATCTAGATGTCGACAATTTAAATAAAAGGTTTCGGAAAGGCAACCTTCTGAAACGTAAAAAAATCCATAAATATTTTTCCTTATAATTGTAATTTTCTTTTGTTGTTGTTTGTTATTTAATCTAAGTTTCAAGTCGTGTTCATATAGCCTTCAATTTTAATTTTAACTAGCAGCGCCCCGCGGTTTTACCCGCGTTGTGCCCGTTCCCGTGAGAATTTCGGGAATTTTTTTACATAAAAACCTTCCTCTTGAATCACTCTACCTATTACAAAAAACCGCATCAAAATCCGTTGCGTAATTTTAAAGATTTAAGCATACAGACATACAAACAGTGTGACAGACACGAAAAAGAGACGACTTTATTTTATACTATGTAGTGATTCTTACTAATATTCTCTCATAAGTTAAATAACTTTCATTAAATTATTATATCTTTTATACTCAGTCACAATCTGTACGTATAAAATAAATACACATATTAATAAATAAAATAAATATATTTTGATATTTATTAATAAATCACGAACAACCTCCCAAACACACCGCATCCAAATCTCCCATTCTTACATCTACGTAATAAAGGGCCCACCTACAAGTTGGTCTTGAGTTTCACGCTTGCTCCTGATCATGTGGGACCATATCCCATGATACTGGACCTGGTCCCAGCGTGTCGAATGGGGACCGGTCCGGACCTAACGTTATTGCACTAATTAACTAGTTTGTGATGACATAGTTCATTCATCGCATTGAGAAAAGTTTAGAGTTATCTTGGAGGATGTTTAACTATGAACCGACTTTAAACAGTTAAGGAGTACTAAATTAAAAATAAATAAAAAAGGACTTTAATGTCCTACTGATTATCAAAGGCCTCTCATTTCACTGAAGTTTATTAAAAATTTACGAGTTTCGACACTGCCGCATAATAATTATTCACTCTGTATTTAATTGTAAATAAATTAGAAAAAGCGGCCAAGTGCGAGACGGACTAGCCCATGAAGGGTTCCGTAGCAGCAAGTAACATAATATAAAAGTTCTTGTAAGTGACAGCTTTTATTACAATATTTATTTATGTAACTTACAACAAAATTTATGAATTAGAAGCGCTTTCTAATCTAGACGGGACTTAATCGCGTTTTATTCGGGATTAAGTCCCATCTAGATTAGTGATTACAATGTGTTCATATTGTGATAGTTTATATAGTATGTACAAATAGGTATGTATGTATATGTTAGTGTATGTAGAACAAATGTTTTGGATGAAGGACAATAAAAGTGCATGCTTTTAAAATGGTTTTTTATTTGTAAATACGGTTAAACACAAAATTGCTTTAATTAACATCCGCAGTCCCAAAGACAATTAACTAATTAGTATTACAAATATACAAAGAAAACGAATTTCAATACAAAATACAGTTACTATTCAAGGTTAAACACAATTCAATAGAGCACTAGCCACCCTACACTATAAGGGTCGAAAAGTCAAACTATCACCCGACATCGCTCGGCACACGCATGCCCGAGGGAGGGTATAATTAATGATGATTGGCCTCAAATTACCCTCTCCTCATCTCTTTCCAACCCACACAATACCCCACGTCCCGTAATTTCGCGCAAAACGGGACGCTATATATAACGAACAGGTAGAGCCCAAGTTTAGACCCCTGTGGGACACCGTACCGAAAGCACCTGTGTTATACTCGCGACAAAATGACCGCTGAAACTTACGGACATCGCATGCTTTACGTCGAAAAGGACATGTTCAACTCTGATCTTATGATGGAGTACACTACAGAAGACTGCTACGTTGGTTGGCCTAGATCGCCTGACTCCGGCAGGTCAAGTTTGGAGCCTACTCCTTCAATTGATGGGAGTATTCAAGACTCTTCGCAGATCGCGTACCGTGGATTGGATAGAGACTTGGTATTAGAAGATAGTGCTGAAGATACTGAAGGCATAGAAGGCTCTGGAAAGCGCCGTGGAAGAGCAACGAGTGCTGCAGTTTTGAGAAGAAGACGATTGGCTGCTAATGCTCGTGAACGAAGGAGGATGCAGAACTTGAATAAGGCCTTCGACCGTCTCCGTGGACACCTTCCTTCGCTCGGAGCTGATAGACAACTCTCCAAATACGAAACACTTCAAATGGCTCAAACGTACATCGCAGCTTTATACGAATTACTGCAGTAAGTTACAGCAAAATTGAAATTTAACTTATGTTGTATGTGTACCACCAATAGATTGCCAAAATTAGTACTTAGAGTGTTACAGGGATATTTATTGTATATTTTGAGTACCGTTTAATACTCGTTACCATTATAATGAAACACGCTTTTAGTATTAACTTGTTTTAAAAGTGTCGAGTTACTTTTGCTTATTGGGTATCGAGTTACGAAGAGTTAACGCTTATTTTTTTTATTCTAAGAACTTGAGTGTTAAATTATCTTAATAGTTAAAGTAATAACTTTGTACAATAGAACATCGATTTTAATTTAAATCCAGTGCCACAGTTTAGATAATAGTTAATTCTACTTCAAGCTTTTTAATTCGGTTATCTAACGACCGGTCTCCGGTAAGTTATTTTAATCTCAGTTCTCTGGCGACTGAAAAATAACATTATGACATTAATTTACATATATAAATGTCAATTCTTGAAAGTTATTGATGAGATTGGTTATGAGATCGATCTTCAGTGGCCAACTATATCTTAATTTGAATGTAAAAACATAAAACAAAAAACGAAAGTCTATACTTGTGACTTAAGTGAATAATATCTTAGAATATTTAAAAAAATGTATTAACAATTAACTTATAGAATTCCAATTGTAATTGTAATATTAGTTTGATGCTATCTGTTATGTTTGCTTAGAAAAGTTCTAGAAGGCTCCAGTAAATTCCGTCCTAATTTTAGTCTAGATTTTAAGTTGAACATCTTGCCAACAAAGTATTATGTTAAACCCAAGTTAGTACTAAGTTAAAAATTATGTAAATCATTGTTATATCGAAGCTATTTTATAGTTAATAGACTGTTTATGTATAGTTATAGTAATTAGGATGTTTTTATGTAAATATAAAGAAATACAAATTAATAAGCTCTATATTTTATTTTTTTTCCTTATTTATTCATTTCGAGTACGTAAGTGGTTAACTCTGTGTAGTTTTTAGACCGCCTAAAGGCCTTCGACATGGTTTAACGATTGAAACAACCGCGACAGTCAATTTTACGTGTCCTCTGGAACACAGAAGCAGTCATAGAGATGCCACTATCGGACACCCATCCAAGTATCCAAGCTGCACATTGCTTAACAATCGCAATGAACTTATATCGCTTAGTCTTTATCGTACCCTAATAAGACCTTTTAATACGTATACTGTTACATCCTACTCAGTCCACTGTAAAATGCACTGAAGAGCGAAGCACTTACTACTGCGCAAGGATATCTATTTCTTAGTACATACGTCTAATAAACCATTGTTGAAACCGAGCTGCGAACTGCAAGCTGACAAGTTCAGACACCGAGCGAAACACAAACATTGTAATGTAAGTGTGGTCCTAAAAAGCATCTACTAAAGAAGCTCAAACTATCAACGATGCTTTAAAGTAGAAGATTAGGTACTTAATTAAAGTATATACTCGTAATTATTTAGTAAACAGTTATATCACTGAGATTTTCTTTAATCGAAAAACTTCGAGAAATGTTTGAAAAAGTGAGTAGACAAAAAAAGCACGTAATGTCCCACTGCTGGGCCGGACCTTTCATCTCACTGAGGATAGTTCAGGATTGGCGAAACATCACGCTTGCATACTACGGGTTGGTCTCCAAGTCGAAGCTGCGACTGAAACTGGCACCGCTGTTTTATAATGTGCAAATGCCACAAAACATCTGATGAAATCATATCATAACAGCTCTTATCCACAGCCGTTACAGACATTTTGGATATCTAATAATGTAAGTATCTTAACTCAAGCCACGCCTAGTAAAATAAAAAATGAGAAATGATTATTCATATTGATATTCTTAATATCCATTTTACCAAAACATTAGCTGCATGGATTGCGGTCCTCTGCGGTCTGTATTTTAGGTGATGTGTCTACGTAAGTATGCTTCTAAGTTACCCAAGTTAGACAAGCCCGTTGGCACAGTGGCAGTGAGAGCGCTTACTGTGTCGGGGGTTGCGGGTTCGATTCCCGCCCGGAGTCAACAATATGTGCAGACATATGTAGTTGTTGGCGACGACGTCTGGGTGTCAATTATATATTCTTAGAAAGTATTTATGTATGTATATGTAGTAGTATCAGTTAATTAGATTCCATAACACAAGCTAAGAGCTTACTTTGGGTCTAATTAACCATGTGTGAGTTTGTCCAGGTATATTTATTTATTTATTTATTACCCTTTACTATGGATTGTAACTAAGAGAACATCTATTACTCAATATCTAGAGAGAAAGAGAATAAAATAATAAAGTTGTAAACCCAGTACATTTCTAGACTGAATATGTAATTGGCATGGCTGAGTAGGATGCTGGCCTTTTTCTGAAAGTTTTTGATAGACAATGTTTTATTGCGACATGATCTTCCAATAACATGTGTATGACTAACCGCTACAGTTGTTCTTTCAAGCAGCCCCAGAGATGTGCTTGCGTCAATAGTGAAGATTGTCACACTCTCTCATGCGAACGTATTATATTACCCCTTCATTATTGCTAAACATAGTACAATATTTTTTTTTAGTTTTAAAATACCTAGTCCAAACAGTCATTGGAAGTAGCGACACCTATTGCCACTCATTTACAAACTAATTTAATTTGTTATGGGACATTAAATGATTAAAGTCTACTTTTTAAGACTTTATTTAGGATCCCAACTTCCTAAATGGTGTCTGAAATTTCTTAATAAATAATTTAGAAGATACTGAATTATTAACATTTTAACGTAGACTTTGACTTTAAGTACCCATTTAAAAACATTTCCAGTACCTACATATTATGTACGTTATAATGCGTACTAATAACAAATGCAACAGAAACCTCTTCAAATCGGGTAAAAATCCACCCTTTATTTCAATAAAATATGCAGATTCCTTTATAACAATACTGGCAACCCCTCAACTAGGTGGGTCAAACGTATCTATAAGTAGCATCAATGGAAGCCAGGGTGTCTGTACTTTGACCGGAGGGACAATCCGTCACTACGATGCAAATTTGAACAGATGCATCCAGACCAACTTAAAAAAATCCCCTGCTCGTTAAAAAATACAGAATAGTAACCCTTATCACGCCGACATAAGAATTGTTTACTATTTTAGAAACACCATACCGAAATTGGTAATCTATACGGATTTGGAAAATGTTATTATTGCAATTTGAAGTTTATTTCATTGGGATAGAGTTTAAGATTATTTAAGTTTAGTGGCCTCGGAATGAAGAGGTCGTATTTCAGTTGAAAGTCATTTTAGATTGATGCAAAAATCGACAATGTCCGGTGAATGGTAGGTTTTTTTCATACATAATATTATTAATGTCATTGACATACTTAGTCGAATATTTCTATGAAACAGATATAAAAAACCTAATTAATGATACGCATTGTATTAACACAAAATGTGTATTTAAAAAAAATCTATTAGTTAAACAGTATTTGCGGAACTATCCAGGGACATTTGTCTTTAAACTGTTTTTGTACTTTCAATACATTGTATGCTTATCTAGTTCGATCCAAGTATTATATTGTCGTAGACACAAAAGACTCATGAAAACAAGAGTAAAGAATTATTAAAGTCCCTAATTTATTCATCTCTCAAAAAACCTATGGCTATTAGATATGAAACATCTTCATATATCCCAATCCGATCATTAAAAGTTGAAAAATATACTTGTATAACACCTTTCTAAAACAAAACCAGCAATTATTTACATTAAAACCTTCTTTTTAGAAGAAAAATACTTAAAAAATGACATTTAAAAATATCAAAGTAAGGTGTTTCATCCGGTGTGTTATTAAAACACGCAACGTGTGAACTTAATCAGGGGTTCGGTATTCAAATCTGACAGGTCTTCATCTACGTCTTAATTTGAGCTGTCAAATTTGACACTTATGACAGCAACCCGAATTTTGCTGAGTCATACGCGATTCTTCGCGAACTTATTGAATTTTTGATAAGTTAATATTAAGGGTGTCAATTTTATTAATAATGGGGTAAACGACACCCCGCTAAGATGTTTTTTCGCCATGACTAAGGGGAAAGTGTGAGAATTATGGAATGGCATAATTATTATGTTAGCGATACCATTTAATATATAGCTGAATCATAATTTATACATCCGTTTTTAACCGACTTCAAAAAGGAGAAGGCTTTCAATTCATCATAATCTTCTTTTAGCTTTCAATATTTAATACGTAAGTACCATAAAAAATCATCTGTGTACTCGTACCAATAACAACTGATCCAACTGCCTATACTAATTACATCAAAACGATACCAAAATTACCTTAAATCATGATACCACCTTCCCTATTTGACATTACCGGATCATGCGCAGTACGTGACTCTAAATACGTGTTGTGATTGGCGGGGAGTCGACCAATCACAGCGATCATAACGCACGGATCTATTACAATTGTCCAAAGTTTACATAAAGCATCTTTGTAGAGGGGGAATCACGTTACGGAGGAAAATTCTCTTTAAAAATACGACATGATAGTTTCGAAATATTACGGCTTGTCATTCAAGGGTTAAAATTGGAACAGTTAAGTAGAAAATTAAGTGAATGTTAATTGTTTTATTAATTATATTTGACTTTGATTTCGGACATGTATGATGCTTGCTTTATATTAAACTCACCAGCTTACAGCTTGTAAGCTCGCTCATTAGCAACGAACGCTTAAAAATTTAAAAGAATATAACAGTTTGTAAAAAAAAACAAAATAATATGCAAACTTACAAAGCACTGTTAATTGATATTAAATACGATTACAGCTATTAACAATAATTGACTTTTTACCCAATTACGTTTAAGCTCAACGAATTAAGTTTAATTTTAACTCTGTACGGATTAAGCTCAGACATACACACAGACGGACAGGATGTACCCCAATTATGCTGTCTGCTAAACTTTGCAAGTGAAAATGCAATTAGATGGATTGTATTGATCGAAATTGCAAGCCAAATAATTCACTTGTTTAAAAATAGAATCGAGAGAACGAGTGTAAAAAGTACTGGCCAGTAAGAACTTTATTGTTTTTATTTTTTTCTGGATGATTTCTCTATTTTTTGTTTCTTATGACATGGGGGCCTATGAGCTGGCAAATTCTATAGTAAAATTAAACGTTTTGAAACACCAGTAGGGCTTGCGTTCTATTTGGACTGTGGAGTCATAGCTTGAAAACTCGCTCGATAACACCTTCACTACATAGTATAAAATAAAGTCGTCTCTTTTTCGTGTCTGTCACACTGTTTGTTTGTCTGTCTGTATGCTTAAATCTTTAAAATTACGCAACGGATTTTGATGCGATGTAATAGGTAGAGTGATTCAAGAGGAAGGTTTTTATGTAAAAAAATTCCCGAAATTCCCACGGGGACGGGCACAACGCGGGTAAAACCGCGGGGCGCTGCTAGTATTAAATAAATTGACAAATAAAACATTATATTACAGAATAGCTAGTAAGAGGCCTTTAGCCTCTGTCATAATGTCTTACGATTGAACAACCGGGACCGACAATTTAACGTAGATGTTCGTTTGAACTCCCATATTTTACTTTATCTACAAAAAACTCCCAGCTTTTTGTTTATAAATTTGCTAGTTTTACTAAAAACTGATCCAAAAAATGAATAATGACATCAAAGCAACACCCAGTCCTAGGTAGCAAACGATGAAAAATAGTTAAAACATTATGAATTAATTTGAAAAAGGAAAAGGCGGGTCTTACATCAATATGAATTAGATTAAAAAGTTGAAGTTTTTTTTGTAAAAATATAATCGGGTTATGATTAAAACCTCTTAATTAGAGAAGAATTATTTCCTTTTTCAAAATTGTTTTTGTTTTTTAGTGAAGAGTTTTTATTAGATTTTTAAGTCGCTTTTCTAGAGAAGATGTAGAGCCTTATTACCATTAGAGGAATTCATTTTCTAGAATACTTATTTTCGAAAATCATTTAATTTGAAAAAAATCCTGTTCTACAATACATTCCTTAACAAATACTTTCAAAGTTGTAATCCTAGATCACCTGTCATCGGCGTATCCTTACAAATTGCAGGCACGTTTTATCTATTAACAGATCTATAGAAACACACACTTCTCGTAATTTATAGCATTTAAATAAAGCATAAAAATTATCTCGATATAAATCTTCAATGGGAATCGAATCTAAAACAAACAATAAAATATAAAAGTCCTGTTAGAAAGAGACAGAGCATTACTAAGGAGAGGGATAGCAATACTTGCGCACTCCTTCCGGTTGCTCCCGCGCAGGTGACACAAAATTTATTCCGAATTTGAAAACCGAAAGATATTTTATTCGAAATGAATCAAACGGCTTTTTAAATATGGACATCTTTTATTCTGCGGGACGGTTGACATTTTTATATTTGTCGTCAATGATGTGAACGTAAAAAAAGGTATTGATTTATGTGAATATAATACTTTGTGGATGCCCGTGGGAGGATCTTCTTCACAGATTTATGAAGGCTTGAGAGTTTTATCAACTGTTGTAATTTTGATGAGTTGATCTTAGTTGAGTAGAAGTTAAAGTTAAAGTATTTATTAGCATGAAATGAAATATTTTAGATGTCAAATCATGGACGCGAATAAACTCTTCGGCACCTTATGACAAATAAAAAATGCTCTAAAATAATGGTTCTTTATCATTGCCAAAATCCTTAAAGATATTGTTACAGACAATTAAAAAAATGTCGGAAAACAAAACTCTTAGGCGATTTAAAAAAAACAAAATCTCATAAATAATATGGCAAGGCACATTTGACACTTTCAAAAGACAGTCGAAGACATAAATCTATAAAACATCAGCCTTATGAAGTTGTACTGATCAATATCTTCAGGGTGTTTATTAAAATTCATATTTGATCGTGAGTGCTAAATTTAAAGTTGTCAATACCGTTGACATTTCGTAAACATTTTACGCTATGCCGCCTCTGTGCCTTTTTTGAGAATACATAACTTATTTCAGAACTGTCAAATGTAATTATTTAGGTATAGGGAAATAGGTATGCAAAAAGTAATCATTTTCGATTTTTAAATATTTCTTAATAGTTATTTGATTCAATAAATAAAAATTGTGGTTTTGGGCCAAGAGTGGAGCTCGAGAACTCTTATCAAAAATTTTATCTTTTACGCATTATGACAAATATCGGTTTTTGACAAAAGTTATATTTCATCTCGAAATTGGCTCTTTAGAAACCAGCTGGTAGTTGAGAAAGGGTCAAAAATATTAAAGAATTTTTATCTATTGCTACTTTACATTACGAAATATCCCATAGCGAAAGGTTTTCGGAAAAAACCAATTGACATTTATGATATTTTAATAAAGTAACCGATGATAGATACAGAATTTATTATTATATATTACAATAACATTAACATAATTATTCGGTTTTGGGAATTCCTCTAAATGGATATTGACAAATTAAAACCACTTAAAACATACCGTGACGGCATTAATTTTATTTTTGTATGAAATTTTTGGAATAGTTTGAAAATGAATGGAGGTAAAGATTTCAGATCGATAAAACTTAATAAGAATAACTCAAATGACATTAAGTTTTTTAATTTTTATGAGCCATATGGAAAAAGAAAATGTTTACCACTGCATATGAAAAAAATAAAAAAAATCTTATTTCTACACCATCACCTACAGTAAAGACGGTAACATTTGTATTTGCAGTGCCATGTAAGCCAAAGTTATTGATAATTAGTAGATAATAGTACCAGAATTGCCGATAACTCATTTATCTCTAACTTTAACTTAGGTATTGACGCCCAAACCAAGAGACGTTAAATTTTATACTTCCTTAGTAGAGATTAAATGAGTGATTTTGACGTGTAATGTATAAGAAATTAAGTCGATTACTAAGTGTTGATTTAATGGACGTGTCTGATAGAAGTAAGACTGATTTTATTTCCACAAGTTAAGAATTGCAACATATTAAATTACTAACTACACATCGTTTAACATATCACCTGTACCGTGTGACCGTATTAACCATGGATTTATTATCCGATGTAATGTGCATGTCATAAGTCAAGTAAAACCGGACGCAGGCGCAGTAACGGCGGCGCGCATTGGTTTATACTCCGAGAGATGCGCTTGCGCCGGCAGCGCCGACGGAAGCCCATTGATCGATGGGCGTGAGCCGGACAAAAGGGCTACTTCCGGGTACAGATAAAAATGGTGGGAGAAAAATTATTGGGAATTATTTTTGCTCATTTAAACGTAAGTAGTACTTTTCTTGGGCTTCCTTTAGTCTTTGGATCCGTGAGAAGAAATATAGAGAGTAAATAGGTCAGGGATGGACGTAAAAAAACTTAGTTTACTTAGGTTTCATGATAAGATTTTAATGGAATGGGTTTTATTGCCTATAAAAGATGAAGCAATCAAAAGGAAAGCTAGATCCATAATACCTATCATTTCAAAAGGTATCCAATTTTTCAATATAGCAACTGGTTAAGTTCTCTCAAACGAGGTTTCATTATAATCAAACCCGATATTTCCCAATAAACTCTTATAAAATCATATCATTTGGCTGTCTCAAATCAATTCAAAATTCGAACATTTGGCTAATCGACCAATCAATCGGTGGCACGAATATAGCGCACGCGTACATTATGTAACCAAATTATGTTGGTCGTTATTATAGTTTTATTTGCAACGTTTGGGTGGTCTTCTCAAATTGGACGGGTTGTCGCTTAGAGCAACAGTTGTTTTGACTAAAGATGTAAATTCGTAAATCGTTCTGACTAAGTAGTTTGTTGTTTTGCCGACAGTAGCGTTTTTGATTTATGTTTTATCTTGTTTTGATGATCCTGCTTTTTCTTTCTTTTAGTTCCGACTTAATAAAAAACCCCAGTTCACTTATCAGAGTATGTATACAAAAATTATAATAAGAGATTTTTTTTTCAATTGTTTCAATTTCAATCATTTAGCCCCTAATTGGCAAATACGCGAATCCTGCTAAAGTTCTGAAAGACTATAGGTTATTAACCTTTACCTTTGATTCGGAACTTTGGCCTCGAAAAAACTGGGGTCACATTCGCAACGGAATTACGAAACAATTATTGTTTGCTGCGTCCAAAACGTTTTCCACTCGAGATGCGGTTACTAATACCATTCATCAGATAGAATTAAACACCTGAATCATACTAACACTAATACGAGTAACCTAAGCCACCTTTGTTTGGCCATCCAATTAACAGAAACCCGTTATTTTTGGTCCAAAATGCTAAAGATTCTTTTAACAATGTCAATCACTGCAGATCTTTAGTAAATGAATAATAATAACAGTATTTTTGGAGTTGTATAGAGTAAGTGAAGTAGAGGTTTTGGCCATTGCTTCTGGCCAGTAATGACACCAGTTTCGGCCATCGAGTGTTCTTTCTAATTGATTTTCTTTGTGGTTTTTCGCTTCTTTCAGTACACGCTAACCTTGTTTAACAAATTGCACCCACTGTTCTGTTGGACAATGGAACAGCATTGTGTGTTCTGTGGCTCTGTTTTGGTTGAAGTAGCTACTGTGGCTGCTTTTTACATGAATTGGGTATGTTCTGGTATTGTCAGAATGACAGTGGAATGATTATTTTGTAAAACTTTGCTTTGGCTGTGACTTTAGGCTTGGCCTTTACAGTTTGTATACAAGATCTCAGGGAAATGCAAACGTCGTAGGATGTTTAGCTAATATGAATAAATATGGCGTTCGCTTTGACACAACTATGCGCCGCTACGCCAAACACTAACCAAAATTGCCACCATTCTAGATATTACGAATTTTAACCAAATTGAGTAAAATATGCGAAGACTTTAGGCCACACAGTATTAACAGACAGGCTGTGTATGTCTGTGAAAGAAAACCTATAAAGGACCCTGAACAAGAGACAAGACTATTATGATACTTTCTCGTCTGCTATTGTACCAAAAACTCTATATAGTGACTAGACGACGACTAAGGCAGTCTAAATATTAGGCCATACTCTGTAGTCCTTCCCAAGGAAGGAAAGACTCTGATGAATGACGAATTTTCAATTTTCAATTTCAAATATACTGAGTAGAGTGTCGTGTCTATTCTTTTGACACCAAACTTGAAGGTTTCAGTCACAATTTATTCAATAACCGAAAAACAAAAGAAACAGAATATCAATCTTAGGCCCGACAAAACTATTACCATATTCCTATTAGTTTGAAAGTTATATTAGATACTATTTTATTTCTCTAATGCTGATAGTGTGATATATAAACTGTATTAAGTGAATAGAAAACTTTGAAGTTGTTCTTGAAGTTTCCCAATTCAAATTCAACTTCGAACTCCAACTTTCAATTTCAACGGTACTATTCAAATTGGGTCAGTGAGAGTCCAGTATAGATTATAACAAATCCTAATCATTCCATCTAGCCCAGGTGTGGGCATCGCCTGATAAGACTCGTGCGAGGAGCGGAACGTCGCACCTGCCCACGCGCCGATGACACGCGCCGTAGGGATGGGGTGACGAAACGATTTATCGATGTTTCAGTCGATTATTGTTGGAGATACTTGTATTGGTGGATGTAATGTCGAATAAATACTTAATTTGAACTCTAAACGTGGTTTGTGTATTTTTGGGTTGGTAAAATATTAAGTATACTTTAGTCTATGGGGACTAAAGTTTATTGCAGTTTTCTTTGTAGCTGATCATTTATATGCTGTTTCTCACAGTGTCACGTATACGTACGTATTCAGATAGGCGTTTTCCTTGTTCATTCATTCATTCATTCATTCATTTCGAGTAGGTTAGTGTAAAAAGACCTCATGTTTTAATTTCTATCAAAGGCATGAATGCAGACAGACAGGGTGGATTACTTTCGCATTTGCTATTAAAATAAAATAACAAGTCAATTATAATGTAATAACCAATTAATTATAACATCGACTAATATTTTTCCCATCTCTAAGACACCCTACGATCGCAAGGGAAGATACACAGAGGTACTGGCGCGTACAAGAGTGTGGGGCGCGTGCCAACCACCTTTTTTCTTCAATATCACTTACGTCACTTATGCAACTGACTGTACCTTAATTACATATACCAATTTTGATTCTTATACCTCGAAAATAGAGTCTAAAGTTCGACTGAACTAAGAAATAAAAGGGTGTTTTTTTATTGGAGTAGAATAAAATAATTGTAGCATAGTACGTTCAGATACAAAATAATGTTTTGTTAATTTGAATACGGGGGATCTTTTTTGTTTTTTTTATTATTTATTTTTAGGGTCGAACGCCCGATGCTTTTATCCAAACGGGCACACGACTCGATAGAGAATTAATTATTTAGAACTAATTCACTCGTGTACTTCTTTTGTTTTGGAATGCTTTTGAATGTTTTTTTATTAAGTAAGTTCTACCTCACTCAGAGACATGCATTAAATCGACACTTAATTGACGTAATTTTTCATACATTGCATGTCAAAATCACTCATTCTCTCACTTAAATATCTAAGGAAGCATTAAACGTCGTAACAGAAACAATTCCAAGAAAATGAATGAAATGAAATGATTTTTCTTAAGCTTACTCTACTTAACTTCTAGAGTAGAGTATATATGGTCATTTCGGTTCTGTACAGCGATGAGAGCTCTGTCAATATTGCGAAGTTTGTCACCGTCTGCTATTTCTATATGTTACTAGCTGTGCCCCGCGGTCTCACCCGCAGCGGCCCCGTTCCCGTGGGAATTTTGAGATTTTTATTCCAAGTTTTCATTGTTTTTAAAATGTATTCTGCTATTCAGGGCGGAGACAAATCCAACGAAACAAAAACCATGAAAATTGATCCAGCCGATCTCGAGTTATAAGTGTTGTAACAAACCCGTCTTTGTTTTATATATAATTATAGATTAAATAGCCTGTAATGTCCCATTATAGCCTGTAATGTCCCATTATAGCCTGTAATGTCCCATTATAGCCTGTAATGTCCCATTGCTGCTGGGCAAAGGCCTCTCATCTCACCGAAGATACAGTAAAGTGAAGAGGATAATGCGTAATCACCATGCTTGTCTAATGCGGGTTGGTGATCTCAACCCGGGCCATGTTTGAAAAACTCGTTAAAGAAACATGTTTTCGCTTGACTTGGGTAGTATTTGTCAATATAACCTATATAACCCCCAAGCTTTCCCATTTTACTTTAATAAGTACAAAGTACTCAAAATACAAACTTTTGCATCATTGAACTCAATTAACCGTTAAGTATAAAAACCAATTTATTTCCAATAAAAGGGATGTCACCCTATAAAGTAGTGTACACACTGGTGGCCAATGAGACGGAACTGATGTGGATACACCCTTATGTTACTTGATGACATGATGACGAGGCCTTAATTTTATTGATTTTTGATGACCTAAAACTATTTAAAGAAAAATGTAGTGTTTTTGAAGTTTCAGTTGATATGTTTAAGGGAGTTTCCGATGTAATACTTTATGATACCCTAGAATAAACCATACAATTTTTGAGTTTTTGAGTGGTATAATGGTATATCTATACTAATATTATAAAGCTGAAGAGTTTGTTTTGTTTGTTTGTTTAAACGCGCTAATCTCAGAAACTACTAAACCGATTTGAATAATTCTTTCACTGTTAGATAGTCTATTTATCCAGGAAGGCTATAGGCTACATTTTATCCCGGATTTCCTACGGGAACGGGCACAACGCGGGTAAAACCGCGGGGCGCTGCTATATGTATATAAAAATGAAACCCGCTTTCCTTGGTCACGGCATCACGCGTGAATGGCTGGACCGATTTTCACGGTTTTGCATTCGTTGGAAAGGTCTCGGGCTCCGTGAGGTTTATAGGGAATAAAAATTTCAAAATTCCCACGGGAACGGGGGCGCTGCGGGTGAAACCGCGGGGCAGAGCTAGTGCTTAATATTCAGATAGATATTGAGATAATAAAGCTGTGAGTCCGTCGAGGGCTGCAGTGTGGTAGCGACACTGTGGTTGCGGCATGAAGCCTCTGATAGGCTGCCACCTGACAGAAGCACGCGGCAGACTAGATAGACTTCTGCCTCACTTAAAGCAATCAGTTTGCTAAGCCTATCATTCTACTAATATTATAATTGCGAAAGTTTGTGAGGATGGATGTACTATATGTATGTATGTTTGTTACTCCTTCACGAAAAAACTACTGTTTACATTAAATCTTTAAATAAAACTACTTTAGTACCTAATACCTTCATACAAATAATTATTATAAAGCTGCAGGGTTTGTTTGTTTGTTTGTTTGAACGCGCTAATCTCAGGAACTACTGGTCCGATTTGAAAACTTATTTTTGTAATGGATAGCCACATTCAATGGGAAGGATATAGGTTGCTTTTCATCCTGAAATTCCCACAGGAACGGGTACAACGAGAGTAAAACCGCGGGGCGCTGCTATGATAGATAATCCTAAATATCATTGTAGGGCGCCCAGTGCACTCTGCCCCACTGGTAAAAAACTCTGAATGAAAGTAATATTCATTAATTCTATTTCATTTGCCATTTTCTTGAAAATGGCTATACTTCTATTATTTTTTTAATTCGCCTAATTGGTAGCTCGAGAAGAGGCGCGTTTAAAGAAACAACAAGAGTTATTTTATAGTTTGTCCGCATAGCGACCATACTTGCATCCCCAGTAACTAAGTTAATTCCGATCATATATATGTATTTACAAAACAGCTAAAACAAACAGAATTCCAATCATATTAAAACCACCCCTAATCAACCCCCGCACGTGTCTGCAATTGACATAGTAACTTATCAACGAATGTTTCCCCCAAAATATTAAAAAACGTATTTTAATTAGCCATTGCGCACGCGCATCCAATAACGCTAATAATCTTCCAGTCACGCGATCATAATCAGAGTTTCATCAAAATTGGTTCGACCGAAAATGTAATTTTGATGTAGAGCAGGTTAAGTAGTTTCTCATCTATGATTATATTTTGTTCGGATGATTTTGATATTTATATCTCTAAGAAATTATTGAAAATAAATTTAATTTAATTTTCTAAATAAGTCAAGCAATAACATGAAGATATTTCTGGAATAATTTTTAACTCTATTATCCTGAAAAATATACTGCATATGAAAAGGAATCTATTTTTCATGTTTGAGTTTCAGAACCATAAAAACTATAAGTTGATAAATTACCAATTATTAAAATATTTTAAATATGAAATATATCTTATTGAAAATAATATGGAGAAAAATGGAACTAAATATTTTGTCTAACAAATAAACTCTACTTCCCTTATAAGCACAGTAGCGCCCTCTAATTCTAAAGTCTTTCTCATGAAATAAATGATGACAAACAATAATAATTAACATTTTGTTTGATTGACGCAGTATTTCGTATATCAATAACTGAGTTAAATATTCCCAACTCAATAATCCAATTAACTTTACAAATACTTGTGTCAATATTTAGATGCAGATGTTGTCAACATTTTCGACAGTTCAGATAAATAATTAAGTTAGAATACTAAGTTATGGTACTAAGAATTTTATATGTTGTACCTATTTTTTATTGCTTTTACTTAGAATATATTAAATGTGTTTGCCTCAGCCAAAAACGTTAAAAGTAATCCTCTAAAGCTTCAACAAATACAAAGTAGTACTAAGTATATTTATACTTAGCTATAATAATTTTGAATTGAAACTACACACTTACAGATGGATACACTTCGCTTTTATTTTACATTTTTATTTAATGAGTCAGTTGGCTATAATCCTTATACTATCTTTCTTACTGTACTAATATCTTCAGTGAAATGAGAGGCCTCTGCCCAGCAGTGGGATATTGCGAGCTTAGACTGGACGTACAGGTATTAATTCCCAACTGCAGCGCTCTTGGCGTTGTTTGATCAAGCGATCTACTCGTAAGTTCATTGCGATAGTTAAGCAATGTTCAGCTCGGCCCCTACTTGGATGGGTGGCCGAGAGTGGCATCTGAGCGCTACCAGGCTACGGAGGGCGTTACTTAAGATCCCAGTTTTTTCAATTGTCACACCATGTCGGAGGCCTTTAGGCGGTCAAAAAACTCCGAAACCAGGATTGGTAGCCAATCCTAATCTACTTGAATTTACTTCAACAATTTTCATACTAATTTATTCCCAAAAAATAAAACGGTCGTATAAAATGTTGGCAAGCCCGGTCGCGGCCATCGCGATAAACAGTGTTCGGCTCATCAAACATTGTCCTCGCTCGGCTACTGAAAATATAAACAGTTGAGTTAAGGGGAAACGTTTCCTGTCGTGAAATATTCTCCGCTATAATGTACACTCTATTGTTTTAAAGTGAAAACTTCTTAAGCGGCTTTGTGCACTTTTATGTGATGTTTAAAAAATGTTAAACTCGCGTCAGGACACGTGACTTGATCGAAAATTCGTAAGAAGTTTTGACGTTTATATTCAAGTTTTCACTTCTGCTGGCACTCCCGGAGCGCAGCCCGTTGATTTTTTTATTGTAATCAGGTGTGGCCCACTGCTGGACACACCTGGGTCTCCCCCAATTCTTTCCATCTTAATCTATCTTTTGTCAATCATTCATGTCAGTCTTTAGCGAAGTCCTCTCGGCTATTTCTTACGAGATTTAAAATGTGGACCAATCTGGTCGATGTTCCAACCGAAAACGATTCCTTCTAAAAAACACCAAAACAGAAATACAAATTCTACACCCCCTTAACAGTATTCCGTCGAACAAACAGTAAAGACGAGCCATGATTCGTTTTGTTCAGTCGCCGTCATCAGGAAAACCAACAAGCCTTTTGTCCACGATATTGCAATGTCCGGGCTTTTTGTGTTCCAACCTGTATCTGTTACGGTGCAGAATATTATGAATTTTGAACTTATCATTGTTTGTCAATGGGTTTGAAAAATATGGAGTACTGAGGCTTTATTTGGGTGCTGTAAAACATTATTTAGCTCTTTCGAAATTCAATTTTTTTTTCTGGTGAGAACATTTATTTCTACTAATAAATAAAGTACCGTTTTTCCGAATATTCCGTTGAAGGGGTGTGGTGGTATAAAAATCTGTCATCTTATTAAGGTCTGTGTTCGGTAGTGGCCACATCAGGTTTCGAAGAATCACGCCGCACAGCACGTCGCGACCGCAGGCAGATTCATAGAAACGAGTAGTGCTGCTTGAAGTCGGCAGTTGCTGCCTGCTGCTTCTGTCACTGACGAAAATAAACTGTAATTCATCTATTTTTTATCTACAGCGGGAGACCCAATTACTGATCTTAAGCAATTGATACCCAACGAACCCACCAAATCAATTTATCTCCATAGACGTCGATTAAATCGATATTCACCAACGTAATTTTTCACACGAATAATCATTCAATAACTCTCTACGACTCTGAGTACGGCGTTTATACATTGAGCGAATACGAGTACCCTGAAACAATGTAAAGCAAAGACATTTCGGCAAAAATGAGAAATAAATAAACCTTGTTGCATTTATTATGGTGTAAAACAACTCGCGCCCATACCGTAATTTAGGGCCAGCCGGGGTATGATTTAATAGGCTATAACTGTCAGAATAAACACTTCCATTGCCTTCTTTTGTATACAGTATGATTTTACGATTGAGTGAAAATGACGCGAAAGTTTATCAATTTATACCTTTTGACAGAATTCATTACTGTGTATCTGCAATCAGGCTTAAATTTTTCTAGTAGTCATGATGATTTTTTTAAGTACTATGAAATGAACCTTAGGCAAGATGTAAAACAATGTTAGAGAACAGGGAAAGTCAATCACATATTATAATAGAAAAAAAACGAAAGAGGAGAATGTCTCATAAGTACAAAGAGAAGAATGTCTCATTATGTACGAAATTTCTATTATAGGACATGGATTCCTAAAATAAAGAAGCACAAAGGTTTGAATCAAGGAATCAATAACTATACAGTGTAAATTCCACAATTGATAACATTCCATTCATTTTAGGTAATATTTTACGTTTATTTAGCTTTGAAGTAACGTTCCCAAAAAATCACACTGTATAATAAAGCGACGAAAATATTGTAATCAAAAAGTAACGATGACCAATTACTTACGAACGTGTTAAGTTAATCACAATACAAATAATTGTTTTCGGAAAGCGTGTTATAACCACTGGCCAGGATTCGAAGCCGACCTCCAATAACACACCAAAATCCCGCTTTACCACCAAAAACACTAATGATTAAAACTAATTTAACAAGTGAGAAAATATCAGTATTTAACTCGACTTAAAAAAAGTAAAATTCGTACTTACGGTCACGTGTCTACCACGCATCGATAATTTGAGTAACTTGTAAAACAAGGCATTTTAATTTTACAAAATGAGCAGTATTTATTACATTTTAACTAAATAGGAAAAGAGACATGAAATAACATTATTTTTTATGTTTAAAGAGGCGTTTACTACTTCTAAAAAGTCCTTAATTAGTTCAAAGTGAGTCAAATTAGTCGGCGGGGAGGACAAACGAGGATGAGTGTAATTTTTGAATATTCCCTCATAATCATCTCAAATGAACACCCGCGGCTCGAACACGTTGTCTTTGCCAAATAAATGAGACACTTCGCAACATTATGCCCTAAAACATCGTTTTGCTAAATTATGACACCTCCAAAAGAATTCTTTCATTTAAACATTCCAACGAGATAAATGACCACGGGTACTTAAATTTAATTTTGGCTACTCAATTTTTGAACTATTTTTTTAGGAAATCATCCATAATTATTAGAAATAAAATATTTAGGTATATACATAATCTGGATCTTGTTTAATGAAAATCTAGAAACAAGAGTAGCGTTAAAAAAGATAATTGTAGCGTAACGTTCAATATATTTACTAAATATCCACAATAACCAAAGAACTAAACCATATAAACACTAATTATTAAAATAAAACAGAAATTATCTCAACACGTGCTACGAAACGACATGTGTAGCGGCCATATTGGAAGAAAAAATGGCGTCATATGGCGGGAAAAAACACGTAAATGATAGAGGAAGTGATTTTACGCGTACCTCCAATAATAATATAAAACTTTCTTTATATAAAAAGGATGGTATTAATTTATGTAATTGTTAACCCTTTACGGATGTTTTAACATGTGTTTGTATCTTGTGATTAAGTTCTATTGTGAGGTTGGATACAGTTTAATTTCGAATTTGTTTTGATTGGTCCCTGTTTATGGGTAGTCTTCCGGTGGCATTAGACTTCCGCTGATCTCAAAGGATTGTGAAGAAAAAGTTATATTTTCTTGTAGTTTTTGGAATTAACGAGAAGATAAGTATCTGATGGGTGTTTTTGTTGTGTGTTATGTTTTAGAGAGGACATACCTAGTAGGTCCATTAGCTTCATCCCATTTTATATCATAAGCTAAAAGATTGGATAAGTTTGTAGTTTTGTCTATGAAAGCTAAGCTATTTTTAGTCTATAAAAGCTTGTCTTAAGCACGAAAGACCGAAGTACTTACTTCTATATTTCGTGTTTTTAAAACTGAACTCTCCAAAATGTCTGCTCTAGTGTTGTCTAAAAGCTCGTTTTTTGTTATTTTCCAAAAAACGTATCGACTCGAATTTATCAAACAATAACTTAATTTTTTTTATCAAAATATCTGGTCTATTCCGTGATCATGCCGAAAAAACTAGACCGCACAGAAAGATTCCCATGACATATTAATTGTGTTTATAATATTTATGCAAACTGATCTTTTTATTGCTTAATATCTGTAAAATAGTTGTTCACAATCGCGCCGAATCAGCAGGGTATCAAAACCCTTGCGCAATCTTTCTTTTTATTCAACAACCTTTATTCCTTTAGCAAGAAGGGTAAAAATTGCTTGTCCGTTTTTGAAGAAATTGATTGAAATGATTTTGATTTAAATGTATCAATTTCTTTGTTTTGATCTGGTATTTGGGATATTAGTGAGAATAAATCTGTAACAGAAAGAAAGAAAAAATACATTGTAGTGTCTGTAATGAATTATCTCAAACGATGTTCTGATACTGAAGTAGGCATTTTGTGATAGGACACGTTGTTTACAAAACATAAAAATGATATGGAAGTACCTCTAATCTGATTAGCTGAAGAGTAATGAATGTAATGGATGGCCACATTCAACGGGAAGGTAAAAGGTTATTTTTCATCCCGAAATTCCCACGGGAACAACCAAAACGAGGATAAAACCGCGGGCCGTTGCTAGTACTGGTATATTTATGTTTGTGGTATGTATGTTAAAACTGACGTACAAAACTGACGTACAAGTGTTAGCCTCTAATTCCACATTGCTGGGCAAAGGCCTCTCATCTCAACGAAGATATCAGTACAGTAAAAAGATTACGACTGTAATCACCACCACGCTTGCCTGATGCGAGCTGGTGATCTAAAATTCATACCTTTTTTATAGTCAAAAAAATATATACTAATAACATCCTTTAAAATGTAACAATATGAGCGTTAAAATTGGCCTTTTCACGCGAAATCGCGGTTTTAAGAGTTCTTTTATTAGTTGACAATACAATAGATATCAAACGATGATTCCATTGTTATTAATAAAGAATAGGATGGTTTTAAACAATTAGATAGGACAAAATAGCAGAGAATAGGATGGAATTAGGTATTTTTTAAAGATCTTTGCATTAATAATTAGTTGTCTTTATAGCATCCTTTCAAACAATGATTTATTTTATTTATGATTTACAACATTTAAAAGCTTGCGGAAATGCCGTGAGAGATCTTTCTATTTAGACGCTTTGTGACGTTCATTCGAGTTGCACTTATGCACCAGCTGCCGTAATTTTTGCAGGACTGCAATAGTAGGCTTATTATCTCACTGTTGATATCAGTATAGTGGGGTTAAGGACGTCTATAGACGCTTAAATTGAAACAGATCCTAATCTGCCAGGCTGCAATGTTTTTAATGACATATTCTTCTGCAGTCTAAAATTCCCTTATTCTTCCTTTTTACTAATTACCATTAACTTAATAACCAATTGAATCCTTTGGATTCGTAGTTGCATTTCATTTATTGTTTTCGTAGACCCTATTTTAAGGCCACCCCGACTATACACAAAAACTTATTTATCTTTATAATAAAATTTAATATTTGTTCAACAAAATACTTGATATGAAGGACTCTTCAGTTTGTTATTTTGCTACCGCAACTTTTTATACTTCGAGGGGTGAAACTGTCAATATTTGATTAAAAGCTTTATGTGTTAGCGACTTGTGGATTTTATATAATTATGTTAAAAACATGAATATGATGTGTTAGGTTTACTTAGGTGGAAATATTTTTTAATAAAAAAAGTTGTACTAAGCTGTAGAGTTGAATTTTTTGTTTGTTTTAAACGTGCTAATCTTAGAAACTACAAATCCAATTTGAATAATTATTATTGTAGTTGAAGGCCACCTTCAACGGAAAGGTTATAGACTATTTTTTAATCCGAAATTCTTACGGGAACGGACACAACACGGGTAAAAAAAACCGCAGGACAATGTTAGTATTAATAAAAACAATCAAAATTCCTCTTTAAACCAAGTAAAGCATTGAACTAAAAAACTGCAAACTTAAATTTCGACCACCGCACATTTTACTTTTAAAATCACATTCTAAATTCAAAGCTTTAACATAATTAAGTTACCAATCTGAATTGACACATCACCTCCACGTTTCAATCAAGTGACGATCGCTTTTTAGCAAACTTCTAAAGTCACGGTGTTTTTACAACACTTTTGAGGAGTTTTTTAACAGTTTACTTGCAAGTCACCGTCGGCACGGTAAAGAAGTTCCCTTCCTTGCTTATTTCGGTTTAGGAGTCCTTGTGACTGATGTAAAAACGAAGCAATACTTACAAAGTATAGCTTCAATACCTTACTTTGATTATTTTCCCCCTCTGGGCTAATAAATGACAACCTATGAAAGAACTTGTACTAAAGAGATCTAAAACACCATTTAGTGTGTCTAAAGACTTTTTGTCAGTAACACTAAATAATAAATAATATTAATAAAAACTATTGTTAGAAAGAATGAAAATAAAAACGAATGCGTTGTAATAATCAGTTCAAAGCTTGTCTGGACTATATTTTGAAATGGTTCTGACTAGCTTCAAGTTCAATTTCTTCAAGACTTAAATCCGTCGAAAAATTATACATCAAAAGACTTTAAAACAATGGCATCGCAATATTCAAGTAAATATGCGGAACCCAGCTTACAATATTATACAGACCTACTTCTTAAAAATAATTTAACCACGTGTGACGAATCCTATAGCTTAAAGTTATAAGTTATAACTTAATATTAGATTATTTTCGGATTCCGAACGGGTGGTCAAAATTACTTTTTGATACTTTTTAACCAATTTTATTGAGTGTGTCTAAAGGGTAGTGGAGTTTTTGGCGCCTTTTAATTTGACATTAAGTAGAAATGGGGTTCATTTTTGGCAGATAATAACCATTAGTGTGATTTAAATGAGTGGCCACACAAGGGTGTGTTGTGAATTTGACGCGTATAAACCCTGAATAGTTCCTCTGGAAGACAAAGTTCTGTACGCGGCTTCATATATCGCTGAAGATATATGTAAGTACAGTGAGGTGGATTGGGCGTAGTCAATATGAATGCCTACTGCGAGTTGGTAATTTCAGGTGGTCTAGTATTTGCTCAATGTTTAAAGGTCAATAAGCTCTTACATAGATACTAGTACCCTATAGTACTAGTAGATTTCAATTTCAAAAACAATTTATCAAACTCTTTTTATTTTAAAGTTACGAAAAGGCAAGAAAATTAAAATGTTAGCAGATCTTATCCCAAAATAAGTTTAAAGTATCCTGAATTTGTTTTACTTTAATAAGAGATATCTCGATTGTTACAAAAAGGGATATACAGATGAGTTTTTTCCAGTCAAAAAGTCAACCACACTAAAAAATCAAGAAAGTTCCTCACGGAAATCAGAGTTCCCATATCATTTCTTATTTCCAAAACCGGATGAGATCTCGGAACTCTTCCTCAGAACAATCATTATAGTTTTTATGACGCTACAAAAACATTTCCTAAGAAAAACAAGTTCCCACACTTGTGGGAGAAATGATGTGGATCATTTTATTATCCATCAAAGATACAAAAGCAGGTACCTACATTACGATGTATTTTCTAATATTATATGTATGTCCCTTACAGTGTACCTATAGGTACCTAACAGTGTACCATACCCCGTAGATTGAACCCCTGAGAGCCTAAAGTATTCTGAGAATATAAACATATTTTTAAGAGGGAAAAGTTCAATGTTCTTCTAAAAAACTTATCGCATATCGCTTATCGCGCCCCCGTAGATATCAGTAGTTACTTATTTTATAATGGTATCTTTATTCAAATACTCATTTGCGTATCTATACTAATATTATAAAGAGGTATTTTTTAATATCGGGAATTACTAGCCCGATTAGAATAATTCTTTTTGCAATGGATAGCCACATTCAATGGGAAGGTTATAGGTTTTTTTTCATCCCAAAATTCCCACGGGAACAGGCACAACGCGGGTAATACCGCGGGTGCAGCTAGTACTCAATATACTTGTGCCAATATAATTAAAAAAAAGTAAAGCCTGAAAGACCTCTAATCTCGCTGAAGACTCAGAAAAGTACAGGAAAAGAATTAATGAAATTGTAACATAATTGACAAAGATAAAAAAATAACATGAAAATATATAAAAAGCTGTTAACAGGCAGTAGGCCAGTAGGTGGTCAATGTAAGGCTTCGACCACACGGACGGGCGCCGCGAATCACACGCCTCATTACCCCGCGCTTTTTGTTCGCTTGTGTGTACTCTGTGTTATTTTTATTAAGTTGTTTGGTAGGTGTTAGATTCTTTACGTGGGCAGTTGAATGAATAACATGTATTAGGTATGTAGAGTGAATCATTTTATATGTGGAGAATTATTCATTTTTACAAAAATTCAAGAATACTGTTGCATTTTGTCTATGATTATTTTATCTATGTTAACATTTTAGAGGGATTGTATATTTTTTTCTGTATATATGCCTAATGTGATGTCAAAAAAAAATGTAGTGGTCGTAGTTTGGCTAAGCAATGTTAACTTATCGCTGTTGTAAAGCAATTTGTGGCTCAGTCTTTGTGTACCTTTGTGTGGCCGATAGTAGCATTTTATATGTACCTAAACGGTGCATCAGTGTACCGTGCATCGTTTTAGTCATACGTTAGATCATATCGGAAACTTTTAGACGGTTCACAAGCTCGGCAACACTATTTTTATAACTATTTGTTCAACTCAGTTGAAAACAGAAGAATTTTATTCTTGATTATCCAACCGTTTTTTTGGGATTGGGATTGCATATGGTTAACTAGGGTCGACCTGGTTGACCTTTCAATTTAGTCATAAAAGAAAAAATAAGTATTTTATCTAATAGTCATTATTTTGGTCTCTATATCTCAAAACAACCCCCTGACCTACATCTGTCACAAAGTTCACACAAAATTCTTGTTCACAAACGATTTCGCGTCTCATTACTCTTTACACACTAATTAGTTTATAGACTGAGATTTAAGACAAAAAACAAGACATCTGTTCTATAAAAATATTGTAAAAACCTGATTTTGTCCCACGGCCACCATCTTGTGTGAAAAATGTTTGAAACGCGGGAAAAATGACAGTTGGTTTTAACAGGGCTAACTTTTTTGCGATGTACTTGGTTGCGGTACTGCATACCGATTTATATGATGTATGGTGTTGCGGTACTGCATGTACTGTACCTTCACTTCATTTCAGCTTCACCAGACCAGTTTTAGTTCAGGTGATGTTTAATTATTTAGACCGCCCAAAGGCTGCCTGTCCCTGAAACGGAGTGAGGTTGCGGAGCGGAGTAACGGAGAAAATGGAGTCTTAAAAGCCTCCGAAATGGACTAACGATTGAACCTAAGACTAGTTTATGTGGATGCTTTCCAAAGCGTTCAAGCTGCGAGTTATGATTTTTTATGTAACTTGGAGAAATATTTAAAATAAGTTATAAATTATAAATACTCTCCGCAGGCAGAGATTTCATAACCTTCTCCATAAGGTTGGTCATTTCGCATCTCTTCTTCTAAGCTTCATTAAAGAGAGGAAGTCGTAATGAGTGTCATAAGTGATCTAATTATGATCGTTGTGATGAATTTAAATCAATGTTATTAGATTCTATTAGCGCTCGCAGTGAGCTTGCTAAACCGTAGGCTGTCATCAAATGGCCATCACCGGCCTTGTCAATAGGGTTGGCGGTAACAGATTGCAAAAACTTGAAAGATGTTTTAGAACATTCTGTTGAATATTGAATAACTAGCAGCGCCCCGCGGTTTTACCCGCGTTGTGCCCGTTCCCGTGGGAATTTCGGGATAAAATGTAGCCTATAGCCTTCCTCGATAAATAGACTATCTAACAGTGAAAGAATTATTCAAATCGGTTCAGTAGTTTCTGAGATTAGCGCGTTTAAACAAACAAACAAACAAACAAACAAAACAAACTCTTCAGCTTTATAATATTAGTATAGATATACTAGCAGCGCCCCGTGGTTTTACCCGCGTTGTGCCCGTTCCCGTAGGAAATCCGGGATAAAATGTAGCCTATAGCCTTCCTCGATAAATAGACTATCTAACAGTGAAAGAATTATTCAAATCGGTTCAGTAGTTTCTGAGATTAGCGCGTTTAAACAAACAAACAAACAAACAAACAAAACAAACTCTTCAGCTTTATAATATTAGTATAGATATTGAATAATGAATAGATGTTTTAATAATGTATTTTAAGAAACAGTTTTTATTTTTGGTTAGTTTACAGAAAGCAAAAATACGTACAAAAAGATTAAAGATATACAGCTACATATTATGTCTTTGAAACGTGGGAAAGATAACGCAAAAGATAGTAAAAGCTATATGACCTAAAGTCCATGTTTTTAAATATTTATTGCCATCCTTAAAAGGGTAAAAATGGAATCAGTACAAAATACTCACTAAAATAAATAAAAAAGTTAAAAAGTATTGCATTCTTCTTTTTTTTCATTTTAAAACGTGACATCCCTAATCATAAAGCCGATCCCTAATTGAATTAAAGTTTCGCAGTATTAGGGCAAGCCGCAAAGTCGAAAATTACACAGTATTAGTGGTATTAGCAACTAAATATAGAGTCCTTGGTAATTTGAGAATGTCGCGGGTCTGCCTGATTGTACCTGCTAAGTGGTAACACGGTGATTTTGTGAGCGACTGTACCTGTTTAGGAACATAATTTTAAGAGGAAATGAATTTACTTCTAATGCGAGTATAGGTTGACTTTAGTGAGTATGTTGATATTTCGCACATATTTTGTACAGTTTTTAAAGGCATTGTTTGTTGAACGTACTACTTCGTCGACCTTTACTTCTTCTTCTTCTTCGTGTCGATGGCACAAAAATTAACTTTTTTTAAATGAGACCGCCCTAGTGCTTCGCTGCCCCTACGACCTTTACTCAAAAGTGGGACAGGTTGAAAAAAAGCATAAAAGCAAAGATAAATTATAAGTAGCGACCAGCGAGTTGAATACATATTTAATATAAAGAACACACATAAAAAACATTGTCTTTAAATTCATTGTATGTTGCATAATATACCCACGTGATGTAAATAACACTTCAGAAAAGTTATGTTCAGCGTGCGTTGATGTCTTTTGTACTGAGAGTCTTCCAACGCAACTTAACGAGATGAACCATCATAAGGTAGCCAAAAAACTTCTTAACTTTTTCTTCTATCAAACTTTTTACCTAGAACCGTTTTAATATCTAATTTATTTCGCATTATAACAGTGAAATTCTTCACAACTCAATCAAAATAATCGTTTTGCCTCCAGCTATGTTATCTAATCAAGAAGGTTGAAACTACTAAGTTATCTTTTACTTATTCTACTTCTTTTATAAACGTAGAACGAATAGGTGTATAGATGAATGGATGTTTGAGATTCATGATCAAACTCCTCAGTACAGATTTGATTATTTTTTCTCCCACGGGAAGGACTGAAAAGCGTAAGAAAAACCTCGGGGAACACGTTAATTTTTGTGCTAAATTAAAATGCCAGTATTGTAATGTATTACAATACCACGCTACCGTGCTTCGGAGGGCACGTTAAGCAGTCGGTCCCGGTTGTTGCAATCGTTAGACCATGTCGGAGGCCTTTGGGCGGTCTAAAAACTCCGACACCAGGGTTGGCCACTGACCTAATTGAACTTACTTTTTGTAATGTATTTAGCAGGGCTTCCTTGACGGGGAAGGGGAACTTCCCATAGGGAAGGAACAGGCAGAATCTCCACACAAAGTCTGAAGATTGAGTGCACGTAACATTTGCCTTGCTTTTGTTTACTTGCTCAAAATACACAGGGTTCATTTAATTATTGCAAGCATACTGTATTCTCATAAGATTAAATCACGCGTAAAATTGATTGCTTCATAAATGTTGTCTCCACAAATTCGTTTAAAATTACCTTCGCCTATTGAGTATTTCTATTTAAAAATCAACTATTGAATATTGTGTCATTTATAAAATTATGTTCATTTACCCTCACTCATAATAACAATATTTGTATTATACGAGTATCAAAATAAGAACAGAAAAACCACTTCGTAGAACAATCTAATGAAGTGTGCAAAATTTCTAAATACTTGAGCGGACATCCGCAATAAGATGCGATCGCTTGTGCATCCTTCCGATCATGTATATTTTGATACTTTTAATATCATATATATTATATTAATACTTGTTTCAGATTAAAACCATAATCAAATATAGTTTCGGTCAAAACCACAATTAAAGTAGAGTACGAATTAAGTAGATTAGATTTTTCATTTTATTTTCAGATATAATAAACTTTAATTTACTTTCTATCCTTGAATTAGGTATTTAAAATATTGAAGCAATACATGTTCATTGAAAAATAATAACACTACCACGATGTAAGTGTTAAGGTCTGTTTTCGTTAGCGACTGCCGACCGCAAACACTACTGGTTTCTATGAATCTCTATAAAATGTCGAGCACGGCGACACTGCAGCTTGACATCGGCAGTTGCTGCCTGCTGCTGCCCGGTACCGAAAACAGACCTTAACACCTAAATCTTTTAAGTTTCATATTCTTTTCCAGATAATTTGATTCTCACTGCCCGTTCATGTTCATAAAGCACCTCAAAATGAACACAATATTCTTTAGTAAAGAGGAATACTTATATAAAAGTATCAAAACAACGAATTCCATCTACACTACGGTCATATCGAACATGTAGGTATACCCGGAAGCGCGATATCCTACAAATTCTGCATGTTCCGGTGAATTGAAACCTTTTTACTCAACTTTAGGAAATTACGGGAAGTCCTTATTGAAACTTATACTGTCAAAGTATAATTAAATTATTTTGCTGTGTTGAGTTTTGGATTAAAAGTGTCTGAAAAGTTGTTTGTTCGATTAGCCTTATAGGAATATAAGTTTTAAACTAGCCTAGAAAAATAAAGTAGGCTTTTCTTTAAAAAAAATATTTAAAAAAATCTCAAAATTTGATGTCATAAAAATGAAAATTTCAAAGAAACCGACATTCCTAAGTCACCAAGTTATAAAAACTTTAACCCTTAGCACGCCGAGTGGGTCTACTTGACCCATCGATTATGTTTTTGCCACCCCACGCTTCCAAATAAAATCATAAATTTCAATACGGTGCGACGGTCAGTGGCAAAAAATCACAACAGATATGAGCCCGAGGCGTGGTAGAGTCAATTTATGACTAAATTTGAAAATGTAGCGGTCGGTATATTAGCAACAAAGTTATTGAAAAATATCAAATAAATTATGTACGCAAGTTTAAGGCTGCTGTTTGCTGTAAATTCAGTTTGAAGATCAAAAATGCGAGGTAACTACATAAAGTTCAACCAATTGTCACCAGTTTGAAGTGTACTATTTCAATATTAATTTATATTACATCTAAGGTCATCTATTTGATTTTTTTACGTCATAATTTTTATGCCTCTCATATCATTATCAGAAGAAAGGCATACATAATATTAATAATAACATTCCAAACTATTGTAATTAGAAAAATTATACGTATTAATATGAAATTAATACAAATTAGGATCATTTATTGACACTGACAAATTATTGACAGCAACATTTTTGCAATAGTCATAATATACCTCAAGATCAAATGTTCACAATGCAACATAATTACATACGATTAAATACCTATAATTAAACAAAAATGCTACCCACTAAGTTCGATTAGAAATTGAAATAAATTCTTATAGCTTAGGGGTGGTAACATAACCGCCTATTGAAATCAACCACCAAGATTTCAAAGAAAAAATTGCATATTTTGATTTTATGCAACCATTTAATAGTGGGGTCCGTTTTAGACCTATAATTAAAAGAATATTTAGAGTAAAAGCTCGATGGAACGGCTAATCGATCATATGATTGTGTTACTGTATTTTTTGTTAAATTGTTGCCATAATACTATGTGGCATTGTGAAGGCCAAACTGTTAAGATGTTATTGTGCATATTACAAGCACAAAAGAGAAAGTGAAAGAACAAGAGAGTTTCAATGTTGTCAATTGACCACCAAATACTGTTGTTCAGGTGTATTGTACTGTTAAAAAAATGAAGGAAAGAAAGTAGTTTAAAGCGCAAAACACACATAGTGCGGTTGCTTTTCGGTTGCGGGTCACGTGACTTTGTACTCCTTGTATTTGTATGGGAGATGTCATACTCACCCGTTGCGAGCCATGTGGACCAGTGCGACCCGCGACCGCACTACGTCAGCCATATTAACGCGATTAAGAAAGGTTTAGCTATCAAATGGTTTGTCACTTTCTGACATACGCAATTTTCCGAAGAGCAATAGAGACAGAACGCATTATAACAGTGTTTTAGTTACACCGCGTTTATTAATAAGGCAGTATGTGTCTTGCTCTTAACTAAAATCATTGTTTTGTATTTTTTCCATTGGTTAGCTCGCAAATTTTTACCTTTGAACCTTTTTGTACTCTTATTAAGGTACGATTCCACCAGTGTGCCGAACTGTGCCGCACTGCAATGCACATTGTGCGACACAAATGTTTATTCTGGTAGACTCATTAAAGCATACAATAATAAATTGTGCACGAACGTTCTAGGTATGTTCGCGCACATCTTGTAACTTTTGTGCGCGCACACATGCAGGCAGTGGACTCGCGTCGACGTGTACAAACCTGTTGTTCGCGAACTCAGTCTTGCTTCCGCCAGGGCTACGTCACTCCATGTACTTGCGCGCTATAATTACCTACCGCCCGGCCGAGCGGTCTCGGGCCCTCTGGGGCCCAATTCAGTGTGGTTGCCGCAAGCGAAGCCACAGATTACTAAATAGTTACTACGTAGCTCTGTTTTAGAATATTAGTTTAGCGATGCGTCGCCAATTTAATTTTATCGAAGAGGCAGCCCTGCGATTGCTGTGGGATCGCGCGGTGCGAAGCAATCACAACTGTACGCTTGAGCATTTAGGCACATTTTAGCGTGCTGCGGTTGCTGACGCGACGGAGTAGGCAATTATAGCAGTAGGTATTGAACATTTTCTTCAGAGTGAAGTATCTGTTACGAAGTAACTATTTAGTAATCTGTGCTTCCGCTACCGGAGTGAAAACATTTATTTGTGTGCGTACATTTTTAATTAACCAAATTAAATATGGATTGGACGAATGATAAAATTATTACATTTATTCAAGCTATTGAAACTTATCCTGTGCTGTGGGATTCTAGTCACAGTGATTATAAAAATAAAACAAGCCCAAGTTGACAAGCCCGTTGGCACAGTGGCAGTGAGAGCGCTTACTGTGTCGGGGGTTGCGGGTTCGATTCCCGCCCGGAGTCAACAACATGTGAAGACATAGATGTTGGTGACGATGTCTGAGTGTCAATTATATATTCTTGTAAAGTATTTGTGTATGTATATGTAGTAGTATCAGTTAGTTAGATTCCATATTACAAGCTTAGTGCTTAGTTTGGGTCTAATTAACCGTAAGTGAATTTGTCCGGGTATATTTATTTATTATTTATTTATAAAAACAAAAAACATGACGCCACTCAAGAGTTGGCGCAAAGCTTCAATTGTGACTCGACTGAGGTAATGGGAAAATGGAAGATTATTTTGGCCGTCCATATTAACTACTGAACTGTCTTCGCCAGAAACTCTGCTCAGTGTACATGTTCGCGCACAAATGTGCTGAACTGTGCGCTTACAAAAGTTACGCACAGCCTTACCAGTGGAGTTGGAAGCCAAATGCGATACCAGCTTAGTACGTGCACTGCTGGAGTTTTGCACAAAATGTTTGTAAGCAAATGTGCTGCACACTGTTTTGGTGGGATCGTACCTTTACACCTTATACTACAATACTTGCTTACTTGTAAAAACAGACTTCTGAAAATAAATTGTCAAAAGGCTTGTCAGTTCAGTCACAAGTTTTTACTTAACTTTTTTAACGTCGGCTTCGACCGAAATTAAGTGATCACCAAAAAAGCGCAGACATTAATAGGTATTTAAAAGACTGACCATTCACTTTCCTTTTCAAGAAATCCCATAAAATGAAATTTATGATGTCCGAGTGACAATAAAATTGACAAAAAAGTGTCACGGGCCTCTAATTTTAAGAGACATACCATAGTTAGAAGGTGATAAGCTAAATGTTACTTTATTTGCATCCTGTGACAGTTTAAAACAAAAAAACAATACTTTGACCAAAAAAAGAGAGTTTAGCTGATTACGCTGATATCGCCCGTTTTTGATAAGACCATAATATAAGACTTACGCCCGTACTTAGAGACGTCAACTGCTTTCTCAGCAGAGATCTAATGAGTGATTTGACATGTAATGTATATAAAATTACTAGCAGCGCCCCGCGGTTTTACCCACGTTGTGCCCGTTCCCGTGGGAATTTCGGGAATTTTTTTACATAAAAACCTTCCTCTTGAATCACTCTACCTATTACAAAAAACCGCATCAAAATCCGTTGCGTAATTTTAAAGATTTAAGCATACAGACAAACAGACACGAAACAGAGACGACTTTATTTTATACTATGTAGTGAAGTCAATTAGTTAAGTGTCGATGTAATGGACGTTCCTGAGTGCGGCAGTTACTAATATATACATACTATTTCTTTACTTTTATTTAAGTACTAGCTGTGCCCCGCGGTTTCACTCGCAGCGCCCCCGTTCCCGTGGGAATTTTGACATTTTTATTCCTTATTTTTGTTATATAAAAACCTTGTCCTGACAATAAGGTACACATTAAAAAAAGAATCATCCAATTTGGTGCAGTCGTTCTGAAGTTATGCGCTTACCAACACATTTTGCGATTAATTTTTATATTATAAGATATTTATTTCAATTAACATTTATATTTTAATTCATTACACTATTATAAGGAAAGCGAGGTAGGGGAAGGCCTAGAATCAGGTACATGAGTCAAATTAAAGAAAAAGTGTCTGTCATGTCGTATAGAGATGTGAAGGAGCTTGCACTGAATAGGAATAGATGGAGAAGTCTGCATCGGACTCACCGACGAGAGCCTTGCTCTTAAATTTATGACGATGATACTATTTACAACAAACAGAAAATCGAGTATTTTAAAAGTCTGAAATAAAATCAATAATTCTCAGTTTTACTGCTAAATTAATTAAGAATGCACATTATCTCGAACCGGTGTCCCGACACACAATCTCTATGCCCCTAAGCGATCTCGTAAACCTTTTAGCGACACTAAAAAGCGGAACCAGAAACTGTTTTTTGCCAAATTTTTATGGGTTATTAAAACAAATTAAAAGTCGGGTGCTAAGTCGAAAAAAATATTGAAATTTATTAGCTTCCTACATAATAAAATTTGTTAGTATCTTTGTATCTAAATGGGTGTTTTATATGTGACTACTGTAGATGTCATTTAGATTATTTTCTGGGGCACGATTCAGTTTCTTATTATACGGTTGCTTTAAGATTTATGGGAAGCGAGACTTATTGTGTAGCTTGACTTAGAAATTACAAGTACCTTAAGCCCTAACAAATTTTTTTTGCAAAAAGAACTAAATAATATTACTTGTATTTTGTCATGTTTGCTCTTAAATATTACATATTTAGTTTCTGTATTTATTTTGTTAGTTATGCATTTTTATAGCACTGCCATTGATATTTCAGTTAGTTTTTATTTTAGGTAGCAGTGCCTTAACAGGGTGTGACGTATTTACATTATGACAAATAATAATTTTAAATAAAATAAAAATGACGAAATTAACCAATACTACCACTACCACTACCACAATACTACCACAATACTACATACCACTACCACTACCACAATACTACCACTACCACTACCACAATACTACCACTCTATCACACTCAAACAAACCCAGTACAAATTCCCACTCTCCCAATATCGTAATAATGTAAAGCCCACACAAGTTAAGTCATAAACCACGAGCTGAAGGGGCGGAGCGCTAAGGCTCTGCCCCTCACCTGCAGTTGCAATACTAAATCATTAATATTGTTATATATAAGACATTGATCATCTTACTGTTTGCCATTTTTTGCTTGAAAGGGCCGTAAAGATAAACAATTTAGTTTGTAAGTAGTTTGAAAAAAAAATTAGCTTCAGACTAAAATATGTACAATGTGAAGTGAAATTAAAACTAATCGATTTGCAAGCTTTTTGTTTACTATACTAACGCCTGTACTGAGAGACAACAAATGATTCCTTAGTCGAGATTTAATGAGTGATTATGACATTCTGTGTATGAAAAATTACGTCAATTATTTAATTTGTCGGTTTATTTTTACTACGCTCAAGTTAGGTTTATAATAAACATTGATATGGTTGCTAGTTTTTTTAATTTTACGTCAATTTAGTAAGTGCAACTGTTTGTTTTCCTAGTCCAATAAAATAAAATAATATTTTGCGGTACATTTTCAAGTGATTTATATATATTATTATTTATTTATTTTCAGCCTGACTTGTCCCACTGCAGGGCAAATGAAAGGCCTCCCGACAATCTTTCCACTTTTCTCTATTGAGTGCTAGACTGGGCCAATCCTTCATGACGGTGTCGAGCTCGTAAAGTAACTTACCTACCTATTTTTAATAACTGCTTCTTAGTTTTGTAATACCTTTAGTCTACAAAACGACATGCAAAAGAGACAAAATAACATCATAATAAATATAAAAATGAATCGCAAAATGTGTTGGAAAGCGCATAACTTCAGAACGACTGCACCAAATTGGATGATTCTTTTTTTAATGTGTTCCTTATTGTCAGGACAAGGTTTTTATATAAGAAAATAAGGAATAAAAATCTCAAAATTCCCACGGGAACGGGGGCGCTGCGGGTGAAACCGCGGGACACAGCTAGTAATAAATATAAATACATATTGTATTTATCGTGTACTTTGTCAAAAATTTTGTCAAAAAAGTTGAAGAGAGAAAACTTACAATACTTTCACTGACGTGTAAGAGGGGTGCGTGACGACATATGGCCGACTCGTGCGCGTCCCTTTGACGTGCCGCGGCCTCGCCCGCGCCGTGCCACCCCCACATGCTAAGGGTTATGTGTGTTTGTGTGCGTTTATATGTGTTTATTTACTTTTGAATACATGTTAGTGACGGTAGTTGTAATTTTATTGAAAAGTTAAAGTAGTTAGGTTTTGGATTGGTCAAATAAACAGCAGAAGATATGTAGAGATGAAAGTTCAGAAGTAGATATGTGTTAATGAAGAAGGGAAAGATATGTCAAATGTTAACGTGATAATGCATACCTTCATAATATTACCCTGAAACTGTCTACTTAAATCGCAATATACTCATAATCTTCTTCTTCATCGAGTGGATGGTCACCCTGACCAATCCTAGTGTCAGGGTTATTGAGCCGCCAAAGGCCTCTGACATGGCTCATGTAACGACTACTATCCGTAGAAAGTACTCATTGTATTGTAAAGATACACAATACATATAATAAAAGTTACTGTATGTACTCAATATATTATCCAGTCCTATTCAACAACAGAAGCCTACCCATAATCCATATGTTGTTTCCTCCAATAACGATTATCGTTCCAATATCCTGTTCGAATCCAAATAAAAATTTTCAAATTATGCATCAAATTCGCGCCAAAGCCTACCCTACTTCCTGCGACTGCGCACGTGTCGCCCGCGCATGCGCACTCAAACAATACACTTTTTTGCGATTCCAAATTCAAATGATTGTACTACCAACTAATGAATCCTATTCATCTCTGTCTATTCCTTTATACTATACATAGGAGGGAAAAGGATGAAAGATATGACAGTTGGGCTCGTTTGACGTCTGCTGTCGCCATATGCTGTTTTGAGGTTTAGTAAATTACCCATCAGTTGGTTCAAAAACGGCGATTTTGTTCCAAAAGTTTTGTCTATTTATTATCACTTTGTCTTTTGGTTACACGCGAACGTAATCGGTTTGACGGAACGCAAACAATTTTAGCGGATTTTCTTTTTGAAGTTTGACAAGCAATTACATCTTGTTATTCACTTATATGATGTTTTACTTGAAGTTACATGGTATGGCTTTCAAAACGTTTATTTTCTTGCAGTTTTAAAGACTAATCATAATAATACTTTACACTTCTGCTAGTCTATCACCATACTTTTTCAATCATAAGAACTTAACCAGTTTCAGTGCGCTGCCTCTATTTTTCCTTAGGAATTACCTACAAGGAAATATGCTCGGGCACGGGCACGAGCAAAGAGTCGAGGTGGGGACGACATGGGGTCGAGATGTGTGCACGGTGGAGTCAAGCCACGAGCCATGTAGATTCGAGGCACGAGCGAGTCAGTTAAAACTCTACCTTGATGCCCGTTTTGTTTTACTAAACTGATTAAAGAACGCGTCTATCCGCCCGTGCTTCAACTAAACGTTCGCCGGCCGCTCGACTACATACCGTCGGCGCTTTGACTCTGCCTTAACTCTTCGGCACCCGCGATGCTACTTCGCCTTTTCAGTGAGCGCCCGCCCCTTGCCTCAGCATCTAATTATTTAAATTCATTCTCTATAACCCAAAATAATTGAAAACATAGGAAGCGTTGCCAATAACCATCGATAGTATAATTTGAATTTACGGTTCATCGATCTACGGTTGATTAAAAAATCAAAAAAATATTTTTATATAGGTGCCATTACAAAGTCAGTATCATGTATTAGACACTAATCTAAACATTCGACGTTTATTTCTATCAATAAGTATTTTTATCTACACTTATGTTGTAACATTCTACTTATGTTTCCAATACTTGACTTATAATGACTACTGTTATAGCGCAGACAACTAAAACACTCAATTTAAGCAATTGCACATGATGTTATAATATCCACATCGATATCGTAAAATCTCATTATAACATCAATATAACGCGACCAATTAACCTGGCGAGCCTTATGTCAAAATCCTCATACTAGTTGTATAAAATTTTGATATTAGGCTGGCTTTTGAAAACAGTTGGGTTATACGTGAAAACTTCGTCGAAACTACATACACAAAACTCTTTGGTAAGATCACGCTCGCTCCTGATTGGCCCTACGCGCAGCTGCGCTCTCATTGGTTAGATTTTAATGGCGGCAAGTTCACTGTGACAATACACGTACGCGTGAAAAACTATTGTCAGCTTTTACTCTTGTTGTTTGATTAATTGCATTAGTGAAGATAAAGTAGTGTATGCAACTGCATATAACACGGGTATTAAAACACTCGTTACTATTATGAAACTCGCTGCGCTCGTTTCATAAACTCACACTCGTGTTTTAATACCCTTCCTTATATCACAGTTGCATAAACTACTGTAATTTAATCTTTGACAATTCCTCAAAAAATCAAAAACTGTCAATAACAACTAATCTACCTTATATGGAGGATTGTATAATGAGAGTAATTTACATAATTCAAAGCGAGAACTAAGTATAGGGATAAGTAAGTATTTGATTGTAGGGTTGTTTTTCCTTCATATTATTTTAACCCTTAAATTACCGGCGGATTTGGTTAGTGTGAGGAGAAATATTTGATAAAAAATCCTACATAAACGTTAAATTCAGAACGTCCTTCTTTGGTCTTTGAAGTCGGTTGAAACGGGACTGTATCTAAATATTTAAGATCGCTTATCTTTATCGTGTATTTGTCAGGATGATCAAATTCATACTGGTTTCTTAAGTTTAAGTTTTTAAGTTTGACAAGCCCGTTGGCACAGTGGTAGTGAACCCTTACTGTGTCGGGGGTGGCTATCTATTACAAAAAGAATTATTCAAATCGGACACATAATTCCCGAGATGACCTCGAATATACAAACAAACCAACTTACAAATTTTACCTCGTTATAATATTAGTATAGATTTATTATAAAACTGATTGGTACATCAAAAAAAATACCCCATCCGAATTAATTTCACAAAAATAAAATAAACTAATAACTCTGTTAACTTAAAAGCTTGTAATAAACAAACATAATATTCAAAATATGGGTCATTTTGACCCAGCCCCAGATTTTATAATATAACCCATTTAACTATCCCCAATGAAGACATTAGGGGCCAAAATCTCTTGTTTATTTAGCATTAATGTTATAATAGGACCCTAATCGACCGTTCGGCAAATAAAGGGTTAAGATAGAATTTATTAAAATAACTTCGGGATAGTTTATTTTTAATTTGGCTATAAAGTAGACTGAGTAAACAAGTTGATGACAATAAAAAATAAAACGTTTTTTAAAATGAGTTTCCAAATGGGTTAATGATGAAAGGTTCCGAAAATGTTGAGTTTTACCATGATGTATTAATATGCTGTACGGAAAGGGCCTTAACAAAAGCGTATTAAGAACACTTTAGCCATCAAATAGTTTGTCACTTTCTGACATACGCAATTTTCCGAAGAGCAAAAGAGACAAAACACAGTTTTACAGTGTTTTAGTTACACAACGTTTATTAATAAGGCGGAAAGAGTATAGCTCCTGTACGTCAGATACGTCAAAATTAAATGCTTCCATAATCTATATCTATATCTATATATTATATAAAAATGAAACCCGTTTTCCTTGGTCGCGGCATCACGCGTGAATGGCTGGACCGATTTCCACGGTTTTGCATTCGTTGGAAAGGTCTCGGGCTCCGTGAGGTTTATAGGGAATAAAAATCAAAATTCCCACGGGAACGGGGGCGCTGCGGGTGAAACCGCGGGGCACAGCTAGTAGAGATTAAATGAGTGATTTGGACATTTAATTGTATGAAACATTGCTTCATACGAATTAGTTAAGATTAAATGGATGCCTTTGAGTGCGGCAGCAAGTCATAGGTACTTTATATCATCATCTCAATTTCAAAGTGTTTCTGACTCTGAATTACTATTCAAGAAACAAAAAAACAATTAATTTATTGACCAAAAGTAGCCTAATATAAATGGAGATACACTATGCTAACATTGTGTTACTTCTATTATATTCCCTACCCCCTGAACTAGTGGGAACTGTATCTCAGGGGGTAGTCGTTCGTCTACTTTAGTAGTTTAAGAAAATTTCAATAAGAATAGTGCAAGGTTATGTTATGATTAAAGTGGAATAAAAAAATAAATAAAAAAGAAAATTAACATGAGATAAATTTAACATAAGAATGAATTATACTACACAACTTTACAATTATTATTGGCTTTTTAGAAGAGATTCTGTCGTGTCGTATCGTAATCCACTGACTTTATTTTCCTGACGAAGATCTTGTTAACACAAGACTTACTTACATTAACTGTTTACAAAGCATTATGTTCAATGGTTTTTATGAAGCACACAAGAATTTTAAACATACTTGGATACTCAGAATACAGAATAACCAGAACCCGTGAGCGCGCATAATACTGTAGCTACTCAAACTAGCCTTAAATAGTGTAGTTTGATGCGCAACCGATCAGTCACTTTGTGACCGTCGGAACGCGCTAACGTGTTTTACCCGTGACCAATTTCACGAAACTATGCCGTCTTGTATCATTCCTACCTGTAAAAATGCAGTGGGTCTGAAAAAGAAACAGGATGGGATCACATTTCACGTGTAAGTATCGCATTTAGGTATCGTCTTATTTAAATATTTAATTATTTTCTCAGATTTCAATTGTCATAGGGAGTGATGCGTCAATCTATGCTAGTGTTGCCAATATAAGAGTTTTGATTTACCCTTCTTTTTATTACCTTTTGAGGGCTTTAATTCGTTGTAGAATATTAATAAGTAATATAATAAAAAATAACCAACTTGAAAAAAGAAAGTTTAAAGCGTAAGTGCGGCTCCTATGTACCTAACCTAACAATCCTATTAAATAGTAAGTATGTTAGTCTATAGGATTTCTAAACAAATTTTTGGTGTGCGTGTGAGGTAGAAGGGGAGAGGGGGAGCGGGTATAAAATTATGTTTCTATATTAGCCATCTTAGATAGTGAAAAATTGTCATTGGCCCTAAGTTATTATTCTTTTTTTATATAACTCTTGTACCTAGCTGTAAGTTTTCCGAATACTTTAAAATAAAATAAAATAAAATAAAAATATATAATTTTTCCATCACCCGATAAAAGTGTGCAAACATTCACCTTAACACCGTGTTTTATTTAATATACCTATCTATTTCTTGAGATAATCAGGTAGGTACATAGTTATAAAGAAAAGGACAATTTTTATTCTATTATCATATTACCTCCGAAACTCCCAAAATTTACCCCAAAAATGGGCAAATAATGCGAGAGCTAACAACACTACGCGAGGGACTTTGTTCTGTTTTTGGACACAGCGTGTAGCTTGTAAATACATTTGAATGCTACATCTAGTACTTTCTATAATCTAAGCTTGGATATCAACTCCAAATATCGGTTGACCTTTATCAAAATCGACGTAAGTCTAAAACATGCGAAATTCATCAATTCTCGGTTACGGTAGCGTGACGTCCTGCGGTGCGTACGCTACCGCTGATTTAAAAAAAACTATGATTGATTTGTGAAAAAAAATTGCGGACTCTCACTTTAGATGCTTTCGATGAATTTCGATTTAGCACGCCCACTCAGCGGTCATGACAAAAAGACGTGACCGAAATATATTGACGGATATCGTTTTATTTTATAATTTCATTTATTGTCTTGAAAAAATGGAAGCAGGAGAAAATCATGAGTGATTGACACTTTTGAGATCTATGCAAAATCGAAACGCTTTTAATCAAAGTTTTCAAAACAAGGTTTAGCCTGTAATGCAAAGCTAAGGTCACTCACTGAATGAACCTTAAATAGTATTCATTCATTCATTTATTTCGAGTAGGTTAGTAACCAACCCTGATGTCTGGAGTTTTTAGACCGCCTAAAGGCCTCCGACATGGTCTAACGTTTGAAACAACCGACTGCTTAGCTTAACGTGCCCTCTAAAGCACGGTAGCGCTCTGATAGGTATGTCACTATCAGCCACTTATCCAAGTAGCAGTCATTAGTCAAACTACGCCACGAGCCCTTTAAATAGTAATACACTACTTTAATCCTTTAAAAACTAAACTTATTCTATTTTACTATTAATTGAAACGTACGTTGATGTCATTATTATTTGTTAAAACGACAGCGCGATGTGCGGGGAGAGACGCTGTCGCGAGCGCTTCACCCACCTCCTGATGAAGGTCACCGTATGTGACCGAAACGTGGTGAGGGTCACTCAACAGTAACCTCCGTCGTACGTAAGTTCCCAGTTTAAACTTATTCTACCCAAACTATTGTAGCTTTATAATTTAAGACCATTTTTCATTCCTTTGCCTTTTATCTGGTTACTTACCAACAAATCTCAGGCAAATAAGAATGCTATCATATCTACATCATTATTACCAAGCGGTGTCATTCAACAAATCATTCTGGGAACAAATCAACGCTTATTGTCTTTATTGCTTCTTCCAGTTATAATGTGCAGGATGCTCTGATTAAGTCATCAGCACTTGTTTGAGACACTCTTGATTATATGAATTGCGTCTTGTTGGTTTGATGGCATTGTATGATGATTTCCGCAGTCGTTGAGTTACTTGAGAATTTCTTATTAACCGTATTCATACTAATAAAATAAAGCTGAAGAGTTTGTTTGTTTGAACGCGCTAATCTCAGAAAGAAACAGTCCGATTCGAATTTTCGAATTTATGTAATGGATAGCCACATTCAACGGGAAGGTTATAGGCTATTTTTCATCCCGAAATTCTTACGGGAATGGTCACAACGCGGGTAAAACCGCGGGCACTGCTAGTTTAGATATATTTCTTATTTAGTTAAAAAATATTTGACAAAAATGTTAAAATTGTTAAAACAAAAGTTCATACAGGAAATGGCCATTAGAGAACATCTTCAGTTCCCAAAAACCTCGCCATGACTTACTGACATCAGTAAAGTGAATTTGAAATAATAAAAGCGGCAACACAATTTTAGTTAATGTAGTTGATCTATTAAGAAAAACAATATTGTTTAAAAGTAATGTTAATAAAAAATGGTAATTTCCTCTTGTAATACGTCTTCTTCAATTCAATAGGGGTCATAGAATATTTTTTTAGTAAAAAAACAGATATAAGTCAATCATTAAAAAAGTCTAAAATCAATTAATAAAAAAGTTTTTCACACTGGCAGCCGCGAATAATAAACCCGCGGGGTACCTTACGATTTAAAATTCGAATCGTATTTGAACAATGGCGTCCTACGGTTTGCGCCTTTGAGGGTCCATGAGGAATGACATTTAAGGAAATAGTTTGTTGTTATAAAAAACGTTACTTTTGTACTTACCCAAGTTTGGTCGCGGGCTACCGAATTAACGTGTTAATTTACTACAGGTATTCTATAATTAATTGAGGCCGTGGCGTCTGTTTGGGATATGTTTCGGACAGCAAAAATTTTCTGTACACCTCTACTTAAAGGAGCAGAGATGTTATCCTTTGGATAAAATATATTTAGGATACAAGTAAAAGTAAATACCTACTAGCCTTTAATATTTGTCATGCTCGTGGCATAGTTTGACTAAGCGATGTTAGATCATTGGGTGGGTGACCGATGGTGGCTTTTTAGTAGGATCAGTCAGTTAGATTCCATAATACAAGCTTAGAGCTTACTGTTACCTACGTTGTACCCGTTCCCGAGGGAATTTCGGGATAAAATGTACCCCATGTGCTATTCTGATGTATAACCTATATTACAGTAACGTTTCATCCAAATCCGTTCAGTAGTTTTTGCGTGAAAGAGTAACAAACATACATACATCCGTCCCCACAAACTTTCGCATTTATAATTTATAGTAGTTATTGAGTGCACCTATTATAGCGTTATCTTTCTCACTTCCTTGGTCACTCGTATTGCAGTACAGACTTGGTGCATATTCGTACCATCAAGAATATTTTGTTTTATAATAAATAAAGAAATTGACTTTCAACTTTCAAGCAATCGTCAAAGCCTTGCGTCAAAGTCAACAATTAAAACAAATAATCAAAATTTGACAAAATCTTTTTTTTTCATTGCTATGTATATACAAAAAAATATAAAATCCAAATTACTGTAATGAAATAAAAAACTTAATGTTAAGGTGAGCTAATGGCCTACAATTAATGATGAGTTGCCGTCGAATTCGTAGCTGCGAAATGGATAGTCAAATATTCGGTATGTTTGATAGACGTGGAACTTTGAACCTAACCAGGGATTATAACGTTTTCAATAAGCCAAAGCTACGAAATTCGGGAACCGCCATAGGTAAAAAATTTAAATGTCCACTATTTCATCAATTTTAAAAAGTAAAATATCCATACCTTAATGCTGATGACACCGCTTTCCTAGGTAGAGCAAAATAACCATTTAGTATAAAAAGTAGATACGAATATATTGGTAGTTACAATAGAAGTATATAGTTAGAATAGAAGTATGATACGATCCTAACGGCATAAGACAAATAAAGTGTGTAGTATAGGAGTGCAGTTTGCGTGCGTTTTGCAACAGACGTGCGCCACTGCACTACTGAATTATCCCCATAAACCGCAAATGCTGTTTTTAAAATCAATATGAATCTGTCAAAAATTGACGAAAAATTCTGAAAAAAATATATGTTTCAGTTGAGGATCTTACAGAGTACAATTCAGTTACACGATCAGATGAACATCGCTCGATAGAAAAAAATCCAAAGTTGCCTCTTTTTAAAAAAACATTTTCAATAGGTGCTGTGCCTAAAATAATAAACTTATTAACCTTATTTTTACACCAATCTTTAGATGAATTTATAATAATTATTTCTAGTACAAATCGCTGAGGTGGATGCTGTAGTGTTATTTTCCTATTTGTTTGCTGTCTAAACAGCGCGACGTCGCGGGCTTTGTTTTTCTTCTTCAATATCTTCTTTGAACAATTAATTTATTTAATTCACGGTTCGCGCGGCGATCGCCGCCGCTCGTTACAAATGACTGACAATATGTTAGCCAACGAGGTGTTGGCGTTTATACAACACGCCATCGACGCCATGGACGAAGCTTCGGTCCAACTTCACCGCGGGGGAGACGGAGTGGTAAAGGTCCTCCTGTTTGAGTCACTCAGCAAGATCGACCGCATGCCGTCCCACAGGAGGGACGAAAAAGGTGAAAGGAGTCTCCAGGTGAGACCGATCCAGAGGACGTGCAGGCGTTCGTGGCGAAGGACCTGAACAGGTTGCCGCCCGTCACGATCGACCACATCGACGTCACCAAGCTGCTGGACGTTACGATTCTGAAGGCAAGTCTGAGGGAGGTTGAGTTGTTGAAATTGGAGACTTCCCAACAGATCATCGGTGAGCTACGAGCTGAAGTTACGTCACTACGTAACGTCAACACACGTCTTGGAGGTTTTAATGCGTCGACAGCAAGTTTCGAGTCGGTGAAACTAGACTTTTCACCAGCCCCTGCCCCCGCCCCCCGCAGCGTCAGCCCGCGCGCCGCGCGCCACGCGCCTCTCCCCGCGGAGGTGTCTCCCCGTCTCGTCACGTCTACTCCTCAGCGTGACTACTCCGTTCGTCCCGCCAGCACCCGCAGAATATTATGAGGGCAGAGAGGGGAAGCGAGCTCACCCGCACCGAACCCTCTTGCAGTGCGTTGCCCGCTGTGTCATTAAAGGCTCAGCCGGACAAGGATGGCTTCACTAAAGTGGAGAGAAAGAAAAGGAAGCTGCCGCAACCAGTGTGGCACCGCGACAGGACCAAACCATCTCCTGCGTCCCGCCGTGCCGACAACGTACATCTACGTGTCTCGGCTCCACTACACCACGAAGGTCGCTGACGTCGTGGCGTTCTTGGATAAGAGGTTGAATTGCCGTCTGCACGTCGATAAGTTGGAGTCGCACAACAAAGTGAATTTTAAACTCCTTTGTTGTGCGAGTGGTAACCGCCGAGCAGGAGTGGTTCCTGAAGGAGGCTGTGGCCTGCGGAAGTTGTATTCCGCAAGTTCCGCGGGCGCCACCGAACCCCGCTCCAGGCACGTCTCACGTTGCAGCAACGTGACTCGCGCGTAACCTAGTTTTAGTTTGTTTATAATAATATATATATGTTGTCTTTAAGGTATATCTATTGTATTTAATTTGATATGTATTATATTCAGTAAGTTAGATTCCATAATACAAGCTTAGAGCTTAGTTTGGGTCTAATTAACCTTGTTATATAAATAAACTAGCAGCCTAACCCTCGTGGTTATTATTATTGCTTTTAGAGACAGAAAGTTCTATCCTCTCGTCACTGCGTTACTTAGGTTATGAATTATCAATAATTCCAGATGACCTTATAAATGAAATTGATGAACGTAAAGACAGTACTACATCTACATATTTTGACGTCGGCACCGAAACATTTCTAAGAAAGAAACAGGTACCTGAAATACTATGAAAGCTTGAAATGTTTAAAATCCTTGCATTATTATACCTTGTTTTATTATATACCTTTTCTTCTTTTGCAGAATGACAAAAACCTTCCTAATTACCAAGTGGTTAACGTAAAGAGGTGGTGGAAAAGAGATCTTACAGAAGGCAGCGCTAGTTGTTTTACAAATGAAAGTCCTGTAGTACACACGACAATGGATTTTAAAGCTACTAAGGGCTCAATTGAGTACAAACCAGTGAGGATGTCTCGAAAAAATTCTCCCAAAGAGTTTAAGGATGCTCAGACGATCAACGATGCAACGTAAGTTATTTCTGATTATTTTTTTTAGAATTACCCTTTAATATATGTAGTTAGGTCAGTGCATGGATAATGAGCACTTTGTCATATCATAATATTCTGATCAACATGTTTGTAGAATGTCTTCTGTGACCCAGTGCCTGTAAAGGGGCATAAACGTCAGATAAAAATTAAAATAAAAGCGAAGTGTATCCGTAAACGTAGTTCAATACAAAATGTTTGTTAAATATGACAAGGAAGCTCAGGTTTTGCATAGTACTAGCAGCGCCCCGCGGTTTTACCCGTATTGTGCCCGTTCCCGTGGGAATTTCGGGATTTTTTTTACATAAAAACCTTCCTCTTGAATCACTCTACCTATTACAAAAAACCGCATCAAAATCTGTTGCGTAATTTTAAAGATTTAAGCATACAGACAAACAAACAGACAAAAATAGTGACTTTGTTTTATACTATGTAGTGAAGCGCAGAAAGGGGATAGGAGTTCCAGGAAAGGCCTAGATTGAATGTCTGTTCTCACTGAAGATATGCTTACCTTCTTCAGTAAGCAAGCGAGCGGTCTAGGGGCACTAGCCGGAACTGCGGCCCCAAAATATATATACAGTATGCAGGCCTACGATGGCAAGCGTACACATACATAGACGCGTACTTACACGTTTTTCGTAACAATGGTCACTGGCACTCAGTTTGAAACCTTTTGAAACTCGTGCAGCGCGCATCTTGCCATCAGCACATCTGTTTAGAGCGGTGTTTATCGTTGGCCTTTTTGCTGTATTTATTTAGTGCAATAGCTGTATTACCTCCGACACAGTGACGTTGTAATATTAGCCCTGCCCTGCCTTGTCTTTATCTCTTATATATCAGTCTCGATTTAATAAGGCAAATATTTAAAAGCGCCATCGCTTTTTACAGCCATAAACTACATCTGCTCAAAACAAGTTCAATATTAACCTCTAGTTCATTTGTATCATTTAGTTCATTGCCCGTCTGGAAGATGGCGTTAAACTGAATCTATTCTTTTTACCATTAAAACTTGGATTGTGGCTAACGTTGCAGAAAGTTTTATTTTATCCAACACTAGCAGCGCCCCGCGGTTTTACCCGCGTTGTGCCCGTTCCCGTGGGAATTTCGGGAATTTGTTTACATAAAAACCTTCCTCTTGAATCACTCTACCTATTACAAAAACCGCATCAAAATCCGTTGCGTAATTTTAAAGATTTAAGCATACAGACAAACAGACAAACGCGACTTTGTTTTATACTATGTAATGATATTTAATGTTTCTTAAGTTTAAGTTTAATTTAAACTATGTTTACGGACCTGTCTTCAGTGGCCACGGTTCCTGTAAAGGGGCCGAAACGTCAGATAAAAATATAAAATAAAAGCGAAGCGTATTCGTAAACGTAGTTTCAAGTCAAAATATATTATTAACTAGCTTTTACCCGCGGCTTCGCTCGCGTGGAATTTAGTCTGCCACATTAAGCTTCGTGATAGATCGTTAAAACATTTATTTGCTAACCCGACGCAAAAAGAAGAGCCTTTTCCTTTCAAATGGCATAGGTCATGTCACTGTTGTGCAATAAGATTATGGTCCATAACATAGCCCAACTCTATTCTTCGGTGACCGAGTTGGCCATCAATTTCGATATGACCGTTAAAGAGTGACGTGTACATAGGTCATGTCACTGTTGTGCATTGGGCCAGGCTCCATAGTATCCCACCCAAGGTCCTTTTTTATTTTAGTTACTACTTGCGGGCCCGCAGCCAAATTGAAAATTGTAAAACTTCTAAATAAAAATATCTTAAAGAAGTCAACACAGTAGGTAGCAACAAACTATCGTTTGGTCACTGACATTATTTGTCTAATAAACACTTCCGCCTCCGCATCGTAACACTCTCCCGCCTCCGCATTGTAGCACTCCCCCGCCTCCGCATCGTAGCACACGCCCACCTCCGCATCATAGCATACTCCCACTTCCGCATCGTAGCACACAAAGCCCTATGTCACAAATGCGGCCCGCCTTACTTTATTTGTCTCCTTTGTGGCCCTTGCCTGGCAAAAGGTTACCGACCACAAAGTTTATCTACATTAAATACTTAAAGCAACAAATATATTGATTTTGGTAAGAGTTTGATAAATATACTAAAATGTGTATTGTAAAATAGTACCCAATTAAATTAAATTTATGGTTCACAGTTTTGGTCATAGTGGTCTCCACATAAGAGTTAGATATATACTGACGCGGACTTTCATTTAGAACTATTCAAGACAAACAATCCTATGGTACATCATCTTTGTGTAACTCAATAGTTAAGGCAGCGCACGCCAAGATACTCGTAGCTCTTAGAGGGCAGATTTTTTTCCGACTTAATTGACATTTATTGTTATATTACGACCAAAATTACAGAAAATCATTATACATTGTAGGCTATATATTATTTTGATGTATAACCTACATTACTGTAAAGTTTCATCCAAATCTGTTCAGTAGTTTTTGCGCAAAAGAGTAACAAATGTACGATGTGATGTGATGTAATGATGCGATTCTTTATAACTTTGATTGATATAACTTTTTTTATTTATGAACCGATTAAAATGAAACAAAGACTAAATGCCAATCCCAGCAAATCACAACGCATTGGTGAAATCCGCTTTCAATTCGGTTAAGCCGTTTCTGAGATTAGCGCGCACAAACGTACTCGTACAGACAGACAAACAGACAAAAAATCAAAAAATCATTGTTTTGGGTTCTATTGCGTTCATAAACCCCCTCTTATATATTTTTCCTTATATATCTTCTATGTACAGACAGCGACCATATACAGTCTTAATATATGTATTGATTTCAGACCAAACCTGGACATTCCTACGCCAAATATTCCAGCGGAAAAGATACCTCCGTCAGTGTCGTTCCTTAATTCGTTGACGGAAAGTCGAGCATGCTACCTAGCTGCCCTTTTACTACCAATTACTGGCAATACCAGTGGATGGTTCTCGTCGAAATTTATTTTTTTGAACCCATATTTACTCAGGTAACGTACAGTTCACAGTTACAGCACTTTAATTTCCAAGCGCGCCTGGGCCATGCTTATTTTATACATTTTATAGCGACTTATCTTGTTTCTATTTTCTTTTTAAACATGGCTCGAGTTTGGGATCACAAGCCCTCTATCAACCATCATACCCGCATCAGGCAAGCGTGGTGATTATGCTTAATACTCCTCAATGTACTGATCTACGTTGAGATGAAAAGCCTATGCCTAGCAATGGGAAATTACAACCTCCATTTTGTTTACTAAAACTTGAAGGATCTCACCACTTTATTTTCTTTTCCAGTACAATCCTCAGATTATGTGAAACCACTTTTTCAAATCTTGGGGTATTATGTGCAAAAATTAGACGTAATTTGACCGCCTTCACCAACGCAGAAATTGTTCGGGAATTGTTTAAAGTTGTGACGCATTTTGTGCTTATTGTCTACTTTTTGGGGTACATGGCCCTCGCTGTTTATCAAGTAAATGGAAAAGATTTATTAGAAAAAATGTTGTCGTAAGGCTCAGTCGGTATTTTTCAATTATGTCCACACACAATGAGAGTGAATAAGCCCCGTATTTTTTTTTCCATCAGAAAAATTCATCACAATGTGATATTCTTCGTTATGTTTAAACACAGTACTCAGTTTCTTGATTTTTTGTGGCTAGTTTAGTCTGAACATTCAATTAAATGCATACTTGTTGTTACTATCTTAATTGAACTGTTGTCATTATTTATATTATAAGTGTTTCGGTCTGCTGAAATGTTTAAATTTATTAGAAGACAATAAATAAACATTTTTGGGAAATATATTTTGTTTTATTTCGTTTAAACAATAAGAAAACTCAGTATATTTAGTTCTCTTCATTTCTGCCTATCCTTTTATGCTCGCAGGTATAGCATGTCAACAGTACAGTAATACCTTAAGGATTTGCCACATTGGATGCGTTCTGCGGTCAGCGGTCAGGTCGAAGTGATCGCTGCTCGCATTATGTGTGAACAACATTATCGATCAGGGCAATCGGTCAGCATTCCGGTCAGGCCAAACGGTCAGCGGTCCGGGCAGGGAAACCGGTCAGCGATACGGGCAGGGCAAACAAACTTGCAGTAACCGTTGCCCTGCCCGCCGCCCGCCTGCCCGTGCCCTCTGTCCGCCTACTTGCCCGTACGCATCCTACTTTCCCCCGCGTTCTCTGATCATGCCCGCACGGTCGGAACGCATTGCTATATAGAGACCGACAATGTTGTTCATACATGATGCGAGCAGCGTTCACTTTGACCTGACCGCAGACCGCAGAACGCATTAAGTAAGGCAAATCCTTTATTTACTGAATCACTCAAGTGTTTATCTTCTATAATTCAAAGTTGATCATTGAAATCGATTAATTTAATGACTGAATTCTGAATATACAATGACGTAATGTTATATTTACTCCCAGGAAATGACCTCACTGCATTTGATTATCTCTGCCTATATAACATGAATAAGTACATTCAGCCATAAATGCACACAATATTTAAATGATTAGGTAAATCTCGGAATAGATAAATAATAAATGTTCTATTTTTGTTGGTTGTCTCATAATGTGGACCAATGTCGTCAATTTTCCAGCTGAAGACGATTACTCCTGAAGAGGAAAAAGGTTTAGTGTTTTTTTTGCCGTTTTTTCATGGACCTACTATTTTCTCCTATTAGTAGGACCACGAGGGAGACCTATTTCTGTCTGTCCTATTCTAGGGTGAATCAAAAATCTACCCAATAACCCTAACCTACCGAATTACTTACTATTCGGTAGGTTAGGGTTATTATTTTTTTTCATCTTTTCATTAAAATGACATATACAGGGTGTATAAATTATTGGTTGTTTCTATTTATAATATATAATAGGAAAGACAGAAATAGGTCTCCCTCGTGGTCCTACTAATAGGAGAAAATAGTAGGTCCATGAAAAAACGGCTGTTTTTTTTATTCTTAACCTATCTCTTATTCCTCTTCAGGAGGAGTCGTCTTCGGCTGGAAATTGACGACATTGGTCCACATTTTGGGATAACCAAGAAGAAATAGAGTATACAGATAACGTAACGCCCGGAGATAACGTATAACGGTAATCTGTGATCAACTGGTCTGGTACGTCCTACTAATATTGTAAATACGATAGTTTGTGAGGATGGATGTATGGATGGATGTATGGATGTATGTTTGTTACTCTTTCACACAAAAATTACTGAACGGATTTAGATGAAACTCTACAGTAATATAAGGTTATACATCAGAATAACACATGGGATACATTTTATCCCAAAATTCCCGCGGGTAACACCGCGGGGCGTGGCTAGTACGGTCCTATTTTACTCAACTGCATATCACAAATCAACTGTAATTCAAACAATAGATACCACAAATTCCTTTGATCCTACAATCTGTTGCACAATAAATACTTATTATTGTGATATTTGAACTTGTTTGTGTCAAATAGGGTTAATTGTTTTGTCTATGCCGATATTGCGAGTCTGGAATATTGTTGCGAGAGAACGATTCCATTGGAGATGATTCTGTTTGACTCTTATTTAATTTTGTGTATAATTACTAGCCGCGTATTACCCGCGTTTTACCCGTTCCCGCGGGAATTTCGGGATAAAATGTATCCCATGTGTAATTCTGATGTATAACCTTATATTAAAGTAAAGTTTCATCCAAATCCGTACCGTAGTTTTTTCGTGTTAATAGTAACAAACATACATACATCCATCCTCAGTAACTTTCGTTATTGTAATATTAGTAGGATTCATTTCGTGTAGGTTAGTGGCCAACCCTGGTATCCAAATTTAGACCGCCTAAAGGCCTCCGCCTAAACGCCTCGGTGGTCTAGTGGTATGTGCACTCGCCTGCCAAGACTGAGGTCCCGGGTTCAATTCCCAGGTCGAGCTAAAACATGTTTCCTACTTTTCAAACATGGCTCGGGTTTGAGATCACCAACCCGCATTAGGCAAGCGTGGTGATTACGCCTGAAACCTCCTCACTGTACTGATATCTTCAGTGAGAAGAGAGGCCTTTGCCCAACAGTGGGACATTACAGGCTAATACTTTTACTTTACTTTAAAGGCCTCCGACATGATCTGACGATTGAAACAAACGATAGTGACATTTCTATCTGAGCGCTACCGTGCTTCGAAGGGCACGTTAAATTGTCAGTCCCGGTTGTTTCAATCGTTAGACTATGTAAGAGGCCTTTAGGCGGTCTAAAAACTCCAGGGTTGGCCACTAACCTACTCGAACTTCCTTACTTGACTTTACTACCAGACTATATTATAATTCATACTTACCTATATGTATTTTTTAACATAATCACTGAATTGATATTCACCAATTGAGTAAACACTTAAACAGTGTTCAATGCTTTTTCAGTGCCGTGGCAATGACTAACAGTCGGCTACCGTGACAAACAAACAAAATGTTTGCTTATCATGTTGCGTAGTAATCGGTGAGGTATTCTGTAAGTAAACTTTGGTGAACTAGTTACGTTTAGTGATAATTTATTATGACATAATTAATTTCTTGTATTTTCTTGTGGTACCGTTCACTCAGTTTTGAATCATGCTCTTTGTCAATGTTGGGTTATACAGGTAGTGGATTGGATACACTCAGTATATTCTATTTTTCTTAAGACAGTTGAAAAAGGTTGTGTTTTCGTTCCAATTTTCTAACCTCGCCACTGAAAACCCAATAAAAAAGTATTCGAAAAATCAGTCATGATAGATATTATTTTAACTTGCGTAAGAAAAAATAGAAATAAATGATCTGCTTATGACAAAATTATGCTAAAATTGCCTTTAGTGTCGACCGCGCCCCGCGGTGTTACCCGCTTTGTATCGGTACCCGCGGGAATTTCAGGATAAAATGTATCCCATGTGTTATTCTGATGTACAACCTATATTACTGTAAAGTTTCATACAAATCCGTTCAGTAGTTTTTGCGTGAAAGAGCAACAAACATACATTCATACATCCATACATACATCCATCCTCACAAATTTTCGCATTTACAATATTAGTAGGAAGTAGGATAGGATAGGAAAGGATTAGTAGTATTGAAACGTAATTTACAAAACTTCTTGAATCATATCTTACCTTAGTCTATGAATCATATTATTTGAGGTCGACTCTCTTGAATATTTTCAATATGATGCATACTATTTATCATCGTATTGTCGATTAGATTTGGATAAGAAAAAAAAGATTTGCCCAGAATTTTCCCAACGAAAAAAGTATACCTATGTATGTTTTAAGATATCGCCTTTCTTCGCTTACCAGCAAAGCTAGTAGTGACGTGATTTTTTTGTAAACATTTAAATATCTCTTGATAAAAAAAATACACTTTTTAAATAATAAAGTTTTCAATACCTAATTTACCTATACTTGTACTATGCTTTTGTTCAAGGAATGGGGGACGGTCATAATAGAAACTATGATCGTCAAAGCTGGCCCAAAAACGATTAGTCATTTCCTAGAACTAGGGTGATTTTTATAATGTTACAAGACTCAAATTTTTCGATTAAAAGCGATTTAATAATTGTCAAATACACTTACTATAAAAAAAGACGTGTGGCACTCGGGGACTGCCGCGGTGAAGCTATTGCATAGCATTTTGTATCAACTTATGCAATTATATATATATATATATATTTTTTTAAATTATTTTATTCATGCAGTATTGCTTATTGTGGGTTCACCCCTCCCGCCTCCTCTCTCTCTCACCCCTCCCGCCTCTTCTCTCCCCTCCCGCCTCCTCTCTCACCGCTCCCGCCTCTTCTCTCGCACCCCTCCCGCCTCCTCTCTCTCTCTCTCACCCCTCCCGCCTCCTCTCTCTCTCACCCCTCCCACCTCCTCTCTCTCTCTCTCACCCCCTCTCTCACCCCCTCTCTCACACCCCTCTCTCACCCCTCTCTCAACCCCTCTCTCGCCCCCCTCTCTCACCCCTCTCTCACCCCCTCTCTCACCACCCTCTCTCACTCCCTCTCTCACCCATCTCTCACCCCCCTCTCACCCCTCTCTCACCCCTCTCTCACCCCTCTCTCACCCCTCTCTCACCCCCCTCTCTCACCCCTCTCTCACCCCCCTCTCTCACCCCCCTCTCTCACCCCCCTCTCTCACCCCTCTCTCACCCCTCTCTCACCCCTCTCTCACCCCTCTCTCACCCCTCTCTCACCCCCTCTCTCACCACCCTCTCTCACCACCCTCTCTCACCACCCTCTCTCACCCCCCTCTCTCACCCCCCTCTCTCACCACCCTCTCTCACCACCCTCTCTCACCACCCTCTCTCACCCCCCTCTCTCACCCCCCTCTCTCACCCCTCTCTCACCCTCTCTCTCACCCCCCTCTCTCACCCCTCTCTCACCACCTTCTCTCACCCCCCTCTCTCACCCCGCTCTCTCACCCCCCTCTCTCACCACCCTCTCTCACCACCCTCTCTCACCACCCTCTCTCACCACCCTCTCTCACCTCCCTCTCTCACCCCCCTCTCTCACCCCCCTCTCTCACCCCTCTCTCACCCCTCTCTCACCCCTCTCTCACCCCTCTCTCACCCCTCTCTCACCCCTCTCTCACCCCTCTCTCACCCCCTCTCTCACCACCTTCTCTCACCCCCCTCTCTCACCCCCTCTCTCACCCCCCTCTCTCACCACCCTCTCTCACCCCCTCTCTCACCCCCAACGCACAATCGCACACAACGCCGTGTCGAAGACTGCCGAACTGAAACGACGTTAGACGATGCACGGCCTTCAAGCCACACCTCCTTCCCGTCGGATCGGGTAAGCGTGAGGTTTTTTCGTTACGGAATTTTTGGATTTGGTCCCCGCGCTCAAGGCCCGCGATAGAAGCTATGCAATAGCTTAAAAGTTAAAACAAAGCAAGGACTGATTATCCCGTGAATAAAAGTACTTAGTAACGCAATGACAAAGGCTCTTACGCTCACTAAACCTACTCGTATACAAATTTTACTTTAAAGTATTAGCCTGTAATGTCCCACTGCTGGGCAAAGGCCTCTCATCTCTCTTGAACCCGGGACCTCAGTCTTGCCAGGCGATTGCATACCACAAGACCACCGAACGTTACTGTATAGCTACTTAAAATATTGACTCTATTTATTTCTTATAACATGCTCGTGGTAACACAATACATAATTATGTATTAGTGACCTACGTCATAATACAGACTAGACCACTAAATATTTTTAAATCTAGATAATAACTACTTCGTGATCATACAATCATTTACAAATCAATTGCATTTATGCATGGAACTGTTTACAAGCCAACACAAAAACTAGCAAATTTTAGCGATGACGTGAATACCGAATTTGTCAGTTATGTAATACGAGTACTCAAGGAACGTTCTAATGTTAGGCTTGGAGATACATGTTTGAGTTTGAACTTAAGTCTGAACAAATAAAATGTTTTAAGGCTTTATTGCAAGCAAGCAGCGCTTCATGATTTTACCCGCGTTGTGTTCTGTCCTGTAGGAATTTCGGAATAAAATATAACCTTTCTTTTCAATGTTTAAAAAAGCACAAAAAAAACATTATTTAGTATAAATTATGTTAAAGCTGAAGGTTTTTTAGGGTACCAAATCTCTATGTAAATTCAAACTGCCTCCTATTCGTGGTCTTTACGTCTAATCAAGCGCTCGCTGTACAAGCCCAGCAGTGGGATATTACATTCTAAGGGTGCGTTTCCATTGAAGCGGAGCGAAGCTCTGCTTAGCTCAATCGACCTATCGTAACGCATTGAAATTGTCAAACAACGCATTGACAGTGTCAGAATCTTTTCGTTACACTTACCTACTTAGTCTTACCTAACCTTACCTATTTGAATCAATATTATTGTATTAGAATTACTTACCTACTTATCTAAGGTACAAACAAATATATCTAAGACAAAAAGACGGAACTAAAATCTGGATATTACCGCCGTACCCTATTTTAACGTACTATGCACTAAAACATTGTATATTGCCCCGGATTAAATTAAAAGCTATCTTTTATAAATGTCCCAAGTTCCAACTTTACTCAGTTAAAATTGAAACAAGTTCAAGATGCTTTGCAATAACTTGCATTATTCCGATGCCAGAGAATGCTTCCATAATGAGTACAGACAGCAAAAACGTCACTATATGTTGCAGTATTTAATACCTATTACTATTTATTCTCTAAGAAGAAGACTATTTATTAACTATTTTTGGTTTCATGATTAATTTCATCTTAATTTTAACCCGATAAATATTTTTTTTATGAACCGACTTCATCAAAGGAGGAGGTTTCTTAATTTTTTTTGTCTGTAAAAGGAAATGATTTTGGTTAGACAATCGGTCATCTTATTTTGCCTTCTAGATCAAATATAATATTATATTAAATTATATACATACTATAAAAACAGATTCTTTAAAATGTTACTAGCCGCGCCCCGCGGTTTCAGTCGCGTTCTACCCGTTCCCGCAGGAATGTCGCGATAAAAAGTAGCCTATGTCCTGTCTCAGGCTCTAGTCTAACTGTGTACCATAATTTCATTCAAATCGGTTCAGTAGTTTTGGCGTGAAAGCGTAATATACAGACAGACAAAGTTACTGTCGCATTTATATTACTTAGGATTAATACTTACTTGTCAACAGTTACAATTGAAATAAGTACAATAAATAAAGTGTACTCAAGACAAGATATATGTTTAAAAATTTCATTCAAACAATAGTACTTATATTCAACTACAGCAATCCACTTAAAATTGATAGAGTTCTACAATCTGATTAGATATTATTAATTTAATATGCGTCTGCGTCTATTAACTATTATAATAGGCATTGATTACGAATTGAAATGCATTTACATAATTATCACTAATATCACTACATAGTATAACAAAGTCGCTTTCCGCTGTCTGTCCCTATGTATGCTTGATTCTTTAAAACAACAAACGTTACTGGAAACGTACGATTTATATTAAATGCGTTATTATTCCATTGATGTACCAAACATGGGTTTACAAATATTTTTATGAGAAAAGTTTAAGTTGTTGTACTATTTCTTGTTTCCTGATTTATATATCAGAAGTGTGGTAAAGTTTGATGCCCTAAAGTATACCAAAAATGGGATGTTATAGGATAAAATTCGGTATAAATAGAATATTTTCTTTGATAAGAAAAAATAACATTGTTCTTCGTGTGTTCTTATTCTCATTATGACCCACGAACAGAATTTCCCAGAAGTGAGACGGTATGGGTTCCAAAAAAATCATTAAAAATCATTAAAAAATCTTATCAACTGTTTTGCGAGTAGTACAAAACGTAAACAAACATACAGGTGAGCGCATAGATCGTAGCTTGCGCTCAGTTTATCGCGAGTGCAGAATGGATGCGCGCGCGGCGATTTCATGCGCGCTCGCGCTTTGCGCGCTCGTTTGTGATGCGTGCGCGCAGGTTTGTGTTTCATATTCAGTACATTTTCCTAATTTAATTGTGTTTTAAGGGAAGTATTTTCATTATAATAACACCATTGATATATTTATTTGAGTTTAAACCGATTGGGTAAGCAAAAAGGAGGATTATGTTTGATAGTGAGTAAAGTTGAAAGTAACAGTAAATTCATATTTTAAAATCCATGAAATCAATTTGCATGTAGAACGAAAAATTATTTGTATGTAAATTGTTGCTAGATAAAGAAGTCGGTCATTTTCAAAACTAATGGGAATTTCGGGTAAAATGTATCCCTTCTTTTGTATAATTAAGGTTTCTACCCATTACACCGTATCATACCATGACCGTTCTATGAACGTTTCAGCACCGGCAAAATATTAGGTGAGAATAGTCGACGTTGTTGGTTGGTGACGGAACGGTCTAGTGAGCATAGTCTCATACTTTTCAATACAAAGAATACTTTTTTGCCTGACACGTTCATAGCACGGTCATGGTATGATACGGTGTAATGGGTGGAGGCCTTTACTGTAAAGTTTCATCCAATTCCGTTCAGTATTTTTTCCGTGAAAGAGGCACAAACATACATACATCCTTGCAAACTTTCGTATTTATAATATTAGTAGGATTGTGACTAGTTTAAAAATATATACGTGTACATTCACTTATTTCCATAAAAACGTTTCTTAGCATCATAGCTAACCTTTCATCTTTATATTCCTACCAGCAGCGCCCCGCGATTTTACCCGCGTAGTGCCCGTTCCCGTGAGAATTTAGGTATAAAAAATAACTTATTACCTTTCTGTTGAAACTAGCTATTAATTACAACAAGAATTAATCAAATCGAACTATCAGTTTCTGAGATAAGCGCGGTCTAACAAACAAAAAATCAAAGTCTTCAGCTTTTTTGTATTTGTATAGATTACTAGCAGCGCCCCGCGGTTTCACCCGCGTTGTACCCGTGCCCGTGAGAATTTTTGGATGAAAAATAGCCTATGACCTTTCCGTTGAATGTATCTATCTATTACAAAAAGAATTATTCAAATCGGACAGGTAATTCCCGAGATTAGCTCGAACATACAAACAAACAAATATATAATTATATATGTATATACTAAATATATTATAGATGGTATGTACTAGTATATCTTAAGCAGAAGCGACTTCTTGTTAAAGGAACAACTACTATCTAAATTCCCCTTAACTTATAGTACAGGAATTAGGCCCTTCCATGCTTGTTTATACAATAACAATAAGCCCAGTTCATTATAACAAGTGGGTACTTGAGTCGTTATCGCATCGTAACGGGTTCTAGTGGGATAATGTTAAGATTTTGACCTGACACCGTGTATCCGCTTAGAGGAATCTATTACATTGTTTATTATATTAGTTTAAGTATATTGATGTAGTTTATCCTACTATATTATAAATGCGTAAGTTTGTGAGGATGGATGTATGTTTGTTACTCTTTCATGCAAAACTACTGAACGGATTTGAATGAAACTTTAGTTCAAAAATATCACCAAAATAATAGACTTTAATCCTACTCCGTACTAATATTGTAAATGCAAAAGTTTGTGAGGATGGATGTATGTATGGATGTATGGATGTATGTATGTATGGATGTTTGGATGTGTGGATTGTGGATGTATGGATGTATGTATATTTGTTAGTCTTCCATGCAAAAATGCCAACGGATTTGAATGAAACTTTACAGTAAAATAGGTTATACATCAGAATAACAAATGGCAAACATTTTATCTCGAAATTCTCGCGGGAACGGGTACAACGCGGGTGAAACCGCGGGGCGCGACTAGTACTTCATATTATGATGATAAAGAGTTTCGTTTTCTGTTTGTTTGAGCTTTTGACTTGACGGTCAGATTAGAATAGCTCTTTTTGTCACATTTAACACATTGAGTTAAATATCGTTAGTATGTACATGCAATAATGCACGACAACTCAATGCATTACACACAGCGGAAGGAAGGATATCTATTTTTTACCTCTAAGACTGTATTGATATAAATATCTTTAAGATATATATATTCTTATAAAGTACTTGTGTATGTATAAGTCTGTAGTAGTATCAATTAATTAGATTCCATAACACAAGCTTAGAGCTTACTTTGGGTCTAATTAACCGTGTGTGAATTTGTCCAGGTATATTTATATTTATTTAATTATCATTAAAATCAATCAAATTCAATCTGTTATAATTGCGTAATGGAACTGGTTAGAGAAAGCAACTACCTAATTATAATAAAAATAACTTATTAACTAAACCGCCGCGGCCTTGAAGCGACGCGACGTTATAAACAATTTCATTTCACACCCACACGGTGAGGCGTGAAAACAATATTATATTTACATAGACTTTACTACATATTATATAACTTTTTTAAGCAAAAACATTTTCTTTAATAACGTTTTTTATGAGGACTACGACCTTTTTTTAAATCGGTTTAAAATGTGACAATTTTATAAGCATACCCATTCAATATACAAACTAGAAGCACCGTGCGGCTTTACCCGCGTTTTGGCCGTCCCCGTGAGAATTTCGGATTTTATTATACATACTAGCTGCGCCCCGCGGTTTCACCCGCAATGTACCCGTTCCCGCGGGAATTTCGGGATGAGAAATAGATGTTGTCCGATTCTCAGGCCTACCCGATATGCACACAAAATTTCATGAGAATCGGTCGAGCCATTTCAGAGGAGTTCAATTACGCACAACGTGACACGAGAATTTTATATATTAGATAAACCTTCCTCTTAAATCACCCTATCTATTTAAAAAAACCGCGTCAAAATCCGTGCAGTAGTATTTGAGTTTATCGCGAACTGACAGACAGACAGACGCGGCCGGGGACTTTGTTTTATAATATGTACTAATATAAGAATTATTGATTTTTTTGTAAATGATGGATAAGCATCAGGTGACAATTATACAGCCTAACTGAGAACCTCCTTTGGTATTTAAACTCGGATAAAGTCCACAGCTTCACCGCTTCTGTATGCAGGTTAACGCTTAAATAAATCCACAAAACAGATTTTCATACAGTTTTCACCAATAAGAAGAAAAATTCATGAGAAAGATTTGAAACTAAATTTTTAATCCTGAAATTCTTACAAGAATGCCTAAATAGAAGGTAGAACCGCAAGGCGTAGTAATGTAAATAAACACAGTGTATATTGTTTGTAATATGATAAGAGATATAATGGAGTCGAACATTAGGAATTTATACTGTTTGTCATACACTAGGGCAACCTTGGCTACTTTAAGTAAACTGTCTAAGTAAATGGCTGAAGAATATAATATTTCTAGCAGCGCCCCGCGGTTTTACCCGCGTTGTACCCGTTCCAGTGGGAATTTCGGGAATTTTTATACATATAAACCGCGGGGCGCTGCTCGTCTTAGTATCACTACATATTATAAAACAAAGTCCCCGACCGCGTCTGTCAGTCTGTTCGCAATAAACTTAAATACCACAGCACGGATTTTGACGTGGTATTTTTGAAAAGATAGAGTGATTCAGAGAGGAAGGTTTAAATGCATAAACATTCGCACGGAAACGGGTACAACGCGGGTAAAATAGCGGGGCGATGCTAGTTAAAATATGTTTCAAAATTAGATGCACTAAACATTTGCAGACTTACTAAAAGATAAAAGCGAGTCCGCCAAAACTAACAAAACAAACATTAAAACTATTTTCTAAACGAATAATAGAATGCTTAACTTAAAATACAGATGATATCATTCAAGGTTGGCAGCATTGTGACGTCACGAAATGCATCAGTGACGTAGTATGCAGTTTACAATAGTAATTTGAAATACATCTGAAGCATTTATTGGCTCGGGTTTAAGTTATGCAACATGTGAAGTGAACATTAAAAATAGAACAATTGGTGTTCTGATTTTAAAATGTTTGAAATAAGAACTGTCTGGTTGAAGTTAATTAAGTCAGAACAGTAAATGACTTCAATTACGAAATAGAGAAGTGTTGCGCTTCCGTGACTTCAATATCTTGGGATGTGTATAAATACCATGGTTTTTGTTTTACGAATCTAGTATAGGTTAACATGATATGACTGTTTTGGTCGAGATTCTTGAAGTGTGACGTGACACTCAAAATAAGTAATCTCTTGAGTTCGATGAATATTTTGTCTATCCCGATAATTTAAATTAAATTTATTTTCGCTTAAACGAAATAACTTTGATTGATATTTTGGTGAATGGACGTTCGATTATAACCCCCAGAAACAATTCCTACAAACGAAATTGACGTAACTCTTTAAAATTATCCCAATTAGTCAAATATCAAACAAATTCCGAGCACCAAGTACTGTACTAGCAACTAAATCTGATGTTACCTAACAAATCCTTGAGATAGATATCTGTTGTAGTAAGTAATAAGAGCAAACCCAGCTCCTTTGTAGATAGTCGGGTATTTAGGGCTCGCACGTGCTTTTGATACGCAGCCATCATATATATCTATGGTATGTGGGATTTCAGTAAATCAAATGTTCTCATTCACTGAGATTTGAATAATTCGAGGATTCGAATTTTGAATGTTTGAATTTCAATGACAGCTCTATTTTCGTTGTAAATCTTTTTACTTCTTTTCGTGTCGATGCGAACGGTTTCATTGTAGGGTGGCATTTTTCAGGGAAAAAAATATTGATCAAACTATAAAAATAAATACTAGCGATACTGGTTTCTTAAGTTTAGCGAACACTACTCATTTTGAATTGAAAGTACCTTTACGGATACACTTCGCAGAAGACTGACTTCTAAATGAAAATGTCGTGTAAATGTAACTTAGACGCATAACACCTTAGCTTTCTGTGACCACGGTTCCTGTAAAGGGGCCGAAACGTCATATAAAAATGTAAAATGAATGCAAAAAGTATCCGTAAACATAGTTTCAATTCAGAATACTAGCGAGTCTAACGTTTGGACCAAAATGGCACTCGGATATAAAATAAAAGTAATATTACTTACAACTATCAACCTAGTATATACTCTATTATTTATTTAAACGGGAACTTACGTACGACGGAGACTACGAGTACTGTCGAGAGTTCCTCGACACGTTTCGGCCACATACGGTGGCCTTCATCAGGAAGTTCCCGTTTAAATAAATAATAATGTCATTAACGTACGTTTCAATTACTAGTATATACTCGTTTAACGAACTAATATTAGAATATTGTTTTCGTTTTCATCACCCTTTTGATAACCTTACTGTAATTTTCGAAAATGATAAAGATCAGCTAAGTTATTTCATCTTCATATTTGCATATAAATGAGATAAATTTATAGTCATTGATAAGCGATACAATATAGATAAACAATAAATAAATCGAAGTAACTAATTGCATTATAGCGTTATGAATAGTAATATATATCAAAACAAATGACAACACAATAATTAAAATAAGAACTATAAAATGGTGATAAACTATTGATGATTATGATTAACTAGCAGGGCCCCGCAGCTTCACTCGCAGCGCACCCGTTCCCGTAGTTAATACGGGATAAATAGCATCCTATATCCAACTCCTGATTCTAAGCTACCTCCCCAGCAATTTTCAGCCAAATCGGTTCAGCCGTTCTCGATTTATAAATAGTGTAACTAACACGACTTTCTTTTATATATATAGATTATTAATGTAAAGAAGTGCGTACTTGCCAATATATACTCGTACTAGCAGCACCCCGCGGTTTTACCCGCGTTTCGAAGCGTCGAAGTATTCATTCATCATTTCCAGTAGGTTAGTAGCCAACCCTGGAGTCAGAGTTTTTACACCGCCTATAAGCCTCTGACATGGTCTAACAATTGAAACAATCGGGACTGACTGCTTTACGTGCCTTCCGAAGCACGATAGCGCTCAGATAGAAATGCCGCTATCGGCCACTAATTCAATCAAGTTAATATCGCTTGGTCAAAGTACGCCATGAGCGCTAAAACTAATGAAGGATTTATATATCGTCAAATTGTTCACATGAAAATCTCAACTCAAAGTAATGCCTTAGCAAGTACTCTGAAGTCTATAAATACCTTAAAACGGCATGTTACTTTCAAATACTAGTTCATAATATAGATATTTTTATTGCTTCCTTTGTGACATCATTTCATTAATATTTTGCAGTAATAACTCATGTTTTACGGCTGAAACGAGGTTGCTTGTGAATTGTAAACTTTGTTCTGAAATATTAAATTCTGCAGTAGACCTTGGACATGGCAAATTGCGTTTTTATGTTTTTGAGCAAATTATTAGATTTTGAAGGTTTATGAAACTGGTGCAGGTATTTTGTATTTTGTTCTAGTCTAAACAGTTGGCTTATTATACTTTTATGTCTGGTTAATGGAGGTTATTTTGTTTTATGGTGTTCTGAACTTGGGATCATTATATACCTTGTTAAACATCTCACTTGACTTTGCCATATCGCCATTAGAGAGCTTTATTTTCTAATTTTAATATAAGAAATTGTATTAAGATAGTATTTCATAAAATAAAATGAATCTATAATAAACCTCTATCAAAAGTACTTGGAGAAGGTTAAGGTTGAGGTTCTTGATAATCTTATTTAAGTAAAAAACCATTCATTATTATATTCTCAATTTGGACCATCTTTTTCATCTTCATCTAGTGGATAGTCAACCTGACCAATCCTGGTGTCAGAGTTATTGAGCCGCCAAAGGCCTCCGACATGGCTCTTATAACGACTACTATCCGTAGAAAGTAACCGGAACCGACGGCTTAACGTGCCCTCAGAAGCACGGAATCATCTTACTTTTCGGGCAATCAGGTGATTCAGCTTGCAATGCCCTAACCAAACTGAGGGCAGTCTCACAAAGACTAAGAAGAATGAACCATGAATTATAATGAAGGAACCAAGGCAATAATAACTTAAGTAATATTTTCTTTTTCAGGAGAGCGAAATCTACGTAGAAGTAACGCCTCACAACCACTCTTCCTTGGAAGAAGTAGAGCAAAGAAAACTCACAGAACTGGCAAGAGACTTGGACAGCACGGAACATGAAGTTTTACTCCTCTACACTGAATATACTGCTAAAGCCGGATCAGATATGAAAGTATTCTTGAAGAATATTTCAAGATATGCTGTAGAGGCGATAGAAGCTGCTGGGAAGAGGCCTGTTAATAATGATGATGAAGTAAGTAGAACGGTGATAAATATTGTAGTAAATAGATAAGTACGTAGTGCTTATGTATGAAGCAAGGAAACTATATGTATTTAACATAGGTGTAGGTGTGGAGAGATTTAAGATGAACAAAGGATCGTATGTAAGTGAGGCTTGCATGAGATAATTGAATATAGTTTTATTGAATTTATCCAAGGAAATTGGTTTAATTTATTGGAAAGATGCAAAAATGAAATGTTTGCCAAGTCAATGACGACAAATTAAACCTACTTTTATCTATGACAAATTCAAGGTGACGTCATAATCCTGAATCATTCCATTTTCAATCAAAATTGTTGTTAAAGTTAACCGTGAAAAGGAAATAACTCATACAAATATGTGCGTTGAGTAAGTGCAGGAAGTCACGAAGCGAATTATTGCAACATTTTTATTGCAAATAGTTTGAAAATATATCAAAGAATGCCGACATTTTTACATTTTATATTAGCACTGATCTTATAAACGCCAGACATTAGTCGAATAACGTTTAAACAATTAACATTTTACGATGAAGAATTTACTAGTTATATTTGATTTATGTTTTACTTGCTATTTACTTTGTCTAGACGATCTTATGTACAAACTCCTTTATGACGTCAATTAAAAAAACACTTGCCAAGTTCTTGTATGTCAGGAACTTATTTTTTTATCACCACACCATTATCCTCACTGTACTGATATCTTCGGTGAGGCGATAGGCTTTTGCTCAGCAGTGGGATATTACAGGCTAATACTTTACTTTACACCATCGAAAAGGTCACCCTTCTAACGAATGGTTTGGTGATGAAACAATCACAAGGGATAAAAAAAAATGTGCCCACTGAATCTAGAGTATAATATCAATTCTACTGATATGTTCCATCTAAGTTATACATTACATTAAGCCTATATCAGTCTGAAACACCGTATTAGTGAAAAAGTAATGAATAAATAGGTTATAAAGGTTATAACCCGCTTCAAAGGAATGCACTTTCACTATTAAAGTCCTTGTTAAACCAAAGGGTACGCAGGTCAAGAATGTGGCACAGTTAAGGTACCAGTCTGATTCAAACTGCAGACTGCATCCGCGGGAAATTTACGAACATAGATGCTAAATTTGAGTTGATCGATTTGGCTGCGAACTCACTGTGATCTCACTAACCAGTGGTATTTCGAGTTCAAAAGAGCGCAGGAGAGCCAGCGAGTCGTTTGACATATAGTGACCTATTAAACTTGGCATACCTTGAACCATTGCTATAATAAGGCGTTAGATGCTTTGGCTTATGTATGCAAGTTGGTTGCTGCCGTCGTCTTCAGTTCAAATCGATCTGGACTTTCATTTCACATGAGAGGGTGGGGTTTCCTCATTCCAAAATAAAATTCAAAAGTGAATGCAGTTTTTCTATGACTAATCAATAATTTGGTAAATTATATTAAAAGTTTGTTTATTGCATGAAATTATCATAGACCAATTTTACCATTATATTAGAAGAAATCAATATAAATTCTGCAATACAGTTTCTGCACTGAATCTGTCATCAGTTTATTATCAAACGACTTTATTTACCTTTATAGCACGTTTTGGCAAAGACCATAATCACGTTTGCAGTTTGCATCTCCAGTATTATTTCTGGAGATTGTCGAGTCGGGTAACAAAACATAATCCAGTACAATAATTATAAAACAAAATCCCCAAAAGCTGTCAATCTGTGTTAAACTACGAGATTGATCGGAATTTTATTTAATTTTCAAACTACTGAACGGATTCAAGGTTAAATATATAGATTTTTGACTTGCCATTCATGTCAAAACTCCCACAGAAACGGGTACAACGTGGGTAAAACTATAGGGAACTGCATAATATGCGAAAAAAGTAAAAAAGCGAAATCTACTGACTCACTCATCAAGAAACCTCAGAAGCTAAAAGTGCTAAGGACGTCAAGTTGTTAGTTTTTCAAAAAATATATTACGCACCGGTTACCATCGTTGTGCTGTGGCATCTCCCCGTCCAAGTACTCCACTGGCTCATTGACCCCCAGTGAAACTGAACCCTTCAAACGAGCCACCGAACTTAGTGCTAGAGAATTCCATGACTAATTTAGATCATAATCAAAATGGGCATCGGCTCTCAATTTCAAGTTGTCGAAACACAATCAAATACACATTATAATAATCTATTGCTTTACTTGCTCTAAATACCATTTGATGCTCAGTGCATTCGCCATTGGATGGACCGAATGGACCATTGGACTACTGTAATTTATGAAGGGAATCTGGGTTAGATCCATATTGATGGACGTGCAAAATTCTAAATGTGAATCTTACGGATGAGGTATGCATACACAATGCATCGATATATCGGTATAATATGAAATGATTCATAATTGTTGGACGTAGAACAAAGTCAAATGTGACGGTGGCTTTAAAACTCCGACGCCAGATTTAGTCCACTTTTTTACTTAGTAATTTAGACTCCCATTGTCCTGATATCATAAGTGCGTTCGTTTTGTACTTAAACTGAGAGGCCCCTATCTTGCAGGCTATTACAGGCTTTTTTTACTTTTACTTACTTTATGACCAAAAGAGTGTTTAGTTTAGGTAAACAAAAAGTACCCGTGTAAAAACTAATTAAAATCTTTTTGTAATTACTATACAAAAGGTGCCACTAGTGCACTAGTGCTAGTACATATAAGTATATAGAAGTATCAGATACAATTATGTATGCATACCTTTTCACGTAGGTATTAGGTACATGACTCAACTAGGAATGCAGCGAAAGAAATTGTTCTACGATGTTGCTGTTGATGCATAACAATGTACATATGTTATTTGTATTTTACGGTTTAAATAATTTACATGTTAATGTAATATATAGGTATGTATTTCATGGGTTTTACCGACTTTGCTGTCTTAAGTATTTACATAGTTCCATCTATTGCTTCAGTAATGTAATAAGGTGATTAAATGCTCACATTTAACTATACTAATATAATTAGAAGTGAGTTATTTCTATGATTCACTAGTCGCGCCCCGCGGTTTCACCCACGTTGTAGCCGTTCCTGCGGGAATTTCGGGATACAATGTATCCCATATGTTATTCTGATGTATAACCTATATTACTGTAAAGTTTCATCCAAATCCGTTCAGCTCTAGTTTTTACGTGAAAGAGTAACCAACATACATCCATCCATATATCCATTTCACAAACTTTTGCATTTATAATTTTAGTAGGATTTGTTTGGACGCGTAAATTTCAGAAAATACCCGTCTGATACGAATAATTATTTCTGTAATAGATTGCCACATTCAACGGGATCGGGCACAACGCGGGTAAAACCGCGGGGTGCGCTCTTTGTCAGTTTATTCTGCTCCTTTTTCAGTTCCTTTTTATTCTTCGTCTTGTCGAGTAGGTTAGTGGCCAACCCTGATATCGGAGATTTTAGACCGCCTAAAGGCCTCCGACATGGTCTAAAGATTGAAACAACCGGGACTGACTACTTTACGTGCCCTCCGAAGCACGGTAGCCTTTCCATATTGTATTTACCTATCTACACAAAACTGAGTGAATCACTGATTGTTATTCCTTACGTTTCCCAACTTGCATTCTCAAGCGTTTTGTTTTGTTTTGATGAAACATTTCTCCAGGATTTGAATGATGAAGAAAACATAAGAGTTATTTTAGTAAAGAAACATCGAGGAAGTTTACAAATAATTATAGTTAGTACTTTCTTAAACAATTTCGTTTCAAGACCAAGTTAGAGTGACCATGAGTTTGGTTTAGTACCAAATAAAAACAACAATGATTTATGTATATCTTTAATATACGATCAGTGGTATGATCCACTACATTACAAAAAGATAATTTATCTATAGGTTCTTACAAGGTTTAAGTCTTGTGAATTTTTGTATTTTTTGTGGCAATTTTTTTTTTTTACAAAACTGGGATAGGTATTAGTTAGAAAATGTTAAATTATTATAGTCATTTGTAGGTTGTTCCAATCGTTAGACCATGTCGGTGGCCTTTAAGCGGTCTAAAAACTACGATACCAGGGTTGACTACTAACCTACTCGAACTTCTTCTCTTCTTCTTCTTCTTCTTCTTCTCGAACTCAAAATTACTTACTGCCTAAAAACGTCAAAACACAAATTATCAATTCTTCGGTCAAGTTAAATTACAACAGCAGTGAGTACATATTAAGTAACTCTTCCTGTGTATTGTCTAAATATAAATCACGTTATCTCATTAACATTACGACAAGACAATAAACACCGACTTGTTCGTATAAATATGAATGGAGATTGCCGTTGATCATTACTATCATGTTTGGCATACGACTTTGATATACTGCCAGATATCAATGCGTCATCTAGTAGGGTGACCATCAACTGTAACTGTGTGTGGACTGATTCCCACGGTTCGGGCATTTTACTATCTTACAGCATTCCTTAGAGGTTTTTATAGAACTCTAATATCTTTATAGGTCTTTACAGAAAGACCTCTAGACTCCTCTAAATCTCTAAAAGTCCTATCTCTTACAAATTAAGAGGTCTCTAGAGGTATCGTATAGGTCTGAGTTAACGTTTGTTCGTCTTCACTTGTGGTTTCACAAGACCAATTCATTGATTGATTTGATTCAGAAACTACATGTGTCATACGCGGGACTGAAATCCGCAACCTCTGTCTCCAAAGATGTAGCCTAGTGGCTTCGGATAGGGTTAGTAACCCTATCCATAATGATCAAATTTCTTGTGTCTTGAGTACTAAAACTAAAATTGTTGCCTTTCCAGCAAGACAATGGGCAAAATAGGCATGACTCAAAAGAGGAAATATATTGCAAAATGCATATTATCTCTTGAGTCTCATTGATTACCAATTCTACGAAAATAAGCTTTAATTATACAATTCCTTCTAAAGACGTCGAGATGATATGACAATCTTACTCTGAAACGGGTTTTCCTCATAGAAATTACAATTACGTATCTAATTAATTAGAATTATAATCTTGAATAACGCGTATTACAAGATAAATATTGACGCATAGGTTAGTTTGATGTACAGTTATCGGTGATGAGATGAACTATGCAGTTTATTGATGGCTCCTTAAAGGTCATTATTGTTATCAATTAACATCAAAGCTTCATATACATAATTGTTAGAAAAATGGAACGCAACCAAATTCGTTTCTTTTGTACGTCTGTGACGTTTCGGTCCTTTTTGAATTAGCTGTCAAGTTGTAACTGCGTTTTCAATAATTGTAATGAGTTTGCAATAAAATATCTTTCTATTTATATGTACGTTCAATTTATTTCATACCACAACCACGTAATATTCCTTTAATAATATATACATACATAACTATATTATTCAGTATTTGTAGTAGGTATCTGATGAACCATTTTTATAGCTTGAAGCAGTAACTAAGAAATGGTAATTATTTAAATACTCAGGTATTCTTCCTAATGGGCACGTTCAAAGGAGCTTCTTTGGGCCTTAACTTTGAAACCAAAATTTAATAAAAATATTTTACTCTGACTTTGGGTCTGATCAAGTTATTTTGTGGAAGTTGAGTTTGAAACAAAAATACGTGTGTCAGTTTGAAGCGTGTGTTATTGTATGTGAGCAATGTAATATAATATGTCTGCGATATCACGTGGTATGATTCATTAAAAATATTTTATATTTGCTTATGAAAATTTGTCTTCTCCTTCTTATAATGTCAATGGCCTTTTCCGGTCCAGTATTAAGCTAACAGAAGGGCAGCATCTGAGACTATAAAAAATATAAATAAAATATATATTTTATATAAACATTTGTAATAGTACATTGAAATAAAATCAGAAAATACATAAAGCGGCAACAAGAATTGTGATTCAATACTTTAAATATTTCTCTGAATAGGTCATTTATATAATATTGCTAAATAAACGTTTCATTGTTTACATTTTTATGGCGTTAGTCATGGCTTCCTGTTATATTATTACTGGTTATTATATTAAAATTTTGATTACGAATTAAATCTACTTGTGCATTAATTTACCAGGCTTAGCTACCGTTGCCAGTTTAAAATATTACTTAACAAATTTTTGAGAAAGAGTTAAGCTGATCTGGACTGACTGAGTGATTGAACTGATGGGGTCAAACTGCCCGACTTTGTCGATTAATTTAAGGCATTTTGATTTGATTTGATTTTTATTAGCCGTACACTTCATAACGTACTCATCAAAATATAAAATGAGTCGTAAAGCGTCAACAACTACAACAAGAAATAGTCTTTTCAAACTTTCTATACATTATTAACGTATTACCTACTCTGTTTTTTTTAATGTGACGTTTTGAGTGGATTGCACCACCCTTGATCGTCCTACCCACGGGAAATTAAAGTAAGTGTATTTACTTACGAAAAAACCTTCTGTGCCGCAAAAAAACCCGTAGTAATACGTTAATAATACATCGAAAAATTCCAATACGTACTCCAATCGTACCTACAAACCACATTATTTATTACAACAATGCATGTAATACGATAATTCAGATAATAAAGTGCAATGTCAATAGATAAACGTAATTTTACACCGTGTCCTCCATTTGTTGATATTTATGGTCACAATACGGTAATGCATCGGCATCTATCACAGAGTGCCTTGACTGAGGGTGACGTTCAAGGGAATGCCTCTAATTATACTAAACTACTTGCAGTATCCTGTAGTTTTTATTGGTTCTAACGTGGGAAATTAATGTGGAAAATCCTATCCTACTAATATTAAAAATGCGAAAGTTTGTGAGGATGGATGTAATGTATGGATGTATGTTGGTTGCTCTTTCACGGAAAAACTACTGAACGGATTTGGATGAAACTTTACAGTAATAAAGGTTACAATAGAGTACATCAAGAAGAAGGTTTATATGTATAAAAATTCCCGAAATTCCCACGGTACAACGCGGGTAAAACCGCGGTGCGCTGCTTAATAGTTACCAGCTAACTTTAAATTTAAATTTTACCAGCTAGAAGCCGGCGTCTTTCATATAAAGCAAAAATCACTTTGAAACTTTGCCTTAATATTTCGCTGGCAGTAAAATACACCCAATATTAAAAACGCCTTAATATATTCATGATTGACTGTGCTTATACTAGTATTGTTATCAAACACTCAAACCTAATATAAGTATGAAGTCACATTACACAATCGCCTTTTACCGTATAATTTTATTGAGCACAGCGCGTCCAACACGTCCATGCACTTGGCAATGCCAATTGTTTAGTGTTTATTATGATAATTTTACGTAAGTCAGTATAATATTAAGCGGAACTTATGATCTGCAAAGTTATAGTTTCGGAAAATGGCGATGCTTTGGTTATAATATAGTTTCTTGGCGTAGTTTTAGTGGGTGTTGAATTTTAGACAAATATAAGATAGAATCTAGTCTTTTGTTTGTGGCTTATGTTTGTCTAGCCATAAACTTTAAGCTACTTTTTATCCCTAAATTCCCATGGAAATGGTTATGTATTTAGCGACAAGGCCGCCTTTTTTGTTGTTAGTTTCTAATTTCTTGTGCGTTATATTCTATGTGATAGTGTACTAGTTAATCTTTAGTGTCCATGTCCCACAGCTGGGCGAAGGCCTCTCATCTCACCAAGGTTTCAGTACAGTATGAAACAAAAATGAATGAATGAAATACAGTTAGTATTAATACCACATCAAATACCAACGCAATCATCACACACCAGCCGTAACTGATGAATGAAATCATTAATTTTCTTAGAAATAACCAACGTATGTCAATGCCTGCCAAAAATATTGTACAACATTAATTTAGGTTCACTATTATATCGTATCACTATCACTACATAGTATAAAACAAAGTCGCGTCTGTTTGTCTGTCTGTATGCTTAAATCTTTAAAACTACGCAACGGATTTTGATGCAGTTTTTTGTAATAGGTAGAGTGATTCAAGAGGAAGGTTTTTATGTAAAAAAAATCCCGAAATTCCCACGGGAACGGGCACAACGCGGGTAAAACCGCGGGGCGCTGCTAGTTGGGTATATTTTGAGATGTGACACGTTTATAATTAGAAAGAAACTGTGCCAGAAATATCATCGCGATCTGGAACCAATATCTATACGTTTGGTTTCTTAAGTTTAAGCGAACACTCTACTTCATCACTATCACTACATAGTATAAAATAAAGTCGTCTCTGTTTCGTGTCTGTTTGTCTGTATGCTTAAATCTTTAAAATTACGCAACGGATTTTGATGCGGTTTTTTGTAATAGGTAGAGTGATTCAAGAGGAAGGTTTTTATGTAAAAAAATTCCCGAAATTCCCACAGGAACGGGCACAACGCGGGTAAAACCGCGGGGCGCTGCTAGTTTTGAATAGAAACTACGTTTACGGATACACTTCGCTTAAAGGGGCTGAAAACGTTAAGTAAACATTTTTCCGATTCAAAATCTTAACGTTTGTTCAAGAAATGATAGAATAAATTAACGACTTTACCATTTTATTCCCAATTGTCGGTTGTCGGCCCGGTTTTAGTTTGACGTCCCGGTAGAAGTCCCAGGACATTCACACTTGTCGGACTCCGATGTGTATCTTTGGCTAACAAATAACAACCGCCGGACACCCGACTAAAATCCGCATCCGACTACCGACAAGTGCACTGCTGTACATCGGACAGCAGATAAGTTAGAAAGGGCGGCTATGCTACATGTCTTTCTATTCTTGTCGATTTAGGCTAAAGCATATTTACTGTTAACTTATGAACTTGATATATCATGCGTCCTTATATGACAATACATACGATTACATGTTGGAAATAATAAAATATCGCTCATCACTGTTTATTCAAAAGTTGCTGGGTTAGATGCTACTATAAATGACGTGCCACAAGTACCAACAGAATCCATAAGTACAAGGTGTGTGAATAAAGTGTTTTTATATGTAAAATGAGCCAAGTCCACATAACCCGTTGAAATTCTTCCATAATGATTACAGGATATTCTAGACTCCCGCTGGTAAACCGGAAATCATGTAATTATCCTATCAACTATCTGTTGGTTCTCACTGCATCGTACTGTACTTTTTTAACTCCGGACGCAATAAAGGGATTTTTTTGTCTTATTTTGCATTTTGAAGTGAGTGTGTGTACTGAGGCATCTATCGCATGTGTTATGTTTTTGACGTACAATAAAAAAGTGTCGACATAATATTAACTTCACTAGCAGCGCCCATCGATTTTACCCACGTTGTTCCCGTTCCCGTAGAAATTCCGGGATGATAAATAGCCTATAACCTTCCTGATAAATGTGGCTATCCATTACAAAAATAATTTTTCAAATCGGACCAGTAGTTCCTGAGATTAGCGCGTTCAAACAAACAAACTCTGCAGCTTTATAATATTAAGTACAGAGTACCGAGTACATGGTTCTTTAAGCATTATTGACGAGTATTTTTGAAATGCCGCGGTTTTTCAAGCGCTTTTGATCACTTGGAATAAAGCACACATACCTTATCATTATGTACAACATGAGTAAAAAACGCTAAAGAAAGCTTTATAAAAGCGGTTGATGCGACCACAGTGTTTAGTTTTCGCAGCACACATTGAGAACCGACAAAACATTTATCTACTCCCATAGGATGTTGTTCTTTTGCTCGCATTCGTTAGAGAAATAAACTCTCCGGTCGATGTGACGTCGGCGTAATTAAAATGTAATGATAACCTTGCCTGGACTAGATATAATCACATACTTAGTACTGGCCAGTTGAAATGGAATCCAGATTATGAATATTGTAATAACTGATATGAATGCAACTGATAGCATGAATATGTAACGAATGTATGTGATATGTGGATGCACCTATTCTATACAATCATGGTCAAACGAGGATTGCTATTTTGTAATAGGTAGTAGTGTTTTAGAATTGCAACTGGCTTGTACCCGTTCCAGTGGGAAACTCGAGAAGGTCACTAAAACTATCGCAATCTATAGTTTCCGTGCTTCGGAGGGCACGTTAAGCCGTCGGTCCCGGTTACTTTCTACGGATAGTAGTCGTTACATGAGCCACGTCAGAGGCCTTTGGCGGCTCAATAACTCTGACACCAGGATTGGTCAGGTTGACCATCCACTCGATGGAGAAGAATATATAGTTGAGACAATCTTTAGAAATGAGTTCTCTTCTCAGTTAAGTCTGCCTATAAAGTTAGTTTAAGAACAGTTGTCGCCACAATTCTTCAAGTCTTCAAGTAGCTTAAAATCTAACACTAAAGAAAAGGAAAAAGGCTGTTTTAGATGGAAAAGTCTGTATTGTGCACTCCTCCCTTGTTTCTAGAGACAGTTTCTTTGTGGACTATATTTTGCACATACTTCACGACATAGTATAAAACAAAGTCGCTTTCCGCTGTCTGTCCCTTATGTATGCCAAGATCTTTAAAACTATGCAACGGATTTGGATGCGGTTTTTTTAACGACTAACGACGTATTCCTTTGCATTTCCAGTCATCTCTTTGCCTTGAAGCCTTCGAAGATACCCTGAAGAAGATCGAGCTGAACGCATACCGTGCCGCCAGCTTCAGCTCAGAGAACCATCACAAGTTCCTGCTGGGCCACATGATAGTCTTCAGGATGCATATCAACAAGGCAAGTTTTTAATTCAATTAATTTTATTTGTTACTTTCTGTCGACTTTCGTTGCAATTTTGCCAATGTCAGTACACGAAATGGGGACATAGCAGTATCCCCACCAAGTCGAGCAAAAATGCGGTACCTATAGTAAGTTTATTTTATACAACTAAAGACTTAAATTCATGGCACTACGTTACCTTGGCGTTACATAATCAGAAATATTAGAAGTATGGCAAAAAGCGCTGTTGTTGTTGACAGCCCACTGAAAAACTTTCCCTTCTTTTAAAAGGAACTTTTCTCTCTCTTTTATAACGGTATTTGTTCTGAAATGATGATTAAATTTTAAAAGTATTGATTATGGATTTCTATAAAGGTTCCATTTTGATAAAACATGTATGTTATTATTTCAGAGTGAAGAATACATCCGAAAATGCGACAGAGCTCTGTATGGCTGTGGAGCTCCTTGTGAAGTAGGTTGCTTTTTCCTAATCTACTAATACTGTATTGGGCAAAGTCCATTGCCTGTTGCAAACTGCAAACTGTCGACGAAATCGTCGAAATCTGAATCGTGTAACGTATCCTCGGTCAACCCCGACGTTTATCCTCTTTTTGGAACCTATTGAAATGTGGTGAAGACCCGTTTCTAATTTCATAGATCCAAGTCCAAAAAGATAGATCCAAAAGGAAATCCGTTTGAATCCGTATTTTACTTAGTTTGTTGCTCTTTCTTGATTTTCTGAAACGATATAACTCAGGTGCACCCCGAGTTATATCGTTTCAGTTGAGTAAAATTTTGAATAAAGTTGAGTACTTATTCGCCTTTTTCCTAATTTCAACAATGTCCTTCTATTTCCAGTCGAAACCGAGAGTGAAACGCTGGAAACGACTCGCGGCCGAAGAGCTCCACCGTGTCAAAGAAGACATTCTACACAGCAGGAAATCTTACAGAGATCTAGTAGCCCACGCCAAAAGAAGACTAAATCATTTACGAAAACAAATTGATACGAAAACTGCCGAAGCTCTCCGAGAATATCATAACTGCTTGGACGCTAATAAAGGGTTAGATAATAGGTTGGATTAGTAAGCTTTGTGGTGGTTTGAGAGTCAAGGGGTCCAACCGTCTTCAAAAGTAAGTTCGAGGAGGACATCGCCTGGCAATTGACACAACAAGGACTGAAAATTTTACATGCTCTCCGAAGCCTGCCTCTTTTTAGTGCTCATATAAAAATGCCACTATCGGCCACCCATTAATCCAGTCGGAATGAATTAGTACTAACTTGCTGTCATTACTTTCTTCAAGGTACCGACAGGTTTTGGCCAGTTGACTCTTACTATCTCTTACTCAGGTAAGGTACGACTGACGGTGTGTGTCACCGTATGTACCGCTACTTCGGCGCCGTCATCTCGTTCTCGGTGTCGTGACGGTGACGGCGGCGGTGGACAAACAACCTCACCGTCGCTCGTCGTTACCTGCCACCACTCCACTAATTTAGTAATAAAGATCATACCATCCACAAAGTGAATAACCCTCTTAAATGTCTCTTACCAAACTATAGTTACACTGTTACTACAGTGTCACCATGTACAACTCCGAACAGTAGCATAGACGTATACTCAAGATCTTTATTTATTCACTTCATTAAAGGATACTTAAGATGAAATACTCAGTGGATGTTACTATTTAACATCTGTCGAGATATTAAATAATTAAATGTGATCTGTGAAAAACTGTACTTTGAGCGTAATCAAAGTTTTAAGGTAGCATTCCGTCTTTTATCGCAGACCGCCAAGATAAGGTAGTTCATGAAAATTTATATGGACTCTGCAATCGCCGCTCGACCAAACAAGAGACTGCATCACTGACGTCTGCGAAATGTAATATGGTTGCTGTCTGCGGTCGAGAGTGGAATGCTACCTTTAATTTTGTTCGCTCTATCTAGACAGGAACTATTAAATAACACTATAAGTTTGAATTTTGGTAATAATTTGGGATTCGATAAGTTATTGATTAATTGAGGTAATGTTACGTTGTGACATAAAAAGAATGATTGTTCCAAATTAAGTGATTTGAAAGTACGAGTGAAAAAAAAGTTTACATAGGTATAAAATTAAAAATTAAAATTATGATATTGACAAATATGTGACAAAATTTTATTTGCTGGCTAAATTATGAATCTTTAGATATTTAAGTTTTATAATTAAGTCTTATAATGCAAAAAATGTCAGTACTTATTACTGTGATAAAAAATAACAGCAAAACAGAATTTCGATTGAATTGGAAAATATTCTTAATTCAATTTATTTTTATTCCTAATTTTCTCCAAGATTTTATAAAATGATAATTTATTTCTATTTTCATTAATGTCTAATTCTAATAGAAACCAATCGTAATTCTGTTTTGCTTTAGAATAGTGAATAAATTAATGTAATGTGATTGTTATCGTTGTAAAATTTCGAATTATGGTAGTACAAGAGTATTATACGACACGCGCGGAAAGAGTGAGAGATAAAACTAGCGCTGCCAATCACGACAACAGAATATAGTCTATCTCTTTCTCACAATCGTACGATTGGCTTAGAAGAGTCAAATAGACTAATGATGAAAGAAATAGATTAGGCTTGTTTTATATTCGAAAAAGTTTAAATTTGTAATACTTAGGAATAGTGCCATAAAATTAGTATTTATTTATTAATATGCATGCACGCTAAGTACAATATAACTTCGATTGTTATTAACTAACATTAGTTAAATTAGAATAACATAACATTGTTGTTGTTAATATTATTAAACGTTTATGTGTAATTGACCATTTATTTTTGTAATAAAACTGTATCTGAGAAATGTATTATGATTTTTTTTAAACCATATTATTCAGCTTTAAATACTTTTTAAATTATAGGTATAGTAAGTTCGAGTAGGTTAGTGGCCAACCCTGGAGTTTTATAAGAACGCCTAAAGGCCTTCCCGTGGTCTGACGATTGAAACAACCGGGACCGACAATTTAACGTGCCCGCCGAAGCACAGTAGCGCTCAGATAGAAATGCCAATATCGGCCACCCATCCAAGCAGGAGTCGAGCTGCGCGTTGCTTTACAATCGCAATGAGGTAACATTGCTACGTCAAACTCCGCCACGAACGCTACAAAAATCTGTGATAATATCTGATTTATGGTAATAAATTCATTAGCACTTTTTGCTATGCAAATAATTATTTAACTATCGCCATATTGTATCTGAATCGCCCGACTATTAACGTCATACTTGTCTTAGTCAAGGGCAAAAATCTAGTAAATAACTAAATAGATCCACATGGCAGTCGCCAATAACAATATTTTGAAAATAAACGTTACATTATATTAATTAAACTGCTGATAATACAACCTTATAAATATATAAAGGTTATCTCAAAAGATATGCTTTCAATTAGTATGAACTGCAAGAAAAATATTGGAATTAACAATATTCTCTTCATATCCAGATGAATTTCATATTATAGGGTAAAATATAGTTTTTATCAACTTGCATATTATCCAGTGCTATTTGTGGATAAAATTCTCAACAGCTTGCAAGTTTTCTTTCCTTGGGTTAAATAAGGGCAATTCCTGCTAGAAAGGCAACGTCACTTTTGGACTGTTAGAAAATATAAATCTTGAATGAAAATAAAAGACAAAATTAAAAAAAAGACGTGTGGCACTCGGGGACTGCCGCGGTAAAGCTATTGCATAGTTATTTTTTGTATCACTAGATGGCGTTAGTGGGGAGCGTTAGGTTTTTTGCGTGAGGTTTTTTCGTTACGGAATTTCTAGATTCGGTCCCCGCGCTCAAGGCCCGCGATAGAAGCTATGTAATAGCTTAATTAAAAACTATCTTAACTGCGACACCGTATGAATTAAACAACAATACTTCTGATGGACACCTTAACATGAGTTTTTTGATATGGAGTTTTACAAGGGACGTTTTTTCAACTCGATTAAAAGCGACGAAGTAAGAGTAATCAGGTTCAAAAATTATTAGGCAAGATTTTCAATTAAAAAATGTAATAACTTTTAATAATTATTTTGCTGACTGTACTTCAGCTTGATTTTATAAAGATACTTACAAGATACATATTTAGTACTAAATAATAGTGTGTTTGTCTCATAAAGTCGGTAAATACGGTCTAGTTTTGTTCCTAACAACAGATACATTAATAAAACATGAATATTTCCATTGTTGTGCTGTTTCTACACTTCCATAGCTGTCATTTTCAAGTAAGTTTTCCTACTTTTCCTTAACCTTAACCTTCTAATCCTACTTTCTGTCGCACTCAGATAAGTCCATTAAATCAACAATTAACTAATTGACGTAATTTTTCATACATTACATATTAAAATCACTCATTAAATCTCTACTAAGGAAGCATTCGACGTCCCTGAAGAACGGACGTTAATAAATGTGAAAGTTTGTCGGGATAAAAATAAATAAATAAAATTACGTTTATTGCCCTTATCTTAAAATTAAGTATAGTAGTGAATAACGCAAACTTAACACAAAAATTAAAAAAATAAAATAACTAAAAAATTAGGAAGGGCAAAAGGAAAATGGGTCAGCTGTGCTGTCCGCTGGAACAGCGCTGGTTTTCAGCCACCCCTAGCTCCTGAGGTGACGCGCGGAGCTATAAGTAGAAGAAGGACGTTGTCACGCAACGATTGGTTAAACAATTGAATGTATGTATGTATTTACCTCTTTCACGTAAAAACTACTAATCAGATTTGAATGAAAATAGGTACAGGGATTGACTTGATTCTAGACTATTACATAGGGTACTTTTTACGCCATAATTTTTACAGACATGAGAACAAAGCGGATGAAACCGCGAGTGCTGCTAGTATGCAATAACCCTAAGTTATGTTTTCCATTCCCAATTCAAAACTCCACCGTGTTAAAACACCACCATGTTTATTTCCAGGAAACCAACAACATAAAGGTCCTAGTCAAATCGTATGAACAGAACTTAAACTCTTCAATACAGTTAGAAAAAGACGATCGTGCCTTAATGAACTCCTGGGCAACTGATTTTCAATTGAAAATAATTAATGTAACAACAAAGAACCGAATGCTAGCAACTAAACAAAAAGATAAACTTTTTGAGAGAGCTAATGTAGAAAGAGGCGACTTGGTAACTCAGGTTAGTATTTTAAGTTATCTGCAGTATTTGAATGTGGATTCATCATCATCATAAATTTAAGAGCAAGTCTCTTGTCGATGAGTCCGATGCAGACTTCTCCATCTATTCCTATTGTGGACTTACTTAAGTAAAATATAATGCGATTATATTCTAAGTAATAATAATAATAACCTCTACGAATTGGATATGTATTCTTTTGCATGCCTTCAAAAAGACCGGGTTGGACTCGTGACTCCTATTAACAATACTGCAATAATAAATGAGCGGAATTTCGCTAACGGCGATTGCAGCGCGAGTAAGTAAGTCCAAGAAGGGTAATGGCCGACCCTCATCACAGTTGCGAGACCACATGAATGCTTCAGACATGGTCTAGCGATTGAACAACCAGAGCCAATATTTTAAAGTCTTCTTGAGGAAGCTGTCAGATATGCTGGATTATCGGCCAGCTATCTAGGTACTGGCCGACCTTTACTTTGCTCAAAAATCGACAATATGGCTCTGGACCCAATAGACCTAAAGTTTGCAAACGTCATGGTGACATGTTGATATTAATAAAATAGAATGGAGGTATCATGATGCGATTTAAATTCTTGTTTTTTTTTGTAATATTCCAGTGGACAGAATGCGTATATCATCATAGGAGACATATAAGGAAAGTATACAAGCAATACATAGAGAATGAGAGTGGATGTTTGACTAGCACCACCGTAGATGACAGGGAAAAGATGGCAGATGTCAAACAGGTTGAGAAAGAGGTAAATATTTTATCATCCATTTCATTAAAACATTATTTAAAAAAGACTAAGCCCCAATTTCACCTTTACAACTGAACTAGATCAGTTCTACTTAATTCCAGTTCATTAGTTTTAAACGGAGACCTGGTTCGAGGCAGAAACGATCACTTTGGACCTAATTGCCGCACTCAGAGAATCGACCTATTTGACGTTATTTTTCATACATTACATGACACAATCACTCGTTGAATCTCTACTAAGAAGGCATTTGACTTCTCTGAGTACGACGGTATACTTGCTTAATAAACAGTCGTTAACTGCAATCAAAATTAAGTGACAGCAACAGTGTCTAGAATACAGTAGTTAGCTGCGAGAGACAGGGATTGACGTGATCTTGAATTGTCCTGCAGATAAAGAAATGGCGAAAAGGTTACAGATATTTATTAAGCACATGCCGTAACGACAACCCAGGAGAAAACGACAATGTGGACGCATGTTTGGTGGAATATGTAAGTTAATTCTAATTCAGATTAGTAGAATTTCCTGATTGGTCTTACAAACTCACTTACTGTTACGGCTGTTAACATTGAAATAAATTATGTATTTCAGATGGAAAAAGACAACTACAACAATGTGATCCAACGGTTAATAATACTGAAGTTAGAAGCAATGGGCAAACTTTACTTACATTTGGACACATCGATCAAAAACCTAGAAGAATGTCTGATGAACCAAGTAACAACGTATTTGGATAAAATAAAACTGAATATAGAATCTTTGAATAAATGTTATGAAATAAGAACAAAATTTTCTGAAGATAAAACATCGGTAACGATTTGAACAGATTTTTTTTTGTTTTGTTTTTTACCACTTTCACAGTAAGAACAATGTAATGTGCGAGTGTGTGCGTGTGTGTGTATTTGGGAATGTACTCGTAAGTAAGAGAGTGAGCGTATGGTTTTATTGGCAAGACAAGACAATACGCTGTGGGGCTGTGTCTTGTCGAGATGCACAGAGTTTGCCCCAGCTCCTGCAACCTGGATGACCTGACGGCCTGTCGCCGCAACTCTATTGAGGTGGGTACATTTTGGAGTCCTTCAATATAACATTTTTACTACAAAATACAAATAGGATAGATATTTTGAGGAAACTATTGTTAAAAAGGATAAAATATAATATAATAAAACTGTTTATTTTCAATATTACATTCTCATAATACTTTTATTGTCCACCTATTAAATAATTTGTTTTATTATATACAGTTTTGTATAACTTTTGAACTACCATAACTTACATTCTATACATCTATACTAATATTATAAAGCTGAAGAGTTTGTTTTGTTTGTTTGTTTGTTTGTTTGTTTAAACGCGCTAATCTCAGAAACTACTGAACCGATTTGAATAATTCTTTCACTGTTAGATAGTTTATTTATCGAGGAAGGCTATAGGCTACATTTTATCCCGGATTTCCTACAGGAACGGGCACAACGCGGGTAAAACCGCGGGGCGCTGCTAGTTATATTATAAAGCTGCAGAGTTTGTTTGTTTGAACGCGCTCATCTCAGGAACTACGGGTCTGATCTTTTTGTAATTGATAGCCACATTCAAAGGAAAGGTTATAAGGCTACTTTTCATCCTCAAATTCCTATGGAAACGGGTACAACGCGGGTAAAACCGCGGGGCGCTGCTAGTAGTTAAATAGGCTACCTCTATAATTTGTTTCTCTGAATATAATCGAAGAAGTAAATATAATCGAAGAATATAATCTCTGAATATAATCGAATATAATCGAAGACAAAAATCTCTGAAAATAATCGCAGAAAAATCAGATCGAAGAATATATGTATAATACAAATATTCTTCGATCTGATTATATTTTTATAATAAAGTTATACAAAAACAACGATCCTACAGGCAAATTGCTAATCTTATATATCTTTCAAAAACTATATGAAGCTATTATTAAAAAATCAAATCCAACAATTACTAAATATTATTTTACATTAAAAATCCATTATACATTATCACAAAGTTATAAATCGTTATACAGAACCATTTAGTTTATATTTTGTGTATAATTTTATACAAAATATGGCAATATTATCTATTGCTTATTATTAACAATAATGGCTAAGATTTTTGAGATTCAATATTAGTTTTTAGTCCGACTAACTTTAGTGACACAGTTCATGTCATTCAACAGTCATGACAAGCCAAGCATTTTAAATAGCTTGGAAATATTTTCAACTGATAATACGTATTTTTTAAGATTCAAGATTCTCATAAAAATGTTTTCTAACACCAACATTGTCAGTCCAATTAGTTAATACAAAGTATAATTATAGTACATATCACTAATTTATACAAATAAATCTCAAGACGTTGTCAATCTATTAAAATACGTCACAAATTCAATAAAATATCAATTTTGTCATTTGTCACTAACAGTTTTGGTAAAAGAATATCGTCAGTATTCTAAAGTGAATGAACATTACCCAAACTTGGTTGGTCTATCTATAGCAAAAGTGACTTGATTTAACAGATTGGCAACATGTTTTATAATCCACATTCATTTTTAATTATATTTACATTTTTTATGTTACAATTATAAAAAGGTTATGGTATTATTCACTTACTTATCTTGGTCTTTATAATAAACCTATCCAAGTTTAAAAATACAACGAAAATCTGCTAGAAAAATAATGTCATTCATTCACATTCACTCCACAAAGACGCCGCAGAATCTTCAAAAGACCAACATTTAAAAAAAATCATTCAACTTTTGATTCCATTTTTGAGTAATTTCAAAACTCAATTATAACGGCACGTCTAATCATATTGTAGCAAGTCATGATTCATTCAATTTTATCTATTTGACTAATAAATACAGATCTTATTACAAAATGTTACTGACTAAAATGTAAAAGCACTTAATGTCATAGAACACCCATTCCAGTGGGTCTAGGAGGTGGTTCAGGAGTATCTGGAGATGGAGGTTTGAATGTGCTGCCCTGGAAGAGAAGTCAAGAGTTAATAGAGGAATAAGTAATATTAGAGGAGTAAGTTTTACTTAAAAAACATTGTCATCTATGAGAAAAGCACTCGAAATTTACTAGTTGACATTAAAACCTTTAAAATTTTGCCTATAACTTTGGGCTAGCTCGCGTCAGCATCACCTTTCGATTATAAAAGCAATCAATTCATCTGGGTAGACGAATTGAGTCATTGAGGGTTCAATGACTGGCCAAATATCTGATTTTTAACTGTCCGTTTCTCTTATACGAGCAGCACTATACCTTAATTAAATTATTAGTTTGACATATTTTTACTGTTTATGGTTAAGACCAAGTCTTTCGCAAATAATAAAGTTTCTTGGTGGAATCTGAATACTCTATGTCAACAATGGGCAGCATAATAACAACTTGCAAACTTACTTGGAATCCTAAGGCAGCTTCTAAAGGTGTGGGCGAATCGCCTCCCAATGTGGCGTAGTCCCCGAACCTTTCTGTAGTTCTACTGCCTTGTATTGTCGCGTATGTGTTATCAGGCTGAAAAAATGATTAAGAAACTTATTAGAAATAAATACACTTAAGACTTTTTCTTTGACTTGCATTGTTTCCTTCGACAAGCGTTAACGTATTATGCCCATTCCTACACTTAATAAAGATCCATGACATTAAAATTGGAGTAGGTTTAGTTTGTTGGGTCACGATCGATGGTACACTTCAGCAACGTCAGCCATCATTAACGGCGTTTTAAAAATGTGGTTTAGTGGTATCATGTTCAAAATTACTTCTTTGGGGTCGAATATGAATAAAAATATTCGACTTTGACTTTGACTATTTACCATTGCTTACCGTAAATATATGTATAATACCGTACCTGTACATTATCATTATTAGCTTGCTCAGCCTGGTCTCCAAATACATTCATAGTAAGCTCTTGTTCCTCATAAGGCCTCAGTTTAGTTTCCAACCAAAGAGGGTTTTCAGTAGTGGACAGTTCTTCGAGAATCTGTCTTCTTACGAGACTGTCTCCTTTGCTGGATTGCATTGAAGGTGGAGGTATGACCCTGGAGTTAAAGTGACTTATAAGTAAACAAGTTAGTTTCTACTGAGGTAGAGCTGAGTCCAGTGAGGGTTTTCACGAAAATGACACTTGACAGATTTCTGGACCTCACGTCTCAGTGCTGCCGCCTAGTGGGAGTCATTTAAAAAAACCCTCAATGAGGAATTTCACGAAAATAACACTTTTGTCAGATTTCTGGACAGTGGGTGACATTTCAGAAAACCCTCATTGACCAATCACAATTAATTGGTTCGAGATTTCGAACACTGTACTGCATTGTGATTCGTCAGTTCGTTCAGCTTTACTTTTCAGCGAAGATTATATTGCCTAACATAACTTACCAATGTTTCAAGCAAGCGCAGACCACAATGAAAGTGACAATTCCAGTGAAGAGTACAATCAGTAATGCTATTAGTGCTGCTAGAGCTGGATCGAAATTGTCAGGAACTGAAACAAAAAACAGAATTTCCGGTATTGTCTAAAAGTGCGAATCTCATTGCCATCTCATTTAGGTCTTAATTGTTCTAATAAACAAGGTCTTAAGCGTAGTTTACCTTGAATGACTTTAGTACAGCGTTATACCTGATTTTAATAGAACGTGACGTTTAACATGCAATTACATGACATGATGCTCACACTCAATCTGAAATGTACCTGACATGAGTCTTATCAAGTATGATAATATTTTTAAAATTCACTTTAATATTATGTTGTTTTTACCTTTAGAAACAGCGCTGGCAGCTATAATAGTTTCGACGCCATATTGTGTGTATGCGTCTTTCAGGTCATCGTATTTAGCGTCGATGGTATCTAAGACACGATCTACGGGTAAAACTTGGAAGTTCGTTGGATCTACAGCATGGAGATGTATTTCACACCTGTAACAAAAATATATAAATTATTAAGATTTTATAGATTGGGCAAACAAATAAAATGGTTCCTGTAGATTTGAATCTAACTTGAAAAATGTTTAATCTTGAAAGATGTCTCAAGACATCTTTACTCTTCCTTCATGGTTTGGTTTGGGATTACTTTCACCCTGATCCCTTGTTAATGTGATGCTATATTATCAGTGATAATTTTTGCAGGTATACTAAATTATTTTGCTTACCAATCATCATACCGCCTATCGGCCTGCACCAATGGCAGTCTTCTGCCCATCACCAGTAAAGCATCACCAGCCGCCGCTAGCTTCTGTTGAACTCCAGTTACTGAAGATGAACAACTTCTCGATACTACCATCCGTATGAGCGAAGAACGGTCGATTATCCATATCTGGTGATGAGAAATGGTAATGATAATTATGATGATGGATGTTAATAATGAGTATAAGCATGACTGCAGCTACAATAAAACCATAAAAGCCTTTAACTAACTCTTTAAGTTAAGAAAGAGAAAGAGCCTGTTTTTATTTAAGCCTGTTAACAATAATAATTAAAATAAATTTCGGACAAATGAATGTGCTGCTTTGATTTCTTATGAAAATTTATTTTTATTAGCGGATGATCATATTATAAAAATAGAGAAAAATATAATAAGTATACTTACATAAACTTGTGCTTTAGCTTGTCTGTACGGTGCAGCTGTTTCTTGGGCAATGATGTCCAGCACAAAGCGATCCTGGTTGTATTCTGACATGTAGTGGGCTGTCATTAGTACTCCTTTAAAGAGAAAAACATTGTTATTCGTAAAAAACTTGTAAAAAACTACTAAAAAGAGAGAGAGATATGGAAATCCCCAAAAATATGATTAATACGTGAGAATATTAAACCTCTTATTTTTACGATAATTTACCGGATTAAACGGGTGGGTACTAGCGGTTAAATAGCAAAAATGGCTAGTCCCATGTAATATCTACATAGAGCAATTATTATATACCCATTTAGAATATTATGAGAAATATTTTTTTTATTATTTTTTGGATTATCACGTACCTTCTTGAGTAATATTGAACGGTGAAGGAACAACACTGCCGCTGGACTGCGATGCTCCAAACTTGTACAAATTGGAAGCAGCTACCATGTAGGATAGTGTTCCATTCTCTTCAAAGTCTGGATCTTCAGCAACCACTGATATTATTGGCTCGTTGATACGGGCTGTGTGCTTTATACCTGAAGAAATAAAGGTTATTTTAAGAAACAGTTCGACTTAAAATGTAATGGATTTGTCACCAAATGATCAATCGTTTTATGGAGAGCATATCGATGCGATGAGAAGTGGAAATAATCTATTAATCAAAAATATTATAGGTACATGCTATGCATGATAAGCAATGCAATGCTTGTTACTATAGTTTGATAAATCTAAAATTCTACAATCAATATGAATTGTATTGGCAAAACTATAGTCAATCTATCGTTTTCAAATTTTCTGCTTTCTGCAAACTTACCTGCGTAATAAATCTTCTGCTGAAACTTTGGTTCGTTATCATTTTCATCCAAGACCTTGACTTTAATGGTAGCGATACTGCCTTCAGCGCCTTCAGTGCCGTTGTCTACAGAATTGAGGATATCTGCAGCATGTTCTAGCAACGGACTGTTACTAGCGTACATTGTAAAGGTATATTCTTCTTGGGTTTCCCTGTGAGTTGGTGGCAAATATTTTATAAGGTCTCATAATTAAACCACTGTTGTATCAAAATAGAAGATTAAATTACAGAAATTCATTTAGGCACAAATGTATGTTTATACAGCATATATAAAGTAATGTCTTACTGCTAAAGGTATCAGTAAATATTATGAAACTACATTTTTAGTTTACTTTGACTTTTCTAGTAACAGGATCGTATTGGCATCTTACCTATCAAAACTAATGTTAGATCTGATAACGCCTTGAGTCCTGTCCAGAGAGAATGCGCCCTCTTTATTTCCTTCCAAGATGTGGTAGTAAACTTTGCCATTTTCACCGGAATCTTTATCTGTGGCTTTCACGGAACCTGCGAGAGGTGACAAAGTGAATTTATAAAACTCAGTACAAGTACAAGAAAATAGTTAATCATTAGCAGCGCCCCGTAGTTTTACCCGCGTTATGCCATTCTTGTATAAATTTGGAAATAAAAATAGCCTATAACCTTCCTGTTGAATGTGGCTATCAATAACAAAAATAATTATTCAAATCACACACAGTGCGTTCACACAATCATAAAATCAATCTCTTCAGCCTTATTATATTAGTACAGATTTTCATCTTCGCGCAGCAAGAGTAATAGAGAGTTAGACTTCGTAGGATTTGGATGTTTATAAATTTTGGCAGAATTCTTACCAATAATAAGACCAGCAGGTAAATTTTCTCTAATACTGAAGACATAATTGGACTGTTGGAACCGCGGTGCGTTATCGTCATCATCAGCTAACACAACAGTTAAAAGCCTGAGGCTTTCGAACTGTGCTGGAGTTCCGTTGTCCACTGCAGCTATTACCAACTGAAAAATAAGAATTCATATTTTGACAATCCTCGGGAACAATGAATATAAAAAGTGTAAAAGTACATCCAAATGAGTAGATCCATCATAATATAAAATTTTTACAAAGAGGAGAGATTTTCATAAAATATAACACAATGAGCTTCTGGAAAGAGATGGTTGTCTAACTAGACTAAATTTGAAGTAGGCCGCACTAACACAGCCTCACAAAACAATAAAAATATCAGTGAGGAATCTGGGTATTATTAGGATCTGTATAGAATCTGTACTTAATCTGTCATTGGACTAAATGATGAATCATCTTACCTGATACTCAGATTTCAACTCCCGATCTAAGAAAGTCTTAGTTCTGAGTTCTCCTGTATCTTGGTCCAAACTAAACTCTTGTGTTTCCCCAACGTTCTGATTATCCACCTTCAAGAAGTATGACACTCGGCCATTATCACCTGTATCTTCGTCAGTGGCTTTGATCGTAGTTATCAGGTAATCTGCTTGTGCTGCGTTCTGTGTTAATGAAACGTAAAATTAAATCGTTCTTTCTTATATTAGCTCTACCATAGACCAAGACAAAATGTAACCTAGTACATGCACTACCTTCAACACGATGAAGTCTGTTCAACAGACTTTTATATCTTAATCATATCATCATTCATTCAAAATAATCATCGATTGCGATCATCAATGTGCAACTAACACAAAATAACCAAATGCTTTCATAATTACCTCAGGAATATCCAACTGCCTGATTTCAGGAGGAGGCTCCACAAACACAGGGCTATGTTTGTTCACAGTCAAAACAGTGATGTCAACTCTCGCCGTATCTGAATGGATGCCTTTACCAGCGCCATCTTGTGTACGGACTTGAACTTGATACGTGAGTCCTCCAGTTACAGCACGAGAAGGGTAAATGATACCGGTCCAGGGATCTACTGTGAATGCTCCTACAAAGCATTGAAATAATATAAGCTTGTGTTCAAATTACGAAAGAGGTACAAATCAAAACCGGAGACTGTTTATTTCGAAATGATTTTGTTATTGAACCTAGCTAACTTCCATGAGAATGAATTTGCTGTTTTGGCTGTATAGATGAGAGTTTTCTAATGCAGATTCAATCTTACACCTTAGTCAGATCTTGGCATAAAGGGAAATTAATTAATGTTTACATCAATTTCCTATTATCTTGCTAAGAAAGTTTTACGACTTACCCGGCTCACTTTGCTCCACAATAGAATATTCCACCTTCCCATTATCTCCTTCGTCTTTATCATCAGCTCTCACTTGCAGTATAGCTGCCGGTGGATTCAGTTGCAAGTTTTCTGATATAGTACTTTTATACACCTTTTGACTAAATACTGGTGGATGATCATTTACATCACGGACTTTTATGTGAACCTGTCAATAATACAGAAACATTACAATCAAAAGACTTCAAGGAACTGCGCACGATTACGAATCACAAGTAGTATCGAGGCATCGCTAGTGCCTATAGAAATGAGCAAAACTGTAGTAATATCCAGAAATTTTGGGATATATTATTGGTTGGTGGTGTTTTTTTTCTTGCTCTTTGAATGTTTATTTTACTGATAGTTTTATTACAGATTTCAAAACCACAAAAATCAAACTCTTCAGCTTTGTTATATTAGTAAAGATAATTAATGAAAAACTTACAGGAACACTGGCAGATCTCTTCAATTGCGCAGGAGCATTATCACTTGCGACCGCTCTGAGGTAGATGTCGCTAGTATTCTCTCTATCTATGAGTGCTCCGGGAGCGACAGTTACTACTCCTGTGGTTGGGTCGATGTGGAAAAGGGACGCGTGTTCACCGGAGAGACTGTAGCTCACTTCTCCAAATTCACCTGCAAGGGATTAAAGATATTCAGTTTTTGAATCATGTTGTCATGTTACTTTATTCCCCTTTATTGTATCGTAGTTCAATATCCCCTTGAAATTAAGCGGTGTAATAAGGCCTGAGGTGTTATAACTTAGTTGAATAAAGGTCACAGTTGTGATGTGTTAAAAGACTTCACTTTATCAATTACATTTCAAACCTTACTACAAAAGAATTTTGAATCAGTCGAGTCATCCATAGTAACAAACAAAAGAACTGGATTCACTAAATTCACTTATGTATAATTAAAATTGTTCACTGCCTCTTTCTCTTACCTTCATCTTTATCAACAGCAGTCACTGTCACAACTTTAGTTCCCCCTTCAGAGTTTTCATCTACTGCCGCATCGTATGCTTCAGCCGCAAAGATCGGATCCTCATCGTTAGCATTAACAACTTCTACTGTGACTCCCGCAGTAGTAGCCAGCTGTGGCACTCCAGTATCGAAGGCAACCAGAGTAAAGTTGATGAATTTGATCTTTTCGAAGTCTATGCGTTGGGTTGATTTTACTACACCTGTAAGGAATGTTTTAGTATCAAACCTTGGTCTTAATCTTATTTGTCAAATATTCATATTAAAAAGATATAATGTGTCATTCAGATATTTACGCCCTTTTAATTCTGTTAATAAAACTTATATAAGATATAGTAAAAAAGGCCGATCGAATTAAGAATCTTCTTCTTCGGTTGTTGAAGTTCTATAAAAATAAAGTAAGTACATAAGTACTAGCTTAGGAGAGGTGGTTTCCATGCTCATGAAAGTACTAGACATTTTAAGTACATCTTGTATCGAATGCGTTTTATCGCTATACATGCATATGCAACTTTAACACCAATAAAGGATGTATTAAGAAGTACCTATATGATCAAAAAGAAGACAATGCAATAATGATTCTTACCAGTAGCATTATTGACCTCAAAGTACGGGCTAGGCGGTTGAATCACGATGCCACCGAGCGGGGTCTCCTTATCAGTCGCCGTGAAGACTCCTAACACAGAACCCACTGGTTGTTCCTCCACCACGCGGACGTAGTATGAAGGTTCGGAGAATACTGGTGCGAAGCGGTTCACGTCAACGATGGTAATTATTAGGGAACCTAGGGGAGAAAAATTGGCTTATTTATTTGATGTCAGTGATATTATCTGTATGTATTTCCTGATTGTATAAAACTTTACAGCTCAGGGGCCGTTAAGGTTAAGTTTGATTGAAAAATCTCTGTAAATATGGTACCATGTAAATCTGTAGACCTGAAATAGTAGGAAGAGCGAAGTAATTACCGCGTAAATTCTCTATTTCCTGATTTTGAGCCCTTAGATTAAGCACTAGAGCTTTAGAAAATTATGCAAGATTGAAACTACTAGATATGAAAATAAAATAAATTTCAGGTCCAAATATCAAGGTACATATATCCAACAGTAACCTTGCACAGTGACTATTTTCCTAAACTTATATGTGGCATACATACCATCAGCTTCTTGTAGAGTAGGCGCTGACGCATCAGTGACAGTGACAGGTAGAGTAATGACAGCTGCGCGACTGCGGTCAAGCTTCTGTGACACGGACACGCTGCCGTTATGTTGCACCGTGAACCAAGACCCGAAGATACCTTCGTCGGTAACCTGAACAATAATACATAAGGATGATGATACTGAGGGCCTTAAAAGGGACAAATAAACATCCCTCCCCATAATTCATAATAATTTTTTCTACATACTGTTCAAGTATATTTCTGGAGACGAATAAGTCATCAAATACGGTCAATCTTAATAAAGATATTGAGAACTCTACTATGATTTGAGCAATTATTTTCACGGAAAATATTAATTCCAAATTAATCTTACCTCTTTCCCATTTTTATCAACAGCATTGATCAGCTTATCACCATTCAACTTAAAGATCAGTTGTTCTTTATCTGTTATATCAGGGTCTACAGCTATGAGGCTGTGGACTATCGTCCCAATGTCAGCGTCTGCGGATACTTCAGCTCTTTGTATAGAGGGAGTGAAGAACGGTCGCTTATCGTTTACATTTATCACGTGTACTACTAGTTCTGTAGTTCCAGTTAAGCTTGGGATACCTGAAAATATATTAGCAAATTGTTATAAATGTATTGTGAAAAAGTAAAACCTTCACTTCTCAGAGGTAAAATGTACACCTCCACTCCTAGTACAAAAACTACAGCAAAAAAGTCTGTATATTACCTGAATCAGTTGCAGTAATCTGTATCCTGTAAGTATTCCTCTTATCGTAGTCAAGTTTTGAAGACACTGTCACAACGCCAGTCACGTTATCGATATTAAATGATTCAAATGCTCCTTTTTGTATCGAATACTTTATTTCAGCATTAAGACCGCTGTCCAGATCAGTTGCTCTTACTGCGGCTACTTCAGTACCTGTTGATATAGATAACAATTGTTCAAGAATCCCAAATACTCTATCTATCTAAACAGTTATATAAAAATATATGTTCATCTGCATAATTATACCAATATATTAGGTATATATATTTTTAACGAAGCAATACTAGACAAAAAGATACGATCCACTGTAAATACAAGCTAAGGTTGTCTTTTACACAAAATCTATGTGTGTTATCGACCAATGATATCAGCACCTTAACCAAGTAGTGATGGCATCCATCAATGATATCAAATGTAGCATAACAAACATGAAAAGGCACGCTTATGACACATTTAATTTGATAAATCAAACCAAGAACGTGCTTGAATATGGACGCACATGAACTGATCGTTGGTAACCAATATCTGTCCAATGTGTACCAGAATATAATTAATTAATACAATTTTCTCTACCTATAGGAGCATCTTCAGTGATATCAGCGTCGTATTTATCAGTATCGAAGGCAGGAGCGTGATTGTTCACGTCTCGGACCATTATCTCAACTCGACTTGTTGCGTTGTGGACTCCATCTGTTGCCTGAAATTTTACAGAAAATATTAAATAATATCGATTTATGTCTCACATATGTGGTATAGAGTTATAATACCTATTCATTTCAAATGTTTAGAGTAGTCGATCAGTACTTGCATCTATATTGTTTGAAGATTTCTCAAATTATAGAAACACATTCAATTACTAAAATGGACCAATTATTTTATATTCTATGTGTTTTCTACAGTTCCACCTACTTCCAATAGAAGACACCAGGATTCAAAATAAAACCACGTTTACGTAACTCTGAATATTAGATAGGGTTCGCCCATACATTCTGTCATTATACGTCCATTACATCTGACGCAGTTATAATACCAAGCATAGATAAACTTACCAACACTGTAAGAACAATCTTACTATCCCCAGCACTAGCTCTAACGCCTCCCGAGTCAGGACGAACCAATATCCTGCCATTTTGAGGGTCTATCCAGAACTCGTGGTCCGGAGGATCCACTATAGAGTATCGGATGTCTGATGATACATCTACGTCACGTGCTTGGACCTATAAAGTAAGGAAACCATGGATAGATTGTAAAATAACTCATGTACTTTTACATCTCTTTGACGTCATTTAAATGTCGAAGCCAAAGTTACCTGTAATTCCGGTTCAAACTTAAGAGCATCTTCATCAATGGAAGCTTTGTAGACGGGCGTCACGAAAACAGGTGGGTTATCATTGGAGTCAGTCAGGGATATCTGTAGAGATACCACTGTGCTCAGACCGGCGCCGTCAAAATCTGTAGCCTGAAATGAATATTTTTTAGCATTTATTATTAAGAACTTGTGTATTAAGAACTAAATGATAAATGATAATCTTTATTTACTAAAAGCATTACATTCTTTAAAAATTACATTAGTTAAAAATAAACAAATTATAAGTTTTATAAGAATTGTGTACCAAAGACCCCTCTAATCATTGAAGCTTCAGGTTCTGTGGGATGGAATGACAATCTATGTTTATTGGGTAATCGGCATCCTGTACATATTTTTTCAGATCCGACTGGTAGTTGGAGTTTAGTGAGTTCTAAGGCAAAGATAGTTTTCAACTAAGTAAGTAAAGGTTATAATCACAAATATTGTTTTATTTTTCAAATTCGAATTGCAGTTACAAAGCTTTAGAATGTTCAATCAAACGTAGCATTCTTTGAACTATGCAGAAGTAAATGGATACTCTTCAGCTTTTTTTATATTACGTTTGACTCAAAAATTACCTTATATTGCAAGAAATAGTCCTTCCTAAACTCATAGTCTAGGCACGGTTGTTGTCCGGGAGTCTCACAAGGAGCCACAGAGATCACTCCGCTCCTGTTGTCTACTCTGAACAGTTCCGCTCCATTCCCTGATATTTGGTATATTAGACCTGCTGTTCCAGACCTGGAAGGACAAATTTTACATTATAATAAGGGATATTTTTAAGAAATATTATCAGATGAACGGTCCTTCTTAGAGGATGTACAAAGATCTGTGACAAAGATGAAGATGTTAACATACTAAAACCATAATTTTAAATTTTAATAGCATGAAGATTGGACCTTTTGTCAATGAAGATTTTTTCAGCAATGAAGGTTTCATCGTCTATGTGTTATTTTGGTTGTTTAGTCTATTATCTATGGTCATTGACAGATTAATAATAGATCTATTCCATTTCTCTTTCTTTTTTAAATAACATCACGTCACATCTTACCTGCCAGTATCTCTGTCAGTAGCAGTTATAGCAGTGACTCTAGTCCCCGGGGCAGCCCCTTCAGCAACTGTCGCTGGATACGGCTCATCAGGGAAATGCGGAGGATTGTCGTTGACATCTGTCACCGAAACTGTCACACTGGCTTTCGATGACAGTCGCGGTGACGTGTAGAGCTCTTCGGCTATGACCTGAAAAAAAGGATGCACTAAGCTGATTACTGAAGAATGATTACTGATTACATTGAGGACAAATATATCTGGAGCCAAATTCCTGCACCTGCAACATAACCTGATGTTGACATAAAATATATACTTATGATCATTAGCAGACATTAACAAATCGAGACATTTTATTGGAAAATTTCTTAATTTACGACTGATACGATCCTACACATGTCTGGGGATTAGGTTATTTGTGTTAATTAGTGCAATAAAAATACAAAATGCTTCCTTACTTCCAAAATGAACTTCCTTTGATTTGGATCTTCATAATCTAGACTGGAGTTGAGACGCAAAGTTACTGAGGCACTCCCCGTTGCTGTCGATGGTTCAACTATAAACGCGCCAAACTCATTTGTTAGGCGAAGACTGAATACTGAATTAAGACCCTGAAAAATCAATTTAAATTATACCAAACATCATATAGATCATACAGACGAGCTGTTTATTTTTTATGTGGCAGCATTTGAGCATTACATACCAAGATAAGGATATTTAACTAGTAGCACATATTTAAAAAATATATATAACTTTTTTATATACGTAATTATATTAGTCTTAGACCGAACGTTTTCTAACCTCATCGTTATTAATCACACGTTCCAATGAGCGTTGAAGATTTTAAATGCAGGTTCCATGGCGGTCGGTTCGTATGCGAGCAAGTAACCTCGTGTCACACATCTCAAATTACTCGCTCATCAACATGCTATACTTACAACATCGGTATCAGTCACTAGCATATCCAGATTCGGTATTGGAGTCCCAATAGGTAGACTTTCAGGTATTTCCACGCTGTACTCCCTGTGGTTAAACCTGGGCGGTTCATCGTTAACGTCTTTTATGGTGATGGTGATGGTTGCGACGCTTGAAGTGAGAGGACTTATGAGAGGCGAGCCATTTACTATTTCTATTGCCTGGAAGATAGAAAAAATGAGATGTTAGCTTTAATTTAGGTTGTTGAACTAATAGAAGGATGTGAATATAGCCGTTGTTAATGCTGTGACTATACCGTGTTGACGTTGCGAATGAGGGTCTATTCTAGTCGCATTAGCCACTGTTTAGCCAAAAACTATGATTTGTTTGAGGCAGGGATAGATAAAACTCAGAATTATAACCCATGAAAGGACATAACAGTAAAATATATTTTCTTAAACTTAATGAAATGGACATATTATTCTTACCCTGACAGTCAAATTGAGTGGTGAAGAAGGATCAGCTAACGCCTCTCTATCCAAAGGTTTCGCTGTTCTTAGCTCTCCAGTATAACGGTCCAACAAGAAGAAGTCCAATGGATCTACAAAATATAACATTTTCGTCTATTAGTCTGTTTGAATAGATAAACACAAAAAAGTGAAGTAAAAATTACTCACTCGTCACCAACTCCACAATAACATTCCTAGGTTGTGCTCTATCAGCATCTCTTGCTTTGACAGTAAGAGCCAAAGTCCCAACAGGAGCGTCTTCCGAAAGTGCTCCACTGAGAGAACCGCTGAAGACAGGTGGAGAGTTCTGGACATCTTGAACCTTCACTTCTACATGAGCAGTTGAGTTTAACGTGCCATCCTGAAAAAAGTAATAAGGTTCCTACTGGTTTCTTAAGTTTAAGCGGACACTACTCGTTTTGAATTGCAACTACGTCTTCTGTGACCACCTTGTGACCACGGTTCCTGTAAAGGGGCCGAAACATCAGATAAAAATAAAAAATAAAAGCGAAGTGTTTCCATTAACGTAGTTTTCAATTCATAATAAGGTTTCGTCAAATAAGAATGCACAAATTGTACTTTGACTTAGGTGTCTGCAGAAAGTTTAGAGAAGCAATTAAAAATTGCGAATGATAATTTTCAGTCCATAGAAATCGTTCTTACCGTAGCCACCAACTGCAGTTGATAGAACTGTTGTTCATTGTAATTTAATGGCTTTTTCAGTACTAGTGCTCCGGTGTATTGGTGGGCTGAAGAGTTCAAGGTAACTACTTCGAACCAGTCGCAAGCTTCGGGCCACTAGAAACAAAATAAATTATTTTAAAATAGCGAGTCAGCAAGCATGATAGTATCAAATGAGCCATTGTAATCATAAATGGAACAAAAGAGTGAGGTGACAAGGTGTGAAAAAATATTAAAGCATTGCCTGCAACGTTTGCCAAAAAAAAACACTATGAAAATTTCTTTGCTACTGATGATAGGCAAAGTTTGTTGCCTGGATTTTTTGATGGCCATAGTGTTGTAATTATTCGATAACTTACGCCTGTACTCAGATACATCAAATGCTTCTTTAGTAAGTATAGTGATTTTGACATGTAACGTATGACACATTAAGTCAATTAGCCAAGAGTCGGTTAAATAGTCTCTGAGTACGACAGTTAAGGCTAGATTACACCGGGGCAACACTGTGCGGCATTGCGGAATGCCACAAGGCCGCATGCTACAAAGTCAAAAATGTCGCACATTGTGGCAAGGGCACAATGAATTCCATGCGACATTTTTCGTGCGTCAAAAATGTCGCATGGAATTCCATTGTGCCCGGATACAAGATGCGACAGTCTGCCACGTGACGCAAGGTGTTGCCATGCCGCACGGTTCTTGCCACAATGTGCGACATTTTTGACTTTGTAGCATGCGGCCTTGTGGCATACCGCAGTGCCGCACAGTGTTGCCCCGGTGTAATCTAGCCTTTAATGGATAAACCTCCGATACACCATTGTTTGAATTCTGTGGTTCATTGGCAAAATATGGAACCGATATATCTAATACAAATCTAAGATACGTATTTACGTCCAATCTTATATCGCAGTTTAACACTTAATAATTATATTGCCGTGAGTGAGTCTCATAACAGAAACCAGTACAGCACTATTGTACTACATTGTACAATGAAGTACAGTATGTTTGATGTTATTACTCGTGGATATAACTTGGTACATTATTATGATCACATTGACAGCGAATTTATATTCAAAATGTTTGTAAATGTGACATAAATTAAACAATGAAGGGAAGTTCCGCTGTATAATAAGGCTTATATTTAATATAAAATATAAATATTTGACAAGCCTGTGGCACAGTGGTATGTGAGAACGCTTTCTGGGTATCAATTATGTCTTCATATCCACCTTATTATTAATGCAGTGCAACTAAAACACTGTTATAATGTGTTTTGTCTCTTTTGCTCTTCGGGAAATTGCGTATGTCAGAAAATGACAAACCATTTGATAGCAAAACTATTCTTAATACGCGTTTATTTATATGACCCATCATGTATAACTATTACCTAGTATCAGTTAGTTATACAAGGTTAGAGCTTAGTTTGGGTCTAATTAACCGTGTGTGAATCTGTCCGGTCGTATATATTAAACTCCAGTATCAAACTAATGAGTGATTCTTACGAGTATTACTTTTTCACTTCAAAGTTAATATAAGAAATCTCGTCCATTATAATTGTTAAGGGTTTAATTAATATAATACTTTTATATGTATTTAAATAAAATTGATGGAGTATCACACAATCAATTGAATTAGGAAGAATTAGGCTGTTTTAATTAAATTATCCAACACTAGTTGCAATAAACATGTATTTAATTATATATTTATCCATTTTAAATACAGGCAAGTGTATCCATAATATTCCACAAGCACAAGAGCCTCCTATGCTTGCAAACTGTAGTTAAACTGCCTAACTAAAACACTGTGAGTGAGTGTTTTGTCTCTTTTTTTCTTTGGAAAATAGCGTATGTCAGAAAGGGACAAACCATTTGACAGCTAAAATGCTGCTAGTAAGCGTTATGAATAAGGCCTAAAGACTCCAATCCGAGTCGGTCTGATACCTTACGAACTTATAAGGGCCAAACAAAGCATTGTGTACTTACAAAGCAGATTAGTTCAGGTTACGCTCACGCAATAGTTAACTTTAACATAAAATGTCAGTCTCAACAGGCGCCTAGGCGTAAGGAAATGAAAAATCGTGGCTTTCTACTGGCAGTGCGAATGACTTAAACAGAATTTCATAAAAATTATGTAAACGCTTTGTATTTAACGGGCATTTAACAATGTACTTGTAAACTTTTAACGAACGTATGTTACGATAGCCGTTTGAAACGACCCTTAGCATAGCCTGATTAACATCAATTATTATAAGGGCCGACACTGCGTTAAGCGTGCGCCCGTCGCGCCGCGGTTCACTTTTGTATGACACCGCACGCGACGGGCGCACGCGACGGTTCACTTTTGTATGACACCGCACGCGACGGGCGCACGCGACGGTTCACTTTTGTATGAAACCGCGGCGTGCACACGCTTAACGCAGTGTCGGCCCTAAGTGTGACGGTATATCTTACCTTTTCATTTGGCATACATCCAACTTCAAGTCCGTCACCGACATAGTCTTTATCCTCAACTTCTATGTTTCTTAATACTGTTGTTCCTACTTGCTCATCTTCTGGCACATCGACTTCGTATGGACTCTGAAACAATATGGTTAGGTTCAAATCAATTACATACTTCGTGAAGTCCATATAAGTTCATGTCAGTTGCAGCCTTTGTTATTGAGATGATTAGTTCAGTAAGTGGATAAGACTGTCGTCAATGTAGTACTACTATATTCTGTACTATCTATGGGCTAAGGTTAGCCTACTTTGGCGTCGTTGGCGCACATGATGTCACTTAGGGGATTTGAGGGTGGGAGCAGGTCTGAACGCGTTGATGTTCTGTTCGGGCGCCCAGCAGTCGCACTGGGCCTAACACTCCTCTATCGGATCTAGAAAATGTACTAAATTTGGTAAAAAGTATGCTACTTACATTTTTAAAAATAGGCGGATTATCGTTCTCATCTAACACTATAACTGTAACCGACTGTGTTTGAATGAGGTTCTGTATTTTGTCCTTATCTTCATCTTCTATTGATACTAGGAACTTTATCGTGTCTTCTACCTGGAATTGAAAAGAAGTTTCATTTTATAAATTAATAATACTAAAGTAATGATAAAAGTTTTTAAATAAGAGTATTGACCTTGTTAAACGATATTAAAATAATACTATTTATTCTTACTTCGAACGGATTGCACAAAAACTCTTGAATCAATTTAGTATCTAAATATGTTTAAGAAACAAAAACTGTCCTTTTAAAATTGAACTTTATGGTGCATCAAATAGAACACCATTTCAAACGAACGTCATTTGATTTTGAAATAAGTTTAGGCGCTACATCAAATTAAGAACCTTAGTGCAATTCACCCTTAGTCTACTTTCACTATAACAAACTTAATAACTATATTAATCTTTGCCCAACAGTGGAACAGACTAAGCTAACAAAAAAAAAAAAAAATTTATACATAATACTTACTTCTCTATCTAATGGCTTCTCTAAAGTCACAGCACCAGTCTCAGAGTTCACTGAAAACTTGTCAGTACCAACTAGTCCGTATTTTATCTGAAACATCGCATTAACATTAGACATTTAATTTTATATAATTATAAAATTGCATGATGCTAACTTTTACTCAAGTAAAGGTTGTGACTGAGCAATCTTGCTACATTCTTCTTTATCTGCTTACTGGTAATTGGATTTCGATATGGTCAAAGAGCGTTTTTACGAAAATGACACTTTTGACAGATTTCTGGACCTCACGTCTCAGTGCTGCCGCCTAGTGGGTGACATTTCAGAAAACCCTCATTACGTTGGTATACACCAAACACCTCCAAAGCCTCCACTTTCTCGCACTTCCTTAACAAAACAGCTTCGCCCATAGCTTTATTTTTGTAACCCTTCTGAAACCTTTATCTACCTTTCTACGCCTAAATATAACCGTATTCATTATTATACTTACAGGTAATCCCTCAGGATCCACCCCCTGGAGCGTGAAGACAACGGTTCCTACAGGTGTACTCTCGGATAACGTTACAGTGTCAATGTCCTGTGTAAACACTGGGAGCTCGTTCGTTAATCCTGTAATAAATAAAACTAGGTTAAAAGCGATCGTGAAGTTGATGATCACGGGCCCGGAGTACAAGGGTAGTATCACTGGAGAGAAGAAACGGGTACAAGGTAAAGGGCCCCAATAGGGAATTCCATTTAACGAACGGGGTATAATAATTGAAAAACGCATAAGAATCGGGCATTTACTTGAATAGATACGTTATTTTTTAACGAAATACAGTTATTTTTCATTTATGTATACCGAGTGCGAATTGTGTGAGTTATAGTTGTTTTTTCTCACAAGCGCCTTTGAGTCATACTGATGTAACAAATTGTACATGCACATTGTCTTAGGGTGAATTGTACAAACATTCCTAAGTTTATTTAGTGGCTCAATATGTTTAAAAACAAATGACGTTCGTTTTAAATAGTGATTTAATTTGGTGCAACATAAAGTACAAATTTGAATAAACAATTTTTTATAACAACATATTTATGTTTAAAAAACAAAAGTTATTTTCTTTTAAGTAGCGACATCATGGTGATTTGAGTAAGCGGAGAAAAGTCATGCAATTGTAATCTATACTCTATACTATCTACACTAATATTATAAAGAGGAAAACTTTGTTTGTTTGGTTGTAATGAATAGACTCAAAAACTACTGGACCATTTTTAAAAAATCTTTCACCATTCGAAAGCTACATTATCCACGAGTAACATAGGCTATTTTTCATCCCGAAATTCCCACAGGAATGGACACAACGCGGGTAAAACCGCGGGGCGCTGCTAGTAATATTATAAAGCTGCAGTTTGTTTGTTTGTTTGAACATGCTAATCTCAGGAACTTCTATACCGATTTGAAAAATTCTTTCAGTGTTGGACAGTCCACTTATCGAGGAAGGCTATAGGCTATATTTCATCCCGAAATTCCCAAAGGAACGGCACTTCGCGGGTAAAACCGCGGGGCACTGCTAGTGTCAAATAAATGTAAAGAATGATCTTGCCGACGGTAATGTGAGTTACGCACACAAACACGTCGTGTGTTTATACTCATTACAATTACAAGTACATATGACTCAGATGCGCTCGTAAAATAAAACAACTTAAAAAAATAGTTAAGTATTTCCAAACTCTGAAAAGCCTGTCTAGATAAGTGACAATCGTCCCGACTTTCAATATAGTTACATAAAATACTTCTTTTCATTCATAAAAAAAAAAGTATTAGCCAGTAATGTCCCACTGCTGGGCAATGGCCTCTCATCCCACTGAAGTTATCAGTACAGTGAGGAGGATTAGGCATAATCACCACGCTTGCCAAATGCGGGTTGGTGATGTCAAACTCGAGCCATGTTTGAAAAGGAAACATGTTTTCGCTCGACCCAGGAATTGAACCCGGGACCTCAGTCTTGGCAGGCGAGCGCACATACCACTAGACCACCGAGGCGTTTCATTCATAAAATGATGAATGTTGCTTCAAAACGTCAATACTTAAGTCAATATTATTTCGGTACCTGTCTAGTAAACGTGACCACAATTTTCTCCAAAGAGCCGTTTGTTTCGGCAGATAACTATGATAATTGAATGAACTGTTTCGTCTAACAAAGACTTTATTCTACTTTTCACGCGTATAAGGTACTTAGACTTGCCAGTATCTCAAGTATTTGTTACGAGTATGAGGTCGAATACACTGTTTGTGTAGGAGTACTTGTATTGAAAGTATTGTTCACAGTGTTACAGAATGCAGAGAAAAGAAAGGACTTATCCTAAATAGCAGCACCTCGCAGTTTTACCCGCGTTGTACCCGTTCCCGTGGGAATTTCTGGATGAAAAGTAGCCTATAACCTGCCCGTTGAATGTGGCTATCCATTACAAAAAGAATTATTCAAATCGGATCAGTAGTTTCTGGTATTAGCGCGTTCAAACAAACAAACAAACAAACCCTGCAGCTTTAAATATATAAATAAACAAATAAATATACCTGGACAAATTCACACACGGTTAATTAGACCCAAAGTAAGCTCTAAGCTTGTGTTATGGAATCTATTTAACTGATACTACTACATATACATACACAAATACTTTATAAGGATATATAATTGACACCCAGATGTCGTCGCCAACAACTATGTCTGCACATATTGTTGACTCCGGGCGGGAATCGAACCCGCAACCCCCGACACAGTAAGCGCTCTCACTGCCACTGTGCCAACGGGCTTGTCAGCTTTATAACATTAGTATAGATTAATAAGTTTGAAGAAAGTAGCCCTACGTCTTACGTTCACCTACGCATAATAATTTTACTAGCGTACTGATATCTACAGTGAGATGAGGCCTTAGCCCAGCACCGGGACATTACAAACAGGCTAGTATAGAAACGAAGACATTTTACTCTACTCTACCCGAGAGATTTGGTAGAGAAACTGATGTTACCATTAATATATTGCCGAATAATTCGACGTTGCAACACCGGATTCATTCATTTAATTCGACTGTTTATTCCACTTACTCTGTTATGATTGGATGTTTGACACATTTTTAATGCATTTAGTTTTCACTTAAGAGTACATTTGACGTTGCATGTAGATATAGAGAAATTTGTCTAAAAAAAGTAGAGATACAACGAAGAGAAACCTTTGTCTTCAGTTATATGCTAGCCGGGCAGGTTTCTTATTTTTGTTAAATCAGTCTGTAGACATTTACTAAGTACCCCTCCATGTATCCTAGCAATTGAATACCACATTATACATTTCCAAATGGACTCTATGGGTAAGTTCCGTATCATATACTTCTCAAAAAAACCGTGTTTCGTGACTTGATAAAAGATAAACCTGATAACTTAGGATGAAATTAGATTATTACCGAACTGAACAAGAAGTTATTACCTGAAGAGATGTAGAGGAACAGAATAATTGTAGAAATACTCCATCTCGTCTCCATTTTCGTTTCTGAAACAAAAAATAGTTACATGAAAAGATTGAAATAAACTATATAATATAAATAAATATACCCATTATTATGGACGTTTAAAGAAGTCAAAGTCAAAGTCAAAGTCAAAGTCAAAGTCAAATATTTTTATTCAGTTTTGGCCCCATAGAGGCTCTTTTGAACGTACCACCCATTCGGAAGAACATCAGCAGAGAAGAATGGGCAAGGACCTCTGCTGGTTATTTTTTTAAATCAACGTATAATACAATTTAATACTTATAAGTAAGATTACATGTCAAAATCAGGTTGTGTTGCTGGTGCAGGAATTTGACTCCAGACATATTTGTCCTCATTGTAATCAGTAACGCTATAGTATGCTTTAGTCAATAAAACGTCTTTAACGTACGATTTGAATTTACCTTCACTGAGCCCAGTTACCTCCTTGGGAATTTTATTATAAAATTGAATACATCTACCAATGAAAGACTTCCCGGTTCGCGCTAACCTGGACTTAACAACAAAGAGAACTATTTGTTAACACCTAGTATAATTGAATTTTATGAGTCGTCAAATTAATCATCATTTCGAGTAGGTTAGTGGTCAACCCTGGTGTCGGAGTTTTACACAGCCTAAAGACATGGTCTGACGATTGAAATAACCGAGATCGACGGCTTAGCGTTCCCTGAGCACGGTAGAGCTTAGATAGAAATGCCACTACCGGCTAACCATCCAAGTACAGTGCCACCAACTTAACTGTTCAGGTGGGCAAAATGGGAACTACAGCCGCGTCATATTGAATCTCTCTCTTAGTTAGTGTAGGGCCACATCTGCGGAACGTACGGCGCCGAACCTTCCGCTAAATACGCTCGTAGTGTATTTCAAGTTATCTATGACACATCAGTACGCGGCGTAATTTCAACTGATGTGTCATAGAGCGGAAGGTTCGGCGCTGTACGTTCCGCAGATGTGGCCCTACACTTAGGCTTTATATGATTGATATTGTAGTTTCTTAAATTTTAATGATATCTATAGACTGACTTGCAAGACATGTTTTAATTACCTTTGTTTCTTGGTGAATTTCTTATATTATGGCAATACCAAATTCTCCACTAGCGACGCTGTCAACTGAACAGATAAGATGGTGGGACTGTAGGGGCCGAGCATGCACGTTGCTTATCAATCGCAATGAACAAACATCACAGTTAGTCAAACTACGCAATGAGTCGTCAAATTGAATGTTGTTTACAAGCAGTTCATATAATAACAAGGTTCGTGTTGAAACATAACTTTAACAGATGATCATCGGAAGTTATAAAGTAAATACAATCAAGAGAAGGAAGGATGTTCATGGCTTTGACTTGCCGGTTTAAGACAGTATATCTTTAAAAGACTATTTGATTTAACGATTATTATAAGGTTCTTTTTATGACTAATTTCACTTATCTATTGGTCACCCAACCCGCAGTAGGCAAGCGTGGTGATTACGCCTAATCCTCCTCACTGTACTGATATCTTGAGTGAAATGAGAGGCCTTTGCCCAGCAGTGGGAAATTACAGGTTAATACTTAATTTACTTTAATTGGTCACCCAGCTGAGTAGAACTTGTTCTGTTCTTATATTTGTTCTTGTCCTTAAACCCCATTTGATAGGCGGTTAATACCATAATTATAATAAGTCACATTTGGCGAGCGACTGGTGTAACTTACAGTATTTGAAGTAAGGAAAGATCTTCTATGGACAGAGAAATCGAACTATACAAAGTATATTCTAGAATAGAGAATACACACTTAATTCAAATCCAGTTCTCTTTTTGACTGTACTGTAGTGTATTTTTAGACTTTTGTCCCAAAAGCATAGGAAAGTCAGTCCAATTGTTACCTTTTTACGCCTCATCTACTTTCAATAGTTTTGAAATTGTATGGGAATTTCGACAATAGCCTTTTATACTCGTAGTTAGTACCTAATAAATGACGGACTTTTATAGGCGATTTTGAATAAATTGGAATCGGAAAAAGGATTTTGGATGTAGCAGACCCTTTTAACATTTGTAATACCCGTTCTGGCAACAACAATAACATTTAAAAGCGAAAAAACTACTACTATTTTTATAAAGGCTAAGTACGGTCATGGAAATATTAGACAATCCAGATATTTTTTTAGACTGTTTTTTGATCCCTTTTGGACCTACAAAGGAGCACACACTAGAGACAAGACGCAAAATAGACTTGTTCGTCTGTTGCAGACTTTTTTGTCTTCAAGCCTGCCGAAACATTTTTTGAAATCGGTTTATAATTGATACATGGCACATAGCTAACAAATACTGAAAAAAATATAAAATAAACATACAACTGCGAACCTCTTAGTTTTAAAGTCGGTTAAATGACATCTATTATCCCATCAGCACCCCTATAGCACGCACTTCACAAAATTGTTAGTCCAATTGAATAGCTCTTACAATTTGTTACTATAAATAAAATAAAGTATCGGCCGGGAGATCCTCCTAGACAAAACATGACATAGTTAGAGAACTTGAAAGTTAAACAACGTATAGCTTAGGCGCTAGAGAACTACGTCTTGAATGTTAAGCAATGGCTTTACTCGGATGGGTGAACAATAGTTGCTACTAATATGAGGTATATGATGCCGCAATGCTTTTATGATATAATGAAACATTTATTTGCAAAAGGTACATTTTACATCCTAAAGTATATTTAAATCCCAATTGTTTTAAATATCGAACCATGTCCCACTGCTGTCCCACTAATGTCCCACTGCTGGGCAAAGGCTTCTCACTGAAGATATCAGTAAAGTGAGGAGGATTAGGCGTAATCACACAAAATAATGTATTTAAGCGCTGAAACTGCGTTAAGCGTGCACACGCGCGGTCCCGTCACGACCGGGCAACAGCGCGGTTTCATACAAAAGTGCTACGTCCATCGGCGCTTCGTGCGACGGGCGCCCGCGCGATGCACTTTTGTATGAAACCGCGCGGGCGCCCGCTTAACGCAGTTTCAGGCCTAAGAATTAAAAATCTTCACACTGGAGTTAGCAACAAGAAAGAAAAGATTTATATGAATTAGTTGACATGTGATTGTTATGGCTGTGTCGTAATTTCATGCCTAAAGGCAATTAGGCGACATAATATCATAGAGAGACCAATTAAGCAACTATGCGCTTAACAAATGACGATCGTAAGTTGATTATCATTAATGAATCATTGGACAATGAAGTATTAGAATATAATGGTTTCTTGGATTAAGCTTTATTGGTTTAACACCATCTTAATGTTTGAATCAGAAGAGATTATTATTTATATATACTAACTAGCAGCGCCCCGCGGTTTTACCCGCGTTGTGCCCGTTCCCGTGGGAATTTCGGGATAAAATGTAGCCTATAGCCTTCCTCGATAAATAGACTATCTAACAGTGAAAGAATTATTCAAATCGGTTCAGTAGTTTCTGAGATTAGCGCGTTTAAACAAACAAACAAACAAACAAACAAACAAACAAACAAACAAAACAAACTCTTCAGCTTTATAATATTAGTATAGATACATACATAATATAATCTATAATATAAAAATGAATCGCTGAATCTGTTGCTAAGCGCATAACTTCAGAATGACTGCACCAAATTTGATGATTCTTTTTCTAATGTGTTCCTTATTGTCAGGACAAGGTTTTTATATGAGAAAAATAAGGAATAAAAATCTCAAAATTCCCACGGGAACGGGGGCGCTGTGGGTGAAACCGCGGGGCACAGCTAGTAAAGCTATAGAGTTTGATTATTGTTTTTTTTTGTTTGTTTAAACGCTCTCATCTCAGAAACTGCCAATCCAATTACAATGATTCTTTTTGTAAGGGATAGCCACATTCAACGGAAAGATTTTAGGCAATATTTTATCCCGAAATTTCCATGGCAACGGGCACAACGCGGGTAAAACCGCGGGCTAAAAAATATATGTTCAGCTCATTAGTCTTTCTATGCGGTTAATATCTATACTATATATAGATATTATTACAGAAAGGTAAAATTGTAAGTTTTTTTGTTTGTTTATTTGTATGTATGTTCGTGCTATTCTTGGGATTTACCAGTCAAATTTGAATAATTATTTTTGTAATGGATAACTACATTCAACGGGAAGGTTATTTTTCATCCCGAAATTCCCACGGGAACGGGCTTAACGTGGGTGAAACCGCGTGGCGAGGCCAGTAATAAATATAACTCCATTATAACATAACATAGGTAGTAGCTTAGTATTTAATAATAATCATATTCATTAAAGAATAATCTAATATCCTGTTCATGCACTAATTGTAACCTAGATGACCTAACTACCGCTAGACATCCCATAAATAAATAACATCTTGGAACCATGTCGCAATAAAAAATCTACGCTCATCACTATCGCTACATCGCTCATAACCTCTATTAACTATGACAGAGTCCTAGTTTGTTACACCGCAAAATGTCTTTTAAAAGACATATGGTTTAATAAACAAGCAAGTACTGACCGTACATCATCATCACTACATAGTATAAAACAAAGTCGCTTTCCGCTGTCTGTTTGTCCCTATGTATGCATATGTATATCTTTAAAACTACGCAACGGATTTTGTCGCGGTTTTTTTAAATAGATAGAGTGATTCAAGAGGAAGGTTTGTATGTATAAAAATTCGCGAAATTCCTACGAGAACGGTCACAACGCAGGAAAATCGCGGGACGCTGCTAGTAATGAATAATTCAGTGTGACAAAGTTGTTTGTTGGCCGTATTATGCGATACGGCTAGTTGACCAAGGGTTAATTAGTAACACAAGTCCGTGACCCCACCTTGGGACTAATAAAATTCAATTACGAATTCATTAAACGGTTAGTTAACATGTTTGGTAATCGGTTAATTCGGTTATTACGGTTATTATATTATTTTGTTGGTAACAATGAGAGCATAAAAGTACTCTGACTTATCACAGATGTAACTGCCGTCAAGGTTTTTAATTGTTCCAAATTTTCATAATTTTGGGCAATATAAATACTTTGTTTGAGTTTTGTAATAAAAAATAATACTGAAGATTTTTTTCGGTTTACAATGTGGCCTTTGCACAGTTGGTGTAAGTTTTATTTGTATCCAAATCAGTACATATTATAAAACAAAGTCCCCGGCCACGTCTATCTGCGATAAAGTCAAATACTACTGCACGGATTTTGACGCGGTTTTTTAAATAGATAGAGTGATTCAAGAGGAAAGTTATATGTTTAAAAAATCCCGAAATTCCCACGGGAACGGGTACAACGCGGGTAAAACCGCGGGGCGCTGCTAGTGTAAGATAAATCACTAAAACATACATATTGACATTGAGAACCTCTCGGTTAAGATGATTGAAGCAAAAAAGCATAAAAATTCAATGAATTGGATGTAACGGTTTGAAAAAGAAGGTTACAAAATATAATCGAATAATCTATACTAATATTACAAAGCTGCAGAGTTTGTTTGTTTGAACGCGCTAATCTCAGGAACTACTGGTCTGATTTGAAAAATTCTTTCAGTGTTAGATAGTCCACTTATCGAGGAAGGCTATAAGCTATTTTTCATCCCTAAATTCCAAAAGGAACGGGCACAACGCGGGTAAAACCGTGGGGCACTGCTAGTAAATAATAATATTGAAGATTTTTTTCGGTTTACAATGCGTAGCCTTTGAACAGTTGGTGTAAGTTTTATTTGTACCCAAATGTAAGATAAATCACTAAAACATACATATTAACAATGAAAACCTCTTCCATTTGGTTACAAGTCGGTTAAAATGATTGAAGCAAAAAAGCATGAAAATTCAATGAATTGAATGTAACGGTTAGAAAATGAAGGTTACAAAATTTTATCGAATAATTAAAAATTAAATCGACCTGACCGGTATCGAATGATTGAATTGGCTTACTTTACCAAGTTAGGTACCTATTATAACTTTTTAATTTGGTACTTTGACCTCTTTATATTAATTTACTAACAGTGCTTTAAGTAACTTTTACCCGCATTATGTTCCCATGGGCTTTTTGGGATGAAAAATATCCTATAAGATTTTATTTTATAACTCGAGAACGACTCGATCGATTTTAATGGTTTTTTTTTATTTGTCCATGTCAGAAATAGGATAATAAATGATAAAAATTCGAAATTTTCACAGGAATGGGTGCGCCGCGGGTGAAACCGTGGGGCAGAGCTAGTTTTCGAATATACATTTTATTTAACCAAACTCCCAAATTTCAACACATAAAGCTTTGACCTTCAAAATGCTAAAATACTTTCTTCAATAAAACTATTAATATTAATTAACTGTGATATTGTAATAGAGAACAAGTTTCTAATGTCAATGCTTTTGTTGCACAACTGCTATTGTGGTCATGCGTATTGAATGCTCGACAAGAATGCTAAGTTATGGTAATTTTAGTGAATACTAAGTAAATCTAGATGTCTTGTTTCTGATTTTTGGTCTGTGAATAGACGAAGGAATCTATATTATAAAGCTGCAGAGTTTGTTTGTTTGTTTGAACGCGCTAATCTCAGAAACTACTGGTCCGATTTGAATAATTTTTTTTGTAATGGATAGACACATTTAACGGGAAGGTTATAGGCTACTTTTCGTCCCGAAATTCCTACAGGAACGGGCACAACGCGGGTAAAACCGCGGAACAATGATATAGGTATAGCCCCAGTTATTTTAAACGTATGTAGTCCTTGAATGATCGACAAGAATGCTAAGTTATGGTAATTTTGGTGAATACTAAATAAATCTAGATGTCTTGTCTCTGATCTATGGTCTGTGAATAGACGAAGAAGTACTTAATATAGGTCTGGCTTCAGTTATTTTTAAACGTAGGTATCTAGTTCAAACCAGATAATTTTAAAAGAGTATGTTATACAGGGTGGAATGTTTCAAAGGACTTGAAATACTAAAGATAAAAATGATTTTGTTTTTGTTTTCTGCAATGCAATGTTTCTTTGTTTATTTTAAACGTATTGAATATTTGTTTTGTTTAATGCTTTATATTGTCATTCTTAGAACTTAGTCATGATAATTGTAGTCAGATCTCCGAGGTTTTAGTCTATCATGCTAACACGTGCTAATGGATTTGGGGAAAATACATTAAAAAACAGAAGTAACATTCCAAAACTCTTCAAGAAGGTAGAAATTGCTAAAATGACATTGCTAGTTCTCAAACGCAATACAAAATTTCAAAATTGTTCCTCTCCAAATCAATAGAGACCTATAGAAACACCCATAACTATCTAAAACACCCATTATCTTAACACTTGCAACAAGTAAACCATCAAATGTACAGAACAATATGTTACACAACACTCACTGCTCTATCGCATAGTTTCTCACAGTTACATCACAACACACCAACTTCATAGTAAGCTGTTGCAGTTTAAGGTTTTACTCGCATTATATGGATCTCGTGAGAACTGTCGCTTGGATTTGAGACTTATGATGTTTTTCGGTTATTTGATGCTTTAGAAACATCGGGAAAGCAAAGTAAGTAAGTACTTACTAAAACAACTATCTATATCACTACATAGTATAAAATAAAGTCGTCTCTGTTTCGTGTCTGTTTGTCTGTATGCTTAAATCTTTAAAATTACGCAACGGATTTTGATGCGGTTTTTTGAAATAGGTAGAGTGATTCAAGAGAAAGGTTTTTATGTAAAAAAAATCCCGAAATTCCCACGGGAACGGGCACAACGCGGGTAAAACCGCGGGGCGCTGCTAGTTAATATTATAAAGCTGCAGAGTTTGTTTGTTCGAACGCGCTCATCTCAGAAACTACCAATCTGATTTGAATAATTTTTTTTGTAATGGATAGACACGTTCAACGGGAAGGTTAAAGGCTACTTTTCATCCCGAAATTCCCACGGGAACGGGCCAGACTCGGGTAAAACCGCGGGCGCCGCTAGTAACTAGATAACATAATGAATTGCCAATGCGAACCAAAATTAACCAAGCATCAGAGATGCTACTGAAGTAAATTCCATATTCTACTACAATCTTCCTATTCCGATAGTAATTAGCGTTCACTTTTCTTTCATACATTCCTCTAAATTATTAAAGTTTTTCCTAGAAATATACTGCTTCCGTGCGATTGCTTTGGTGTCATAACATAGTACAGGTTTTCTTGTCTACCTAGTTTGTACCTAGTTGTTACCGATTACTAACAAAGAATAAGATTTAGGTATGAAATCTTTCAGTATATTTTTATTCAGTTACAGTTATATAGTTAAGGTATGTATGTATCTTTCGAGTACAAAAGTACATTGTACTCAAAATTGTATTTAGTATTTAGATTACTTTGATCCCGCATTTGGCTAGCGTGGTCATTATGCCTAATTCTCACTGTACTGATATCTTCAGTGAGATGAAAGGCCTTTGCCCGGCAGTGGGACATTAGAGGCTAATATGTTTTCCTTTACTTTTCTCTCAAAGAGGTTTATATAAATTTTACCTCAAATTTGTATTTGACATCCAGGGTGAGTGCCATAGCGCAGGCAAGCGACGGCGACTGACATTTAAAGAATTTTTTATGTTCAAAATTCTTTTGGAAAAATCGCCAGTCGCTATCGCTTGCACCGTAGTACCCCTGTTAAAATGTAAACTCCTCTCAGCATACTTTCACGTTTACTATAACTATAGATTAAGAAAAAACAACTACCGGGTTCGCTATAATAAGCTGAATAACTGTTAGATCTATAAAGTAACGTTAGACACACTCAGTCAACCACGTTAATGCCTCCATTAATGACAAACATACAACACATCCGACATAATAATCATTAGAACGAACGTAATGGACGATCTAACACAAATTATATGAGTTTTTACGGAAATATTACTTTGGGTTGAGAATGTGAAGGTTGCTTAGTTTTTGGGTATTTTTATGTATTTCTGTGTGTTCTAGTTAACAAGAATTTAGGGATTTCTTAGTGTTCTACATAGTTTTATATCTACGAGTATACTTATTAAATATAATAAAGTTCAAGAGTTTGTTATTGTTTGTTTAATAAATGAAAATTCAAATAAATTAAATTGAATGAAAAAAAAACAAATGTTCAAACGCGCTTATTTCAAAAACTGTCAATCTGATTTGAATTATTTTTTTTGTAATAGACAGCCACATTCAACGGAAAGTTTATAAGCTATTTTTCATCCCGAAATTCCCACGGGAACAGACACAGCGCGAAAAAAACAGCGAGACGCTGTCAGTTTGAATATAAAAATTTGAATAAAAGGCAAAGTGCCTTAATGGCAATCATGGAGCAATGCAAAAACATTACAACAAACTTGACGACTTAAGTGCCAATTATGGGACATGTGACCATGCTCAAAAAATATGTAAATATACGTACCTAATTTGACATGAAAAGTGTAACGCTGGAGTCGTAGGTTGACTCAGCGATGTCACAACATCACTATTATTATGCAGCTTGCAGCTCGGCCACTCTAACTTAGAACTCTAACGTTAGCTACTTCCGAAGCACGGCATCTGAGCGCTACCGTGCTTAGAAGGGTTCGTAAAATTACCAGTTCCGATTGTTTCAATTAGACTATGTCACATAGCTCCAGGCGTCTTAAAACTTAAACACAAGTGTCAGCCACTACTGACCTTCTTCATTCTACTAAGATAAAAGTAAGTTTGAGTCGGTCAGTGCTCAACGCTAGTGTCACAGTTTTTAGACAGCCTAAAGGCCTCGTACATAATCTATCGATTGACACAACTGGGACTGACAATCTTAGGTACCATCCTAAGCACGGTAGAGGTAAGATAGGGCACTATGGGCACTATATGCACCCATACAAGTAAGGGCAGAGCTGCACATTGCTCAACAATCGCAATGCCATCCATTACAAGCGTAGACACAACTCATCTAAATTACAAAAGCATAGTAAAGTATTAGCCTGTAATATCCTACACCTAGGCCTCTTATATCACAACTAATATCGACCAATAAAGAGCTTGCAAGTACTGCAGGTTGGTGATCTCAAACCCGAGCTATGTTAAGGTAGTGTTCGCGTAATTCTAAGACCATTTTATAACGAAGGGATCGGTGCAAGTAGCAATGTAACAGAACTGGTGTAGCCAAGTCAATCATATAACTAGAGCCAGTAGTTTTTCCTTTTGCCTCTATTACGCAATCTACTAGTTCGAAGTTTGTAATGCTGGATCGTGACTTCCAAGTTATTTTATAGTTTAAGGAGATTTATTTGAAATCATTTGGTTTTGATTGCTTTTAAAGTTCATTTTTTATCTGGATCGACTTAGTTTTGAATTGGCATTAAAATTATTCATCCATCATCTTTGTGTTTCGAGATTTTAGTTTTAAAGTGGTTGCATAGTAAAACTATTTATCTTTATTCTGTTTTTCATTGTTTTCGGTAAGAGGTACAAATGCGAACGTCATTTGTTTCTTCAAACATATTCAACCGTTAAATACAATGAAGAATTCTTGTGCACACCCTAAGGTACAATGTCACCGTTTCACCGATTTTGAAGGTTTGATCTAAGATCAGCTCGTGATCTAGGTTTTAGTTGCACTGATCGAGTTTAGTTGTAACAGTGTAAGTGGGGTACCTAAGCCTAAGGCTGCGTTTCCACCAGAGATGTGCGATGGAAATGTGTCGTGCGAAGATGTCTAGCTGTGCTGTGAAAATGTGTGGGGGTTTCCACCAAAGCTGTGCGATGAAAATGTGCCTACGAGGATGCGTTGCGAAGCTGTGAAATGTGTCGACGGGGGTATGGTGTAGTGGGAGCGGAGTAACGCAACACATCCGTTCGCACACATCTCTCGCAACACCTCCCTTGCACACATCCCTCGTACACATCCCTCGCACACATCCCTCGCTTGTTTTGTATGCACAAAAATCTAGCTCCGCTGATCCGTTTCCACCAGAGCTGTGCTGACCGAGGCGAGGTAAATGAAGCGCTTCCATTGGTTCGTTACAAACACATCCCTCGCTACGCATCCTCGGTCATCTCTGGTGGAAACGCAGCCTTAGGGTCGAAACTGCGTTAAGCGGGCGCACGCGACGGGCGCACGCGACGGGCGCTCGCGACGTTTCACTTTTGTATGAAACCGCGCGGGCAGGTTAACGCATTTTCGGCCCTAAGCCTAATCTTACCTAACCAGCCGACAATCTCCTTCACTCAAAACTTGCTCAAAATAAAAAAAACCTTGCTGCCAAACATTGTCATCTGTCTCAACACATAGTACGTTTGTCTGTCTGTAAATCACGTTACAATATCGATCTAAGAGAATTAAAATACAATAGGACAATTGTGTGAAGCGGGTTACCTATTTGTTCATCAGTTAAGCAACCTTCGTTCATGAGAATGTGTTAAAAACATTATTAAGAATATGTTTGGGCTTATAGTAACAATTACTTATCCTTGCTGTTTCGGCTTTGAGATTCGTTTGGGTAGTTTTATGACTTTAATGTGTCTGAGTCGTTCTTTTGATTTGAATGACCTCTAACTCGCAGAGATGGAATGAAATGAAGTTTTGTCCTATTGAAGTCCAAGTTAACTTATTGCCGCACCTAAGTTACTCAGCGGGAACGGGTACAGAACGGGGTCCCCGCAGGAATTTCGGGATAAAATGTATCCTCTGTGTTATCCTGATGAATTTTTGCGTGAAAGAGTAAAATACATCTGCAGAAACTGTCGTATCTATATACTAATACAATAAAGCTGAAGTTTTTTTTTGTTTTTTTGAATGCGCTAATCTCAAAAAGTACTTATCCAATTTTAATAATTCTTATTGTAATGGATAGCCACATTCAACGGGAAGGTTCTAAGCTAATTTTATCCCACAATTCCAACGGGAACGATCACAACACGGGTAAAAGTGCGGGGCGCTGCTAGTTTCTAGTATAATGTTTAACGCTACTTGTACAAACATTTGAATGGAATTGACTTTTGCTCACCGCATACTGACCCTACTGACCTACTGCAGTTTCAAGTTTCTTCACTCAGTGGTCAGATCTCCAATAAGTTGGTCAGGATATTGACTTACATGCTAAATGAATACTACCTTTACAATAACTATCCTATCCTACTAATATTATAAATGCGAAAGTTTGTGAGGATGGATGTATGTATGGATGTATGTATGTATGGATGTATGTTTGTTGCTCTTCCTCGCAAAAACTACTTAACGGATTTAGATGAAACTTTACAGTATTGTAGGATATACATCAGAATAACATATGGGATCATTTAATCCCAAAATTCCTGCGGCAACGGGTACAACGCGGGTAACACCGCGGGGCGCGGCTAGTCTAAAATATTGCCCATTATGACTCAAACCAGTTCCTACCAAGTTATCGATACGCGCGAGTCATAACTTCTCTAAAACATTATGTAATCCTTTCGAAACAATACCAAGGAACAAAAAGAAAGTCTGAAGCCAAACCTATAACAAAGTATTGAAACATAACTACTGAATAGTATGTTGTATAACAAAGTCACACATATTAGCAGTAAGTTACGTAATTAGATAAGTATTATTGGTAAAGGAACAAGTTCTTGGTATAAGACAGAGAAGTGGATTAGTATGTACTTGTCACACACCGCTGTACCCGTTCCCGGGGGAATTTAGAGATAATATGTATACCATATATATTTTGATATAAAACCTGAAGACCAAATCCGTCCTGAAGTGTTTTCGTGAAAGAGTAACAAACATACTTAATAGAAAGGATTAATCTATATAAATAAAAATGAATTGCTATTCGTTAGTCTGCTTAAAACTCGAGAACGGCTGAACCGATTTGGCTAATTTTGGTCTTGAAATATTTATGAAAGTCCAGGTAAGGTTTAAACGGTAAGCAGTGAGGAAAAAAATGCAGGTGAAACCGCAGGGCACAGCTAGTTTGTTAGAATCGACACCATACAAGCCAGGGAAGATCGAAGTACTTACTGCGTACCTGGTTGTGGTACACAAATACTTATAGAGTACTAGAACTGTGCTATGAAATACAAGTATTACATACTAGCGGCGCCCCGCGGTTTTACCTGCATTGTCCACGTTCCCATGGAAATTTCGGGATATAAAATAAACTATAATCTTCCCGTTGAATGTGGCTATCCATTACAAAAATAATTATTCAAATCGGACTGGAAGTTTCTGAGATAAGTGCGTTCAAACAAATTACAAATCAAAATCCTCAGGTTTATTACATTAGTATAGAAGTATCCGAACGCCTCGGTGGTCTAGTGGTATGTGCGCTCGCCTGCCAAGACTGAGGTCCCGGGTTCAATTCCCGGATCGAGCGAAAACATGTTTCCTTTTCAAACATGGCTCGAGTTTGAGATCACCAACCCGCATTTGGCAAGCGTGGTGATTATGCCTAACCTCCTCACTGTACTGATAACTTCAGTGGGATGAGAGGCCTTTGCCCAGCAGTGGGACATTACTGGCCAATACTTTACTTTATAGAAGTATAGATGATATTTGTGCCAACCAGATACTTCATCTTGTTATCATTTTGCACAAGCACTACTTCTTATGACTTTGTCATAATTATAGCAATATCATACTAATGCAAGACTTTACTAACTAGGTGATACTTTTTTCCCTGATTTGTATAATTATGTGCAATTTTGACAGGCTCTTTTGAAATGTTAACTGGAATCTTGTGAAATGATTATGGCATAATAATACTTAGAGCCTAAGTATGGGATATTAATTATGATTTAGGTAAGTGTTATGAATTAATAAGTGAAATACTTATAAGTGAAGTTCCGCTTTACAAATATAAGTGCATAGAACCTGTAGTAACAATCTATGCACGAATCGGTATAGTTCCTGAGCCTCTTACCAAATCCAAACGATGCTAATTTTACAGTGAAACAATACCTACCATTTTTGTCAAACAATGATTATTTCAAAGAAATACCTGCTCAATCCCGCGCCAGTGCCGTAAATATGGCTTAGTGGACGATTCGCACGAATTAAACTCGCACGAAACATACATACATGCCAGTTTTGATCTTCATTGCTATTTGATTGCATAGTAAGTTTGACTAAGTCAGTGGCAAACGCTGGCGTACGAAGGTTTTATACCACCCAAAGACCTCTGACATGGCCTCACGATTGAATCAACCGGAACCGAGAATTTATTTGATCGGAAGGATAGTGAATCTGCTCATTGGGCATACGCATCAACCATACTAAATTAGTCTTTTACTAAAGGTCTTGCTTACGTCTGAAACAGCCGGGACTCACAATGTATTTGACTTCTTCTTCTTCTTCGAGTGGATGGTCAACCTGACCATTCCTGGTGTCAGAGTTATTGAGCCGCCAAAGACCTCATGTAACGACTACTATCCGTAGAAATGTATTTGACTGTGATATATATGGATTCATTAGATAGAGGAATCAAACATGAAAATGTTTTGCTACTCGATACTCGAAAATAAACCTTATTTTGCCGCTTTTACAAACACACCGGCACTAATATCGCCGGGTCGTAATCTAGTTGCAAAGGCCTGACATGACGTCAATTCAGATCTTTATTGGATTGACCTTTGCTACATCAAGAAACTAACTCACATGATCTATGAACGTTAGGACAATCGTATACAAATAAAAAAACACAAATAACTACGTAGATATACAGTTATCCGTTACATATACGAAACACCCATGGTACACCAAGCGTTCACCATCTAACACGAACAAATTCAAACCCAATCATGTTCTAAATTGAAACTACATTTACACCGACACACTTCGTTTTTATTTAAAAAAATATCTGACGTTTCGGCCCTGTGTTTCGGCCCCTTTAGAGGAACCGTGGTCACGGAAGACATTACATACATTTATATTATACATTTTTATCTGACAGATAAAAATGTAAAATAAAAGCGAAGTGTATCTGTATAATAATATGTAATTTCAATTCAGATTAAGTAGTGTTCGCTTAAACTTAGAAAACCAGTATCAATCATGTTCATTCAAATTTTGCATTGAAAATGCCTCGAATACTAAACTAGAAGCTAGTGAAATGCGTTTGCTCGATGACAACATAATATGAAAGTGCGCGCACTACTCTTTCATAGATTTTCATAGAAAAAAGTTTGTGACAGTTGGTATTATTTACGAGTATTATGAAACTGTCCAGGAATTAAATCCATGGTGACTGTACAACATGACGCCTACACTATCTGGGGGTACGGCAGTGCCCCTGCCAAGTCGAGCAAAAAACCGACACGACTGTATCATCCGAAGAGTATTTTTTAACGCACTTATAGTTAGACAATCCAAGAATAATAATAGTTAAATACCTAGCTATTTCCATTACACGTAATAAAATAATAATTAATAATATTATTAATTAACTAATAACTGTCTTATAACAACATTAGCCAGGTTTATGTAAATCTTTTCAAAGATGAACGTGCTTTATCTCAACATAACTCGATAAGGTAAATATTTATTACGTGTAAGAATTATCTGTACAATTACAATTAAGTCGATAGAATTCTTGTCATTTTTAATAACCGACTTCCTAAAGGTGGTTTGCTATTGGTATTGCTTTTATGTACCGAAAGAATTTTCATCATCAATTAATACAGGATGGAAATATCAGGTATCTAACATAAAAAAAACAACAGTCGCATTAGGAACAATACTCAAGGGGGGCTCCCATACAACAAACGTGTTTTTTTGCCGTTTTTTAAGTACGGAACCCTCCGTAAGCGAGTCCGACTCGCACTTGGCCGGTTTTTTAAGTCGGTTAATAATTATATTTAGCTAATTTACAATCCGAGAGTAAAGTCAGCTTGTAGCTTTTAAAATCTCGTCGAACCTACATGATGTTGCTAAGTTTGAACGACAAGTAGTGATTAACGATACTTTTTTACTCAAGTAGGTATTTGTCAAAAACGGTATGGAATCCAACCGGTTACCGCTACACGGTAGACGGTAGGCACTCAGTCAATAGAATGTGGCACTCGATCTGCTTTGTAAATAACTTCAGTTTTACTTTTAGATTTCTAGCCTTACTATGAATGTAGTTGATGTTGGTTCATTGCGATTGTTAAGCAACGTGCATCTCGGTTCCTACTTCGATAGGAGGCCGATAGTGGCATTTCTATCTGAGCCTTATCGTGCTTCGAAGGGTGATGACTCGTGGTCCCACTAATTTGACCCCCTGGTGGGACAGTGTGTCGATTTAATGGGCTCGTGGTCCCACTGTTGGTGGGACCATCAGTCAACGTAATGCAGTCGCTCGTGGTACCACTGATTTGGTCATTAAAAAAAATAACCCTAACCTACCGAATTGCATGTATTTACGAGTACCTACTTTGAGTATTTTCTTTGAGATTTAGAAGGGAATATTGTGAATTGTGACTAAAAAGGCCAGTATCTCAAGTGGCGAGTACCTGAAGAACTCACTTTAATTCAAGTATTTACTCTACGTGTATAAACTTGATGCAGTGGGGCCACGAACCTACGATTTTAACTATGACTGGTAGTCCCACTAAGCAGTGGAACCACGAACCCATGATTTCAGGGATAGTGGGACCACGAGTAATATTGGTACAATCTCAGTGGGACCACGAGTCAACACCAGCTTCGGCAGTCGTTAAGCAGTCGGTCCCGGTTGATTCAATCGTCAGACCGTGGCGGAGACCGTTAGGCGGTCTAAAAACTTTGATATCAGGGTTGGCCACTAATCTACTTCAAATGAATGAATGAGTAATAGTGTTACTTTACTTTTTAATGCTTGGTAATGTTACTCGGAGACGTTAACTAAACGAATTAAGTTAACGACTAAATTCCTTAATTTTGAAGTCGAACAAGTGAAATTGCAATATTGTAGCTGTAATTTTGAACTTCTTTCTTTGCAACTATATGCAAGTTACAAAGAAAGGTTACTTAGAGAGCAATTTTTACACAAAAAGTTTTAATGTAAATTTTTTGACAAGATACATAACTTCGCTTTTCTTCGCTTAGACATCTTGGCTTCCTTGCAACCAATATGGCATTAGAAAAACTGTCGAAGACTTTATGAAACACTCTCTATTTGTCAAAAATATAAGATTTGTTTGTCAATATGATTTTACCTACTATCTATAATACGAGTATAAAAATGAATCGCTGAATCTGTTGCTAAGCGCATAACTTCAGAACGACTGCACCAAATTGGATGATTCTTTTTTTAATGTGTTCCTTATTGTCAGGACAAGGTTTTTATATAAGAAAAATAAGGAATAAAAATCTCAAAATTCCCACGGGAACGGGGGCGCTGCGGGTGAAACCGCGGGGCACAGCTAGTGGATAGATAGATGTATCATTTACTCATGTCTTGGGAGTCTGACCCTTTGGATCTAGTTTAAAGCTAAACAGTATCCGCCTTATTAATAAACAAAAAGCGTTTATTTATAAATAAACGCGGTGTAAACTAAAACACTGTTACTCTTTTGTCTCTTTTGCTCTTCGGAAAATTGCGTATGTCAGTAAGTGATAACAAACCATTTGATAGCTGTTCTTAATACGCGTTTATTAATAAGGCATTATATATCCATGTCTGACACGTAAGTCATCCTTTGGGCAGAAAACATCACCATCAGAAGGAATCATTGTAAGGGAAATAACTGAATGGCCATCAAGAGATAAGACAATGCAATTCTACACCTAACTCGACAAGAATGACAGTAATTTGCAATTCAGGAGTGTGATGCGGATCTGTCATCAGCTTAAGTGGCACATCCATGTATCATCTGACACCTAGTTATACAAACATAGATGTCGGTTAGCTTCTTACGAGTATTTCCTTTGCTAAGGTAGTTACCATTTTTTTAAGTCCTAATCAAATACATATGTCTTACTGTCTACCTTCCTTCCTCAGAGATATCAAACGATTGTTTCGGTTTCTCCTGAGGAATTGAGGAATTATTTGACAGGAAACAATTCCTAAAGAGTGCAAAAGGAATTATATTTTATTCTAGTCAAACAATTCCTTTCTTATCAGTCTTTGTTAATGAGTAATTTTTGTCGTGTAACGTCTAATAAATTGCGTCAATTAGTTAATTATCTTTTTAATTGACTTTCTGAGTACGCAGTATCAAAAATTGCACGTGGTGGTTCTTTTTTTAAACCTACATGTTCTATTTTTAATATCTCAGTACTTAGAGTATATGAGTTCATTAAACCTTTCGTAATTACAATGCGCTCGTTATTGTTTCATTTTCTGGAGAAGGAACTTATACTTGCATGGCTACTTAATGTAACCACTATTGTGATTTGTATAAGGTTTGTTTTTGATTGGGTACTTTTTATTAAGATTATCATGTCTGGTAGTATTGTTCTAGCATGTAATTATTCGCCAACACGTTTAAGACATCTTGGTAAGATATCGAAAAGATTATAGGTAGGTAGTTAATACATAGAATTTTGCAGCGATCATCACAATCGACCTTTGTCACAATCTTTTATGATTATTGGTCAAAGAACAAAACCTTGAGGTATGCCAGGAATTTGTTTTAAACTTTAAATACCAAACAACCATTTTATAAAACAAAATATTACCCGTGCTATGATCATGATTCAAAACCAGTTTTAAAAGAATGCCAATATCCTAAAATAAATTAACTTTTTGATGAGAGTGTTTGACTCTATCGAAAGCTTTTGCAAAATCTGTGATGCTAATGCAAAATCGATCTAACTAGATGTAATTTTAGAAAGAGTGAAACAATAATGGTCGAAACTCTAACGATAAAATTGGGGTGTAGAATTCGTGTACGTGTTTGAGAATTGGTTGCTTAGCATTTTGAAAATATCATGGTCAGTCATTCGTCATAGTTTCTATATTTTACACTTTAATTGTAAAACAATGTTACTAAAGATTGTAACGAATCTAGGATTAGTAATAATGTACGTGTCACTTAGACCTTTCGTTGGATCGTGACAAAACTATTGGAGAATGGCACACGGACCTTTTGCTCATACAAGGTCGATAGTGTGCGCGCATGATTCACTGTCAAAAAGAAAAGATTTTAAAACCTGTTCTTCAATGCACTTTAAACTTCGAAGCGAAATCTGTTAGCTACATCATAGACTAACTTTATACATTCTAACGTTTTTTTTACTTGGTTACAAAAAGATAAATAACTTTTTAAGTTGCTTGAAGAATAGTCTTCAGCTAAATCGACATGTATAATAATACGTATACAGATATACTGATTTTTGTTGAACTTACTTGTGGCTAAAACTTCAAGTTATAATTTAGTCGTCTCGGATCATCCTGGTTCATTCAAAAACCAGCTTCTTATGTATGTCTTTGAATAAAGACAAGCAAAAGTTCACAACACAATACCGTTACTTGTACAAGTTTGCGACATCACAAAAAACTATTAATTTACACTTAAATCACTTGAATTTTCACCTCACAAGTAACTGTGATTCACTTAACCAAACTTTAATTAATAATAATCAAATTATCGGTCAGGATCAACTGAAAACCTCACAATAAAAGGCTTCATCTAGCCTCTATGGTATTTAGTCCACAACTGACAAAATTTACATGTTTATTTTACGTTCCATTGACATGGTATTTTCTATCTCTATCTTTTCTTTATAAACACGTAGTGCCCGAGCGAGATAGCATGATTTACCGTAATGCAATTAAGACTGCGCCTGAGTTGATAGAAAGTAGAGCCACTTGTGGTTTTGAAACGAACTAAGTTGCTGCCGGTTTTCATTGCATTGTAAGTTAGTTTATTAAAAGGCCGACAGATGTCAGCACTAGTTAGTGTAATAACAATTTTACAGATGGCGCTAGGGTATTTTAATATCAAGCCTAGACTCTACGTCAGACTAAAAAAAATTATAGTAGTAGAGACTAGAGAGCAATCATACAGATAGTACTTCAACGGAACTCTATCCATCATAGCATATAATTATGATTTGACAAACCAATGTAGAGTATAAAATTAAAAGCGTCTGTCTTGTACCTATCGTATATCTCTACCTGCTTTGTGTGGAGTGAAGCATTTGGTAACATACCTACGTTCGTTAAAAGTTCACGACTACGTACTGTTAAATATCTGTTAAATAAGTGTTGTTTCATAATCCAAATGACAGCCTGTAAAAACTTATCCAGGCTCTGTTGGGATCTGTTGGGAATGACATTTTGTTAACGTTTACTGGTCCGTTATCGTAAGGTGAAGCAACGTCCTTGGTATTTCCTTTTAAATGCAACCTATACAACTTATGATCGCCAAGGAGTTCCTCTTGGCGATCGGGCTATCATAAGTTTTAGCTTCAGCTTTCACTAAGGATGCTACCCTTGATATTTTACACCCTCTGAGCCACAGCAAACATCGGCAGGTGACCTTGTGGCAAAACTATTAATCTTATTATTATATTAAGCAGCGCCCCGCGGCTTTACCCGCATTGTACCCGTTCCCGTGGGAATTTCAGGATAAAAAGTAACCTATAACCTTAGCGCTGAATGTGGCTATTCATTACAAAAATAATTTTATAATATTAGTATAGATTAAGAGTCTGCAGTGTCTCACTGCAAGACAAAGGCCTCTATAATACCCTTCCATGACTGACGTTTATAAGCAACGTATTGTCCATTGGGTTGAACCTTTCAGAGTCATCGTCAAATGTAAGTAAAATTGATATTTTTTTATGGAATCATCCAATTATTTTGTTGATTCACTTTTGAAAATAACTAGCTGTGCCGCGCAGTTTCACCCGTTCCCGTAGGAATTTTGAGGTTTTTCGGAGATGACCAAAATAAATAAAATAAAAAAGGAATCATTAAAATCGGTCCTTTCTCGAGTTATACATGTAACTAACACCACTTTCCTTTATACGTCAAATAGGATATAGATCAAATAGTATATAGGTATACATATAATAATCCTATGTATATCCTAAACTAGACAATATGTTACTGAAACACCCCGTATTTATTGTTGCTGTGGTGTCTGCTTCCATTTCATTTCACTCTCAATAGACAGGTGTGGTGAACATTTTATTGATAGGTTCTCACGTTGTAGGAAATGGCTATCAACTTGGTTGTACAAGTTTTCTACAACTTGGTTAAACAAGTTGGCGGATTTTGACATTGATTTTGAAAAGAAAAGTAATTTATTTGCAAACCTACTCTAACTTACTTACAGTATTATAAGTAGTTACATATATGTCCTATTTTACATAGTTTTAATACATATGATGGTTGAAGATTATAAAATTATAATAATGTAAAATCGTCTTTAGGAATTTCTTGAAATCAATGCATGCTTGACTGTGGTAGAATCACAATATGTAAGTATAAGAACAATATTAGCCCATTTTAACATTTAGATAAATATACATTCACCCTACAGTTTACTCTTCTTCACATTTCAATTTCATTTACCATGGCCCAGGCCTTTAGAAGGAATCTGACACCAGGGTAGGACACTAACTTACTCGAATTTACTTATTCAATAAAATGCCACTTAAATGTTGTTCACACCTGCCACCGAACCATTTTCCCAGTGGGGATACTAAGCGCCGGTACACCGCGGAAAAAAGTAAAAACACTATCGTTAGTCAATAACAACATCGGCGCACGCGCAACTACCAATAACTTTTTACCGTCATTTCTAATTTGGACACCGTCGCGCACACTCGTCTCCATAAATCATCTCCCAGTGATGATAACATAATAGAAATGCATGTTAAATTAAAATTAATTGATTTGTTTTACTAAAATGGCATCGAAACTGTGTGTTTGTGTTGTGGTGCTTTTTTGTTGTTCTGTGTTTGTTGAAGCTTATAGTGCTAGAGGTATGTACTTTTTTATATTCATTGCCAAAAAAAATATTCCTCGTTTTCGTGAAATCGGTTAAAAGTTTGATTTTTTTTTAAATAAGAAGTTATGTACTAAATAGGACCTTCTGGATAATTCGAGACCAATCAAATTTTTTAAAAGTAGAGTAACAGCCTGAATTATTCCTTACAGTACAAAGGTTCTAACGTACTGATATTTTCAGTACCTCATTACCATCTGTTACATTGCAGCCAATCCATAAAATACGATCCAAATACATAAAAACCACAATGCAAAAAAAGGATGTATGTATCCAATTCCATTGACAGCTGTCAACTTACTTTATTATACATATCCAGATAAAATATATCCATATTATAATTAGGGCATTTCTCCCTGACATTTCGAACTCCGCCCAGTCAACACTATGTTCTGGTATAGGTTGTTGGCGACGACGTCATTATTTATACAATCATATAAAATATTTGTGTACTTTGTAGTAGTATCAGTTAGTAAGATTCCATAATACAAGCTTAGAGCTTAGTTTGGGTCTAATCAACTGTGTGTGGTTATTTCCGTCTTTGTATATGGAGAATACTCGTAGTTAACTAACAGTTTTTTTAGTAAGCCTATAAATCTTGCCTGTTATTTGTGTATATATTTAAGAGCATATCAGTAAATCACAGGTCTCTATTCTGAAATATGTCTTTATTAAACACATATCTTATTAGGTTAAACAAATAAACTATACTTTTAAAGCATGCGTATGCTTAAAGGCATTTGCAGATCATATGAATAACACAACGCATACATCGGAGTTTTGAACATTTTCCAACGAAATCTCTCCCTGCGATAGAAACTGCGATACAAGCTAAATAATAAATTACCATTACATTAAAAAAAAGGTCCCTATGAGTTGGATCTGTATCCCCTCGCATACTTCTTAAAAAGACCGGGCTTTTCCCGTGACTCTCGGAAGAAATATTAAAATAACTAAAACTTCATTCCCAAAGTCCACAAGTCCGAAATTTCCAAAGTGCAGTCTTATTTCTGTCATCTCCTGTAATATTACCTACTTCTACAAATACGTACCTAATGCTCATTCGCGGACATATTACACTGATGTGGTCGAGAGTTTTGACCCTGCAGTTGTAATCCGTTAAACATCTACAAAGAACCTCTTTGAGTTGAAATTGTATTCTTCGCATGCCTCTCAAAAAGACCGGGCTTGTCCCGAAATTCCCAAGCTTCATATTACCTTTATTTTTAATGAAAGGTTATCAATGTATACTACCGTCACAAAATTACACCTGTCTTGCTCAAACACCAAGCAACAAATACCAAAAGGGACCTGTAACAGCTTACGTGAGAGTCAAGGCAATAACTAATACCTAAGTGCTTAAAGCGATTAACACCACATGCAGTACAATCTCCTATAATTTATTGTTAGAACAATACCTTTCACTTTTGTTCAGGCTCAAGCAATCTGTTATAATATTCCATAACCAATAGTATTAGAGCATTTCCAGTAATTTAAGTGGGTTTCCCTTTCAATGCAATCTTTAAGGTACAGTCTAAATTGCAATCGAAAGCTTCTGTTCAAAATAAGACAATCCCCTCGCATTGTATCGTAAAGACAAATACATCCTGCAGGGTATTTTATTCTATCCCTGTTTTTACGAAAAATAAGCTAAAAAAAGCCTTTGTAATTTTGAAACCATCTTCTTCTTCTTCGTGTCGATGGCACAAAAATTAACTTTTTAAATGAGCCCGCTCCAGTGCTTCGCTGCCCCTACGCCCTTGTCATTGGCGCACATGAGGTCACTCAATGTGCAGCTTTCAGGGTTCGAGGGGCAGGTCAGAACGTGCTGCATAGTCTGTTCGGGCGCCCCGCAGTCGCAATGGGTCTATCATGCCCCACTTCCCCAGATTAGACCTGCAGCGACCAACTTGGGTTCTTAGCCTGTTTAGTGTTTTCCACACTGACCATGGTAAACTATGGCCAGCGGGTAGGGTTTCAGCAGGGTCTAAGAAGTGTGGCGGTGGGGCATATTTCTCCTTCCACAGGTTGACTCGAGCGTCTCCGGTTAAAGTATGAGGCAAAGTGCACTTCATAAAACTATTGCGGCTCTTTAATCTAAAGGTAGGAGGTGATGAGTTATAGATGTTGTGCAAGGGATGTCTGCAATCGGATTCCTGTTTAGATTTTTCAGCAGCGCAAGCAAATTCTCTACGGATAGATGGGGGGGCTATTCCTGCTAATGGATAAAGTTGGTTTAAGGGTGTGGGTTTGAGGCAGCCTGTTACTTGAGCGCCACATCTACATTCTTCGCATGCGAAGAGCGGTGCCACACCGGGCATGCGTATTCCCCAGAAGAGTAGCAAAGTGCTAAGGCCGAGGTGTGCAGAACTTGAGGCGAGGCTCCCCAGGTGGTGGTCGTAAGGCGGCGGATAAGGTTATTGCGTGCTGTTACTTTTAATTTCGTGTTCTGGCAGTGTGTTTTGAAGGTTAGTGAGCGGTCTAGTGACACGCCAAGATATCTGGGGCTATTATTATGATGTATGGGAACACCTCGCCATGTAATATTGAGAGCGCGAGAGGCATGACGGTTTCGCAGAAACCATAATATTAAGAATCACTAGACAGGTTTTCGGTATGTCGTATAGTTTAGAAAAAAACGGTTTAAATCAATTAATCTATTGATTCCAGTATGTTTGATGTTTTAGGTAGAGTCGTAATTACTCAAAGTAACTATATTATACTTTGTTTAAGTTACACTCAGAGTCGATTACACTTCACTAATTGACGTAATTTTTCAGACATTACAATATGTCAAAATAACTACTTGTGTGCGTCGTTTTTTTTTTGTTCTTTCTTTTTTTTATACATATATTTTCTTAGGATTTCTTAGGTTTCTTTTTTAAGATAGTTACAAGTTTCTTTTAGTTTTTACATGCGAAAACATAATTAATGGTGTTTGAGATTTATACTTTGTTTTTTCCTTAGTTTAAGTTACACTGTTTGTTTTCCAAATAAAATAAAATTAAATTAAATAAAAATTACTCATTAATTTGACATCTCTGAGTACGGGCGTTAGACTCTTAATATATATTTTTTTTAAGCTAATTTCATAAATCTGTAATTCTCTTGTATAAGAATTACCGTATTTCATCATTCAAATAATCACTTGCCCATTAAACAAAATCACTCATCGAAACAATCACTTTTCCATCAAAATTATCGGATTGTACACAATGTTAGGTAACCGAGGAAAGCTAAAAAGTAAATAACTAATCTAAGAGACGCTGTAGGTACAATAGAATGAGGTGACGTCACAGCGATTCGCTTTTGTTTTTTAGTTGCGGCTAAACGGTTACTAGGCTAACGGCGTTCGAACCTTGAAAACGTTATTACAAAGGCCCATAGACTACACTATAGTGTTATAGTGTAGTTATAGTGTTAGTTTACTATCTAACACGTCTGCATACCACGGGTAAAGAAGTTTATCTACACTAATGTTGTAACATTCTACTTATGTTTCCAATACTTGACTTATAATTACTACTGTTATAGCGCAGACAACTAAAACACTCAATTTAAGCAATTGCACATGATGGTATAATATCTACATCGATATCGTAAAATCTCATTATAACATCGCGCCCTGCGCGGCGCGCGCCCTGCGGCCCTGCGCGTGCAGCTGCGCTCTCATTGGTTAGATTTTAATGGCGGCAAGTTCACTGTGACAATACACGTACGCGTGAATTTAATGTTTCGCAATGTGTTTTGTTTTTAAAATTTTGTTTGATTAATTGCATTAAATAGTGAAGATAAAGTAGTGTATGCAACTGCATATAACACGGGTATTAAAACACGAGTGTGAGTTTATGAAACGAGCGCAGCGAGTTTCATAATAGTAACGAGTGTAATAGTAACTTCATTATATGACAGTTGCATAAACTACTAATATATGATCATACTAAGAAGCTAGAGGAAAGCAAAGACGTTGCTGATGTTGAAAAACCTTCTTTAAATGTAATAGTGTAGCGGCAATTTGGTATAAAAAGTATCAATCTATCGTCCGTACTCAAAGACATCAATTGCTTTCTTAGTAGAGATTTAATTATTTTATTAGACGTCTTTAATTAAGTGTCGATTTAATGAACGTATCTGAGTGTGGCAGTATGGTACTACATGTCTGCGTTGAAATTTGTCCATGCCCAAAGTCGGGGCCCATTCAATTGACGTGAATAAACTTCTTTATATAGGTACTAGCCGCGTCCCGCGGTGTTACCCGTGCTGTACCCCTTCCCGCGGGAATTTCGGGATAATATGTATTCTTTGTGTTATTCTGATATATAACCTATATTACTGTAAAGTTTCATCCCAATCCATTCTATAGTTTATCCGTGAAAGAGCAACAAACATCCATACATCAATACATACATCCATCCTCACAAACTTTCGCATTTATAATATTAGTAGAATAGGATAGGATTAGTTTATTATATTTTTTGTTAATGACTGTGAAGGAAGGACTAAAATTTCTAAAACATTAAATGCTAAATAGCTACAGTGAGTAATACCATCGTGGGTTCATTGCAAATTATAACAGACAGCTCAAATAATTTAACGTCCATAAACACTCGTTTCATAATTCAATCTATTACGTTGACAATAGTAACAGAATCAGATCCACTTTCACGCATTAACAGCTTCATAATAGACCAATTCAGAGGAAATTACACAGTTTATATCAAATTATCGGTTACGAAATTACTGTTTATTACAATTTAATAACAATGAAATGGCTTCATATTGTTCTTTTATATGTATTTTTCTATTAAGAATTTATCGGCGTATCCTGGTATTATTAGTTTCAATAGCTTTTTTTGGATGAAAGGAAAAGTAGGTTTGCTATATTGTCTACTCACAGCGCCCCGCGGTTTTACCCGCGTTGTGCCCGTTCCCATGGTAATTTCGGGATGGAAAATAGCCTATAAACTTCCCGTTGAATGTGGCTATCTATTACAAAAATAATAATTCAAATTAGACTGGTAACTCCCGAGATTAGCTCGAACATACAAACATACAAATTTTACCTCCTATTAACTTCTTAATAAAATAGTTATATGTATATGGTATATTCATTCAGTCATTCATTTTGAGTAGATAAGTGGCCAACCCTGGTGTAGGAGTTTTTAAACCGTCTAAAGGTTTCCGACATGGTCTGACGTTTGAAACAACCGGGACCGACTACTTAACGTGCCCTCCGAAGCATAGTACGCTCTCTATATTTAGGTTAATATGTATAGCGTACGACCACATGCCTTTAAACGATCTAAAGTCTTTGACACCAGGATCAGCCAGTAACCTACTTAATGGTAGTTTATATTTCTTAAACGAGCACTATAGCCTCAGGATAAGATAAACACCGAATAATAAATAATAATAATAATAAATAAATATACCTGGACAAATTCACACACGGTTAATTAGACCCAAAGTAAGCTCTAAGCTTGTATTATGGAATCTAATTAACTGATACTACTACATATACATACACAAATACTTTATAAGGATATATAATTGACACCCAGACGTCGTCGCCAACAACTATGTCTGCACATATTGTTGACTCCGGGCGGGAATCGAACACGCAACCCCCGACACAGTAAGCGCTCTCACTGCCACTGTGCCAACGGGCTTGTCAAATAATAGGTCTACCTAGAGTCATAAGTCTAAGGTCGAAAACAAATAGTTCCACCTAGAGTCAACCTAACATTGTTATCATCTGTACCATGAAAAGCTCCTATAGCTATACTAATCGACTCCAACAACTCAATACGTTCAAACAAGAGAAAATAAACAGACTCCGTACTAAATCAAGTCAATAAAAGTGTCAGCAAATGTATTGATCGACTGATATCAAACAAAAAAGTTATTAATGACGGTAACAATGAAACATTATTTTCACCCCGACCATAATGAAGTCGGGGAAATGCGAAATAGTAAATACTTTGTAGTAAGTATGTGAAATAATCACAGAGTGAAATACTATTGTTGATCATTCACATAAGTAAACGTTATTGGTTTATGTAAATAACGCCGGTACTCAGAAACGTCAAATGTTTCCTTAGTAGATACGAGTATTTGATGAGTGATTTAGCCATGTTAATAAGACACCTTAGTTAATAGACACCTTAATAAGTTTAAGTGTGCAATATGGTCGCTGTATCAGGAACCAATCTAAGAAGTACCTATTTTATTTTTTTTATGTGCTTTTTGATATTTTTCTTTTGATTTTTTTGATATTTTTATTTAATTTATCTTTTACTAAAATACTAAATAGGATACCGGTAGAATGTATGTGTGTATAATTTAAGAGCTGTGTATGGTTGTCATCGATGTACAAGTTTACTAAGATATGTATTGTATGTGTTATTTTATTTTGTGTTTTTAATTTGTATGTTGTTACTGTGCCGAATAAATAAATAAATAAATGTTGCTAACATGACCGACGCTAATCGCAGTTTATTAATTAGACTAGTAATGTATGAAAAATTACATCAATTAGTTAAGTATTGATTTAATGGACGTATGCTGAGTGCGACAGCATGATACGTTACATCGTCATATAACCTAAGTTTGAACGCAATAAATACGATGCCAAACGTGTTTATCACTCTTCCCCAAATTAGTCTTCATTTACATTGCCATTAAAAACAGGACCGCAAGTTTACGTTCCCTCCGAAACACGGTAGCACTTATAGAGAAATGTCACTATCGACCACCCATTTAAGTAGGGGCTGAGCTGCACGATGCGTAGCAATTGCAGTAAGCTAACATTACTTGGTCAAACTACGCCACGAGTGCTATAAAGATAAGTTTTATTAGTGAAACTCAATGCCTTTGGCGGCTTAATACCTCTGACACCAAGATTGGTCAGGTTGACCATCCACTCGATGAAGAAGAAAAGAAGAAGTGAAGCTGGTAAACAATACAATAACATTATAGTGTACGTACTGGCAAAGTCGTAACATGTTATAGGTGTATCGTAAATTTCCTTTATACTCAAGCACAAATTCACAATACTATTCAATCAATGAAATACGATGACGCAATGTTATTAAAGCAAGTAAAAAGTAAATAAGCAAGTTTATTATGATGCGATGCGCGTGCGCAAGTAAAAGTGACATAAAATGGCTGCCTTGACCTTCCGCCGTCTATGGAGGTTTATAGGAAGAGTTTGTGTTAATATCTTGCAGTTCATTTAATGTCAAATTAATGACGCAGTTTAATGCAAAGATTCATTAATGATGGGTGTATTACTTTGTGATGCAATGTATGTGTTTATTTTATGGATCTGACGTTTATCTGACGTTTCGGTCCCTTTAAAGGAACCGTGGTCACAGAAGACCGCGGTTCCTGTTGAACTTTATGAAATAATGATTCAAATTAAATTTCGGCATTTATTGCACCTCCTATTTTCATGCTATTAAGCTACTTACCAGGAATAAAATATATGGCATACATTTTCTTATATCGAAAGATTTTTAAAAGTAATTCATGAAGACATGAGGGAATTCATGCAACGTTATTCAACATACATACAGTATACAATAAACAGAGATCTCCTTCCTTGTTGGAACGAAGTTCCTTATTTTTGTTTCAATTAAGTAAAGTACAAAGTATTACCCTGTAATGTTCCACAGCTGGGCAAAGATCTCTTATCCCACTGAAGATATCAGTACAGAGAAGAGGGTCAGGCGTATTTAGAAAAGTTAATTAAATACTTGTTAACTTTTTGGCTTCTCAGCATATCATTTTGTAGGAAGAATAGCTAGGAGTGCGTAAAAAATAATACTTTTACTTTGTATAGGAAAGAAACAAATGCAACATACTCGTACCAAACATAATAGTTTTCCAATACCAAGTAATCGATACACGGAAATCAAAACAGCATAACCAATATTATTCCAATTTTCCTGTAATCTGTCCGCTAGTAATTCTAGCTGGTTCGCTTTCACTGAAAGGTCGCGAGTTCGATGCCTGACCTGGGATGACACTGTCTTCAGAATTTATCATTGTTTTTGTTTGTGAGAAATGAATTTTAATATTCATTATTCAACGTAGTTCAATTAAAATATAGACCAAATGAATCAATTTACCTAGTATATTTAACCTTTGCCTGTATGTCCACTTTAGTTCGCCAACAGTACCTAACATTCGACAATAACGTGACTATTTTATTATTTATTTATGCAATATATTACATAATCGCATAATATAACATCAGATATTGCATACTAGTACAAATATACGTTTTATATAAAATATACGTTAAAATGGGTTTACATAGATTTTTGATATTGATAGTGGAAACAAGAAGTTTCAAATTGAGATTAATCAACTATGATCGTGTCAATAGATACGATAGTTCTTTTTCTGTTGTCTTTGCATCAGTTGATACTTTAATAATAGGCTTTAGATTTAGTAATTATGTTTTTATCTATCTTCATACTAATGACACTTTTTTCTTTAGTATTTGTTTAACGTAAATTGAATGCATAATCTTTGCATTGTTGACGCTTTAATTTAGCAATAAACTTCTTTTAGTCAATTTTTCTTTAGCTCCTGCGTTATTAAATGCCATGATATCACAAATGATATCGTTAAGATAAAATTATTATTATTTTTCTTAACCCATATCTGTACCTTAACGCCGACCGCGTTGAAGTCTTTTGTAAGAAAAGATATCGACGTAAGCTTGCTTCGTTTTTAAAAAAGGGTGAAATTAAAACACACACTGGTTGGTCAACGCCAAGATGGTACCCAGCGATTATTTTGAAAAATGAACGAATAACGCTGGGTGAAATGAATAATGCCACATGGTCCCAATATGCGTATACTCGTACATACATACCTTAGAACCACGGCATACAAACTATTACGTAATCAACGTCCGTCATTTATAAATCGTTATATGTTGGATGTGTGATTGTGATTATCATCAAAATATGATGAGAAGTAATCGTTTTATTGAGTAATTCTAATGTTGAAGATGTTTGGAATAATTTGTAATAGAATTATTGTGTAATAGTCTGGCTTGTCTGTTAAAACATTTTTAGATGATAGTGTAAGTTTTTGTGTGTAGACGTAGAATTTATGTTTACTTGCATGTCTGTACTTGCAGTTTCTTGCTATTTGCGTTTTGCCCGTGTTGTACGTCTTACTGTAATGATATCTTCATTGAAAAGGCCTTTGTCTAACAGTGGGTCATTACTGGCTTTCTTTTTTCTTACATTTCTTTGTACCCTTTTGTGATTACCTAACCTACGTCTTAGATGTAAGCCACAATCAAGATTAACTGATACGCTTTTCATAAACATTGGCCATACTTCAAATCTCACTAGTAATTCCAAAGACTTGCAGATTATTATCCAAACCAACATAAAAACAAGACCAAAGGTTTATAAACAACTAGCAGCGCCCCGCGATTTTCCCGTTCAATTTTCATTCTTCTTCTTCATCGAGTGGATGGTCAACCTGACCAATCCTGGTGTCAGAGTTATTGAGCCGCCAAAGGCCTCTGACGTGGCTCATGTAACGACTACTAATACAATTTTCATTGACTTACACAGATTCAGCAATATAAACAGACCATTAACCCGGTAGTGAAAAGTAAAAGTGTATGTTCCTGTTAGGGGGCGGAAATGTTAGAGCGAGATAGAAAGTACACTCTGTTACTTCCGATATCGGACTTTGCATACGATAATGAATTATGCATAATGTAACAAAATGTTGCATGTTGACTTTTAATTACGTGTTATGCATGTTCGTAACACTGACCGATTTGATCGTAGAGATTGAAACAAATATATTGACACAGATTAATACAATAGATATGTTCTATAGATACTAATAACTAAATCGAGATACTTATGTTGTTTTCAAGGAAGTTTTTGTGTTACTTAAATGTTGGTCCAGTGTGAAGATTTTTGAACAATTTTAAAAATCGAGGAGGTTAAAATGCCGGAATATATAAGTATGTTGTAGGTATGTGTTTTTGGATTTAGATTGTTTTTTCTAAGACACAGGGTATGATAGAGCTGGCATACTTTGATTAGGCAAAAGTCTCTAAATATAGATTAAACAAAGAACATATTATGATAAATGATAATGGTGAGTGATGAATGATGAATGAGCCATCAAGCATTTGTCTTGATGCGTTGTCCAGCATTCTACGAATGGACCTTTAAAACGTCCTAAATACCTCAAAGAAATATATAGAAATTACCCATACAGTAGTATTAAACACTAGCAGCGCCCCGCAGTTTTACCCGCGTTGTGTCCATTCCTGTGGGAATTTCGGGATGAAAAATAGCCTATGTTACTCGTGGATAATGTAGCTTTCGAATGGTGAAAGAATTTTTAAAAACGGTCCAGTAGTTTTTGAGCCTATTCATTACAACACAACAAACAAAGTTTTCCTCTTTATAATATTAGTGTAAGTAGATAATAATCATACGAGTACGTTGTCACGTAACAATAAATAACAAAACGCAAACCGAACACTTCCGAATCAAATTGAGTTATTTAAAAATCGAACTAATAATCAAACAATAGACAAAATAGAATAGGTTAATAACCAATTCGTATCCGGATATAGTAATTCACTTTTCACACGTAACTTAGATCACATTGGATTGCGCAACATTTGTTATATGTACAATTTGTATTGCGGCCGCGAGAGTCGTTACAATAAATATTGTTCTTATTTTGAAATCGGTTTTCTGTTTATTCGGCCAGTGTTATGGTTTATTGAATGAACGAATTAAGAACTGTGGTTTGGGCGTAGACAATTTGGAATGTTCTTTTTAATCGAATTTTTATGTTCTTTAAGTTCTGCAAATTTTGGAATTATATTAGAAACCCCTTTTTTTCTGTTAATTTTATTTATTATTGATTATTATCAATCAAATTACTATACTATCTTAAGATTGGACTTACTTATTTCTTATACCCATTAATCAGAATTTAAAGATAATATTTATTCAAATCTTAGATTACGTAATATATTGTACTTAAAAGCTTCTTTTAACAATAATTCAGGTACAATCTGTTATACTCAATATTAGTAGTTCAAACCTTCCGATATAAGTTTCTGACGCTTAATAAGATTATAATCATTCGTTATACTTCAATACGTAGTATTCTGATAGATGAGTATGAGTATAAGTTAAGGACTAATCTTCTTCACTATACTTAAATTTTAAATTCATTCATTCATTCATTTTGAATAGGTTAGTGCCGACCTTGGTATCGGATTTTTAAGACAGCCTTAACGCCTCCAACATGGTCTAACGACTGAAGCAACCGGTACCGACTGCTTAACGTGCACTCCGAAGCACGGTAGCGTGCAGATAGAAATGCCATTATCGGCCACCTAGTAGGGCCGAGTTGCATGTTGCTTAACAATTGCAATGAATTGTACATAAATTAATCAAATTTTGCCACGAGCGTCAAGGCCAGCTGTGGGATATGATATGACAGACTTTGTTGAGATTACTGTTAGAGAACTTTTTTTCCCGAAGTTCCCACAAGAATGGGTACAACGCGGGTAAGCCCATAAATAAGGCTTTTGTCAATCTAATATTAAAAAAAAATGAATAATTCTTTCATTTTCCAAAAAGGGATGTTTTGAGGAGACTTTTGTTCATTTGCCCAGTATGGGACAAAAAAAAAGTATATATAGATTGATAGCATAAACACATTATCTTATTAATTGGGATAGAAAACCTTTTTGCCCATAACTAACCAAAATTGTAATTTCTTAATTTACTGCATTGACTAACAATTTATACACAAAGTCTGAATCAATGAATAGACATAAACAAGTAAACGTTTTTACCGCCAATGAAAGCCAGTTACGACACAACACCGTAATCCACATAATTCACTTTTACAAAACAAAATAATAAATGCTTACCAAAACTTTTACGTTCCATTTTTTGTATTGAATTTCGAAAAAACCGTTTTCTCTGACGTTAATTGTAATTACTCATCTTTTCAGTCATTTTGTCTATTGTAGTGATGTTCTGTGGTTGTCAAAATGCTTTTGAATATGGAATAGGTACTATAAATCATTATGTTTTTTTGTTGGTGTTTTTTTTAAATGTTCTAAAGATAAAAAAGAGTTTTTAATTGCCTTAAGTCGTGTTAATGTGTCATGTTAGATGATAATTGTTCTTTGTAATATAGGAGATAGGTGACGTTTTATTTAAAAAAAAATCCTTGTCAAAATTTAAAAATGCTTCCGACTCTCTTCCCTAAAAAAATTATCGACCGGATTGAGAACCTCCTTCGGTGTTTGAAATCGGTTAAAAAAGTCAGTATTAACGTTTTGGGTAAAACTCAAAACCGTCTTTCCACGCAGTCGGTTATCCATCAAGTTGACAAGTTCAATGAACGCCATCCATCAACCTTGCATTACGGTGCAAACTCATCAATTTTTATTTATTCTAACCAGAAGCAATAAGTTTGATTGCTTACTCTATGCTCTACCATAGAGGTTCATAGCACCATGTGGTTGCAACATACTCTATGGTCGTTGCAACCTCATATACGTTTGTAAATGATGCACTTTCTCTAACATTACGCAACGTAAGGTAATGTCAAATTGGGAAACCATTTGACATTTATAGTGATTAAATTGAAACGGATGGACATTACGTGAATGATTTGATTTGAATTTGGAATAATGGAATTATTTTTGGATGAATGGCTTCGGAATTTGTGTGTGATGCAACTTTAAATTGATGTTATGTTTTGAAGGTTCTATTATGTCTTTGAAAGGAAGTAGGGACTTGTAGTAGGGGTCATATTTAGCTAGGTTTCCTTATAAAAAGATATACTCCACCTTTTAGTTTTATATACCAACATATATTACCTTCTCAGTTAACTAACGTATGGCGTAGTTTGAGCTAATTGTCTTAACTCTTTTCGATTGTTCAGCAACTTGCACCGCGACCACTCCTGAGTTGGGTGGCCGGCAGTTGAATTTCAATCTAGGCGCTTACTTCGATCATTCGACTGTGTCAAAGGTCTTGAAGCGCTGTAAAAATTCCGACACTAGCTTAGTCTACAACCTACTCCATCTTAAGTCCTTACTTACCGTAAAAAATATGAATATACTCGTATGATACTTACAGATATTATCGCCCCCCGTAGTCAGAAACGTCCATTGCTTAGGAGAGATTTACTAAGTGATTTTGACATATGTATAATGTATGAAAAAATACGTCAAGTAGTTAATTGTCGAAATGAACGTCTCTGAGTGCGACAATTTAAGATATTTTACATGTTATTTTTTATAGTAATCTCTGAGTGGTTTGCCTGAAATAAAGACTTCAGTATTTATAATTTAAAGAGCCTCTAACTAAGGTATATTTTTTCATTCGTTTTTTTCTTACAAAACGTTGCATACCAAAGCTAGACTTCTCCGGGCATTGTTATCTGAAGATGCAATACGAGTAGGAAGCTAGTTATCTGAGGTCATCATTGAGATGTCATGATCTGCTTTCACTGATTACTCGCTAGAGATCCGCAGGCACTTTAAATATCCTTCTTTATTACAGTATGACTTGTGATTTGTACGGGTTTTTAGGTTAAAATATTATATATTTTTATTTTATTTTATTTGGAAAACAAACAGTTTTTACTAAGGAAAAAACAAAGTATAAGTCTAAAACACCATTAATTGTGTTTTCGCATATAAAAGATATAGCTATTGTAATGTTAGTAGTAAAATACAACCTTACTTATAATTTAGGATCCAAATTGTTCTGATTAGTATAATTTTGACATTTCTTTTTATATAAGCTGGTGACACTAAGAGATTAAATTGTAAAGGGAATGGAGTACTGATTATAAAAAACCCGTTTTTTTTAAAAATGATAATAATCTCTATTTTCTTGTGGTCGATTAATCGTAAGATTTTTTTAAACCTGTTTCGAAAATAGTGTAGATATAAGGTAACTTAAAGAATACACGAAGTTTGAACGTCTTTTTAGTCGTGAAAATCAATAAAAATAACACAGAAATTGGCCAAAAGTCGCATATTATTATCATCATCGTGTCTGAATTATGAAACCAGTGGAAATAGCTCAGATTTTAAAAAGAGAACCTTTGAATTCAAACCGACTCACACTTGACATTCTTTTTCCAATTACAAACAATTCAATAAATTTATCGTTGATCAAAGAGCAATTAGTCGATGGTTCGCTTCTGATCTTTAATCTATGACATCGATCACTTTAATTTGTAATTATAAATTGTTAGCGTTCCTTACCGTCTTCTACGCTGTTTTTTTCTTCTCGTACTTAAACTGGTTTCAAAATTGAGATTGCCACTTGTCTTAAGTTGAATAGTTACTTTAACTATAAATTAATTAAAGCAAAATTAATGCGCAGAGTTCACACAGGAATATTCATAGTATGGAAACTGGTTAACGTTTTTTGTTAATAAAACCTTTAGAAAAATTGTAGGTGTTTTATATTTCTATCAGTGTCCCACAGTTTTACCCACATTATGCCCTTTCCCGTAGGAATTTCGGGATTAAAAGAACCTTTTACCGTCCTCCAAATTATATAACAAATATACCTAATTAAATTCGGCTGGTAGTTCCTGCGATTTTCATTTCCAAACTAAAAATCTAACTGTATAGGTATACGAGTATAACTAAAGATTGTACTTTACATTCATTCACCTTGATTATGTTAGTACCTATAGTATACATATTAGTATATTGGTTCACTTGTATATCAAGTAAGTATCGCTACAATATTCCAAGTATTCTGCTTTCTGCCTCAAGGCTGCCCAGTCATCACAGCTCTACAGATTGACTCTCTCTACTTTGCATAAATTCAGTCAAGTTTTTGTAACTATATACTATACTAGCAGCGCCCCGCGGCTTTACCCGCATTAGCTTACCCCTACTCAACGTCGGAAAATAAAAAGTGAATAGTTACTTGCTTAATAAACTTTTTAAGGTGACAAAAACTTTTTCTATAGTATGACTCCTGCCCTTCATACTCGTAAGTTTTTTAAGATAGAAGATAGTCTAATGTCTGTGTACTAAGTTCTTCACTGACTGTAATATTAATTGACATACATACAAGACATACTATATTACAGTGTAACGTGCAAAATCGTAAAATACCTCGTGGGATGAAATTGCAGGCTTTATGTAATGTCTTAATAATAGTTAGCTATTTCAGAATTTGCATTTTACGATGTTACTTTCCGCTAATGATGACAATTACTTTCTTACTTCCTGATTGGTGAATTTATTTAATCGTTAAGTCACAGATGAGGTTATAGTTGACACCTTTCTCATATGAAAAGTTGAATATGAAAATTGCTCTTGAAATTCATACGCAAGACCTTCATTCATTCATTTCGGGTAGGTCAGTGGCCAACAGGGAGTATTAAAACTGCTTAAAAGCCTTCAACATGGTCTATCAATTGAAACAACCGGGACCGACTGCTTAACGTGCCCTCCGAAACACGGTAACGCAAGACCTATGTCGTACCGATAAGTTCTGTTCGTCTGCCTCTTGTAGTAGATAGTCAGCTAGCTTATGGAGGGCGACGTTTCTGCAGCACAACTGCTGCTGCTTCCATATTCAGTTGACAATTACTCTTAAACGGTCACCGTACGTTGTCATGAATGACTTATAAAATTGGGTCATACTAGGGTTGTGTCTTGTCGCCCGGTAAAGCGGTCAAGGAGCTAAGGCCCTCCGGGGCCAAGATCTCCAAGATAGGGACAGTTAGGAAAAAAAACTAATCTTACAAAACATGGATCTCAGTCCATTTGTCAAGTTTGCTATTTGGCAAAGCCCCTTTTATTGAAGCTCCTCTATGGTCAAGTTAAATTTTTACCAAATTCTCTATGACATCAATAAATATACCAAAAGTTTAATCGTTCCATCATCATTTTCTCCAATAAATATAGTTCAAGCCTTTAAGTACTGAGTCTATGTTCCATCATTCTCTGTGCCACAAGAAATTCCACTTTTGCTATCAACCAAGGTATTTCAAATTCATTCATTCGCTTGCAATCCAAGTAAGAGTTACGACCGATGAATTATTTATCTATTTACATCGCACGTTCTATGGCCAATCGGCCAATTGTTACATCATGAAACCATCGTGACTACGCACGTTTGTTTTCACTAATATTACCGCGTTTTAGTTTTGTTTAAGGAAGTTTTCATGTTTTTTGTTTCTAGATAATGTTTAGAAACATAGTTATATCAGTGTAGTGAATTCTGGGTTTAGATGAAATGACTTGTTTGATGGCTTTCTGAAGGGAAATAATCTGTTTCGTAGAGCAATGTGACACTATCGGTATGAAGTTTGAAATCAAAAGTTAAACATTAAAATATTTAACCAAAAATAACAAACCATTTTTTAGGAAACCTTTTGTGTAGGTATATGCTTGTTATTCACACAAATAAGGAAAATTTCCATCAAAACAAAACGCTGTCAAAATCTGTAGCAAAGCAATAAAACATCTCAAACTCTCATCTACATTAATAGAGACATAACCGAAGGAACAATTATACAGTATAATGTCCGTTTAAACCCAACGGACCGCGTCAAATGCCGTGATGATAAGTCTTCGAGTTCCGTAATACAAATTGCAATGTAATTTGAGTTATTACACTGTTATTAACGTTGTTACACACTTTACACACAAGTTTAAACACTGATATACAGTGAAAAGGAAGCAGGCTTCCTCTTCGACTGCTACCTATGACCTTTTTTATGAAGGTGGGAAATGTATTAATGCATCCCCGTAGTGCTTGTTCTCGTAGGAATTTTGGAATGAAAAATAGCTGTTAAAAATATCTTCCCGTTGAATGTGGCTGTCCATTACAAAAATATATATATTAGAGATTAGCGCGTTTAAACAAACAAAAATTAACTCGTCAGTTTTATTATATTACTCGTAGTTTATATTACAACTAGCAGCGACCCGCGGTTTTACTCACGTTGTGCCCGTTTCCGTGGGAATTTCGGAAACTTTTATACATAAAAACGTTCCTCTTGAATTATTCTATCTATTAAAAAAAAACCGCGTCAAAATCCGTCGCGTAGTTTTAAAGATCTAAGCATACATAGGGACAGACAGACAGACAGACAGCGGTAAGCGACTTTGTTTTATACTATGGGCTTTGATCATCTTAGTAACACGACCCCATCATCTCATGAATCCCCCACTGTGTTGCTTATCGCTAGTTTGACAATTGTTATGTGTGAAAAACTTTAAGGGTCCGTTCACACAGACCGGCTCGGAGAGGAGAGCAGATTCTTATCACGTTGAAAACAGAGTTTTTTGTATTTGTATTAAGGTTTATTTTTGCATGTGCACTGCTTTTGTGATTAAGAATGCTTGAAGGCGCTTGGTGTGAAATAATAAGAGGAGCTTACCGGCTCCGATCGCGTAATTTTTCTCGATCGTGCAGCCGTTTGGCTCCGATTGCATGCTCTTTAACGCTCGCACAGCCGATCGGTTCCGATTGCGTGCTCTTTCTCGCTCGCGCAACCGATCGGCTCCGATTGCGTGCTCTTTCTCGCTCGCGCAGCCGATCGGCTCCGATTGCGTGCTGGATCGGAAGACTGGTACTGCCTTTGTAGTGTACCCATCCGGCTCCGAGCACATCCGAACGGCTCCGAGCGCATCCGACCGGCTGCGAGCGCATCCGACGGGCTGCGAGCGTATCCGACCGGCTGCGAGCGATTCCGACCGGCTGCGAGCGCATCCAACCGGCTCCGAGCGCATCCGCTTTCAGGTCGCTTCCAGCCGGTCTATGTGAAATAGTTGGCGGCTCCGCTCCGACCAACTCCAAGCGCATACGATCCGGTCTGTGTGAAAAGAAAAATGCGCGCCGATGCTCTCCGAGCCGGTCTGTGTGAACGGACCCTTAATCTACGGCATGTGACAGAGAAAACAAACACCGACTCTCCAGACGTGGATGAGTAAAACTACTCGTACTGTACTATACTTCTGTATAAATGCAGTAAAAAATTTATAACAGTTTTTTTCTAATTTCGCACAAGTTTTTTTGCTTTTCTTTAAACACCGTGTGTTCCTACTTTTGTATCGTATCGATTTGTTTCCCATTTTCACTTGTCATTGGTGACCTATTAACATTGTTTTATTACAAGTTATTACTCGCGTTTATTCGTTTTCACTTGTCCCTGTATCATCTGTACAAGTACATTAGGCAAGCACCTCGCTTGCCTAATGTGGGTTTAACTGGAAGCAATCAGTGCAGTGAGGAGAGATATCTTCAGTGAGATGAGAGGCATTTTACTTTAATCCTCAGAAGCATCTTTAGAAGATTTATCTTTAGAAGCAAAGTCTTTAAACATACCTCAACAAAATATTACATTAAAATTGTCGTTATATTACTTCCAGAATGTGGAGTCCCTCTAAGAAGACACACGCGACAGCCTCGGGACAGACCAGCGGGACAGCTCAGGATCATTAAAGGAAGGGAATCTAAAAGAGGGGCATGGCCTTGGCAGGTAAGAGTGATAGGAATCGTTACCTAAGTCAGTACGCCCGTACTCAGAGACATCTAATGCTTCCATACTAAAAATTTAATGATAAATTTTGATTTTGTATGAAAAAATTACATCAATCAGTTAAGTGGCAATTTATGGTCGTCTCTGAATACGGCAGTTAGAAGCATCGCAAACTATCGAATTTGGATAGTCTTTTGCCTGCTTTAACTGACGTCCTAACAGAAGACCGAAAACAGCATCTATGGAACTCTAAAGGGCTCAGTATAACTACTGTCCCTCTTTATGTATGAGTACTATATCCTTTGACATATTGTTTTGCTCCTCGTTGTCTGGAGGGAGAGCAAGTTTCGGTAGAGTGAGTAAGTTCGTGTAGGTAGTAGACTCTCGTAGTAGTGTCGAAGTTTTTAGACCACCTAAAAGCCTCTGACTTGGAATTTCGATTGAAACAACCGAGACCACCAATTGGGCTTTTGAAAAAAAAAAATGATATTTTTTATGTATTTTAAAACTTTATTATTAATAATATTGATATTTAATGCAAAAAACTTAAAAAAAATATTTTTTCAATTAATTACAAACAATTAAAAATTGAATAAAAATCACGTGACTATAAACGCGCCATAATTGGTCACCGTGGTTGTGACGTGATAATGTATAGCTATTTAACCATAAGTACGTACAGCGTTTACGGCTATTACACGTGTAACCGAATGGGGCTATACATTATGACGTCACACCGCGCTCGGGTTTGTTCGGGAGTTGTCCGAGTGTTTTCGGTACTGGATTCAAAAATTAATTTTTATTTTGAAATAACTTTTGAATTATTGCGAAAAAAATAAAATAAAAATAGTTTTGTTATAAAACTAATATATAATCTTTCCATTTATCACAAAAATTTTTTTTTTTCAAAAGCCCAATTCCAAAATGGAAACTATCTTCTTCCCGGTGCAGCTAAAGTTTAAAGACCACCTACATAGATGTAACATATTATGCCTATTGCGTAAATCCAGTCGATAATGAAATACACTTCCACCTTCCAGGTATCCCTGCAACTGCTGCATCCTAACTACGGCCTCATCAGTCACTGGTGCGGTGGAGTGCTCGTCCATCCACTCTGGCTCCTCACCACAGCGCATTGCGTTCATAAGTAATTTCTGCAAGTCTTTCAATAGTTCTAGATGTGTTGGTCAGGTTTTATACCTCTCAAATATTTGGTTATTTGATTTGGTATTCAATTATAAAGTTATTGCCTGTGTGAGATCCCTTTAATGATCATCATGATGATAATTGTTAATCACTTCACAATCTATTTTGTTGTGTACTGTTTAATGTGCATGCGAATGTGTCCAAAGACTTAATATTATTAAATCCATGCCATTTACAATATGACCATCACGAGACACTTGAAATGCCACTAGTGGTCACTGGTCTAGATAGTACAAGAACCGTATTCGCCAAGATAACGTAACCCTATGCATATCGTAAAACTAAATCACCCTTATTGATTTCACCAACTTTACTTTGAGATACTACGTTCCAGTCTTCAACAAGTGCCTTTCAAAATAGAAGATGGTGATGGTTATGGTAGTGATGGATATGGTATAATTCAATAATCTTCTTTTACATATTTCCAGTGAGTTATTCAACCTACCCGTGCCTGCTTTGTGGACAGCCGTTCTTGGAGAATGGGATCGAGCTGAACAAAGAGGAACCTACGTGCCCATAGAGAGGATAGTACTGCATCATCGGTTTCGTAACTACCAGCATGATATAGGTATTACTTTAACATTGCCTTTATTTAGAAGTTTATCCGAACCAATATTTATTTTAATGGTAAAACATCACAAATGATATTGAAAACCATTGAAACTAAGTCTTAATTCAACCCTTTCATGTACTGGAAAGGTCCTTGAACTAATTTTACAGCAGCTTGTTATTTATAACAGCAGAGATATGTATGAGGAAATAATTATTTACAAAAATACCCACCAATAGGAATAAAATAGGAAGCTCTTTATTTTTTAAGTCATTTGAAAACAACTTTGTTTCTTAAATGTTTTACCAACAATGATTTATTTTTTCGCATTTCAGCACTAATGAAGCTTACCAGAGCAGCCGACGTCAGCACTGGAAGCAGAATACGAACCATCTGCCTTCCTCCCTTCGAAGCCAAACTCCCATTCAACGCAGAAAAGACCTCATCATTCTTCTCCCGACCGGAAACACCAGACACCGCCAAACGAAGACCAAAACCTCCAAAACCGAACCCAGACACTGCCAACAAATACTTAGAAAAACTCAACAATTTAACCAAAAATATTTTCTCTGGCTTCACAAAGAAACACAAAAATATGAGATACAATATTCGAGTAGCCAATAACAATCAAGCAGATAAAAAAGAAGAAGTAAGAAGGAGTGATGGTGATAATGATTTTGTTTACGACAGTGCGTCCATTGATAGTGTTGTCAAGTTGATCAAAGCAAAGCTTGAAGGTGATACTTCTACTGATAAAAACGAGAGAAGTGATAAGAAGCTTATGTTTGGTGAAGAAATAGATCCGTTTATCGATGATAATAATGGACTGGACTTTAAAGATGAATGTTATGCTACAGGTTGGGGAAGAGAACAGACTAATGGGAATTTGACGGATGTTTTGCTTGAGGCTGAAGTGCCGATTTTGCCATTGAAGCTGTGTAGAGAGAGATATTCGTTGACGCTTCCCTTGAATGATGGTCATCTGTGTGCGGGTAGTACTGATGGAAGCACCGGAGCTTGCGTGGTAAGGCTATTTTTATCTTTTTTTATATTAATTTTCAATACCTCGTGGTTTTACCTGCGTTATGGCCGTTCCCGTAGAAATTTCGGGATGAAAAATAGCCTTTGAATGTGGCTATTCATTGTAAAAAGCAATATTTAAATCGGTTCGTTAAGTGAGATTTTTGTTCAAACGACTAAAAAGTCAAACTCTTCACCTTTATTGTATAAGTATAGATATATATAATTCACATTCACTAGCTTATTAAGGTTTCATTTACATTGACCGACTTGAAAAACTACAAGCGCACAATTTCCATACAACGCGAGCTGAACTTTTTTACTTTCAAGTCTAAACTTTGTCTCCACTATTAGTCGGCTTGCATCTTACAAACTCGCAATATTTACAACACTATCTTTATAATTCTAACTGGACTTAAAAAAGAAACAAATACAAGGGTCAACATTGCGTTAAGCGTGGGCACGCGGCGGGCGCACGCGTCGGTTCACTTTTGTATGACACCCCACGCGACGTGCGCACGCGACGGTTCACTTTTGTATGAAGCCACACGCGGTGGGCGCCCGCGACGTTTCACTTTTGTATGGAACCGCGGCGTGCGCACGCTTAACGCAGTGTTGACCCTAATAGTTACTTACAGATATGAGAATTTAAATCAAAAGTATTTTTATGGCTTGTTTCTTTTTCCGCCGCGATGGATAATTGAGATCCTAATAACATATTATTTCTCTAAAATTCAACGTAATAAAAACTTGTTTAATGGCTATTACGATGTTAATTGAAGCAATATAAATTTGCGAGTTTACGTAAATTAGATAATAAATGAAGTGAACTATATTTTACGTAATCTTATACTAATAAGAGTATATACAGCTAAAGAGATTGATTTTTGTTTTTTTGTTTGTTTGAACGCACTTATCTCAGAAACTATCAATCCGATTTACATAATTCTTTTTGTAATAAATAGCCACATTCAAAAGAAAGGTTATATAGACTTTTTTTATTTCGAATTCTTACGGAAACGGGCACAATGCGGGTAAAACCACGGGGCGCTGCTAGTATTTTGTTATGTAAATGCAAATTTAATGTAAATGCGGAATAAAAATAGTTATCTGGATATATCTAGATTAGGTTACTATGAATGTGTTTTAATGATAACGACGTTATGATTATGTTAATAAAATTAAATATATATTTTTTTTACCATTTATTTTGTAAAAACTACTTGATGGATTTTCTCACGGTTTTAGGGCTCCCACACAAAACTGCGATGCGATGTGATGCGAACTGAAATAGTTATATCTATCGCCATTACTACAGTACAAAGAAAAGAGATGAATATATTAAATGGAATTCGCATCGCATCGCATCGCAGTTTTGTGTGGGAGCCCTTAGTCCGTATATTATTTTATTCCGAATTGTGCAATTCGATTTGACTCTAATCAAGACACAGCATCAGTATATTTATATCCCAATAGGATTTTTTTTTTCAAATTAAATATTTACTAGCAGCGCCCCGCGGTTTTACCCGCGTTGTGCGTTGTGTATTTTTAGGATTAAAATAGCCTTATAACCTTCCCGTTGAATGTGGCTTAATATTTACCAAAAATATTTTTTCGAATTGGACTAGTAACTCCAGAGATTATTTCGAACATACAAACAAACAAACGGACAAACTTAAAATGGTCACTAGCAGCGACACGCGTTTAATCCGTATTGTTTTCGTTCCCGCGTGTATTTCGGGATTTTCAATAACCTCTTCTCTTTCTCCTGAATATACTATATGTAGGTATCCATTACGAAAATAATCATTGATATCGAAATGGCGGTCTCTGAGATTATTTATTAAACACACAAAAAATCAAACTCTTCAACTTTACTGTATTAACATAAATGTTATAAAAGTATGAGCAAAATTTTACTGTTTACCATTTCTTTCCAGGCATGAGTGTTACAATGTTTTCGATGACATGTTTCACGGTTTCGGTTATTCCAATCATTAGATCATATCAAAGGTTTTTAGGAGGTCAAAGGGCCGAAACTGGCGCACGCGACGGGCGCACGCGACGGTTTACTTCTGTACGAAACCGCGCGGGCACCCGCTTAACGCAGTTAGGCCCTTATATGTGTTTTGGTGCTTCGGAGGGCACGTTAACCAGACAGTCCCGGCTGTTTCAATCGTTAGATCATGGTCTAAAAACAACGGATACCATGTTTAGACCCTCTTTCAGTCATGTCGAGTAGGTTAGTGGCCAACTCTGCTGTCGGACTTCAAGACCGCCTAGTCCTCGGACATGGTCTAACCAATATGGAATGAACAAATTAAAGGTGGTCTTAAAAAATCCAAAAGTAGGGTAGATGATGATGGTGAATTTGTAAAGGAATTTAAGTAGCGTGTTATGTTAACATGACAAAAACCAAATTCATAACTTCAGTGAAAGTTTTAACTTTCAAATCGTACAGCAAATTAATAATACAATTAAATTGTAACAAATCAACATTATATCTAATCAGGCGATCGGGTTGTCAGTATTGAGAGGATCTGATAAAATGACGATTGAATTCGATGTTGCAATCCAAATACCTTTGTTTGTTTTATTAGTTTGCTAAGGTCGGATGCCATTGCTGTTGTTAGGCGATGATCACACGGTGCCGCGTTTAACCGCGGTTCATACGATTTTGATGGGTGGCCGATAGTGGATTTTTCTATCTGAACGCTACCGTGCTTCGGAAGGCACGTTAAATTGTCGGTCCCGGTTGTTTCATTAGGTGCATTAGACCATGTCGGAGGTTTTTAGGCGGTTAGGTCTAGAAACTCTGGCACCAGGCGTTCACCACTGACCCACTCGAACTAACTGCTATAAGATTTTGTAATCCGCTCGCGTGATTAAGAATGATTTGAATGATAAATAAATATAGTACCTTACTGTCGCACTCAGAGAGCACTTTACTTAATTGACACCTAATTAATTGACGTTATCTACCCTAATATTATAAAGAGGAAAACTTTGTTTGTTTGGTTGTAATGAATAGGCTCAAAAACTACTGGACCGTTTTTAAAAATTCTTTCACCATTCGAAAGCTATTTTTCATCCCGAAATTCCTACAGGAATGGACACAACGCGGATAAAACCGCGGGGCGCTGCTAGTGATAAATAAATAGAGTACCTTACTGTCGCACTCAAAGAGCACTTTAAATCGAGTCGTTCTCAGAGTACGGGCGGTCGCTACTAAAATTATTTATTTATTACTAACTAGCAGCGCCCCGCGGTTTTACCTGCGTTGTGTCTGTTCCCATGGGAATTACAGAGATATTGAGAAATAGCCTTATAACCTTCCCGATGAATGTGGCCATCTATTACAAAAATAATTATTCAAATCGGACTAATAATTCCCGAGATTACCTCGAACATACACAAACAAACAAACAAATTTACAAATTTTACCTCTTTTTAATATTAGTATAGGTGAATCGTTGTACCTGTGCGTGTAAATACTATCCAAAACTGCAACAAATTACTTTTATGAAAAAACTTTGATTTCATTATACTATACAAATGAAATACAATACAATCATAGCAAATCCATATTCTAAGAAAATGTTGCATTACTTTCGCTTAATCTTTCATTTGCATATTAAAGTGATTAATTTATGACCTCGTATAAGAAAAGAAGATAATTTACATACATCCATCATTCATAGTAATTAAATTAATAATCACGGAGAACATGTTTCGCAACGCGTGAGTATAATTTTAGCAATAAAATGGACGATTATTTTTATTATTTTTTGTTAAGTTATAAAATTATGTGTCATTAAAAAGAATTAAGCCAAATATCGTACAGTTAAACTTTTTATACAAAGCTAACTAAATACTTAATGTCGACTACATTAAGTATCTTTTTGTATCTAATCTATGTTTTTCGCTCACCGATTTTTTATACATATAAACCTTCCTCTTGAATCACTCTATCTATTTAAAAAAAAACCGCATCAAAATCCGTTGCGTAATTTTAAAGATTTTAGCATACATAGGCACAGACAGCGGAAAGCGACTTTGTTTTATACTACATATGTAGTGATACATCAGAACAACACATGGGATACATTTTATCCCGACATTCTTGCGGGAACGGGTACAACGCGGGTGAAACCGCGGAGCGCAGCTAATTAGGTTACAGCCGCTGGCAACTCTTTTTAGATAAAAAAAATAAACACAATTATATTGTCTGTTCCAGGGTGACAGTGGGGGTCCTCTTCAGTGCCGTTCTGGGGGTCGTTGGGAGCTCCGAGGGTTGACGTCTTTCGGGTCTGGCTGCGCGAGGCGAGGAGTGCCCGACGTGTACACCAACATCGCTTATTATGTACCCTGGATCTACACTCACGTTTACGCGAGTTAGAAAAGTATTACTATACTATTACTGCCTTATCAATAAACGCGTACTAAGAACATTTTAGCTATCAAATGTTTTGTCACTTTCTGACATATGTAATATTCCCACGAGCAAAAGAGACCAACCCGGTGTAACAGTGTTTTAGTTACGCGAGTTAGAAAAGTACCTTAACCTTACCTTATTTATACCAGTACCTTTAGTTTGGAATTAGTTTAAATATGATAATTTATTAATAAACGCAGTGTAACTAAAACACCCTTATATTATATGTTTTGTCTCTTTTGCTCTTCGGAAAATTGCGTATGTCAGTAAGTGTCAAACCATATGATAGCTAAAATGTTTTTAATGACGTTTATTAATGACGCTTTCTGTACTATATTGGCAGTGGCAAGATCGTAGAGCAGGACAAAAGTCGCTTGTTCACTGAAAATATCAGCTCATTTTCATATCACCTAAATCATTTTGTTATGAAGTTCAACAGTCAATTTAAAAAGGTAGTTTAACTCCCAAGGTAATCATTAGCTGTTCTGCCCCTAGACATGTTACAAGTGTTTCGCGATGGTATTTGGTAATACTGTACCTCTAATACTGTCAAAATGATTAACCCCAAAATGATGAAAAGTGTCCATGTTTGGTTTAGTGTACTATCTACTATGTATAGAGCAATAAGAACTCTAGGCAATACACAATAAGGTTCAACACTGCGTTAAGCGTGCGCACGCGGCGGTTCACTTTTTTATAACACCGCATGCGACGGGCGCACGCGACGGTTTACTTTTGTATGAAGCCAGACGCGGCGGGCGCCCGCGAGGTTTCACTTTTGTATGAAACCGCGGCGTGCGCACGTTTAACGCAGTGTCGGCCATTAGTAATACCTATGAGGCAACTTGATATGCATGTTAAACGATTATAAAAGTTGCTTAAAAAATTACATGAAAAAATTGCCAGTGAATTATTTAAGAAAAAGTTTATTCTAGTCTTAATTTTGTATAAATTAATTTAGATAAGTAAAATAATTTGTTATATTGTCGATATTTATTATAAGAACTGAATTTTGAAATGCTCTCTAAAATTATTATTTATAGATAGTTACCTCCATTGAAATAAACTTCAAATATGATTTAACTAGCAGCGCCCCGCGGTTTTACCCGCGTTGTGCCCGTTCCCGTAGGAATTTGGGGATGAAAAATAGCCTATAACCTTCCCGTCAAATGTAGCTATCCATGACGAAAATAATTATTCAAATTGGATCTGAGATTAGCGGGTTCAAACAAACAAACAAACAAACTCTTCAGCTTTATTATATTAGAATAGAAGTATAGATTGAAGCAGGATTTTAACAGTTATTTTAATATTAACCAGTTATTGTTACCAATTGATAACTTTATTTAAGGTGTATACAAACGATCAATTATTAACTATGCTTCATTTGAGAATTACATGTAAAGTGAAATTGGTCGTAGATACTGTATAATAGGTATTTATAATGTGTACTTACGCTTTTTCAAATATCACTATATGAATACATTGTAAATACTAATCTAATCACGATGTATTAGCCTGTAATGTCCCACTTTTTGGGCAAAGGCCTCTCGTCTCACTGAAGATATCAGTACAGTGAGGAAGTTTGGGCGTAATCACCACGCTTGCCCAATGCGGGTTGGTGATCTCAAACCCGAGCCATGTTTGAAAAGTAGGAAACATGTTTTCGCTCGACCTGGGAATTGAACCCGGGACCTCAGTCTTGGCAGGCGAGTGCACATACCACTAGACCACCGAGGCTAATCACGAATAAAAGATTTTATGCTACACTGGTTTCTTAAGCGAACACTACTCATTTTCAATTGAAACTACATACGTTTACGGATACGCTTGTATTTAACATTTTTATCGTGGTCACACTCTCAGACTCGGTTCCTGTAAAGAGACCGAAACGTCAGTTAAAAATGTAAAATAGAAGCGAAGTGTACCCGTAAGTAAGTTTCAATTCAAAATTGTATGCATACCCTCAAATCAGTACCATCGTAAATACGGCCGTTGCGACTCGACCGAAAAATTTAGGTACATACGTCTAGATTACTGTTTACAATTGTCTCTCCATGCGAGTGTACCTAACGGCTAAGATGCTCGCTTAGACAAATGTTGGGTTTTCATTTTTCTCTTCTTTAAATATGTACATCTCTCTGTATTTCGATATGAAGAAAAGAGATAAAAATTAAATAAATATTGTTTTTGGCTTGCACTTGGCCCTTGAAGTCCCACTTGCCCAGTTTTAGTATTTAATTTTATTTCTAGTATTTTAAATTATTAAATGTGTAAATGTAAATTATGGAATAAAAAAATATATGAATACAAAATCGTTTAATGTAGAAAACAACCCTTTCTTAAATAATAATAATACAATAAATTATTTACAACATAATTCTTCGCACTTATATCTACAATACACCCAATATTCATAAAAGACTGTACAAACTTCATCATAGTTTAATTTTGAAACTACTATAAAAAAAGTACGTAAGTAAAGTAAAGTTTGTAATGTCCCACTGCTGGGCAAAGGGCTTCTCATCTCACTGAAGATATCATTACAGTAAGTACATACTATAAATGTCATAAAAAATTCACAATGCTTTTGACTAAACAGCAAAAGGCAAAGCAAAATCTGGATTGACAAATAGAGTACTTTTCAGAGCCCTACAGACTTATAATACTTGTTACTATACTACAATCAATCAATAATGAAATCTATAAATTCAAAAACAGTACCAAAAAACTAATTTACTACTTATAAGTACAATAATTTTCATAATCTCTAAAGTAATATTCGTATAGGTACAATGAAAGACAGACATCACCATGAATAGTATTTTCTAGTTAATGAATAAGGGTGCATAACTAAGGTAATATCACATTGCTTTTGTTACATTTCGAAGATAATTGGGTCTAACATTCTGAACATATATTTTCTAGTGTCAAAAGTCTTCTGATATTTCTATAAAAGACCCAACAGTCTTACTCAGCCTTCGATCAACAATACACAACTAGATGTCGGGTCGGCGCAAAAATACGTCTCGGTGAATAACGCCTCATTTGAAAAGCGAGGCGTTATTCTCACTTATTTTATTCATAAGATTTGCTATTTCATTGCTAGGTGTCATGGTTGTAATTAGGTTGAACTTCGAACTGTTTTAAAACTCTTTTTTCAGTTCGGTAGTAAACAAAATAAGCTGTCACACGTCATCCACGCGGACAGTATTTAGCTTTGATTTTGTACGTGACCCGATATCTAGTTGTGTATTGTTGATCGAAGTACTCAGCCAATACTCAGAGACGTCAAATGCTTCCTTCAATATGAGAGATTCAATGAGTAATTTTGACATGTAATGTATGAAAAACTCCATTAATTAGTTAAGTGTTAATTTGATGGACGTGTCTGAGTGCGGATGAAAGATACATTTTGGAGTCATTTTCTTGTGAAAAAGAGATAAGTTTTAGTTTATTTTAGATTGCTCATTGCTTAAAAACATATTGATATGGCACGTGTAACGTTTAAACAGAACAAAAATAAAAATTAGGATGATAAATAGTTAAATACATTGAGCAAGATAAAATCAATTGAGCAACTGTTCAGTTTTTTTAATACAGACTTGTCAAAAAGCAGATTATTATCAAAAAACAATTAAGCTTGAACATGTAACGTTTTCTTAACCTATAAAATCGATCCCGCGATTTTTATAACTTAGCATCTAAACTGATGACTAATTAATTAAAGCTATCAACAATATTAATTGCTGTTCTCCAGACCAACTCTAAAATGCCAATCTTTGCACCTTCCTAAAGGTTCCACAAAGTAAATTTCAATCACAAGGTTCCTGAATCATAAGGTACCTTCACATTTCACTTTCTACTATCTTCTGTTTGTCAATCGCTTATAATAATATCTGAGAAATCGTCATCTTCAGATATAGCTAGAAGAGAAACTGCTTCTTTTGCCAACGCCTCATCATCTTTAAAGACCAAGTTATCAGCTCCAACAATACCCAAAAGACCACTGCTCTTTCTTCTCTCAAAACTCTTCTTCCTTTCAAAACTCTTTTTGCGCTCCATGCTCTTCTTTCTCACTATCGGTGGTGGGGGATCCGACTCTATGACCTTGTACTTAGGGTATACAATCCTGTGTATTCCTTGGCCAGTTAAAAATAGGCCGGCGAGGAACATGACCACTTCTAAAGTAATGACGATGGGAGGAGCAATGGCAAAGCGGAGTTTGAGTAGGTTTAAGATGCTGGGCGGTGGGCTTTTGCAGTACTGGAATCAAAAGTAAAATATTGGTTAGTGAAATAGATTTAAACAAAACACAAGAACACGTGATTTTTTCAATATAAATCATTAGTTCGCATACTTAGGTCGCATTTAAATAAAAGTTCAAAAACATCGATGGAAAAAAGTTGTATTGACAGATTTTCGACCAATTTCATATTCTCAAAAAATTAACGAATAGCAGCTGAGATTTTTGCGTTCGAAATGACACATGCTTCCCTGCGTAAAGTTCTGGAAAATTTGATGAAAATTTGAATTGAACTTACCAAAGATAACCACGCCAGAGGTAATACTTTGTCCTTTAAGGGCTTGGTGATTGTGTTTCCTGGGGACGACCTGACGGCGATATTTACTTGAATATTAAACTTCACTTGCACTGGAACTCCGATAGACTGAAAAGATATAGAAATTATTAGGCAATGTTCTAAGTAATCGAAGATGTTGTTACTGCTGCGAATGTAAGTTTAGGCTTCGACAGATATATTTTATAAGAAATACTAGCTGCGCCCCGCGGTTTCACTCGCGTTGTACCCGTTCCCGCGGGAATTTCGGGATGAAAAATAGATATTGGCCGATTCTCAGACCTACTCAATATGCTCACAAAATTTCATGAGAATCGGTCGAGCCGTTTCGGAGGAGTACGCGAACGAACACTGTGACACGAGAATTTTATATATAAGAGATAAGATAAGAAGATATGAGTTTTGGGTCTGAGTGGTAGCTAATACGATTTTTTTCGACGGTAATAGGTAAATTCTTGTGATGACTATTTTATCAAATACAACTAGATGTCACAAATGAAAATCTTATTTAAAAACATGTGTGGGAAGAGTTTTATAAATACACTAGCAGCGCTCCGCGGTTATACCCGCGTTACCCATTCCCGTGGGAATTTGGGGATGAAAAATAGCCTATAACATTTCCTGTTGAATGTCGCTATCTATTTCAAAAAGAGTTATCCAAACTGGATTGGTAATTCCTGAGATTATCTCGAACATACAAACAAACAAACTTGAAAAATTGATACTTACTGGTTCAAATTCAATGAAAGATCTGTCAGCTTCTGGGTCTGGCTTTATACCTTCGAAGTAGGACAACTGTTGAGGGTCTACGTCTACGAAATGGGCCTTTGATAGCGCGATGGGAAATCCTGTAAGAGAATAAAATATATTTGTAACTTGACTTTCTTATCCGACACAGATTATTGTTCAGATAGTCAATAGACAGATGCAATCTTAGTCAAGTCTATTTTCTTAGATTCTACGTTCAAATGTTTATATCTGGGTGTCTGTACCAGGTGTGTAGCTTAGCTAATACATTGATACGTTCAAAAGAGCCTCTTTGGGGCCAAAATGAATAAAAATATTTGACTTTGACTTTATGTCTAATTCTTTGTGCTGAGTCAGCCGATAAGATGACCATGCTTAGAGAGCCAAAGAGATGCGATTTTTGGTAGACAAAAATAATTTATAGAGACCAAGCGTTGTTTTATAAACACAAATCTATAATAATAAATCTATAATATAAAAATGAATCGCTGAATCTGTTGCTAAGCGCATAACTTCGGAACGACTGCACCAAATTGGATGATTCTTTTTTTAATGTGTTCCTTATTGTCAGGACAAGATTTTTATAAGAAAAATAAGGAATAAATATCTCAATATTCCCACGGGAACGAGGGCGCTGCGGGTGAAACCGCAGGGCACAGCTAGTTATATAATAAAATAACCGTTAACACGATCCGGTCGTTAAAATAGATGTAGAATGATAAGAACTAAAATGCGAAGGTAAACTACCATTTAATTTACATCGGCATGTTTGGACCATGCGTTTTTACACATTCATTTAGATTCTTTGACGTCATTGATTAAAAGACAAACGTTGTTTTTTAAATTGAAAAATTTATATTAGATTCTGCTCATTCATTATTAAAAAACATTTCATCAAAATTGTAAATTAAGTCATTAAACACGTGACAAAAATGACAAAGAACACGTATACATAATTGTCTGTGTCAGTCTGTCTATAGCGACTGGCATTCAGTGTTTATAGACAACTAGCAATTGCCTCGCATTCACTTTGCTCCGCTACTGTCAAAATGTTTAGAAAAGTTACGTTAATGTTCATAAGATAATTCAAACTTATGTATTAGATACATATAGACTCAATCAGGTGTTTTCATAAAAACTATTTAAACTATCGTTCATTGGTAGGTCTGACCTTGATATGCGATTGTTTTTAACTGTTTATAACTTGACAATAAACGTGATTTTTGAAATTGCTGGAGATACGGTACTAGTGCAATGTAAGGGTTTATTAGTAGATAAGTTAAACAAGCACAATATAGTCATTAGATAACCCATCAAATGTCAAACGTCAAAAGCTGTCAAATGTCATCAAAACAGTTTAACAAAACGACGATTATTATGTTAATTTTCACTCTGAACCTGAACTCTCAACACTTGAGCTTGAACTACGAGTATTAAGTTACGTTATTGCAAACATTAACTTAATTAAGTCGACCTTAGAAACTAATTAATGTACTATCATTTTCATAACGAGTTTTTTTTGTGACAGCGCGTGATCGTCACCATAATATTAAAATAGTCTCGACCCTACTTTGATGGGTGGCCGATAGTAGCATGTCTGAGCGCTGCCGGGCTTTGGAGGTTTTAATCGATAGACCATGACCTTTTAGGCCTTTAGGCCCTTTAGGCCCTTTAGGCCCTTAAGGCGATGAAAAAACTCTGGAACTAAGGTTGGCCACTAACCAAATGTAACTTACTTTCTAATCTTCTACTATTTACCTAAGTTTTAGGTTATCTGTTTATGTGAGATTTTTTTAGTTAAATCTGTTAGTTGTATTTCGCCTAAAGTGTAAATTAAAAGTGAAGAAAAATTTTGACAGTAGACAACAAAATAGAATGCCAAACGATTGCCACTTATCCAAATAGTTCTTCACCATATTAGCGGCAGGAATAAAATGGTACTCCATACAAGAAACGAAGACTCTTCACAGAATTTCATACAAAAAAAAACTTATAACAAACTCGATTCTTCCTTTTGAGTCTTCTTCTTCTTCATCGAGTGAATGGTCAGACTGACCAATCCTGGTGTCAGAGTTATTGAGCCGCCAAAGGCCTCTGACATGTCTCATGTAACGACTACTATCCGTAGAAAGTAACCGAGACCGACGGGTTACTTTTGAGTATATTTTGTATTCGTTTGAAAATGTCTTACCGTAGTAGCAACGGCTGACGTCCACAAATCCTTCGGGCAGACAGTTCTGGGTGCAGTTACACGCGTAAGGAGACGATTTACTGAATGCGTTGTCGTCGATTTTATATCTAGAAATAGATAATGAACAAAACCTGAACGAAGAAATTATGAGAATATAGAGAATAATAGACTACCTGGTAAAGCTATTAATTGAAACGGACGTTAATGTCATTATTATTTATTTAAACGGGAACTTACGTACGCGGAGGTTACTGTTAAACCTGGTAAAGCTTACACAGACAAGCAAAGTATTCAATCCATGAAGTGTCGGAATCAGAAGCGTCATATCGCAAGATTGCGCAACGTCAACTCTGTGGGTGGCCGATTATAGTGGCATTTTCTATTTGAGCGCTACCGTGCTTCAGAGGGCACGTTAAACTGTCGCAGGTCTTTAGGCGTTCTACTCCCGACACCACGGTCGGCCACCTAGTCGAATTTACTTACTTTAACTCCGTTTAAGGCCTCCACCCATTACACCGTATCATACCATGACCGTGCTATGAACGTGTCAGGCAAAAAAGTATTCTTTGTATTGAAAAGTATGAGACTATGCTCACTAGACCGTTCCGTCACCAACCAACAACGTCGACTATTCTCACCTAATATTTTGCCGGTGCTGAAACGTTCATAGCACGGTCATGGTATGATACGGTGTAATGGGTAGAAACCTTTAATTAAACCGTTTAAATAAAGGATTGTAATGATCCTCTTAAGTAAATTATTTTGACTTTAACTCTGACTTTGATATGACTTTTGGGCAATGACATTTTGGCGTTTCCATTCTTACCTATAATAATTAAAGCCATGTTCTCCAACCACTTCTTCGTCGTAATGGAAAGGATACGTCCTGCAGGCTTGTTTCCTGAAGATAGTGAGGGTCTTCTCTTTGTCAATGTTGGGAGTTATCATCAGACCTTCGTATACTCCTTGGATTCGGTTGCAGAGTGTACTGTGGAAAGGACATGAATGTTAGTATAAGTTGAACTGATAAATTTGTTATACCCTGTGATGTGACCATACTTTCATGTATCTTAATGGAGAGCTTTGACTTACTACCCTTTACAATTGAGAATCACAGACCTATCTTAATGACATTAAGTAAATTATATTTGTCAAATAATAAAGTACCTACAATGTGCTAATGCAAATGACATTTCGTCAGACAGATATGCGGATTAGGTGTTTAACTAGTTTGCCTACTACTATGATCTCAAACTCCGAACCATATTTAAACTTGTTTATGCAATTATTTCGAAACATTACTTCATGAAGTTAAACCTATTCGACTTATAAGGATATTTTTTTCCTTTACAACTAAATGTATGGGCGCGACCCCACTTAATCTGGGAAAATAACCTAAGCATGATGTAAAAAATTACACTAGCGCCATCTATTGGATCGTGGGTGGAACCTTATAAATAACCACTGCCTAACTAAACCACTGTTTTAAAGTGTTTTGTCTCTTTTGCTTCTCGGAAAATTGCGTATGTCAGAAAGTGACAAACCATTTGATAGCTAAAATACGCGTTTATACATATGGCCCTTAGTGTATGTATATCTTTATAACATGGGCAAACTATAGTTTACTGTTTAGATTCCATTACTACCATGAAGAGATAATGGTCATCATGTTTGTACTTTACATTCTTACCTGGTGTTGAGGCTCTTGAATCCTTGCTCGGGGAGTCCAGCCAAATTATCCCACGTTTGGATGGAGTACTTCTTACTAGCATTCTTGATTTCTATTTCAGCTTTCTCGTTTCTTTGAGCGTAGAACTATAAAACATAAAATATTGACTTAGACAACGTTGGCAAAGTGATTTTAATAGAGTTGGCAAGAGTATACTGTTGAATTATATAGCTGATATGGATGGCTTATTTGCTGGGTGAAAAGTTAAAGACGATAAAAGTGAAAGTGAAAAGTGGAAAGAACAAATAAATAATTAAAAATTTAAATGATATTAACCCTAACATGTCATTAATCTATAACAGAAATGTTAAATCAGAAAAACAAGACACGGAGGTTACTGTTGAGGAACTCCAAGTAACCAGTAACCAGTAACTTCATACGTAAGTGCCCGTGTTATCAAATAATGACATTAAAGTAGGTTTCAATTAATAGTAAAATAAGATAAGAGACATCACATCACTTACCCTATCTAACAATCCAAGTTTTCCAAAATCAATCCAACCAGGAACAAAAGTATTGGCGATGGAAACCAAAGGATCCTTATAGCCCCAGAACAGCTCTTGAACTGACAACGGACTGAAGAGCTTGGATCCTATCGCCTTCATGGCATAGTAGGCACCAGAGTTGGCAACGTATCCAAGTCTGTCAGCTGCTAGTGTGCTTATAGCCTGGAGAGTGAAAAATAAGTTGGTAAGTTGACATAGTTTTAATGATATGATGTTATCTCATTGCGATTGTTAAGAGATATGCAGTAAGGCTAAATTGGATGAGTTGTTTTAATTGTTAGGTCATGTTAGAGACTCTGGCGGTCTAAACTCCGACACAAATTTAAGATCTCTCCCTGGCGGAGTTGATGAGTGATTGATATCAAAATGTTCAATTCAGCAAGGACGATATTTGGGCGGTTGAAAAAAAATACTGCTGGCTATAGACCGCTCTGCAGTGTTCACATTTTAGATTGTTGAAGTCAATGATAAGTCCATATAAGTAGCCTTCAAACGACTTCATATCTGATTTTCTTCTACATTGACGTCAATTAGATTAAGCGATAGTTACATATTACTAATATGACCGTGGCGCACGCAGCGACGAAAAAAGTGGCGCATTAATTGCTATTAATCGCGATTGATGGCGCGAGCAACATAAAGTCGAGATCGACGTCAATTTAGGAGGAAATTAGTCAATTAAACTATGTATGTATTCTTATTTACGTCAATATCCAATACTCGGGACTACGTCAAGCTTATCTATACTATATTTGCTAATATAATACAGACCAAGAGTTTTATTTTTTGTTTTTATGACGCGCTTATCGCAGAAACTACCATCCGATTTGAATAATTCTTTTTGTCTTGTATTGCTATTTCTATTCCAATTTACAAGGGAACGCTGCTTGTATCCCAGTACGGCGTTCGCATAATTAGCTCGGAATAATACACATTTCGAGGCAAGAGCCTCTACTCTGATGGTGCAGTTTTCGTTTCATTTCGTTTCGTTTCGTAAAATATCTGACTGCAGATTTCATGCAATCCTATTGGTTTATATTTGTCTGTTTCTCCGCTCCACCAGCTCGCTCCGCGTCAATGGACAGGCACCCTTAAAGCCTGGATTGAAACGAAAACGGCACCATCGGAGTAGGGGGGCTCTTGCCTCGAAATGTGTATTATTCCGAGCTCATTATGCGAACGCAGCATTGGGATACAAGCAGTGTTTAATAACTTCGTCACCAGGGTTCCCAACCTCTTCGAGTTTACTTTACTATGACAATACAATACTATAACTTACAATCAATGCTATATTCGGCACCACCACTCGAACATCTTCCAAGTCCGCAATTGATTCCTCTCTGATGAACTTGAGTTTCATCTTGGGACTCATCGTCATTATACCTTTCTCTCTATCGACTGTTATGTTTTCGTTTGTTCTTATTTCTCTAGAAAAAGAAAGATTATGTTAAAGTAACATAATAAGTTTAGTAGAGGCTTTAATATCTGAGTGCAGGGCAAAGGTATGAAACAAAAAGGGGTGGTTTAACGTATTTATATTAAGATTATTTATATTATATTGTTCAGCGCGGTGGTTCCAGCCGTGATCCACTAGAGGGCGCCAGTTTGTAAATTTTGTAGATCGCGCTATTTTTCCAGATTTAGTGGGGTCACACCCACCCATTTTCTTAAGCAGGAAAAATCTTTTTTAATTTGTATAGATACAAATCAGAAAAATGGGTGTGGTGTGGAAAAAAGTGAATGTCAACAATCTTCAACAAAGCATAACTATTTGTTTGTATATACTTACTGGAACCTAAAAGGTCCAACCTCTTCAACCTTAATCTTGGAGTCGGTTCCATCTAGAAACCGCTCGACATTAGTGAAATTATAAACCCAGACTTCGGAAAACAAGTTGTAGGGCGGAGCTTCCCACATGTGGTACAGAAAGGAACCCTCTCTCATTTCTAGGAACTGTTGACAAAACAGAACGAAAATTTAAAATTAGTTGTCGTTTTACTGTAAAGAATTAGGCGATATCTTGTACACACATAGATACACACAGGTACATTAAACTTAAGACACACTTCCTTTAACGCCATAGCTTAGATCAAATAAAAAACCGACAAGAGCGAGTCGGATATATTTTTGTTTTACGGTTCACAAAATACACTTATTGTCTTTTCAACCATGCAGTACCCATAATGTCCTAGAAAAAAGGCTGTGACATACGGTCAGACTGACAGACACACGGACATGAGGAAACTAAGAAGGGTTCCGTTTCTGCCATTTGCCAAGACAAATGTCAACGATTATTCAGTGAAGCATGTTCCTTGTGTCAAAAATTACACCCAGTTCTCTGGAATTTTTGGCCGTGTAAAGTAACACACGTAAATAAAATTATACCTGATTAAGGGATTAAATAAACGCTTTTGAATATTTTTAAATTAACTACATATAAACAGTATTTTGGACTCAGATTAATAAGTACTTGTCTTGTATATATTCGGTTCAACAATCCCTACTTGGCGGTAAACAAGAAAAATGGCATTTTAATATTATATAATGATGATAATAATTTAATTATATCTTTTATTGCTATCTATAATCATTTAAAATTATATATTTCTTTGTCGAAATAATCGGTTAATGTACTGAAATGGAAACTTGTTCCCATTGATTGCTACTTTTTGAGGTCATTTTTATGCCCAGGGATATTGAAGATAGTTGATAGGAAGTAAGAGTAATACCATGGTGTATTTATTATAAACGTAATCTCATCAAAGATTGCGGTCAACCACATTTAAGTTAACTTGCTAAGTTAAAACGGGCCATGTGATTTGATTAAGTGTTTGCGAACACGGCTAAACATCAATCGTCCAAAAATAAATTGGGACCAATCGGGAACGGGACCAATTAGGAACAGCACTTCAAAAATATGTGATTATGGGAAAGGGACCGATAAAGAATGGGGTATTAGAAAATATGTTTCATATCCCATTCCCGTTTTATCCCAATGTATTTTTCTCGATTTTACGACCCTATTTTTTTGTTCTTTATTCTAAAATGAGTTCTTAAGTAGTCACGTAGATTATTGTTTTTAACCAACGGTCCGTGCAATAAAAAAACAGTGATCATAACATTTCAACAAAAAACATCTGTAAATTACCAATCATAAAACGAAGCAACAAAAAATATTACCGAACATTTAAGTTTTTAGATCTAGGAAATATGAACTCACATGTTAATCCACGTGAGATTAATTGCAACATAATGACATGTTGTGAACCCACCTTTGAGCAAACTTGAAACAATTCCACAATTGAAAGCTATTACAAAAAGATACGTAAATAGCTGGGAGGTGATGGGTGATGATTATTATAATATACAACAATGTTTCTTTTGATCTCAGAAGCCTCAAACGTAGTATAGAGTGAGCAATTGTGTGCAGGTGCAGGTGTTGCAGCAAGTGTAACTAAAACACTGTTACACTGTATTTTGTCTCTTTTGCCCTTCGGAAAATTGCGTATGTCAGAGAGTGACAAAACATTTGACAGCTAAAATGTTCTTTATACGCATTTATTAATCTTCTTCTTCATCGAGTCAATGGATGGTCAACCTGACCAACCCTGGTGTCAGAGTTATTGAGCCGCCAAAGGCTTCTTACATAGCTCTCGTTTATAAGGCTCTAAAAGTCTCCACAGACTATAATTCAGATAGTCTTCAGTCCATTGGTCTATAAAAACCTAAGGAGACACTAGAGACAAGACGTATAATAGCTAATTTTGTCTGTAATAACAGTGAGTTTTTCTGTCAATTAAACTATGGTTAGACTAAATTATACCGACAACTATTAGAGTACATAAAAACAGACTTAACTACGTTGGAAAAGTCAGCTTGAAATTTATTTGGACTAGTCTGCAATGACCCTAAGTTAAACCAATTTCAGTCCGGTTTCAATTCAATGGTATTGTACAGTCGACGTCACAAATATTTTTACCATATTTTCAACTTATGCCATTGTAATCATGATGACAAAGTGTGTACAAATATATGTCACTGACTGTACTGACGTAAGTAAGTTTGAGTTATTGGCCTACCCTAGTGTAAGAGTTGTGAAAACCCTGCTGTAGTGATGTCCTTAGCGCGCATGAGGCCATTGATCTGACAGGTAGTTTTTACTTAGTTTTGAATAAAAACTATTACATAACAAAGAACAGAGTTTAATTCCGCACATCATCTAGTCATGTCCCGCACATTACTGGAGCCATTATCATAATTTATATACGTTTAGTTAAAAGCAGTTTATATTCCTACACTATAACACATAAACGGTTATTTTTTAACAGAAAAGAAACAAAAAATCTCATGAACTTTAAATGAATATTGTATAAGTTGCGAATCAGGATTTAAGACGGAAAAAAATTAAGTTTCTCTATTACGCGTTATAATAAATAATTAAAAACTATAATTTATCACACATAAATCACAAGGAGATATTAAATTAATCTTATTTTTGTTACGTCTAGATTTAATAGATACACTAATAACTTTGGAATGTGCAAAAAATGCTTATCGTTATTAAAAAGCAAAGGTCCACTACTACGTAACTACTCAATTATATTTTTTTATAATAAAATAAGTTATAAAAATAAGATGTTATTGAAATGTACTGATATCTTCAGTGAAATGAGAGGTCTTTGCCCAGTTGTGGGACATTACAGGCTAATAATTTACCCTTTATTGATATGTTATGTAGCCGTGAGTTATGTTCCTATGTAACCTATAACATTATTAAACGTTGTTTTGCCGTATAAAAATTAAGGGGTGGACTACCCTTAACATTTAGGGGAATGAAAAATAGATGTGCGATTCTCAGACCTACCCGATATGCACACAAAATTTCATGAGAATCGGTCAAGCCGTTACAAAGAGGTTTAAGTACAAACACCGCGACACGAGAATTTTATAAAGATGATTAGTGCATAACATTTGCTATAGTAATTCTATCTCACGAGCCCCGCCTCTGAAACACACTTGTGTAGGTAACTGTACATACACATTGTCTTAGCGGGCATCACGGTCCGCGTCAGAATTATCTTTGTTGTAGCGTAGCGACAAAAAAATACAACAATGAGATATGACCTAAACAACCCTATTCAAAATTATCTTTAAAAATAAATCTTTGTATCAATATAGTTATAAAATCAGTAACAAAAACACAGAAAATGAAAAATTACATTAATGCTTTTGTATTCAAACAATAATTTTATCGATTTGACAAGTTAGTGTGAATCTTATTTATTTTGTTGAGTGATAATTGATGGCGAAGACGATTCATTATCACGCATATTTATAATTTTGTCCCAAAATAAAATTTGTTTACGGAGTATTTATGTGAAAAGGATCCGTTTTAGTTACCAACTATACTAATCAAGTCAAGTCAACATCTACCGTGCTTCGGAGGGCACGTTAAATTATCGGTTATCGGTTTCATCGTCATACCATGTCGGAGGCATTAAGGTGGTCTAAACACTCCGACCGACACTTACCTACACGAACTTACTCACTATAGTATCAATGTTCTTTTTTTAAATCGTTAGTCAATGTCACCTCCGCTGTACCGTAGGTACCTACGTCTGATTAAAATCGGAATAGGATAGGAGCGGAGCGGGGCGGAGCTGGGCGGAGCTGGGCGGAACGAAGTTCAATTGACCTATGACAATGCCTCCGTTGTCTTGTGGTTTGAGCGCCCAGCTCACCCGGAGGTTCCGGGTTCGATTCCCGGTGGGGATATCTCACAAAAATCTCTTTGTGAGACTTTCCTCAGTTTGGTTAGGGCATTGCAAGCTGAATCACCTGATTGCTGGAAAAGTAAGATGATTCCGTGCTTCGGAGGGCACGTTAAGCCGTCGGTCCCGGTTACTTTCTACGGATAGTAGTCGTTACATGAGCCATGTCAGAGGCCTTCGGCGGCTCAATAACTCTGACACCAGGATTGGTCAGGTTGACCATCCACTCGATGAAGAAGAAGAATGCATCACAAAAACGTTTTGACAACTTCAATGAGACTATGACAATTTCTAAATCATTGTGATTGGTCGATTGAGTTCCGCATGGCTCTGTTCCGCCTGTAGAAACGCACACGTTCTTCTTCTTCACTACATAGTATAAAATAAAGTCGTCTCTTTTTCGTGTCTGTCACACTGTTTGTCTGTCTGTATGCTTACATCTTTAAAATTACGCAACGGATTTTGATGCGGTTTTTGTAATAGGTAGAGTGATTCAAGTGGAAGGTTTTTATGTAAAAAAAATCCCGAAATTCCCACGGGAACGGGCACAACGCGGGTAAAACCGCGGGGCGCTGCTAGTCTTATCAATATGGTTAATAATGCACACGTTGTTGGAGCAAGAGTTCGTTAAGCCTACTGCATGGCAGTACAAAGAGTTAAACATACTACTCTACAAAAAAAATGTAAACCGATACGTCAAAAGAGCTCTTAGAAAATAAAAACATAATTATCATTTGAGCACGCGCTATTCATTAAGAAACATTTCTAGTTTATCTACAACTACACTCTGAACTTTGACAAAGCGTGCAATAATGTGTTTTTATCTATAACAATAATTCGAAAATGAGGTTACCATAGATAACTTTATCTTTAATTTTTACGAAATTCTTAAGAAAACACAGGAAGTTATCAGTAGGTAATTAGGTTAAGATTGTTTAACTAATAGTCTAACTAACTATGAGTTATCTACTCTAATACTATTTACTTGACCACTGACAAAATGAGGGGTGTTTTTAGTTTGACTGTATATGTGTCGCTATGTGTGTATTATGGCATTTGTAACTCTTTGGGCCAACACTGCGTTCAGAGTGCGCCCGCCGCGCGCGCACGCGGCGATTCACTTTTGTATGAAACCGCACGCAACGAGCGCACAGCGCACGGCGCTGGCGCCCGTGGCGGTTCACTTTTGTATGACCACGAGCGCTCAAACCACTAGACCACAGCCTCCGTGGTCTAGTGGTTTGAGCGCTCGGCTCACGATCCGGAGGTTCCGGGTTCGATTCCCGGTGGGGATATCTCACAAAAATCACTTTGTGAGACTGTCCTCAGTTTGGTTAGGGCATTGCAGGCTGAATCACCTGATTGCCCGAAAAGTAAGATGATTCCGTGCTTCGGAGGGCACGTTAAGCCGTCGGTCCCGGTTACTTTCTACGGATAGTAGTCGTTACATGAGCCATGTCAGAGGCCTTTGGCGGCTCAATAACTCTGACACCAGGATTGGTCAGGTTGACCATCCACTCGATAAGAAGAAGAAGACTTTTGTATGAAACTGCGGCGTGCGCACGCTTAACGCAGTGTGGGCCCCTAAAGTAATGAAACGAATTGAATAGTTTTTTCAAGTTTTGCAGAAGCTAGTCATTTTTATTCTCAGCTTTTTCTTTTGAGTCTATAGCGCAAAATAATTATTGTATTATAGTATTTATATTTACGTCTGATAAATGTGTTCTCGTCCTCAGCTATTATTGCACCAAAGTCAGAGGTTTTCGTATTCAACTTACCCAATTAGTCACCAACTGTACAGGATTTATCGCCGCCATGATGATTGAAATGATTATAAGGAGACTTCCATATGCCGCTCTCAGAACTGTGTCTGAAAGAGAAGTTAAATGATTAGAACACTTTCAAAGCTTTATTTTATGTGTTCTGACTACTATGCTTATGTGATAGATTGTTAAACAACGTGCAGCTCAACCCTACTTGGATGGGTGGCCGATAGTGGCATTTCAACATCTGAGCGCTACCGTGCTTCGAAAATTGTCGTTCCCAGTTAATTCAATCGACAGACCATGGCAGAGGCCTTAAGACGGTGAAAAACTCCAACACCAGGGTTAACCACTAAGTTATACGAACATACTTACTTACGACATACAGAAGCGATAAGTAAGTACTTAAGGAAAAATGACGGTGAGCTTTTGAAAGCTAACAAAAGTACAGTGAACCATAACAGCTTAATCGGTTGATCAATGTAAGATTTTTTTTTTAATAAAAAGCTTGTCGGTGTATTAAGTAAATGATTCTTACAGCTTTATGACCTTTCTTCAATCTCTGAGGCAAATAAAAGCATGGAATACCGTTTACATGTCTGTTTACGTGTCTGTATTGGCATTTGGTATCAAACGAAAGGACCGATTAAGGAACCGTTTTTTCGTGTGATAGGTGACGTGATCGAATAGTCCGTACTGCCATACTCAGACGCCCATGAAATCGACAATATACTAGTTGACATATTTTTGGAACAAAGTTCCTTATCGCGCGTTGCGAAAGGGGGCTAGACGGAAAAAAAGGTAACGACACTTTTTAGGCCAGAGAGGGACAGACAGAGAAACTTTTTTCTCTGTCTGTCTCTCTCTCTCTCTCTCTTATAGAAAGCAAGTTAGATATTTTCGTTTCGTCTTTCTATTTCGCATTGAACAGTGTGGTGTCGCGACGATTATTTTTGTTGATAATAAATAAACTTCGTTCCATCCGGGTGTCCCTTGACACCTCTCAAGTTTTTTTCATAATTTATACGTCAAAATCAGTTATCTCTATCTCTCATCTCTCTATAAATCTTTAATAATCATTTGACGTCTCTGAGTTAGCTTGAGCTACAATAACGAAAAGCTACAACAAGCTCTGACGGTTAGCTATATTTCATTTTGTTAAATTTTTCAATTGTATTATTTTTTTGACAAGCCCGTTGGCACAGTGGCAGTGAGAGCGCTTACTGTGTCAGGGGTTGCGGGTTCGATCCCCGCCCGGAGTCAACAATATGTGAAGACATAGTTGTTGGCGACGACGTCTGGGTGTCAATTATATATTCTTATAAAGTATTTGTGTATGTATATGTAGTAGTATCAGTTAGTTAGATTCCATAACACAAGCTTAGAGCTTACTTTGGGTCTAATTAACCGTGTGTGAATTTGTCCAAGTATTTATTTATTTTATTTATTTATTTTATTTATTTTGAAGAGTTAGGGATTAATTGGCCAACCCTGGTGTCGGAGTTTTTACACAGCCTAATTTTCTCCAACATCATCTAACAATTGGAACAACCGGGACCGATAATTTAACGTTCAAAAGATATTGTGTGGAAGAGATTGTGTGTTTAATAACTACGAGTATATAATGCTATACTTACGACGCCTTTGTACTGTAAAGTTCTGTATCCTCATAACTGATATTCTTCCTCTACTTGGGATACTTTGTATCGTTTTCTTCGCTCCGACCACCATTTTGAATTCTGTGAACAACAAACATGTAGTCGTACTAAGGAAAAATCTGTCTATAAAATCCGTCTATGTAGTTATAACATCTACATATAACGTCTGGGTGTCAATTAGATGTTAATAAAAAATTGACATATCGATAACAGCAATAAACATTGCGCTAACCCGAAAAAGCTATTTAAGAGAGATCTATAGAGATTAAAATGAATACTATTTTAATACTAAAAAATTACGTATTTGGCATTGGCATTGGAACCCGGAACCTCCGGATCTTGAGCCGGGCGCTCAAACCACAATACCACGGAGGCTGTTGAATAATAATAATAAAAATGCTCTACTAATGAAGAAACCTTTTTCAAATTAGTATAGTGTTCTAGTACCTTCAATCAAATCCTGTTACCTATATTAATAAGTGTTTACTTATAATAGAAACAGTTAGTCAGATTCCAAAGATCAAACTTAAAACTTAATTTGGGACTTACAACCGTGTGTGAATTAGTCCATGTCAAAAAACGTTTCCTTCTAACATCTATGACGTGTCAAATGGTTATGACCAAATGTGCGTTTATTTGTCATTATAATCATCAAAAGACTGCTAAACAAAAACATTTCCAACCCTGAATGACTAACGGCGTTCATAATATAACAGTATAAGAACGAATTTCGAATGTTCTTTTTTCAAAAAGATTACTAGTAAGGACCTTCTAGGTTGTATTAGAATATGTTAGATGATTCGTTGATAGAAGGCGAGTAAGTCCAATTGACCAATCACAATAAATTCCGAAGAGATTAAAAAAAAAACATGCTTTGTGATTGGTCAGTTGAAATCCGCAATGTTCAGCTCCGCTTCTACGGAAACGCACCTTTTTGGTGTAATTAAAAGCAAAAACCGGTCGTTTCTAGCCTTTCTGACATATACTTTTTGTACATTATATTTTTTATGTCCACCACTCGCTTACTCTCTTACAGCTTTTAAACTCGCGAATGTCGATGACGCCTTAATAACGTTTTCGTTTTTTTTTCGGCTCCTAAATATCTCACACGTCAAAAGTGACAAAAACTAACTACTCCACCTTTTTTAAACCCATCATAATAACAAGAACCACATTTTTATGCCGCCACTAATAAATTCCTAAACCAACATCCTTGAAGTGGCAATAAAATTAATAATGTTAAGTTCGCGGATTACGTATTGAGTCAAAAAAAATTAAGAAACCGGAATCAGCCCTCTGACCACAAATTAGTTGGACCTTCGTTTGTTAGTAAACAAATTTATCTGATGGGATGCATAAATACGCAAATTAGTAGTTTTCCTCATAGTGGCAATCGTTTTGCATTTGTTTCGCTACTATCAAAATGTATAGGAATTTGTCTTGATTTGTCACGTGATGTTGACACATTGGCTCATACATTTTGACAGTAGCGAGTGATGTGAATGAAACCTTTTTTGAGGGGCTGTACCGGTATTTAAACGATAAATTGTATACAACAAAAAAAATATGGAAATTTTATTAACATCCATTAACATTATGGTTCGAGAGACATATTACATCAGTGCGTTATATATATAAGAAAAGGATTTAGTCATTTATGTTTTTAATTTTTATCCACCTTAATTAAAACATCATATTTTGATTTACTATCAATTACAAATGAAAAAAACCTTCAGCAAAAACTAATTTATAACTAAGTTACTAAATCTCGTGAGAGGTCATATGAAAGTTTGCATGCAGCTGACATAGGTATTAGTCGTTTGCAAAGAAACTAATAATTAATCTGTGCCTAACCATAAATTTTCGACGTCATTGACGTCATTGGGCATAAACGTTAGAAGTATTTTTTAAAATAACGGGTTTGCCTGCGTCAGTAACAAAAAAGCTTTACGGACCGACGAAAGAACAAAAAAATTGATTATATCAATTTTCTGTGCAATTATTTGATGCCTAGGCACTTTGGGAACTTAATGTGTTATTAAATTAAACATTACAATTTATATTTTTTAACCTTTGTTTCTTTGTGTCATATGGTATCGAAAAATAAGTAGGTACCAACGTCATGAGTAGTGATTGATAGGTACTTCAAATACAAGAAACGGATTGATTAGAGCGTAATATAGCATATAAATAATAATAAGCATACGAGTATTGTAGTCACTTTTTACTACTAAATGCTTGTATCGTTACTTATATAGCTAATCGTGTTCTCGCTTGAGAACTAATGGAAATGTAAGGATACCATCAACATAAGGAAAACCATTCGGTTAGTGCACAAATTCAGTGGTAGGTTAATGTCAAGAAATTGTCATGTGTGGAAAAAACAATGATTTGGACGTGATTAGGAAACCCACGTGATAACTCAGTCGCACTATATAGTGAATCCATCTGGACGGCCATTTTACATTTTCAAAACAAAACCACAACCATAGATACAGTTGCTCTTAATCGTAAGTTCTAGTTATTACTAGATTACGAAACGCCCAAGAGGGCCCTAAAAAGCCCGTTTTGAAATTCAGCCGGATCCGAATGCAAGATTTTCTGAATGTTTGATGCCTCCACGCGTTCATCTTGATACGTGAGTGATCAGATTTGGATTGGATACTACGTCATTGAGTGAAACGCCACCTCCCATATCTGTCATTTTTTAAACCCATGGAAAAAAAATATTAAGTATAATTTGTCGGCATGCGTCACTATATAGAAAGCTAATATTTTGTAGAAAATGTTCAATATGGTCCAAGTTAAATTCCATATCTTAATCTTCCTTCGACACCTTCGAGTGAGTATAAGAAAGCACGTTAGCCTCCTGTACTATTAAAGTGAATTTCAATTATGTAAATAATTATGGACTTGTAATATCACATTGCAGTGCAAAGCATCTCATCTCACTGAAGATCAGTAACAGATCAGTAACCGTACAATATAATCAGTACTACACAATGTCACACCTACACAGTAATATAATATGAATATTTTTTTATCTTCACCGTTAATAGCTTTACAGATTAGTATCATCATAATCATAGAAGCTGTCAAAAAACTCAATACTAAATTGATCATAGTTCTTTTGCGTTTTGTTTGTTTCAAATTTGAAATATTATCAATTAATTTTTTACCAGTGTTTAATTTTGAAAAATGTGTCTACCTTTATCGTAAGGATTGATAAACAGATGTCATAAGAGCAAGACATTTTGGTTTAGCTTTAATAAGCGGTTTTGCCCGTTCCCGTTCCCGTGGGAATTTCGGGAATTTTTATACATATAAACCTTCCTCTCGAATCACTCTATCTATTTAAAAAAACCGCGTCAAAATCCGTGTACAGAAGCGGCCGGGGACTTTGTTTTATAATATGTAGTGATATACAGTGTAGTTTTATTATATAAATATTTAATATAACCATGGAAAATTGCATACATAATTTATATTTGATGTTTTTCAGTACAATATATATTCCTAAAATCCTTGTCAAATATTTTATTTCTGATATTTCCTCTTGTATATTTGTTGGAAAATAGTTCTTAGTACTGTTTGTAAATATCCTATGGGTAATTAGTATTAAAATTATTTTTGTAACAATAACAGACTTGGAATTTAGTTATTTTGCCAAGCAATGCTAACAAAGGTACATACGACCTTCATAAGTATTTGTTTTTGACTAAGTTTGAAGTAATTTTTCGCCATGTTATTTATAGCTAAGGAAACATACATTGTTCCACAATACCTACTATATTTCTTGGAAAAGTTCAAGGTACTATGACCGCAAACACGCCGGCAAAACGGAAGTGTTATCATTCAAATTACCAAATACAGCTTATTTTATTCGCATTTCGACATTGAAATCTCTAATGTCACCTAACGTGCGACCTAGGAGTACGTCTACGTCTCTAGTAATAAAGGAAAAAGCCAGATAAGTAGGAAAATAAAGTTAAATTAACATATTATATTACTCTTATTAAATGACTAATGTGTCCAAAAGTAAATACTGTTTAACATAAATTATACAAGGTGAAAAAAACTCCTTGTTTTTAAATAACGAAGTTTTTTTTTCGAATCATGTTTGAAATATTTTGAACATAGAACACTAAGTTTTAATGTAATAATTGGTGTGAATTATAATGTGATATGCAACTCTCATTATACAAATTCACACACGGATAATTAAACCCAAAGTAAGCTCTAAGCTTGTGTTATGGAATCTAACATACATAGACATACATACAATTTATAAGAATATATTATTGACATCTAGACGTCGTCGCCAACAACTATGTCTTCACATATTGTTGACTCCGGGCGGGAATCTAACCCGCAACTCCCGACACAGTAAGCGCTGCCACTGCCACTGTGCCAACGGGCTTGTCAATGGTATATACAATGTTATTTTTTCAAAAACAATTTGATAGCCTTTGCGTGCACCATTGCACTATTTCTTTGGTAGAAGAACTCTTAACTGCCTTTACTTTACCTAACTTAACCTATGCAATAACATAATATACGTAAGTTCGTATACATTAATATTTAAGTTATCAGTCTACATTATTTAAGGTGTATACCCCTATCTCTGGTAATAACAAGAGCAGGTAGGTATAATACTATTGACATGTCTATGTTTTATGCTTTAGTTCCAAACATTATAACCTTATTTTAGTTTCTTTCAAGTTATTAGTTACTTAATTATATCGTTTCTTATCGTATAAATCAATTTTTCTTTGTGTATTTAGTAATTGACAAAAAAAAACTTTTACTTCACGATGTGACTTCACGCGGTTAATTTAAAAATTATAGAAAAAGTTTATTTACTTAATTATTGAAAACTTATTTTGAGGCAAATGACAAATTAATAGAACTTTACAACCAAAAAAGTTTTTTTTTAATAATTAAAAAAACGTTTATTAATCAAAAACAAACATTAACTCGTACTAATAATTTCAAAATTACACAAAATTATTTAATTTATTTTTCAATTTGTTTTATAAAAAATAAAAAAAAATACATAAAATTAAAAACAAATTACCTTTTACTGATACTCCAATTGAACTAAATTGTAATTAAATTTCACTAGAAGGCTATCAAATAGTCCTATTTCACTGCACACTGTAGTACCGGGTTCGATTTCCGAATTGTCACTGGTACATAAAGATAAGATACATACCTTTATAAACGTCAACATCGTAAGATCACAAACCGGCATTTAGGAAGCGAGCGGTGATAAGCGTATAGCGATTTACGTTATTCATTTGTTGCAAGACATGATACCGCGGTCGTAACTTTCAAGCATTTTTCGTTCGATTTTGCTTGCCATGGGTCGTATTCCGTACAGGAAATTGGCGACAAACATTTGGTGATTTTGGAAGCATTAAATACATTAATAGTTGTTTCTTCTACTATGTATTGTTATTGGGTACCAATTTGAGACAGATGTTTTTTTATCAGTCAGATTTTTGACGGTTAATTATATGACAATGGAGTGCCATAGTTCATCAATGAATAAAATTGTAACTGGACATTGATTAAAAATGTTGCTCTTCACATACCTTTGGAAGCTGTTATAGCAAAATCGCTCAGCTTCACTAACAAAGCCACTCCTTTACGAGGGTGGTCAAATTATCAGAACTAGCTCAATATGACGTCTTTAGTTATAAGAAGTTTGTGACGAAGTCAGAGACAAAACTTTATGCAAATTATATTATATAATGTATAACGTAGAACTTTAATCAAGATACAATATTATGTATTAATAAGGTTAATATTCTTATTGACGTGTGAAGTTTTTGATGCGTTAAAATTTTTGAAATCCTATTTTTATATGAAGCCCCGCGGTTTTACCAACATTGTGCCCGTGGGAACTCCCGTTGAGTTTGACTGTCAATTACTAAAAGAATGATTCAAATAGGATTGGTAGGTTTTAAGATGATTCATACAAACGAAAAAACAAAAAACTAACATTTCAGTTTCATAATATTATATATTAAGTAAACATTTAACTGCATAAAGATTTTCTCTAAGTCTCTTGAAAACTCATTTGAAGTAGAAAAACAAACCTTACTTAACTTTATATTAGGTACCTTTTTTACGAATGTTTTGATGGAGATTAAGACTTTTTTATATCCCTATCTACTGAGCAGGTTTTTGTCTATGGACACCATAACCGCAAATGATACAAGATGTCGTATATTTGGTACAGTTTTTGCGTGGGTAGGTGTGAGTTACAGGTTACCGTGTAAACACACCTATTAATGTAAAATTATGCTTAATATGGCGGTGTTTTTTATTGTTGGAAAAAACCTCCTACCATGTGTTGTACCCTTTTCATAATAGACTGTTAACGTGTTTTGTCCGTAGAATCACTTTTCTAGGTTAAATGAAGCTCGCCCCCAAAGGTGACGGCGGCGCGCTCTCGTGTTCCTGAGCGCGCCGCCTCAGGAGGGACAGGGGACGCTACGCCTCTCTTCTCCCTCCCTGAAACGTGCTTGCCTCTGAGGGCAAGTAAGCGGCATAGGTGAGCTGTGGTACGTGAGTGCGAAAGCCGGACCCACGGCATCACTTGCTTTACCGCCGTCACAGGAATACAGTGCCGGTTTTAATGGGTTTCACCCGTCGCCGATGACTCCTATAATGGGGGGATAGCGGTCAGGTCAATCCCCACATACCCCGGTGTTTATTATTTATTTATTACTGAACTCAGTTGCTAATCCATCTCAGAAAACAATTGAAGATGTTCGATAGTCATTTGTTTTATTGTTTCGTTGTTGATTACAGATAAACATTAAACAGGTGAGTGTTATTTTTTACTATTTTCGTTTTAAAATTAATTAGAACCTCTTTAGACAGCATGGTTTTAACAAAATGTGTATCATATGTTTATACTTCTTCATCATCGAATGGATGGTCAACCTGACCAACCCTGGTGTCAGAGTTATTGAGCCGCCAAAGGCCTCTGACATGTATGTACTGTACATTGTACAAGCCCATAAAGAAATCAAGCATTCCGTATTACCTTCAAATTCAATCGTCCTATAATACTTGTAGCTAGTTTGTCAATGACAATTTTAAAATGTTGTTGTGACAAAGTTCCTTAAATGGATAACATTTTCAAATGATGACTGTACGTGTCAGGTGATGTTTACATTGGACATTTTCTCGGGTCAAATATAACAGAGTTAAACATTATGTCAATATTCACATCCGAAACATTGTCATTCCTGTAAAAAGTATACTTACTTCTTCTAGTTCAAGTAGGTTAAGCGATTTCACCGTTACAACTGGACTCGATCAAGGTCATCTTCATCCTTGTACACGAGTTAATAACATTAGAACTTCAAAATTGATGAATTAAAACCGAGTTGATCGAGTTGAAAACTCCGATACCAAGATTAGCCAGACACCTACACTAACATACTTTTTTAGAAGCCTTTATATCATCTAACAACTTTCATAATTTCTATGCGAAGAGAAAAAATTAAACAAATTTTGTTTTCAGTGTCTAACTCCTCCGATGAAGACTAAAAACATGCTACAACCATCGGACGTATTGTAAATGAGTTCTTATCCTACTAATATTATTAATGGGAAAGTTTGTGAGGATGTATGGATGAATGTATGGATGTACTTATGTATGTTTGTTATTCTTTCACGAAAAAATTAATAGACGAATTTGGATAAAACTTTTCAGTAATAATTAAAAATTTATACTAACTACTAAACGTGCCCCATGGTGTTACCCACGTTGTACCTGTTCCCGGCGAATTTCGGAATAAAATGTATTCCATGTGTTATTCTGATGTATAAACTATATTACTGTAAAGTTTCATCGAAATCCGTTTAGTAGTTTTTGCGTGAAAGAGTAACAAACATAATATATGTACATCCATCTTCAAAAACTTTCGCATTTATAATTTAGTAGGATATAATGTCTTACAAACTATTTATTTAAAAAAATGGGAAACGTTTAAATGAATAGCATTTCATTAACGGTGATAATGCTGATTCACAATTACTCTAATCTGTTGACCTTAATGCGTGAACAAAGGAGTATCGCCTTGACCTTACCAATTATAAAATGAACTAAATCGTTAAGCTAAGGTAGGAATTAAAAGACATTATTTGTGTTTACGACTATTCTTATTTAGATCTGTGCGAACGTTGTGGTATTAAATTGAGTTCTGCCAACTTGACTAGTAAGTAAGTTTTAGCTTGTAATATTGTCCCACAGCTGCGCAAAAACCTCTCATCTCACAGAAGACGTCAGTACAGTGAGGAGGATTAGGCGTAATCACTACGCTTGCATATGCATGCTTGCATGGCATGAACCAGGAAATCCCTAGAAGTGGCGATATGGGTTACGCACATATACTACTTTCGTTTGTTATACCGTAGAACAAAACATTACGTAGTAAATTAATATGATATGAATGTATGAGACTCGTAGCACTCGTGGCATAATTTGACTAAGCGACATTGAGAGTACATATAACTCAATGCTAAGCGATGTTAACTGATTGCGATTGTTAAGCAACGTGCAGCTCGGACCCTACTTGGATGGGTGACCGTTAGTGGCATTTCTATCTGAGCGCTACCGTGCTTCGGAGGGCACGTTAAATTATCGGTCCCGGTTATTTCAATCGTTATAGCATGTCGGAGGCCTTTAGGCGGTCTAAAAACTCCGACACCAGGGTTGGCCACTAACCTACTCGAACTTACTTACTTATCACTACATAGTATAAAATAAAGTCGTCTCTGTTTCGTGTCTGTTTGTCTGTTTGTCTGTATGCTTAAATCTTTAAAATTACGCAACGGATTTTGATGCGGTTTTTTGTAATAGTTAGAGTGATTCAAGAGGAAGGTTTTTATGTAAAAAAATTCCCGAAATTCCCACGGGAACGGGCACAACGCGGGTAAAACCGCGGGGCGCTGCTAGTAATGTATAAGACTCATTAGTCCTTCGGTCGTCTGCAGTTGTAGAAATAATGTGTATATTTTATAATAGTTTGTCTGACGCTGAGACGGCATTGAATGGTGTCTGGCCTTTATTGTATATTAATTCGAAGCTAGATACACCCAGGTCATATATCTTGATATATTGTTATAGGTAGTAATCTTGATAGTGTAAATATAGGTACTTTATAATCTGGAAAATGGCTAATTTTAAGCTGAGTCCCCACTAGGAACATTTATCGAGCGACATGTGTCTCCGGAGACATCGAGCGATGTCGCCCTACATCGCCCCACGTTGCCTGATGTCTTGTCTCCGTACACATCAGTTCAGTCAGAACCTTATCATGTCTCCGGAAGAGGTAGTACAGTGCGGCACTACGTCGTTCGACCACATTGTCGCAGGTTGCACGCTCGTCCACACTCTGTCACTATTCTTCATCGACTGCACGACAAGGAACAAGTACGAAAATGTCGCGGCGATGTCGTCCGACGTCGCCCAACATCGCCCGATGTCTTTGGGGACACATGTCGCTCGACAAATGTTACTAATGGGGACGAGGCTTAAAAGACAAGTTTGGGACACGAAACAGACATAGGTGGAAGAATTCCAATGTTACGTAAACGGCGAGGTGAGTACTATGACTTGTTAGTTCTTTTACTTAATATTGAAGTAGCAGCACCCCGCGATAACACGTTGTGCCCTTTCCCGTGAGAATTTTAGGATGAAATCTTGCTGTTGAATTTGACTATACATAACAAAAAGAATTGTTCAAATCAGATAGGTAGTTTCTGAGATAAACGCGTTCAAACTCTTCATCTTTATTATTTTAGTGTCGATGTATCGTATTTGGCACTTACCTAATAACTACATAATAACCTATTTTTTACAGAACAGACAGACATACTTACTCAAGTTTTTTATAGAACAACGCACATACATATTATTATGTTATTAAGTTATTAATTTGTGGCGTAGATTGGCTATGCACCTAGTGGTTAGGTACTCTAACTCAAAATTTTGGTTAATTATCTTATTTCAGTTTTTATTAAATCCAATCTAACAAAGATCAAAGGTAATTGACTTTAAGAGCACTCTTCCAATAATAAAGTAGCATTTTATACGAAGACTAGCAGCGCCCGCGGTTTTACCCGCGTTGTGCCCGTTCCCGTGGAAATTTCGGGAATTTTTTTACATAAAAACCTTCCTCTTGAATCACTCTATCTGTTTAAAAAAAACCGCGTCGAAATCCGTTGCCTAGTTTTAAAGATCTAACCATACATAGGGATAGACAGATAGCGGAAAGCGACTTTGTTTTATACTATGTAGTGATAGTGATTTTGGGATTAAAATCCGTATCCAATAATCATGGGCATGAGCTCTTAACCGAGCAGGTAACTTTGTTTCAAGAATCAAATTCTAGGGCCATAAAAAAGTATTAGCCTGTACTACCCCACTACTGTGCAAAGGGCAATGTCTAGCCTGCAATGTCCCACTACAGCGCAAAAGCCTCTCATCTCAATGAAAATATCAGGACAGTTAAGGATTTTGCGTAAGAAAAGAACCAGCTTCAATTGAATGAAAAGAGGACTCAAAGTAAGTAACTTTTTCCTCACTTAACGTTGTCCTTTGTTCTTTATCGAAAGTTCACAAAAGAGATGTAACCTTATATGACTTATACGTTTATAGTAAAAGGAGTAAAATCATAACCTGCCGATGACGTCAATAAAGCGAAGAAATGAAGATATTCTCAAGTTCTCGTTTCTCTAAACGAAACCGGAATGTCGTCACATAAATTAACGCCAATCATAATTATGACGTACGTTATGTGATACTTTGGTTGTACTTTCGTGGTAAACAATTTTTTATCTCTTTTGAGGTATAATTAATAATAAAGTACATACATTTTATAGACTTACTACTAGTGCCACGTGGTTTTACCCGTTCTATGGCAGTAGATTTTTTTGGGATGAAAAATAGTCTATACCTTCCATTACAAAAATAATTATTCGTATTAGTACTTACTGAGACTAGCGCGGCCAAACATAAAAAAATAATCAGGTTTAATATACATATTAGAATAGATTCGTGTTTTAAAAATAAAATGCAACACTCATTCACATACGGTAGTAGACCGTTTGTGAATGAGTATCAGTGTTGCATATTATTTATTAATTTGATTTTTTTTTAATTCTGTGGTATGACATACAGACGTACAGTACGTACAGACGTGTCACAAAGTTCACAAAGGTATTCTTTGAATGAAGATTTAAAGCACTGTTGACATTAAGTAAGCCATCGAGCTTATTGTGCACACAAAGTTTGTTTCACATTAGACACTCGCATTGTATTAAACTGGCCATCTCACAGATTCTTAAATTGCATAATGTCAACGGCGCTTTATGCAATAATTTACTACCAAACTTAACCGCTGCTTGATTAGATCCTTACTTTTTACCAATATTAATCAATCGACCTTCGATTGATTAGGTACAGTCGACGCCATAACACATAGGAATAAAGAGTATAAAGGGAAAATGTATGGTATTATGTTTTAGTTTTCTAGAAAATATCTGTCCTTCTCGTTGAAGATTGCAATGATAAACCTTCGTATCATAATATCAGTACTATGCAGCGCTCGTGGCGTAGTTTCACCAAGCGATGTCAGTTCATTGCGATTGTTAAGTAACGTCCAGCTCGCCCCCTACTTGGATGGGTGGCCGATAGTGGCATTTTTGTCTGAGCGCTACCGTGCTTCGGAGGGCACGTAAAGCAGTCGGTCCCGGTTGTTTCAATCGTTAGACCATGTCGGAGGCCTTTAGGCGGTCTAAAACCTCCGACACCAGGGACGGCCACTAACCTACTCGAATGAATGAATACTATCAGTGTGAAGTCTGTGCATATCCTGGGTGCCCTTCAGGCAAGTATAGTAGTTTATGACAACCTATTGTTTGTATATTCTATACTAGCAGCGCCCCGCGGTTTTACCCGCGTTGTGCCCGTTCCCGTGGGAATTTCGGGAATTTTTTTTACATAAAAACCTTTCTCTTGAATCACTCTACCTATTACAAAAAACCCCATCAAAATCAGTTGCGTAATTTTAAAGATTTAAGCATACAGACAAACAGACAAACAGACACGAAACAGAAACGACTTTATTTTATACTATGTAGTGATTTTCCACCATTACTGATTTTTTTAACCAAAGACGTTAAAAAGGTTCAGTTATAGAGTAAGAATAGAATGAATTCACTATTTTTTTTTCCAATTTAGAAAGAATCGCCTATTTGTTTCTCTTTCACGAAAAAACCACTGAACGGATTTGGATGAAACTTTACCGTAATGATGCTTATACATCAGAATAACATTTAGGATACACTTTATCCCAATATTCCCGCGGGAACGGGTACAACACGGATAAGACCGCGCGACGCTACTAGTACCTACATAAACCGATGAGCAAGAAATGAACCGATGGGCAAGAAATGTCGTCTATATCCACACCTATTTCAAACAGTATGTAATTAATTAGTCTTCGACATATTACTTTGGTACTGTATTTTGACTTTACGTTGATAGTATTTTTTACGTTACACAAAAAAGTTAAAAATATAAATATTAAAACTAAACATTTCCATTAGAATTATGACTGGTAATTAATTAACCGACCAAAAAAAGACGGACGTTCTTAATTTGGAAGGTTTAATGTTTTTTATCAAATAGCTATTTGTAGGTACCATAAATTGCTTCTAAACAATAAAATAACATGCGCAGCTCGACATGGGAATCAAATCGGTGACCTACCGACTCGAGGTTGCTGCCGAGGTTCTCTTATTAAGAGGCCCATTCATTATTTGCGATTAGAACTCATAATTAACCTATCAATGAAATCTGTTCCGAGATTACGCCAAGGACCCTAGACACTGTTATTTAAAAGCAGCTAACTTTGAAAGTACAAATTCTTTGAGTAGGTAATTGTTTCCGGCAGCATTGATGACCATATTAAGCACAAAATATTTTGTGATGTAGCGTCTTTACATAAACTTGTCCTATGCTAAATTTATCCACTGACACTCTAACAATAGTTTTCGGTAAATATAAGAAGAATAGGAATAAAATTTACAAAAATAAAAATAAATAATACAAAGAAAAATAAAAGGCAGCTGCCAATGACAAAGGCGGCAAAAAAAGTCTCGATATAAATTTTCATATAAATAGTCACATTGAACAAAAAACTGACACTGACTGTCTTTCAAACGTTTCGTCTCCAATGTGCTTATTCATTTATTTTCCCAGACTAGTAAGCCGTCTAACTACAGTTTTAACTATGATATGCTCAAGATTTGGGGCAATTAGTGCAGCAACCTAGTCAACAACGTTGGAATCATTAATCAAAACGCTAAAAAAGCTGTTAGTACAAGAGCCCGTTACAAAAGTCGAAATATACAGAAATTAATAACAAAGAAAGCTAATAAACTACTAGTCAGCTATAAAGGTCATTTTTTTGGGAAGGTATTGATCATCAGAGCCTGTCAATGGTCCATGGACTATAACGGGCTGGCCTGGTATGATTCCATGCAGGGCAAAGACCTCAAGTTCGCCAACTTTGAATCACAGTGAGGAAGGTTTGGGCACATCTAACCTTATAACCGGGTTCGTAATTTACGTGTGCGTCCGTTAACATTGGGTACAAACAAACTGATTGGTAAGTTCCATAGAATGGCAAGTTCAAACAGGAGTTTCCATTGTTAGGATTTGTTATTTTGTAAGTTAAATATCTAACCTAGCCTTCTGCTCTATGGAAATTTGTAAAGGTCATACACCAGACGTTTCACAGACTCTTTCGAAGGTTTTAATGTACTTAAATCCTGTGTTAAAACTTAGGTTTTGATCTTCTAGTCAACAACGGAACAACTTTGAATCCTAATTACTTGAGGTGGTGGTCGGACGTATCCAGCTACCAACTTTGAAGAGTCAAGCATAGGTAAGGTCTCCTAAAAATCTGCAATTTATTAAAAAAACTTTGTTTCTTACAGACTTCAAACAATTTGGGGGGTGAAGACCCTTATTCATGAATGAGCGCTTGATAGAAGTGACGTCATAAATTATAAAGGCCAATTTCAGTTGCACGTGTAGCGCCAGCACCATAAGATTGGGACTACAGTGTTAGGCGACAGCGATTTCAGATTAGCTTTACAGCTCTATGAACATTGTGCCATGTATCCAATTTGTATCATATTTGTCTCCATTTCTTGAAGGCCGTTATGCGGGCTTAAGACTCCTGACACTAGAATTGGCTACGAACCTACTCGAACTTATTCACTTTAATGTCTCCGTACCAAATTGCATGAACATCAGTATCGTAGTTTAGCCGAGAACTGCTCGCTCACTCTTCTCACCTTCTCACTCACCTTCTTGTAAACTTGCTCCTCCTAAACGCGCCGCCTAAGCAATGCCTCCGCGGCCTCAAGTATGATATGATACCAAATGTAATTAAAAAGCTTTAATAAATCTCAGAGCGTGATTAACTATGACGCACCTCCCCGACTTACCTCCACAGCGTAGGTCATAGATCAATTATTACCATACTGTAATATTTTATACAATTTTAATTTGTTTTCAACACCGGAATAACCTCTTCTTCTAAGTATTTGTTTTACGTAAATAACGTTATTAAGTTTAGAAAATGTTCTAAGAAAAGGTGGGTTAAACAAATTGACGCCGTGGACACGTGGTCTAGTTTGCCTAAGCCTTAACAATCGCAATGAACTAACATCATTGCGATTGTTAAGCAACGTGCAGCTGACTTGGATAGGCCGATAGTGTCAGTTCTATCTGAGTGCTACCATACTTCGAAGAGCATGTTAAGCAGTTGGTTCAATCGATATATACCTTTAAGCGCTCTAAAACCTCAGACACCAGAGTTCACCACTAGTCTATGCAAAATGAATGCAGAAACATGCTATTTGTGCTAATAAGGCTCAGGATTCTTAAGCCTCATTCTAACGGGTTCTATTTTGAACAGACATATTAAACCTAAAGCAAATTTTACATAGTAACCGTTTGTGGGTGTGGTGCGTGTCGTGTGTTTTCTTTGTTCTATGATTTTTTGTTTCACATAACATATTTGTTTGACGATGGATGGAGAGATTTAGTGTCGGAGTGTTTGCGATGATGTGAAAAGAAGTATTAATGTTGATCTCAAATTTGTTTGTATGTTTTGCCTGTTACCAGTAATTATTATTGTTCATATTTTATATTCTGTTTTTATTATTATGATTTGTTTATTTTTTTTATTTTTTATTATTGTGATTTCATATGCTTTTAGTTTGTAAGTATTTTCAATTGATGTAATTGGGTTCCCGTTTTAATTGAAATAAATAAATAAAACAGTTTCACACTGTAAGGGCCGAAACTGCGTTAAGCGGGCGCACGCGACGGGCGCACACGACGGACGCACGCGACGGGCGCACGGGACGGTTTACTTTTATCGCAGTTTCGGCCCTTAGTGGGTTTGTGCCGTTGTTTGACGAAGCGATGTTAGCTCATTGCATTCATAAAGCAACGTGCAGCTCAGCTCCTATTTCGATGGGTAGCCGATACTGGCATTTTCTATCTGAACGCTACCCTGCTTCCAAGGGCACGTAAAATTGTCGGTTCTGGTTGTTTCAATCGATAGATCATGTCGGAGGCCATTAAGCGGTCTAAAAAATTACACCCCAGGCCTATCCAAACGAACTTACTTTTACTTAGTGGATAAGGGAAAGCGCGAGACGGGTGCGTGTCAGACACTGATTACAACTTAACGCCTACCAACCCGCGCGCGCTCTGTGTGAAGCAGGCTTAACTTAAAACTTATATACCTATAAATCTTTTTTATACCCATCTGACAGGACACATCCAATAAATCTATTAGATTTCTAAAGTTAATCGTCTCCTAAGCTTCTAAAATTAATTATTGTGCATAAAGGTTTACTAGCGGCGCCCCGCAGTTTTACCCGCGTAGTGCCCGTTCCCGTGGGAATTTTGGGAATTTTTATACATATAAACCATCCTCTTGTATCACTCTATCTATTTAAAAAACCGCGTCAGAATCCGTACAGTAGTATTTGAGTTTATCGCGAACTTACTTTACTACTCCAACTTACTTTACTTATTGTCTACGTGAGATTTACTGGTTAAACCCGGAGTCAACCCGTGGACCATACGATGTTCTGGACTGGACTGATTGTACAGTAACAGCTAAACACCGAGCATCGGGCCGAGTGGCCGTTGTCTCTAATAAACTATAACCTTTACCGCTGTCGCTTCTTTCGACGTTCATATGTTTTTGATAAATCGTGCATCACTATCACTACATAGTATAAAACAAAGTCGTGTCTGTTTGTCTGTCTGTATGCTTAAATCTTTAAAATTACGCAACGGATTTTGATGCGGTTTTTTGTAATAGGTAGAGTGATTCAAGAGGAAGGTTTTTATGTAAAAAAAATCCCGAAATTCCCACGGGAACGGGCACAACGCGGGTAAAGCCGCGGGGCGCTGCTAGTAGTATAATAAAAATATTTTTAAATAAATTATTAATATTACGTAAGTTTTATTCGTTTAAAGGGCAAAGGCCCTCCATAGTTCTGCCACGTGGCTGCCCTGTGACAAACAAGTTTATTTGATAAACGGGTTAACTAGAATAGCAGTGATCAGTGAGTTAATATCTCTGACGGCACCAAACCAGTTTACCAATAAAATTAATTGATTATAGTAATATTCATCAATTCTCCGGCCGGGTCGGGAATCTTATACACGAATATAGTATTTTATCATTAGTTTTTCTGCATTGGGTATGTTTTTTGCTACTGATTTTAGATACCTGTGCTTATTATCTATAATGAAATCTTGGATTGAGTATGTTTGTTTGTAACGTACGTACTTAAAGACGTCAAATGCTTCCTTAGGTTTAATGAATAATTTTGACGTGTATGAAAAATTTCGTCAATTTTGATTGCGGCAGAAAGTGATAGGATTAAGTTCTCTTTCTTACAGAGTTAACATAGCACCGTAGGGTAACATTAGGTAGGCTCAATTCTGATGGTATAAAATGCTAGACAATAGAGTCAAAATGGGAGCCAAGACAAAGGTTTTGTTCTTTTAAGACTGTTTTCTGTTTCTATTTCTATATGAAAAAAAAAGATGAAAGATGATAATAGCCATTCGCCAAACAGGACTCTGGCAAAACTATAAGGGCCGAAACTGCGTTAAGCGGGCGCTCGCGACGGTTCACTTTTATATGACGCCGCACGCGACGGGCGCACGCGACGGTTCCCTTTTGTATGAAACCGCACGCGACGGGCGCACGCGACGGGCGCACGCGACGGGCGCACGCGACGGTTCACTTTTGTATGGAACCACGCGGGCACCCGCTTAATGCATTTTCGGCCCAAATACTCCTACCACATGTTTTAAACTTGTCTCACTATTTACATCTATCTACGTTTCATCTTTCTTAGTTTCTCAAATAATTCATGTAAAGCGAAGGCGCGTCGAGTCGCTAATAAATTCTCAAGGCGTGTCACTTCCAACACCTAATAATAATCACCATAATTTGGAATTTTTGTATGATTTATTGATGCTCTCAGAAGCACGTGTCTCTAACATCAACAACGTGCCAGAGGCAGGTAACACGAAAACCCGTGCTGCGTATGTTAGACTTAGCTTATTCTCACTTGTCGGTCATCGGGACCGGATTTTAACCGAACGTCTGAACGGCAGAACATTTTATATCAAGCTAAACAAACAAGCTAAATTTTTTGAACATCGATATTTTGTCGGCTTCGATAAGCAACAGATTCGCCGACACTTGTTTAAACCGGATCAGATATCCAACAAGTGAGAACGCGCTCTTAGTTATCCACACAGGTTATCCAAATCTGGTTAAAACTAAGCAAAAACTTTATGCCGCCAGTTAAATTTGAACAAAAAATCTTACCTAATGTCTTAACTTTGACGAAGACCGGCTATCACAGGCACTGTTACTACGAAATGGACGCACCACTCGATGTTGATATAGTTTTTACGTTTACAAGGTGACTTTGATTAAGAGTACTGCTTCTTCTAATTGGATTTTTAATTTATTTAGCCCCAGTGGCGTAACTAGGGGGGCAGCCAAGGCACGTGCCCTGGGCGTCGTTGAAGGGGGATCGCAAAATCGACATATATTTTAATAGGACAAATAAAAGAGTAAATAATAAAAAAAGACGTGTGGCACTCGGGGACTGCCGCGGTAAAGCTATTGCATAGTTATTTTTTGTATCACTAGATGGCGTTAGTGGGGAGCGTGAGGTTTTTTCACGTGAGGTTTTTTCATTACGGAATTTCTGGATTCGGTCCCCGCGCTCAAGGCCCGCGATAGAAGCTATGCAATAGCTTAATAAAAAAATATACAAAGGAAAGTCGTGTGTGTGTTAGTTACACTATTTATAACTTGAGAACGACTGAACCGACTTGGCAGAAAATTGATGGGGGGGGGGGGGATAGAATCAGGTAGAATTTCAAACGATTGCCTGAATATTTGTATAATATGATCACTATTTAGGCCCTCCTAGCAAGTCAATAACAAACAAAAATTATCAATTTAGTGAAAAAATATCGCCTGCCTATTCGATTCAACAAGTGGCTGTCTTTGATGGTTACCCTGGGCGCACTAATTGAACCCTAACGCGCTGAAATCTGTAACGGATCTGGGTAGGAAAATAGTAACCTTAATAAGCGTAATAGCTCACTGCTGGGCAGTGAGAGCGCTTACTGTGTCGGGGGATGCGGGCTCGATTCCCGCCCGGAGTCAACAATATGACATAGTTGTTGGCGATGACGTCTGGGTGTCAATTATATATTCTTATAAAGTATTTGTGTATGTATATGTAGTAGTATTATTTAATTAGATTTCATAACACAAGCTTAGAGCTTACTTTGGGTCTAATTAACCGTGTGTGTATTTGTTTATACTAATTAAATAGCAGAGTTTGTTAGTTTGTTTGTTTGTACGCGCTAATCTCAGGAACAACTGGGCCGATCTGAAACATTCTTTTTGTAATAGATAGCCACATTTAACAGGAAGGTACTGTTCATCCCGAAATTCCCGCAGGACCGGGTATAACGTGGGTAAATCCGCGGGGTGCTGCTAGTCTTGTTTATAAGCCTCTCGTCTCATTGAAGATTTCATTGAAGTGAGGATGAAAAGGCAGTTAGTATAAAAAGGCAGTTAGTATAAAAAGTAAAAGTATTTATTTTTCCAGCCCCAAATACAAAACATATTGTAAAATTTAAGAAATAAATTCGGAGATTGATAAAGTACCCACTCTTTAATATCAATTCATCAAAATTTAACGCGCAGCCTTTATATATATAAAAAAATATATTCAAGATAATTTTAAAGGATCTCAACCTCTCAGACCTTTACCTCTCGAGATTATTATGTGCATTGTGCATCAACAAGTTGTCTCGAACAACATTTGAAAAGGCTTGACGCAAACCACTAATACAAAAGTGCTGATGTGTTTAAATTCCTCGAACTTATGTCGTTAAACTTAAAAAACGAAAATGGAAAAACCCAAAATCTGTTTGTTAAAAACAATAATAGTACCATGACATAGTTAAAATGGCACAAAAACAAGTATAAACCAATAAACACGTAAACATTTATGTTAAACTAGCAGCGCCCCGCGGTTTTACCCGCGTTGTGCCCGTTCCCATGGGAATTTCGGGAATTTTTTACATAAAAACCTTCCTCTTGAATCACTCTACCTATTACAAAAAACCGCATCAAAATCCGTTGCGTAATTTTAAAGATTTAAGCATACAGACAAACAGACACGAAACAGAGACGACTTTATTTTATACTATGTAGTGACTAACAGAATAAGTGTTAATTTTTTAATAGATACCTACCTATATCAAACAAGACGTCACATCCCGGATGAGATAAAAAAAAATTGCAAAAATTATACATTTTATTGTATCACACCTTTAATTGCAGCGGTCCTATAAATAAAAGTATATAACTAATAATTCATTGACGTTAGTAAATAATTCGAACACACTACGGTGTAACAAAATTTGCTAATTGATGAAGCTTCTAGAACAGTGGCTGATCATTGTTTGATATGACATTAAAGTTGAATAGCGGTTTTTGCTAAAGCCGCGTTGACACTTGATGACTGTCGAATTTAGAATTAAGGGCTCCCACACAAAACTGCGATGCGATGCGATGCGAACTGAAATAGTTATATCTATCGCCATTACTACAGTACAAAGAAAAGAGATGAATATATTAAATGGAATTCGCATCGCATCGCATCGCAGTTTTGTGTGGGAGCCCTTAATCGCCACTAAAGTCACGTCTTCACTTGCTGGCTGTTGAATATCGAATCTAGAATATAATCTGAACGCGACGCATTTGTCTCCCATGTCCCATTTGTCCAACAAGCATGAAAAACTTCTTACAAAATGTACTGCCATTGGGACGGCCGAATAAATTCGAGTTCGTCAGTTGACAAGTATGAATATAAGATGCCACCCATTCCACTCCAATGCTAATGGCCTCATAGATAACATTACCCTGCCCATGTAGACTCATGCTGAGAACAATCGCCGAGATTTCTGCGGTGATTCAAAGAAGCAGGAGGCCATTACAAATATGTACCGAGACATTCTCGCATTCTCGGACCTCGGACATTCTCGGTCTCGCCACAAGTCTGTTTTAGACATTACAGAAGCAAGGATTCGCAGTCTTAATGCGTATGAGTAACAAAGTATTATTTTGTTGCTTTATTTTGCCTATACAGTGGATTTGGAAGTATCTTAAATATATTGATGTTTCTCATTAATATAAAACCATAGACAAGCCTGTTGGCACAGTGATATGAGAGAGCGCTAACCATGTCGGAGGTCGCGGGTTCGATTCCCGCCCGGAGTCAACAATATGTACAGACATAGTTGTTGGTCATGGTGACTACGTCTGGGTGTCATTATACGAGTATATTCATACTATAAAGTATTTGTGTATGTATATGTAACAGAATCAGTTAATTAGATTACATAATACAAACTTAGAGCTTAGTTTTGGGTTAATTAACCGTGTGTGATTTTTTTCGCGGAATTCTAGTAAAAATGGATTCAAAGTTGATTAGTCTACGAAATACTGCTTGCAAGCTAGCTAGCTAACTTATAGCTTGCAAGCTATAAGTATATTATACTGCTTGTAAATAGCTTGAATTCCCTACTCCTTGAACGAGCATGCTGTGACAGTTGATGCTTACGTTAAGTTGCTTATAGTAAAGTAATGTAAAAGTATAAAAATATAAGCCTGTAATGTCCCACTGGTAGGCAAAGGCCTCTCATCTCACTGAAGATATCAGTACAGTGAGGAGGATTAGGCGTAATCACCATGCTTGCTTAATGCGGTGATCTCAAACCCGAGCCATGTTTGAAAAGTAGGAAACATGATTTGCGCTCGAACCGGGAATTGAACCCGGGACCTCAGTCTTGGCAGGCGAGTGCACATACCACTAGTTCACTGAGGTGCAGCGAGGAGGATTAATCAAAACTCTTGCTTCTTGCGGGTTGGTGATCTCAAAGTACCGTTTATCTACATAATATATCATTGAGTTATTATGTACTACATATAACTCAATGATACATAAACCAATATTATAAAGTGGTAAAATTTTTAAGTTTGTTTGTTTGTATTGTCAAGCTAATCTCGGGAATTATCAGTCCAATTTCAATAATTCTTTTTGTAAAAGATAGCCACATTCAACGAGAACTTTATAGGCTATTTTTCTTCCCAAAATTCCCATGGCAATGGGCACAACGCGGGTAAAACCGCGGGGCGCTGCTATAGGAATATAAAGATCTATGGGTTCCGAAGTGGGAATTTCCATTTTAGTGAACTCACTAAAATGTATCCATAAAACTAATCAATATCACGTGCAAGATTAGAAACCGCAATATCTTTGATATGTCCCTATTAGTATAACTTTTCTTAGAATTGTGCGCAGGTGTTGGGAAAAAGCTTTGAATTAATAAATGTTTATCAATAACCCTACAATTTCTAAGTATTCATATATTTGGCAACTCAAAATTGAGCACCTGTTCAAAACGTTGCTGAATTATTTATACTCGAAAACAATAAAAAAAAATTATACGTAAATCCTAAAAAGAACTAAATACTCGACGCAAACGATTCTCTTTAACTGTTCGTTATTGATTCTTCCCACACAAATATTGCTTGTTGTATAAATATTCCACACTGGTTTACAACATTTTACAGTCTAGCGCCTACTAATATAATGTTTACATAACGCTTCTGTAAATTTGCTATGCTTTTTCTTGTAGGCGTCTAATTAAAATAGTACTTAACTGATCGTTTTATTTTTATTTATAACTAGCACCCCAAGGTTTTACACGCGTTGTGCCTGTTTCGAAAAAAAAATCGGGGTGAAAAATAGCCTACCTTCCCGTTGAATGTGGCTATCTATTACAAAAAACAATTATTCAAAGCTTTTTATAATAATAGTTTGTGATAGTCACGTATAATAGGAAGTTTATTCGGGATTCAGGATCAGGAACTGATGCATGGTCTACTGCCTATCTTCCGTATATTTCCCCCAAGGACGCATCCAAGGGTAGCGGAGATTTATGAAAATCGGTATCGGCAAACCAAAATCCTGTATTCACCGCTGACTCAGACACTTATAATAAATATATCCATCATATTTCATATGATCCTCTACTAATTGGATCTGTATCATCTCACGTTACCCCTTAAAAAATACCTTTTTTATGGATGGGGAATGCTTTTGCGCAGCCCCGGTTGTTTGTGGAAACCGCCGGGGTATGTGGGACTCAACCCCGACTCAAACGCCCTATTACGGTGATCAGTCATGCCGCGTACCCACTAAACCCCATCCGTGTTCTGTCGTCAACGGCCTTGGCTGACACGCGGGGCTACCTTTCGGCATACCAATACGTCCGCTTCTTCAGCCACTCCGACAGCCGACGCCTCGGACTGTCAAAAAGACCTGGCTTGTCCCGTGACTTTGAGGAGAAACACTATAATCAATATTGTTGGTCCTCTTCTTCTTCTTCATCAAGTGGATGGTCAACCTGACCAATCCTGGTGTCAGAGTTATTGAGCCGCCAAAGGCCTCTGGCATGGCTCATGTAACGACTACTGTCCGTAGAAAGTAATTGGGACCGACAGCTTAACGTGCCTAAGCACGGAACAACGGCATATTATATGCTATTGTTTTTCTTACAAAAATGAACATTCAGCTCAACACCGTCTCAAATTAACGATACACTTAATTAAACAAATGCCTGACATTGAAATAATAAAACACTTAATAATTAGGATGTCAAACAAAAGAACAATAGAATTGTAACAGTTTAATTAACCCCGCTGTGATAACAATTAGTTTGTTTACTGTATTATTCTTATTTGAGAGTAAAGAAATGAGGTTAGAAAACGGTCAAGTGATACGAAGTTTACAGGGGTTCCGTTTCTTCTTCTAACGTACCCATCACAGTTTATCTGAGCGCTACCGTGGTTCCGAGGGCACGTAAAGTCAGTCCCAGTTGTTTCAATCCATAGACTATCTCGGAGGCCTTTAGGCGGTCTAAAACTCCGACACCAGTTGACCACGAAGCAACTCGAACTTACTCTTATAGGTTAAGTAAGTGTCAGCGGATTGTGTTCTATTTTGTTCTAATTAAAATAAAATGCAATTTCATTCATAATAACAATTTTTCCTATGATTGTTAGCTGATTTTTTATCGCCCGTGGCGTGGTTAAACTAAGTGATATCAACTCGCGATTACAACGTGCAGTTGCAACGGTACTTGGATGTGTAACCGACAGTATTGCTTCTGTAAGAGCGCTATCATCCGACATTGTTATTTTTATCGCAATCACTATATGGACATAAGTCTATTAGCACGCGCATGTGTCTGTCTCTCTCTGGCGTGCGCAATTTTCTCTGTCTGTCCCTCTCGCGCATGTTTCTCTGTCTGTCTCTCTCTGGCGTGCGCAAGTTTATCTGTCTGTCCCTCTCTGGCCTAAAAAATGTCGTTACCATTTGTTCCGTCTAGCCCCCTTTCGCAACGCGCGATAAGGAACTTCGTTCCAATAAGGTTCTATATCTTGTGCTTTTGTGAATGTAGAGAATCATCCCAAACGATGGCGCATTTACTGGCCTGCTCTCTACCTCAACAGGGCTACAGAATCATGTGTTCCTTATTGTCAGGACAAGGTTTTTATATAAGAAAAATAAGGAATAAAAATCTCAAAATTCCCACGGGAACGGGGGCGCTGCGGGTGAAACCGCGGAGCACAGCTAGTATATATATATATTTTTTAATTATAACACGAGACTAACTAATTAGAAATTCATCCGATATTCTAAAATATGATTTTTTAAATTGTACCATGAAATAGTCAATATAATCTGATATTTAAAAAGAAGTGATATTAAGAACTTGGCCAGGGTGACTGCATCATCTGATGATGCAGTCACCCTGGCCAAGTTCTGGGCTGGTTCAATTTAGTGCCAGTGACACGTAAAGAAGAAGTAGTCCAGTAGCGCCTTAATAAACGCTCTGTAACAAAAACACTGTTATACATTTAACCTATCAAATGGTTTGTCCTTTTCCGACATTCGCTATTTTCTAAAGAGCAAAAGAGACAAAACTAAAGATTTCAGAGAAAGGTAGAAGGTTAAAAGACGCGTTTGATGGTCAACAAAATAGTAAGTAAACAAAATATTCTAAGGAGGTACCTTGGCCCAGATGCATGTCACATTTTGATATTGCCAAACCGATTTGATACTGTTAGCTTTATTATGTAAATGATGAAAAATTAATGAATATCACTTCTTTTTTAATATCAGATTATATTGACTAACTTATATTTTTATATTGAAATATTGGATGAATTTCTAATTAATTTCAAGTTATAATTTAAAAAGATATATATTTCATGTCATATGTGCTGTAAATACTTCGCTCCTACATTATTATAAAACAAAGTCCCCAAAAACTGATTGTATGTAATTGATTTTCTCAAAAAGTAGTGAGCGGATTTTCATGCGGCGTTATTGAACATTCAGAGTGCTTCAAGGGGAAGGTTTGTGACAACTTTTCATCCCACACGAAAGGGTACAACGCGTTTAAACCCTCGGGGCACTGCTAATACAGCATATTTAAATTAAACTAATAAATAAATTAATTCGTAAATTAAAAGTTTCAAAACTTACACCGCATTCAGAATGAAAGCAAGCCTGCGCCGATCACCAGCGCTTACCGGCGCTGACAAGCGCTGGCAGATCAGCGAGGCAGTCCCTGCCGAGTCAGACCTGTCAGTGACATTCACCTGAGTCCGAGTAGGATAGTGGCCAACCCTGGTGTCGGAGTTGTAAGACCGCCTAAAGGCCTCCGAAATGGTCTCACAATTGAAACCAAAATCGACAATTTTAAGTGCCCTCCGACGGCAGCGTTCAGATAGAAATGCCACCGGCCATCCATTCAAGTAGGAGCCGAGCTGCACGTTGCTTAACAAACGCAATGAGCTAACTTCGCTCAGTCAAACTACGCCACGCCATAAGCGCTACGCGTCACGCTGCGCTAGTTACCATGGTTGATATTGACGGTTGTGATAACCGCTGGATCAGCGCTTGCTACTTGAATTCTTATATTTAGCAAATCTAGAATATTTTTTATAAAAACGAGTGTTTATTAATGTAGGTTCAGCCCGGGTCGAGCGAAACATGACTCAACATTGAGTTATAATGTAATCACGTACTCTCATTTACTATCAAACATTGCTCGGGTTTGAGATCATCAACCCGCAGTAGGCAAGCGTGGTGATTACACCTAATTCTCCTCGCTGTACTATATAGCTTTAGTGAGATGAGAGGTGTTTGGTCACTTGTGGCACATAAATATAAATAAATATAAATATACCTGGACAAATTCACCCAAAGTAAGCTCTAAGCTTGTGTTATGGAATCTAATTAACTGATACTATTAAATATACATACACAAATATTTATAAGAATATATAATTGACACCCAGACGTCGTCGCCAACAACTATGTCTGCACATATTGTTGACTCCGGGCGGGAATCGAACCCGCAACCCCCGACACAGTAAGCGCTCTCACTGCCACTGTGCCAACGGGCTTGTCAAAACAGACTAATACTGTTTCTGTTAGAATATATCATCCCATTGTTGGGCAAAGGCCTACCCCCATTTCCGCCACTCTTCCCGATTCGAAGCCACCAGTTGCCAGTCCCTCTTGTAGGCATCCAGTTTGTCCCGCCACCGCCTGCGCGGTCTGCCGCGACGCCGTCTTGCTGTCTCCGGGTGGAAATTTTGGCCCACAGCGTGTCAGGCATGCGGCAGACATGAGCAGCCCAATCCAATTTGAGCTTAGCGGCCTAATATATTTGTTTATTATTTGTTTGTTTATAAAAGTTATGTGACCTTTATTTGGACATCATATTGAATTAATGAACTCTGAAATAAATTAATCGATTTTAATTAATTAGTGTTGTTTGAATGGAATCAATGAATCATTCATTTGGGTCGAGGGTCTTATGTGAGAGTATATTTAAATACAATCCAAAAACTGTTTTATTCAGTAGGGAGTTTATTTATTCAATACATTGGCTTGAAGACTTAAACTCGTAATATATATTGTATCAGTTAGTTGAGTATTATTTATCACTACATAGTATAAAACAAAGTCGCTTTCCGCTGTCTTTTCCTAGGTATAATGTTTGCTGCGGACTTTGAAGCGGTTTTTTTAATAGATAGAGTGATTCAAGACGAAAATGTATATGTGTAAAAACACTTTAAAAACACTTCGGATGGCACGTCAAATAGTCGTTTCTAGTTTTCTATCGTAAGACCGTGTCAGAGGGCCTTAGACGGTTTAAAAACTCCTATGCCTACTAGAGTTAGGTTCGCTACTCGGACCACTAAGTAACTTAAGTACTAAAAGACTGCCCATTACCTTGTTACCTGTACCATTCATAAACGGTGTGTAAGGTTCATTAATAAAACAATAGGATACAAATACGGGAAATTACGTATCTACTACATTTTTTGTTTGTTTGAATGGACTAATGTCAAAAACTACCAATCTGATTAAAAAAATATTTTTGTAATGGATAGATCACTCAAGGGAAAAGGTATATAGGCTATTATTTATTTTGAAATTCCCACGGGAACGGGCACAACGCGGGTCAACACACGGGGCACTGCTAGTCTTATATATAAAATTCTCGTGTCACAGTGTTCGTTCGCGTACTCCTCCGAAACGGCTCGACCGATTCTCATGAAATTTTGTGAGCATATTGAGTAGGTCTGAAAATCGGCCAACGTCTATTTTTCATCCCGAAATTCCCGCGGGAACGGGTACAACGCGGGTGAAACCGCGGGGCGCAGCTAGTCTTCTATAATATAAAAATGAATCGCTAAATCTGTTGCTAAGCGCATAACTTCTGAACGACTGCACCAAATTGGATGATTATTTTTTTAATGTGTTCCTTATTGTCAGGACAAGGTTTTTATATAAGAAAAATAAGGAATAAAAATCTGAAAAATTCCCACGGGAACGGGGGCGCTGCGGGTGAAACCGCGGGGCACAGCTAGTATCATATAAAATAAACAAACGACAATATTCTAACTTGAATAAAAGAAACTCCTTAAAAGTCAAGGCCGAAATTGTTGTGTTCTTGGCAAAAAGAAGATAGTGCGTGCCAATATTATGAATCTAATTACAATGTTACAACAGTAGAATAAAACACCTTAATACTACGCTGATTAAGTCCAATATGCGATTAGCAGTGTTTTTTATCACGGCCTTTGTTGACATGATAACTTTTAAGTTTAGTCAGTCGCGAGACTCGATAGCGATCACACATGTTGGTCTAGTTGGATAAAAAAATGAATATTATTTCGTTAGCCGTATGGACTTTAGAGAAAAACTGTTATATAGTGTACTCAGCCTTGATTGTTTGTTTTATAGTATTTACGGTATTTCATAAGAATAAATTAGAAGTCCATTATAGTAGGGTTGCGGAGAAAAAAGATAAAATTAAAGGAAGCGGACATAGAAGACAAGGTTAGTGTTTGTGATAAATATTTTGATACTAGCAGTGCCCCACGGATTTACACGTGTTGTGCCCGGTCCTGTGAGACTTTCGGGATGAAATTTTGCTTATAACCTCCCTGTTGAATGTGGCTATCCATTACAAATATAATTATTTAAATCGGACAAACAAAATACAACTTCAGCTTCATTATATTAGTATGTATTTGACATAAACTAAATATTTTTAAATAAAATTAATTTGACAAATTTTAGACATATTTATTAGGTATTTATATATTACTAGCTGCGCCCCGCGGTTTCACCCGCGTTGTACCCGTTCCCGCGGGAATTTCGGGATGAAAAATAGACGTTGGCCGATTCTCAGACCTACTCAATATGCTAACAAAATTTCATGAGAATCGGTCGAGCCGTTTCGGAGGAGTACGCGAACGAACACTGTGACACGAGAATTTTATATAAAAGAAGATACATAATTTAGATAATTCTATTCGAATTAGTAGTTTTTGAGGCAACTGGACACAAACACACATGTGAGTTACTAGCAGCGCCCGCGGTTTTACTTGTTGTGCCCGTTCCCGAGGGAATTTAGGGACTTTCGATGTATAATGTTGGAAGCAACTTGCTTGTTAAAATTCCTTTTACAAGCAAAGTTAGCACACGCAGAGCTTCTAATATTTTAAATCAACATTATGGCTTTAGACTACACTTGTGGAATGTTATGGAAACATTTTATTGTAAATATGAAACATTTTTAATTTCTATCATACTTGCTAATGATTCGAATTCCTCAATTATGTAATACAATTAGTGCTTCATTTGTACCTGCAGTTCAAGATTAAATCTATAAATCTATAGTAATACTAGCTGTGCCCCGCGGTTTCACCCGCAGCGCCCCCGTTCCCGTGGGAATTTTGATATTTTTATTCCTTATTTTTCTTATATAAAAACCTTGTCCTGACATTAAGGAACACATTAAAAAAGAGAATCATCCAATTTGGTGTAGTCGTTCTGAAGTTATGCGCTTAGCAACAGATTCAGCGATTCATTTTTATATTATAGATGATAAACTAAATGATTTTTTGTTTGTTTGAACGCGCTAATCTAATTATACAGAAGTTACGTGTATAGTAGCCTGCTTCCAAACTATACATATACATAGTTTATAATAACAATGAAATACCTTATAAATACTTCGTATATCACAAATAACCATGTATTATCCTAAAAAAGTCTAGAAAAGTGACCTTGACAAATCTTTTAGAAGTTGGTGCCCAAAGTTGATTTTAAATCGCAAAAAATAACCTTAGCAAGAACATTGGACTCTATTCACTTACGTAATAGTGTGTACTTTACCGTAAAATAAAAATAGGCAAAGATTTTTTGCATACATTATGTTTTTTTGCGTACATGTGGTTCCTGTTAGGATGTGAATGTTCTATTACACCTATTAAACCCATACTCAGAGATGTCAAATTATTCCCTAGTAGAGACTTTTTGAGTGATTTCGACATGACATACCTAAGATATGAAAAAAGCATATATACGGTCGAATTGAAAAACCTCCTCCTTTTTTTAAGTCGGTTAAAAATTACTTCAAATTATTGTCGTATATTCATATAAATATCGATTTTATGGTCGTCTCTGAGTGCAGCAATAAGGTCCTCAAAGGGCCTTAATACATAGAATAATTACAAACAGAGGTGTTGATATTGGTGTTGACAAACTGCTTCCTGCATTCCCGTAGCAATTTCGGAATAAGAAACCTATGTTCAAATCAAATATATTTCTACACTAAAGTGAATCAATCGTTTTAACATGATATTCATACACATTCGAATGCATAATATTAGTAAGGATAGAACGGTAAAATAACACTGCTCTGGCAACGATATGAAATCTACTTCCTTGCTAATGAAGCGTAATTCTACACCCATTACGAAGTATCATACCGCATAGCATTGTGACGCCATTATTGTTCCAATTTTGTCCTTAACTCCCACTGTCCTCAAATTCGTATACGTTTTAATATATCTATTTACTAGCAGCGCCCCGCGGTTTTACCCGCGTTCTGCCCGTTCCCGTGGGAACTTCGGGATTTTTTTTACATAAAAACCTTCCTCTTGAATCACTCTACCTATTACAAAAAACCGCATCAAAATCCGTTGCGTAATTTTAAAGATTTAAGCATACAGACAGGCAAACAGTGTGACAGACACGAAAAAGAGACGACTTTATTTTATACTATGTAGTGATGATGATAAATCTATACTAATACTAGCTGCGCCCCGCGGTTTCACCCGCAGCGCCCCCGTTCCCGTGGGAATTTTGAGATTTTAATTCCTTATTTTTCTTATATAAAAACCTTGTCCTGACAATAAGGAATACATTAAAAAAAGAATCATCCAATTTGGTGCAGTCGTTCTGAAGTTATGCGCTTACCAACACATTTTGTGATTTATTTTGATATTATAGATACTAATATTTATAATATTTACTAGCAGCGCCCGCGGTTTTACCCGCGTTGTGCCCGTTCCCGCGGGAATTTCGGGAATTTTTTTACATAAAAACCTTCCTCTTGAATCAAAACTCTACCTATTACAAAAAACCGCATCAAAATCCGTTGCGTAATTTTAAAGATTTAAGCATACAGACCAACAAAAATAGCGACTTTGTTTTATACTATGTAGTGATTATCTATGGTAATCTATACTAATATTATAAAGCTGAAGAGTTTGTTTTGTTTGTTTGTTTGTTTGTTTGTTTGTTTGTTTGTTTGTTTAAACGCGCTAATCTCAGAAACTACTGAACCGATTTGAATAATTCTTTCACTGTTAGATAGTCTATTTATCGAGGAAGGCTATAGGCTACATTTTATCCCGGATTTCCTACGGGAACGGGCACAACGCGGGTAAAACCGCGGGGCGCTGCTAGTAATATGATAAAGCTGAAGAGTTCGTTTGTTTGAACGCGCTAATCTCAGAAACTACCAATCCGATTTGAATAATTCTTTTTGTAATGGATAGCTACATTCAACGGCTATTTACATCCCGTATTTACTATTCTACAGAAACGGGCACAACTCGAGTAAAACCGCGGGGCGCTACTAAGTAGTTTACTAATATAATTAAACTGAAGAGTTTGATTTTGTTTGTTTGAACGCGTTTATCTCAGAAAATACCAATCCGATTTGAATAATTCTTTTTGTTATGGATAGCCACATTCAACGGGAAGGTTATAGGCTACCAAAATTCCCCTCGGGGACGGGCACAACGCGAGTAAAACCAAGGAGCGCTGGCAGTATCAATATTGTGAATGTTTTAGTGCTCCTAAGTACAAATGTCCAGCTGGGCTGTCTTTTCTAAAGATATCTTTTTTTAACTTCTATATGAAGAAACGAGATGAAAGATATTCAGAGAGAAGATATTATATTGTCTTCGGCGTGCTTCTTAGTCCTAGCGGCAGTATGACAGCATCTGTTAGCGAAGCGATAACTCATCGCCACAACAACTATATTAATTTACTTGAATAAACTATACACAATTCCCCGATTACATGTTTACAGGAAAACCATTAAATATTATGTCTATTTAACAACAGCGTTGTTTTACAAACGATTTCCATAATCGGCTAATAGTTGATAATACATTACCTTGATACATCCATACTTTCCAAACATCAAGGTATAATCAATATACGATTATGCCTTGAAGTTTGAAAACCTTCTACCTACTTCTACCCCGCGGTTTCACCCGAATTGTACCCGTTCCCGCGGGAATTTCGGGATAAAAAGTAGTCTATGTCCTTTTTCAAGTTTTAGACTAACTGTGTACCAAATTTCATTCAAATCGGTTCAGTTGTTTTGGTGTGAAAGCGAACAAACTTACATTCAAATTTATAATATTAGTAAGTATGATATAGTCTACAAGCAGCGCCCCGATCAATCCGCGTTGTGCTCATTCCCATGGGAAATTTAGGATAAAAAATAACCATTTCGTTAAATGTGGCTATCCTTAACAAAAAGAATTATTCAAATCGAACGGGTTTATTTTAATTATTTTCTATACAACATGTCTAGTTAAAAATATCGTTAAATTATGGTTCCATTGCATTGGTTTCAATTGGTAGACCATTTCGGAGGTCTTTGCGCGGTTTAAAAACTCCAACACCAGGGTAGGCCTCAACGTACTCGAGCTTAGATACTAACTAGCTATCTACTGGCATGGTATTAACTAGATTATTTACTGTAAACTGGCATGACGTGTTTTTCATTACTAATATGCCTATTTTAATTTTACTTTCTACGGATAGTAGTCGTTACATGAGCCATGTCAGAGGCCTTTGGCGGCTCAATAACTCTGACACCAGGATTGGTCAGGTTGACCATCCACTCGATGAAGAAGAAGACAAGTGAACATTGTATGTGGACTTACAGAAACCGTATTCGCTAGTTTTAAATTATAGCCGCTTTATTCATAAACGATATTCAACTTAACCAGTGTTTAAAAGTGTTTTGTCTCTTTCGCTCTTTGGCAAATAGCGTATGTTGGAAAGGGTCAAACCATTTGATAGCTAAAGTGCTGTTATGAATAAGGCCCTAGAAGCACTGATTATTAAATAGTTACTTCTAGAAGTCCATAGGTGGAGAGTTTATTTCTAAACAATTCCTTTGAGTAAACATTCTTAAGCTGTTTAATATTCCAAGAGCAATGTTCAATAGTCTTCGCTAACAATGAATTACTTTATGATAAGTAACGTGTGAGACCTAGAAACTAAATAACTCGTAGTCATAGGAAAAAAAGTGTTTATTAAATCACTACATAGTATAAAACAAAGTCGCTTTCCGCTGTCTATCCGTCTCTCCCTATGTATGCTTATATCTTATAAACTACGCAACGGATTTTGACGCGGTTTTTTAAAATAGATAGAGTGATTCAAGAGGAAGGTTTGTGTGTATAAAAATCCCGAAATTCCCAAGGATACGGGCACAACGCGGGTAAAACCGCGGGGCGCTGATAGTTAAAATATATTTCAATCATCGCCGAAAATATATATAATATTACGCTACGAAATACCAATGTATTTCGTAGCGTAATATATAGCTAAGTAAGAACATAATATTATTGTATTAATATACTTTATCATGCTTGATATAGCATGATAAAGTATATTAGTAAGTTAAGTTGCCTTAGTTAAATAAATACGTTATTATTTTGCAAAATTTCTAGCGTGTCGCTAAATGGGTCAATCAAGTATATTAAGTTTAAAAGGTCAATGATATTGATATCATATCACAATGATACTTATTCTCTAATACGATTTTTTTCAATGTGAGACCTAATTATGCTTTAATCTTACTATTATGATTGCATACTTTAAGTTACTCTGGCCGTAACTTTAGCCGTTTTCACCTCTGTTATCATGCCCTACATTCCGATAACTAAAGATATGACACGTTTCGATATAAATGCGTTCTGTTTAAGAATATATTAATTAATATGAATATGGCTTTACGAAATCGAGACGGCACTCAATGGCTGCCTTGATATTAAAAAAACGATTATTAAAAACTTTGAACATTCTCCTTTTTTGGTAATAGGTTAAAACTCAGGCAAATTAGACTCTTTAGTATCCTACGCAAAAGAGGCGAGTTTATTATAAGTTTTGAATGAGCTAATCTCAGAAATTACCACTCCTATTGAAATAATTATTTTTGTAATGGAAGCCACGTTCAACGGAAATGTTATAGGCTATTTTTCATCCCGAAATTCCAACTGAAACGGGTATAACGCGGGTAAAACCGCGGGCCGCTGTTCCTATCTACACTTCTATACTAATATTATAAAGAGGAAAACTTTGTTTGTTTGTAATGAATAGGCTCAAAAACTACTGGACCGTTTTTAAAAATTCTTTCACCATTCGAAAGCTACATTATCCACGAATAACATAGGCTAATTTTCATCCCGAAATTCCAACTGAAACGGGTAAAACGAGGGTAAAACCGCGGGGCGCTGCTAGTTTCATATATATTACTTGGTTCCAATACTCGAAAACATAATCTCGTAGATTCTTATCTTTCCGGTGATAAGACTTTGTCTTTTGTTATATTTGGGTTACAGATAATAATATTGTTTCGTGTGTATGATAGGAAGTTTGAAAGGAAGTACGACATATCTGACCTATTTCTTTTAATGTACTATCGCAGTAAACATGCCAATGCTAGCTTGATATCACTATCACTGAATAGTATAAAACAAACTCGCTTTCTGCTGTCTGTCCCTATGTATGCTTAGATCTTTAAAACTGCGCAACGGTTTTTGATGCGGTTTTATTTATATAGATAAAGTAATTCAAGAGAAAGGTTTATGTGTATAAAAAATAAAAATTCCCGAAATTCCCACGGCAACGGGCACAACGCGGGTAAAACTGCGCTGGGCGCTGCTAGATCTATTAAAAAAACTGCATCAAAATCCGTTGCGTAGTTTTAAAGATCTAAGCATACATAGGGACAGACAAGGGACAGACAGACAGACAGCAAAGAGCGACTTTGTTTTATACTATGTAGTGATGATTAGATCTAGGTATAGTATATACTTTTGTACTTACATTATTGTTATGTAAAATTGCGCTTGATTTCAATACAATTTTAAAACCATTATGGTAATAACATATCTGTTACCAAGGTTTTATTTTTAAATTTTTCATGATCATTGAAATATGTTTTTTGATGTTCATTTCATCACTAACTACTTACCATTGTTTGTCTATGTAAATTCCTTACATCTAGTTTTTTAACTTATATCTTCTCACCTTATAACCTTCTCGTTGAATGTGGCTATCCATTACAAAAATAATTATTGAAATCGGATTAGTAGTTTCCCAGATTAGCGCGTTTAAACAAATAAAAAAACTCTTCTTTATAATATCAGTATACATTTTCTAACAAAGGCAGGAACATGCTATCTCTTAAAATTTTAGTACGATAACTACAATACCTAAGCTTTGAACACGAGGCCATTACACTGTTAATAATAACTCTAATGATTCATACGAGCTGAAACAGTTCTTCCTGCGATTACTTTATAATTACTGAGATTCAAAGTACTCGGTCGTTTTATGAACAACTACAGACTTGGCTTGATATTCTTAAGCGTTAACCTATAACCTAAGGAATCTTTGGATATAAAATTTTAATAATAAAAAAACTTTCACTATTATATTAGCAGTATTGCACCCCGTAGTTTTACCCGCGTTATAGCCATTCCCGAGGGAATTTTGGGATGAAAATTAGCTTGTATCCTTTTTGTTGAATGTGGCTATTAAATACAAAAAGAATTACTCAATTCGGATTGATAGTTTTTGAGATTCACGCGTTCGCAAACGAAAAATCAAAAAATCTAACTCTCGAGCCTAATCTTCTTTACTATATAAAAATACTAGCAGCGCTCCGCGGTTTTACCCGCGTTGTGCCCGTTCCCGTGGGAATTTCGGGATTTTTTTTACATAAAAACCTTCCTCTTGAATTACTCTACCTATTACAAAAAACCGCATCAAAATCCGTTGCGTAATTTTAAAGATTTAAGCATACAGACAAACAGACAAACAGACGACAAACAGACGCGACTTTATTTTATACTATGTAGTGAAGTCGGGTTTTCCTCCCTGACGCTATAACTCCAGAACGCACGAACCGATTTCCACGGTTTTGCATTCGTTGGAAAGGTCTCGGGCTCCGTGAGGTTTATAGGGAATAAAAATCTCAAAATTCCCACGGGAACGGGGGCGCTGCGGGTGAAACCGCGGGGCACAGCTAGTTATATTATGTATAAATAGTATCGATATCTTATCATATCAAATCATTTGATTCCCCTCGAAAACTTGACAACTATTTGGCTACAGTAGCTTAGAAATAGCATAAACATAACATTTATAATCTTATACCCATTCTATCTCGTAAGCAATTCCCTTGAATAAAGCAACTTGAACATGCCGTTGATATTGCATCTATAATTTACTCATCCTGTCCTCTTCACTCTACCTTTCTAATACCAAGAGCGAGCGAGATAAACATAGTTTCCCTAATCACACCGTCAATTTTCTTTCCAGAAAGAGAATTACCAGATAACGATGATGAAGACCCTGACTTCCTCATACCAGCCATCCCAGAAGACACTCCTCATATACCGTACAAACCTGAACGAAAGTCTGATGAAGAAGTCTTAGAGAGATCTAGGGAGTACTTTGAGCTGATGGCGAAGAGAAGAACAGTTAGGAGGTTTAGTGAAGAAGCTATACCTCAGGAAGTTCTGGATAATCTTATAAAGACTGCAGGTAATGTAAAAATACCATTCATAGACATTATAAAACAAAGTCCCGAAAAGTTTTCTGTCTTGTTGCACGGAAGAGCGAAGTACTTACTGCTTCTCTATTTCGTGTCCATCTGTATTTAAACTAATTTAAACGAATAATCTCAAACATTACTGTTTTTTATGTGGTTTTAACCAATATATGTACAGAGTCATGTGGAAGGGCAAATCTATAAATGCGGAAGTCAATCTGTATGTTTAGTCATTTTTATGCTGAACTGATTTTAATGAAATTCTACATGTAAAGAGAAAGAAAAACATTTGCTCAGCAGAGGGACAGATAGGTGGTATAGGAGACCACATCTAATAAGAACTATTCGTATTCATAATTGGGTAAAACTATGGGGAATTTTAGTAAAAAAATATTCTTGTAGGATTAACCTACTCAAGGAGGCCAAATATTTCGATATTTTGGTATACGTTTTAGGCGGTCTAAAAACTCCACCAGGGTTGCCCACTGATCCAATTGATTACTTACCTATCCACCTTCCTCTTGAACGTGACTTCTAACTATACATTAATTTATTTCTTTTTAAATCAATAGTTCCCAAGCTTGGCGTTTTCAAACTCTTTCGTTATCATATTAAAAGATTAAAGTTTCCAACCAAATATAATAAAAATCTTAATAGCGCAGCAATTATTTGGCTACGGTTAATAAACAGCTAGAAATAATACCGATAATGACATTCCAATATGGAATTTATTTACGATCAACCTATTGTAATTCCTCATCCTATTGACAAATGATTAGAATTCCTATCAACAATAGTCATAGAAACGTAAACAATTACTGTGGAACATCATTTATTGAAAAATGCAAACAAACAACAGCTCACAAACATCTCTCAAGGCTTTCCACTGAATATTGACAGATACATGCACAGTTCCCGATCCCTCACATCAGCCCAGTTACCTTCCTCAACTACACTAATAGTGTGATTATCTTCATCCTTCTTGACTGCCAAACTTCTAGGAAAAAGTCCCCTCTTCACCGTCCACGCAAACTTCACAACCTCATCCAAACTCTTCTTTAAATTGGACCCCGTTCCATCATCACTGCTGTTCTTCAAATGTAAAACTCTTGGCGCTTCACTGGATAGCAATATGAACTGACCTTGAGGTCTGCGACTGCCCAAACATCTTAGTGATACGTCCCATTTATAATCGTCACAGTGGCAGAAACTATAGCTCTCCTTCTTGATATTTACCCAAGTACTTCTGTTGAATGCGAAGCCAGAACTGTAGATTGCTTGTGTCCATGGTTCAATGACAACATCACCGTCTACCAGATGAAATTGTGATATCGCAGGGTCCCGAGTGCCAAACGTCAGCATTTCACATTCTGGACAAGCCTCATTAATCATATTACTCAATATTCTGATCATGTACAAAAGATCCTTTAAAACATATTCTCCTTCTTCCAAAAAGACAATGAAGTTTTCGTACCGTGATAATGCTTTTAGATTTTCAAAGACAAAAGTAGTTTGCCACCACCAGAAGTGTTTCTTTTGCGCGAGATCGTGCCTTCTCTTTGTTTTAGATTCGTAACAAACGAAGTCATTGGTGCAAAACTTCTCGTCGGGACCAGGGAAGCTTTTGGGATGTAGCTGCGTACTGTATGGGTAGAATATTTGAGACCATTTGACAAACGAAATGTTAGCTATGAAATCGTTGATTTCCTCGTTGTAATGTTCGTGTGAGAATATGATGTAAGCTCCAGAAATCCCAACGACGTTTTTCAATGAATTTATCAATTCCCTCAGCAGTGCAAGATTGGTGTGCACCTGGATCACGACCACGAACGTCGAAGACTTCACGTGACCGTATATAAATTCGTTGTTAATCACCTGGTTTTCGTTGATCTTCGTAATCTCGTCTTTTATAAATATCAGGTAATCTAAGTTGATTTGAACAGTTGCTGGAAACTCATCATAACTATTTGAAAAATTCTCTTCGTCGATAAAATTTAGATCATCGTACCTTGACTTTTGGTTTCGACAGACAATCACAAAACATATGAACGTTAACAATAGAATTACTATAAAAAGGTGGAAAAATAATTTAGACGGGAAATTTTGGCGTCTCAAATCCATGCTATAACACTATAATTATCTTAAAAACTAAAAATAAAAAATGATCCTATGTCGGACATTGGGATCAAAAATAAAAATGCTAGAAAATAACTGACGCTGTGTGACGGCTATTTTGTGTCTTTGACATTATGCAAGAAGAATTTACTAAAATGTTAAACATACTCCTTAGATGAATTTCTATGACAGTCGAATAATTAAATAAAAAGTATTTTTTATGTATATTTTTGGAGATTTTCAAAAAAAAAGGATTTTTCAGTAAATTTTACTGTGTGGATTTCCAGATAACTCAAAGACTACATCCCATTCCATATTTTGTATCCCAAAATTCCTCCGATACAGGGTACAATGAGGGTAAAACTGCAAAGCGTTTCTAATAATAATAGTGCCTCGTTTGTTTGTCTCACCTCAACCCTTGATCCTTGATAACTCTCAAGCATTGAGACTGTAGTTCAAGAGTTAAATAAAACCGAGATAATTATGTTGATTTAGGTCAGTTCTGACGCTTAAGCGAAGAAAAATAAACCCATTATTGTATAACTAGCCGCGCCCCACGGTTTCATCCACGTATTACCCGTTCCCGCGGGAATTTCGGGATAACATGTATCGCATGTGTTATTTTGATGAATAACCTATACCTACTGTAAAGTTTCATCCAAATCAGTTCAGCAGTTTTTGCGTGAAAGAGCAACAAACATTTAAACCATTTATTTCTACATCAAAAATATACAATACATACTACAACCATCCTCACAAACTTTCGCATTTATAATAGAGTTAAGATAACCTAACTTAATGTCTACATTCATTATTGCTTGACCTTATCACGTTTTATTAAATAACAAGCGAGAACTGCTGAAATCAGATTTAAATATATCTTACTGTAAAATGTATACAACAATATTGAGCCTACAGATTTTGAAAAACAATGTAATAATATATTATTATTATTATTAATGGTAAATGTGTAGCTGTCTTCATATGACATAGTTAGAAGAAAATAGAAAAAGCAAACTAGGTGATTCAATTTTTATTCAATTCTTTTTTGTTACTCCTGTGTTAATCAAGTATACGAGTATACACACTCCTGTGTAAGTCGGTGCTTAGCAATTTTTTCACCATTAAACCAATCTGCATTAGGTATAGCAAGTCACAAAGCGTAATCACTACGTTAATCAAATTACTTAACCACATGAATCTTGCAGGAACCTCTCCATCAGGAGCTCACACAGAACCTTGGACCTTCGTAGTAGTCCAAGACAAAGCTACCAAAGAAGCAATTAGAGAAATAGTGGAAGAAGAAGAAGATATGAACTATGCTAAGAGAATGTCAAGGCAATGGGTGACAGATCTGAAGCCTTTTGCTACTAAGCCAATAAAGCCGTATTTGTCTGAAGCACCAGCTTTGTTACTGGTGTTCAGGCAGACGCATTCTTGGAGAGAAGATGGGAAGAAAAGGATGCATTACTATAGTGAGATTAGTACGTCAATCGCTGCTGGATTTTTGTTAGCTGCTGTTCAGGTAAGACAGATCAAGTTATAAAATTAATGGACCATAGTTGCTGTTAAATCATATTTTGAAGTTTGTACGACGAAAAAAGTACCTAATGGACGAATTACTTTTTTTTGGGATAGTTTGTATTCCTAGTTACTTTATTGTTGAAGCTCTTTGAAAAGGTATAGTACGCATTTTTGGAGAGTTACGTTTGATGTATCTTGTTACAAAGGTTAAACTAAACTAAATGCTCTTAGGGGGTATATAAAACTGTATTTACTATTAAGAGCTAACCTTTGTAGACTAGTAACATAATTAATTAATTATGTATATGAAATAGTAATGATGAACAAACTCAGCAACCAAAAGCGTAGCATATCTTATTTAATTTATTGAAGATCTACAAACGCGAAACATTTTTAGAATCTTGAATTAACTTTGTAGCAAAATCGTTTTGGCTACATTCCTAACTTTTCTCTGAACTAATATGAGTAGTATTGAAACAGTAGAAAATGTTATAATATAAATATCAGACTCACTTCTAATCCGATGTTTGATTGATCTTAAAATCTATTTTAGTTGTATGTTAGTCTACATCATTTTCCACTGCGGATAAAATTATGATTTCATTGTTAATAAACTTTCAATATTTCAAACAACTTCACTCATGTAATTATAGTTTGTAATTGAATACACATCAGATAGCAACGTGTCTTGCTTGTGAGCTCTAGATGGACAGTAAATAGAGATTTAGGTAGTAAATACTACGGTATTCTGTAAAGATGAAGATTGTCGGCTAGTTTCAGTTCTGTTGAGCTTGCTGACACAACCACATGCTAGTAACAAACTTTATAACACTCCAAACACAACGATCGTAACAGAAAGCTACATAATATTACTAGCAGCGCCCCGCGGTTTTACCCGCGTTGTGCCCGTTCCCGTGGGAATTTCGGGAATTTTTTTACATAAAAACCTTCCTCTTGAATCACTCTACCTATTACCAAAAACCGCATCAAAATCCGTTGCGTAATTTTAAAGATTTAAGCATACAGACAGACAAACAGACAGACACGAAAAAGAGACGACTTTATTTTATACTATGTAGTGATACATCAGAATAACACATGGGATACATTTTATCCCGAAATTCCCGTGGGAACGGGTACAACCGCGGGTAACACCGTGGGAAGCCGCTAGTATAATTCCACCATGATTGGTCAAGTTTTTATCGCCAGTTAACTGACATTATTTATCTAATAGGTATTTCTATGTCGTTTTATGCCATGTTTGTTTTGGTTGAAGGACGAATTGTCGCTATCTGCTGTCTCAAGAAGTCTCATCATCTGTCTCTTTCCTCCACAGTACTGCGGCTTGGTAGCTCTAACCTCAACGCCATTGAACTGCAATTCACGCCTCCGAGATCTTCTCTCAAGACCTTCGAATGAAAGACTGGAACTACTCCTTCCAGTGGGTAGACCTCATGAGGAAGCCACCGTACCCGATCTCCAAAGAAAGCCCTTGAATGAAATCATGGTCAATGTATAGAACTAGGTCTAAGAAATATGTTTGCTCATAATGAAATGTGATACTTAATAAATAAGTTTTGTATGTTTTAAGGATGTTTTATTTTATATAGTTTTCTAAAGGCATAATATAAAACAAAGTCGCTTTCAGCTGTCTGTCCCTATGTATGCTTAGATCTTTAAAACCACGCAACGGATTTTGATGCGGTTTTTAAAAATATATAAAGTAATTCAAAAGGAAGGTTTATGTGTATAAAAATTCCCGAAATTCCCACGGGAACGGGCACAACGCGGGTAAGACCCCGGGGCGCACTAAAAAACTAGCAAAACATAATTTATTCCAGAACAAACTTTCTAGAATCTATTCTAACTGCATTAAGCAACACGAGTACATTACAGGTAACATTAAAAGTGCATCAAAAGGCGAATGCACTTTGGATTTACTTACAAACCAGAAAGTCCAGTCAACTTGTTTTTTGCGTAAATTGCTAGTCTACAACCAGTTGTCTAGTTGAGCGGATAATAAAATAAATTCAACCGTATTATGTATTCCATCATGCAATAAAGAATATGGCAATATAAGATTAGAGTAAAGTATTAGCCTTTAATGTCCCACTACTGGACAAAGGCCTCTCATCTCACTGAAGATATCAGTACAAGTGAGGAGGATAAGGCATTATCACCACGCTTGCCTAATGCGGGTTGGTGATCTTAAACCCGAGCCATGTTTGAATAGTAGGAAACATGTTTTATCTCGACCCGGGAATTGAACCCGGGACCTCAGTGTTGGCAGTACCGCAGGCCTCTGTATATAATTGATTTTCTCAAAAACTACTGAAGGTATTTCCATGCGGTTTTGACCAACTCGGAAACTAATTAAAGGGGAAGGTTTTTGACTACTTTTCATTTCTGTGGTCTAGTGGTTTGAGCGCTCGGCTCACGACCCGGAGGTTCCGGGTTCGATTCCCGGTGGGGATATCTCACAAAAATCACTTTGTGAGACTGTCCTCAGTTTGGTTAGGGCATTGCAGGCTGAATCACCTGATTGCCCGAAAAGTAAGATGATTCCGTGCTTCGGAGGGCACGTTAAGCCGTTCGGTCCCGGTTACTTTCTACGGATAGTAGTCGTTACATGAGCCATGTCAGAGGCCTTCGGCGGCTCAATAACTCTGACACCAGATTTGATTGGACCAGAGTGGATTGGTCAGATTGACCATCCACTCGATGAAGAAGAAGAAGATTCCAAAATTCCACAGAAACAGATACCGCGGAGCACTGCAAGTTGTTAATATATTTTATGTTTGTGTGTAAACCGAATCAAAGACATCAGAGAATATCAAATGTTGCAGACGTACAATAACTATTTCTACAGTAACAGGACTGGTCCAAGAATAATTACTTGAGTCTTCCTTGATGCTAACTAACTACAAGTGAAAGTATCCACAATTACTTCCCGATCTATTAGTTAATAATCTATTAGCATTCCAGTGTATTACCGTTCACGATACAACCCACTCTCACTTACTACGAGTATGTGCAGTTATTCTATTTTTATTTTGCTTGTTTAGATTTGCAGTTAATCCAAAACGCCTACCACTTTTTAAATAGCAAAGTTATAGTGTCTTGCTAAAAGAAAAAATGTAGGCGTTTGTAGAAACGAGTCGCATGGTAAAGGCTCTTTGCTTAAATGTAACATAATGTTCTACGCATAACAAGTGCCACAGTAAGAGAAGTAGATTAAAAGCTTCCTTCCCATAAATAAAGTGCCTATTAGTGATCTTTGAGTATGAATCCAAACTCAAAGATGTGATACACATTTTCGATCTATACATATTATTACGTAAATTCTCCATTAACAAATTAGGACTGTAATTGGTAAATTATATCAAATTGAGTTGCTAACTCAAAAAACTAAATAAAATAAAAATAAATAAAAACGGGGCAGTTTTACGAAGTTTTTAACATAATGTAGACACGTTTAATGTAGATTTCATTTGACACATACCTACGCTACATATAGCGTAGGTATGTGTCTACATTAAACGTGTCCTAATTCAAATCCTAATTTAAAGTGTCTCACCTCTTCATTGACATCCAGTCTCCCTACTTCCCAAACCTCTTCCGTTCAGGAAATTGCATAACATCAGCGTAAAAACTAGCCATTAAACAATCCCGCGGCAAAAAGATGAATGACGTGTAAGATAACAAAAATTTCACTCCCTTTTTCAAAATAGGTTAATGGTCCAGTTTCTTGCTATATCTTTACAATAAGAAAGTATTTTGGAATCACAAATTTAGCGGTGCAGATGTTTAGAACTTTATAGCGACGGGTTAGGGAGTAGATTTGAGTAGGATTGTGAATAATGTTGCAGTTAAAAATATGTGTTCATTGCTGGTCGGGCGCAGTTCGTGAAAGCTCGGCAGTAGCCGGTCCGCCGCCCGCCCTGACGAGTCGCGCGCGCACTGGGCGGCTCCATCATTCTCATTCATTTAAAACTATTTCAAACGCGACTTTTATTACTTTTCTAACAGTCGTTTATATAATTTGCCAGAAACAGTTCTTCTCTGCTTTGTTTTAAATTGACATATCCACCATATTTTATTTTGTCAATAAACCCAGAAGTTAAACTTCATAGGAATGCAATATTTCAAAACAATTTAGTTCAAGTGTTAAAATGTGTTTGTAAATAATATTAGTTATTTCAAAGTGATGAACTCTGTGATGTTTTAACATGGATATTATATTACGACGATTTGAACGTTAGGTTTAAAAATGTGTTCTGTGAAAATTCAGTGCATATCGTCGGATACACGTGCGTTTATTTTCATTTATAAATAACTCAGACATTTGCCGACACCGGTCGCGTGATGACGTCATTTAGGGAAAATGATGACGTCACCGAGGTTGACAGGGAAGACCCTTCGGAACTGCCTTCCGTTGAGACATCACTACATAAAAGGCGGAGAGGGGAGCCTCCCGCTTCTTTGTCAGTCAACTCCCCCCAAACACCTTCAGATGCCGAAGGGTCCTCCCCTCTAACAGGAGGGCCTACTCCAGAAGACTGGTGCATTCCTGAAGGAGAACCTCCTGACCCAGAGACAATTTGCGAATCAATGCTCCAAAGACTAAAAGATAGAGACGACGCTTTATCCAAAAGAGGAAAAGAAGTAGCACAACACACCAAAGATACATTCGAGGCTCTCGATCAATTAGAGAAACTTTTAGATCTCCTAGACCAGTTTGTTACTTTAAAAGAATATAACGCAAGATTGTTAAGAAAGATAAAAGATGTGACGCATCTGAAGAGAATGATAGGAGCATTCAAAAAGATTGAGAGCGAGAATGAAAGACTTAAGAGTGAAAATAAAGAGATTGAGCAGATTAACGAGGCGTTGGAGGAGGGAGAGTTGGAATGCGAGTATGGACAGATGCTGTTGCATTCTATGATGAGTGGAAGAAGTATGAAACGAACTGGTTCTAAATGGAAAAGCCATGCACGGTTCGGAGGTTCTTTGCTAAGGAAGCAAAGGTCAAGATCAGCGGGTGGTGACGAAAGTGACGTACCCCCTGGAACTCCTCTTAGAAGAAGATCTGAAGGGATTTTCATGAAAGAAGTTGAGAAGTCGAAGGTCTCTAAGTGGACTAGGGTTAAAGCTGCCTTTAGGTACGTAATTGTTTAAATGTGTAGGAGTTATTGCTCTTAGGTACTTTGTTTTGTTTAGAATGTGGGTCATCATTATTATATTGTTTGTTGTTACCTATAAATATCTTAGCATCATAAAATGAATATGAATACTGTATTTATGATACACAATAACATTGTAGTTATTGAACCTTTGTTGATCGAAGTATTGAACAAACTAGAAATCTTAATGAGACTAAAACAGTAATGCAGAACCAGGGTAAATATTTTAGAGGGTAGCAATATTTTAGATATTTTTGTTAGTTGACTATTGAAGTAATTTCAGCTGAAAGTAGAAACTTCTTTCAGCCAAGGATATTTTTTTAGCAAACCCCAGACAGCCCCAAGACCTTCCTCCAATATTTTTTTTATTCAAAATAACTTTTTCGGTGCAACAGTGCCATAGAAATTCAACCGTACACCGCTCTTTACACATTGAGGGTAAGCTTCAAAACAGGCAGTACAATCATTTTAACAATAGGTTTAATCACTAAAAAATACCAATATTAGTAAATAAATAACAACGATTCGATGGTTTTCCTCACATTTCCCGGTAACTAAACCTGGTTAATTGCCAAAATAATGTTCCAAAACAGTATGATTCAACCGAATTCCAACGAAAATGCAGTTTGTTTTTCAAACGATCGCTTTTATTGTTTGAAATCAATTAACACTTGCTGGGATTTTTTGGATCAATTGCATTCAGTACAAAAAATAATAATTTGAGTTATGACAGGGAGATTGGCCGTGGTTATTGGCTTTATGTCTCGCGATCTGAAATGAATTAAACAAAGCATTTGTTTGTAGAAACAGTAATATCTTTTCTACTTTGCTGTACAGAAATGAAGTTATGTTATAAGTATAACTAATTTAGCTTGAGAACTATCTTAACAAACGAGAGTTTCCATATTTTTCTTCTAATATATAAATAGTTAGACCTTTATCTTAAATATAAAATTAAAAGGTCCGAAAGGACTTGACCGATTCTCATAAAATTTTGTGTGCATATCGGATGGGTCTGAGAATCGGACATCTATTTCTTCATCCCCCTAAATGTTAAGGGTAGTCCACCCCTTAATTTTTATATGGCAAAACAATGTGCCGGGGCAGCTAGTTCCAATATAATTATAATGATCATCACTCAATCCCTAACCTTACTTACAAACAGATATTTTGAAGTTGAATTTGTACTATACTTACATATACTCGTACTTTCAAGAAAAGGCTTCGATCAAGTCTATGTTGCATCGTAAATTGCATACATGATTAGACTACGTACTTAATAATTCTTCTTCTTCTCTTCTTCTTCTTAATAAATAAGTTCATGTAGGATAGAAGCCAACCCTGGTGTCGGAATTTTTAGACCGCCTAAAGGCCTTACGATCGAAACAACCGAGACCGACAATTGACGTCTTAGTACATGAATCTACAGGATATTAAAAAAAAATATAATTCTGAGCTTAGAGTTTAATTTAGCTTTTTAAGTTTGTAAGATGCCTATTATATAGAAAGATTTCATAGCTATGATGGTATAAATTAAACTGAGGGAAGGAGTTTACAAAAAATAAAAATAAAAATCCGAAAGTACATTTTTGTGTTATTGTTTAAATAACTATCCTTAGGTGGGAAAAAGCCCAATGGCCTCCAGCGAGTATGGGCGGTGCAGTCGGCGCAGTGGCCGCCGGAGCCATGGTCGGCGCCGTCGCCCTGGCGGGATCCACTCCATCCACAGCAACTCTTCAAAACCCTGAACCTCGGGAGTCGTCCAGCTTGACCCCTGGAAGTGCCCTATCGTTGACGCCTAACTCTTCGTGTGAGGAGCTAGCTTTAGATTCAGGTGAGATTAAGATGTGCAAGGGAAAAGATTTTTTGTTTTAAATAACTATGCAACTCAAAATACGTTGCAGAAATCTGACATCTCCGAATGTCAAATTAAGGTTATGTATCACATTCTAATCAATAGTGTTGAAAGTTAATGTTTTTTCGCGTTCAAAGAACATTTCGTTAATTAAATTAAGTAGTATAGGTATTATATTTTTTTTTTTATAATTTTCGCTTCACTATTTATTCAGTGAAGAGTACAATTCGCCATCATTATATAACCTATGATATAACTATCATCGTACTTCATAAAGTACAGTTACAACCGTACCGTATTATTCGACGTTACTTTTCATGCATTAAATTTCAAACTCATTAACATTAAATCTCTACTAAGGAAGCATTATTGACGTCTTTGAGTACGGGCGTTTCTCACTCCTTTTTTTTATTAAACAAATATTATTTATTGAATTAGATCATCATCTTATGTCTAGTCTAAACTGAAAAGATGCGTCTGAACAAACACGTCATGGCAATAACGTTATAAAAAATACGTTATATTAAAATATTCGTCTGCAATGCACGTTCAAAGCGAATTACACAATAGTTTTTGATATTAATCGTATTATATTTTGACGTGTAGCGTCGTTACAGATAATTTTAGTCACAATACGCCTACCACTCTGCGGGCGTCGGGGAGACTCCAAAGACTTCAATGATCCTCGATATAATGGCTTGTGATAAAACAAAAATAATCGCTGTTGAATTTTTTATAGCGTACTAGTTTTTTATGATACTCAGATGATAGATTAAACTATTTTATATGATTGTTCGATCGTCTGTTTGTATGTCATCGTTATTTCGTTCAATTATCTGTTACAAATAAAAAATCTATAAGTTATTATTTATAAGCTTAACTTCTTCATCGAGTGGAAGGTCAACCTGACCTATCCTGGTGTCAGAGTTATTCAGCCGCCAAAGGCCTCTGACATGGCTCATGTAACGACTATAACTATCCGTAGAAAGTAACCGGGACCGACGGCTTAACGTGCCCTCCGAAGCACTGAATCATCTTACTTTTCGGGCAATCAGGTGATTCAGCCTGTAATGCCCTAACCAAACCGAGGACAGTCTCACAAAGAGATTTTTGTGAGATATTGTTGACCTCACCGGGAATCGAACCTGGAACCTCCGGATCGTGAGCCGAGCGCTCAAACCACAAGACCACGGAGGCTGTTAGCTTAACTACAGATCAATAAACCATTTAGTCATTGCTAAATATCATTTACCGAGATTATTAGCAGATAGTCAATTCCCCAGCTGTCACCGGAAAATTGTAAACGTTGTCAGTTCCTAATCTTACTCGCGAGATTGTAAACTATCGACAGGTTGTGAACTGTACCAAACCCTTTACAATTTAACTCATAATTTATCAATACAAATTCATAATCTGCCCAAATTTTTCGGTGACAGGTAGTAAACTCGCTTTCTACGTATTATTGAAACTTTATCAAAGATATATTTACAGGTGTCCGGAGAAAAAGTATAATCCATGAAGTTGACAACACATTCCTACACGCTCCTACGCAGGTACACACTCAAATATCTAGCATAACCAAAATAGTAGAGATCATGGCACGTTCACTGTTAAATCACTAACAGAATCCTATTAGTAGGGTATATGGGATAAAAAAAGTTAGTATGTTCGAGTTAGTTGTGGCCCACCCTGGTGTCGGAATTTCAGACCTCCGACATGGTCTGACAAAACAACTGAGACGACAATACTTTACGTTACACTCCTGAAAATACTATTTAAATGAGTAGGTATGACGCAGATTAGTCTTTTGGAACGAAGTTCTGTATCGCGCGTTGCGAAAGGGGCTAGATGGTAAAAAATGGTAACGACATTTTTTAGGCCAGAGAGGGACAAACAGAGAAACATGCGCGCCGCTGTCTCTCTCTGGCGTGAGCAAGTTTCCCTGTCTGTCTCTTTCACTCTCTTATAGAAAGCAAGCTAGATATTTTCGTTTCGTCTTTCTATTTCGCATTGCACAGTGTGGTGTCGCGACGATTATTGTTGTTGATAATAAATAAACTTCGTTCCATCCGGGTGTCACTTGACACCTCTCAAGTTTTTTATTTTTTTATATTGTATTTTTTGTACCCTATCGTATCCCATTGCTTGGTTGTACCTCCCCGCTCTCCCACTGTCCTCCAGTCGACTCTATCCGCTCATATCCATTTAAATCGGGGTGGCCGTTTCTGAGATAAGCGCGCTCAAAAATAAATAACAAAATCTAACTCTTCAGCTTTGGTATGTTAGTGAAGATAACGCAGCTTTAATTGTAATGACGGTTCTTTGTTACCATACCAAGGCCAAAGAAATTTCCTTTAAAATATGTTTCTTCTGCCAATCAACATTCTCTTTTACTATTTTTGTAGGCCCGTCTCTCCCTAAACTAAATCCAGTGACGATGACGTATCCCTTTGTTTATCCGCGAAATCCGGTCGATTCGGAAACTTTGCAGACATAGCAATATATCAAATCATCTTTGTTTTTGTATGCTGCAATTTTGATTCTGCGGATAAGATATTGATTCTATTTTTGTTTGATACATTACACAATTTGCTTTCAATTGGAACATTTCTTTCGTAGTAAAATTTAAAGTTGGTAGGTATGTGGGTACTTCTTGGATGTTTTTAAAGGCTGTTTAGTTCGTGTGTCCTTTACAGTTTTGAAAAGGAAAAAGTTAAGCCTACTTGAATTATTAAGATTATCATTTAGTTTGCATTAAATTAGAAGATCAAAAAGAAGAATAAAAATGTTCTTTATCAAATTCAAATCACTAACGTATAAAATAAATACAATTTCAAAAAGAACGGCTTCCACTTTCATATTAAAATTTAGAACAAGTCTATAGCCACTAAATAAAACTTTAAATGTTGTGCCTCGGCAAATAAGTCCACTATCTCTTTCCAGATGTATTTAACAAGACATTTCACCAATACCTATCCTAGCAATGAAACTCAACACCATGCTCTCATTAAACTGGCACAAATCTTATCTTGGAGCAAAACATGTCCTATTAATTTTCACAATATTGTCAAAACTCCGCATGCAATCCCTCAGCGGTGAAACGAACGGCAATGTTACAATAATATTATTGCAATTTGTTACCGAAATTACATCGCCACGTAGTTCTAAAGCAGTCATACTGTATTTTGTATGTCTAATGCCCACAATTTCAAATATAATACGTCTTTAACAGCATTGAACAAAGGGTTTTGAAGATGCCAAGTGCAATTAAATACTATGTCATCTAGCACCTCTATAAAACATACTGATATCATTTCCGTTATCACTGAGAGAATGAAATAAGCAAATTTGGCCATTAATTATTGTTGACTTTCAAGAGATCTTACACATAGGAAAACGGAGAGATCGTTTCGTAAATACATTATCCCTTTTCTAACATCTTCGGAAGCGCCACCGCCCACCATGATGTCTTAAAAAAAAGCTACTAATTCATTCATTCATTTTATGTAACCAATTGGTCACCAAGACAAAATTAGCGTTGGAGTTCTTAGACCATACCATTGTAATAGACACTTATGTCCAAATTCACTGTTTCTATTTTGAATCACGATCAACTGAACTCGGATTTAGTGATTCAATTTGACGTTTTGATCTCAGTATAGCTCGTAAACTAGGATTAAGTTGAACTGACTGAGTTCAGTTGTGACGAAGAAATTGGGATTAATAGTGTAACAGTTTCACATTTTCCGACAGGACGATAGTTCCACGTCTCCATCTCCAAACAAGCTCCACAAAACACCCTGGGGTAAGATGAGAGACATGATCCAGACGCACAGAGAATCGTTGAAGAAGAAAAGCAATAGAGGTTCCAAGAGTTCTTCAGATATGATGCAGCTGAGGAGACGGTCGTTCAGTGATGGTGGAGATAGTGATGCGCCACCGGCTTTGACCTTGACCATACCTTCTTCTGAAGAGTTAGGTAAGGGTATAACTATTGAAAGACTGACTTGCGTTTAGTTGATGAATCTATCTGTAATACGTCGTTATCTAACTAACAACAAAATTGTACTGAGTAAAAGCGATCTTACCTAGCCAATGAATGTTTCTCCCTTGAGAGTCGTAATTGGTAGAATCTATAATTTCTACTTTTCCCTTTGTCCATAAAGACTTGCACCGGCGCCACTAAGGTGCTTTTCCATAGAAGCAGAGCGGAGTACAATGGAGCCCTATTCACTAATCGCATTGGGATTGTCAAACAACTCAGGGCCATTGCCAAAATCTTTTAATGTAATTGTCAGTTGGCACAGCACCGCTCCGCTTCAATAGAAATACACCCTCAGTTGTTACCTGTCGACTCTCTTAACCACCAAGACAAAAAATTGGCAATATACTAGCTTATCTAAAGTAACAGTTTCTATCGCAAGGTGGTCAACTGGGCCCGCAGAGCACTAAGCCCACGGGCTAAGTTGATTTTTTTTTTCTTTACGGGCGACTCGACCCAAGGGTCAACCCAGCCCGCTTACTTACCGCCTAAGAGTCAATTCAGCCCGCGAGCGTAGGTACTATTCGGTAGGTTAGGGTTATTTTTTTTTTTTATCGACTGAACCTGTGGACTGAGCAGGCCCTTATCGGTAAATAGTAGTCGTGTGATTAGTGTGGGTCGAGTCACCTATGAAAAAAAACGGAGTGGGTAACTGAACCTGCGGGCTCAGTGCTCTGCGGGCCCAGTTGACCACCAAGCGGTTTCAATTCGAGTATATTCACGTGCTCAATCGTCACGAGATTTGCTCCAAGCAGCTGACAGATTGACCATGAAACATAATGAGACAAGACAATTGGATCATCATCAGTTTTCCCGACAATAGCAATAATGGTCCTGTCAACTTGTCAACAGCGATAATTATTACATCAGCCCGAAATACATGTTTTTTGCTGAAATACAATTGTATATCAGATAAAAATATACTTGTCACTTACGATAGACGTTACTATAAAGATCAGTGTTTATTTTTACAATTCTTCAGCAACTTTTTGTTCAAGTTGCTAGCCAGAAAGTCCATCTCCCAAATCTAAATTAATCTAGATATCTTCTATATAATTGGACCTGGATAAATTGGCTCTAAACTTTTCAATAACCATGACCAAAACTTAGAAAACCAAAAAGTTTTAAAAGGCATACAATAAACTTGAAACATTTTGGTGGACCTGGCCCTTTCAAAAATCCCCATCGTTTTAGAATCAGAACCGCATCCAGTGCTGATCAAGCAACGTTCTTTAGAACTGGGTGCAAGGCCTCCGCAGCACCGGCCTCCGAGAGCTTCCAAGTGGACGAAAGTCAAGAAAGCCTTCCTGACTTCAGCATCAGCTTCTGTGCCAAGCAGTCCGAATAGACATTCTTCCTTCTTCACTGATGCAGGTTAGTCTTTTGGAACTACTTCAAAAGAAGATTTAGATTTGGTTTTACTGACAGCATACCTTTCTTTGATATGAAGAAGGAACATTTTGTGATGTGCAATGAGCATCTAAGCTTATCTTAAAAATTGAAGGGAAAGTGTCCAGGATGGGGGTGCATAAATCAATGGGGTAAAGCCAATATTTGGACACTGGGGGCTGATAAAAAAGTATCTGAGTCATGAGCAGTTGGAAGTCGAGAAGAATAGAAAGTTTTAGTGGAGGACAGAACTATTACCCTTATGAAGAAGACGCCCATACTCTGAGATGTCAATTGCTTCCTAAGTTATATTATATTTCCATTTAATGAGTTTTATATGTATGAAAAATTACTTCAATTAGTTAAATTTCGATTTAATAGAATGCATCTGGGTGCGGCAGTTTGGGATTTGCGACAACATAACAAAGAGTTCGATACAAATATAAAAATAGTAATTTCTAAATAAAGTGTATACAATTGTTTATTGCATTGTGAAATGACGTCTCATTTCTGGAAAATATTCCTCTTCTAACTAGCATAACAATATTCCTATAAATACACCTAGACCGAAAATCTATTTTGAACCATCATAATAATATTTAAAGCATGACTAAGTCGATATCGACATTATGATACTAATTTATGCACAATAGAACTGTATTTCCTTGCCAAATCAGTATGAAATGTAGCCGAAATTATATAGAATAATTTGTCTGGAGAATTTGGATATAATTATAATTGTATCGTTCTTTTATCGTTAAGTCGGTTCATTTTGTGTTCATTTCTTTGTTTCATCTTGCAAGTGGAATGAAAATGTTGATTGAATCTATTACCGAACCGATCCAATAATGTTCGATTTTTCACTTGCTTCGATCATTCCTATTTCGAATAAAAGACAAATTAACTCAGACTGAACTCTGATTTGGTCACTTTGTTTCCCTTGATTGGCTGGATTTGGTCGCCTTTTTGAAATAAACAGCGGGTGAATGTTCATTTCTACGTCATTTTAAATAAGCTGTATGTATGTACATTTTTCTCATTCTTTATGAAAGTAAAAATATGCATTAACTCGAGTAAATACTCACTTGAGTTTACTGTCTGTTTCCACCTTATAAATTATATAATAATAATTCACACACCTAACCGCAAACTTAATCTTCTAATATATAAAATTCTCGTGTCACGGGGTGCGTAATTGAACTCCTCTGAAACGGCTCGACCGATTCTCATGAAATTTTGTGTACATATCGGGTAGGCCTGAGAATCGAACAACATTTTTTTTCATCCCGAAATTCCCGCGGGAACGGGTACCGTGGTTGAGCTCCTCTGAAACGGCTAAACCGATTCTCATGAAATTTTGTGTGCCTATTGTTTTCTATGGCAAAACAACGTTTGCCGAGACAGCTAGTTTGTATTTAATATGTACGACATGTAAATAGAAATAATCAACTGGATTTTTTCAATCCAAGCATACTCGTATATACGGTTCAATTAAGAAAAATCCTCCTTTTTTGAAGTCTGTAATAAAGTAACCAATATCAATTTAACGAAACCCAAAAACCATTTAATATTTAACCAACAATAATAACTGAATTTACATGAATAAAATGTTGAAAATACTTTATTGACCATCATAAACTGCAACGCCACAAAAGCAAACCACATTTAGAAGTATTATTGTGTTAGAATTGCGGTAACCAAGTTTATGGTTCTGAAGAATATGCCGATAATATGAAGCGATCTCGCGTCATCGCAAGCCTTGGCATACATTGAGGATAATATTCGATACTAGCAGCGCCCCGCGGTTTTACCCGCGCTGTGCCCACTTCCGTAGGAATACCGAGATGAAAATTAGCCTATAACCTTCCCGTTGAATGTGGCCACTACAAAAAGAATTTTTCAAATCGGACCAGTAGTTCCTGAGATTAGCGCGTTCAAACAAACAAACTCTGCAGCTTTATAATATTAGTATAGATATTTACTAATAGGTTCACATAATAAACGCCATGAATGTCGAACGCAGTAACAAGAAACAGATGCTTTTAAAAAGTTAACTGGGATTAGTGTAAAGTTTTATTATAACTGATTTTGATGCTAGGTAAAACTCATAAAGAATATAAAATAACTAGCATAGCCTTGCGGTTTTACCTGCGTTGTGTGAGAATTTTGGTATGAAAAATACCCTATAACATTCCCGTTGAATGTAGCTATCCATTACAAAAATAATTATTCAAATTGGATTTTCAGTTTCTGAGATTACCGCGTTCAAACACACAAAAAACAGTCTTCAGCTTTATTATATTCATGATCTCCTCGGCTGCAGGTGTGAACTTGTCCAGTAAATAATTTATTATTTCAATCATGAAATAACATCGGAAGCTTTAAAGCGGTCTGATAACATCTATCATCTATAGGGAGCTTTTAGGTGGCCCACTAACCTATTGTAGTATGGGGGGGGGGGACTATGCTGCATACACAAAGGAACCCGGTAATCAGCGCTGGTCTACCAACGCTTATCGAAACCGATCAGCACGTGTATTATACTCAACTGACACTTGCCAAAGCAACATGCCAAAAGACAGGTTCCTTTCCGATCTACCAGTGCTTATCGCTTACCAATAAGCACTGGTGACCGGCGTAACCTTCCGGCTTTCTTTCTGTATTTGACTTTAGGTGTAATTTTGATACTTAATCATTAGGTAAAATATATAATATACCCGGAAAAAAACACACACGGTTTATTACACCCAAAGTAACCCCTAAGCTTGTATTATGGAATCTAACTCGCTGATACTACTACATGTACATAACATACACAATTCGCAATTACTTTGTAAGAATATATAATTGACACCCGACTCCGTCGCCAACAACTATGTCTGCTCATATTGTTGACTCCGTTGAATCGAACTCGCATCCCCTGACACAGTAAGCGCTCTCACTGCCACTGTGCCAACAGGCTAAAAAGGTATGGGAATACTAGCTTGTTTTATTGGATGAATTAAACAGATCAGCCCTGATACGTATTCCAAACAGCTATCCGAAATAATGCAATATTTATATTAAGGGTTCTAATTCTAAGAAGCATCACTCACGGACAGAAAATATGTTTATTCAACATCGTGTTAGTGATGATGTTGACTAATGGTTAAATGTTAATTACCAAAAGACAAGTTTGTAATCAAAATTGAGTCTATATCTATATTTGCAACGCCCCGCAGTTTTACTCATGTTGTACTCGTTCCCGATGAAATTTCAGGATGTAGAGTAGCTAATCTTCCTCATGTCTATCATGAGGAAGTGGAAGGATGAGGAAGTCTACTAATACTCGTCAGAATCACAAACCTTTTCATATTGTTAAAAAAAAACTCAAAGCAGGCTGGCAACTACTAAAAATCTTAACTGCAACCAGTACAGATGTTATATTTCAATTTGTAGAAACACAATTCGGAAGAAACGTCCCAAAATCCAAAATGGTTTCAAGACGATGACCCATTAGATGACCCATTCCAGTTTCCCAAAAACACAAATATATGGAAGAAAAAACCTAGAAACTAAATATCGCCCTGAACGTGCCTCCATTAACTTTGGCATTGATCCAGAAACAGAAACAATTATTATGTTATAACCACTAAACATGGGAATGGGGAGTAAAGGCTAGTTTTATAGATAGAATTCAAAAACAACTAAAATTATTAATCCTAGAATTTTCCTTTGCAATTTCATATGATTCCTCACGAAAAATTGGACAGACAATGGCCATCTGGGGTCTCAAAAACGCTGCGAAATATAAGACTGTCTATAATAATTTCTCTTGGAATGATAGAAGATGTTTACAAACATAAAAAGTTGAGACTAAAAAACAAATGTACCTCGTACCTTGATATTATAAACAATATTATTTTTAATATCAAATCAGAAGTAGTTTACACAAAAACTACGACGTAAACCAAATTAATTAAAGAGTCTAGGAAAAATCTTTCATCACACCAATAAATCTGTCCGGTAAATTCAAATAAAAAATATAAAATCAATTCACGATACATCACTCGGTATGTACGAAGCATATTTACGATATTGTAAACAAACCGGCAATGTAAACAGAGTCCCGATGTTATCTAGCGAAGATTCGTTGCCGCCGCAGACGGCTCACCTCGTGCCGTCTCTAGTTTATAAAAAGCTCAACAAATCTCAGTTTTTGGGTCAAATCTTTATGTCAAACTTGGATGCTTCGTTATAGTGTTAGACTAAACAGAATTAGATAATCATTTACTTTGTCCAACCCAGAATCCATTAGATGTCTATTGTACATGCGAGAGCTAACAATGATGGGTAAACACTGATGATTGTTGCTCGTTGACGATAACCCGTGTGGACTGATTTGAAATTCGCACACAGTGTGTTTGTAACCTGGGCTATACAGATTTTTTTACCGAAAACGAGTTCAATGTCAAGAAACAGCACTAGACTTATTTAAAACTGTAACGGTGTTACGCCTACCAACCAAATTGACAACTTCTCAGAAGTAGATTATATTTATATCTGAGGAAATTTTACTCTTGTAAAAGCATTTAAGAAATATTGTATTGTACCACACGTCGTCAATTAACCTAATATTAAATTTATTGAGCATTAGATTTCTATTTATACGTTTTGTCGCTTGTAAAATAGAATTGTTATGTTTTAACAATAAGAACGGGTCTGCGTCAGTACTGTTTATTACAGACTAAATATAAGTTTTACATTTTCTAACGTTCATTGGCGAAACAATGTCAACAGGTAAAACTCCAGCATTCTAATCGGCTGTAACTTTAGTTTTACTTTCATTGGCAACTGAGTTTTCATCGGCGGATTCCAAATCTTTTTCTAGCTTTATCAGTTTATTCTTGAAATTGTCATCAAGTTCGTTCCCTTTTGTATCGGAAAGCATTTTCCTGATCATTCCTTTAATTTCTACCACACCTTTGGTGTCATCATCAGCAATCATTTTTTCTTGAATATCAAGTACTGTTGCATTGTTATCTTTAATGAAATCTTGTAGTTCTTGCAGCGTGCCTTTATTGTGGGCACATTCTTTGACAGTTTTAACGATTTCTGTGGCTTCGTCTTCTGTTGTTTTTATAACCTCTATCAGACATGCTTCGTGCATTGCGCCGTGGGCCATTAGTTTTGTTAGCTCGACTATTCCTTCAATTAGTTTGCCTGTTATTTCCATCATAACGGATTTAATAAACGGTGACTGAAATAAATATTTGTCCAAGATTATATTATCATATCTGATAGTTATTAAATTGAAGCTGTAGCTTAGGCATATATTAAGGAATTAAGGAACTCTCAGCACACAACTACAATTACCTAATATTGACTACGTGTGGGATTCGAACCCACAACCCTTAGCTCTGACGTCACCTAACCTAATCTTACTAATTTTCCCACGAGTTTCTCCGCCGATAAAGCTACATTTAATTGTATGAGTCATTTAATTTATAAATAGTGGAAAATAATAAATGAGAGTAATTCATTGGACACGAAGCTAATGAAAATATGCAATCAATAGATCATTTTTAAATAATATTTATGTTGTATCAAAACATTTACGTTTTCACCGAAGCGTTATTTATATATAGAGGAAGTGACACATTTTCTGTGAACTTTTATAATATTTCACCAAAAAGTTGGAAACAGTTTTTGTATCTTTTCACGTTACGGCAATTATTGTTTCCGGAGGATATTCAACTTTGTGGCCGATAATGTTTGTATTATAAACAGAATTCAAGGAATAATAAGAGGTGTTACCAGCAATATTTTGTATTACTACGTGGGTTTTTTTTTAATATCCTGTCCGACCTCGACTAAGTGTGTTCTTTTGGGTGCTCATGTATCTTACCAACCACTTAGTTACAAGCCTAATGCTAACAGGAATACCTAACTCTATGTAAAATCTTGATAAATCGTTGGTATAGCTTTACTTTTACTTTTATGCTACGGCAATTTCTACTCTTGCCAAATAATAGGTTTTTACTTACTACTTTTAAGTTAATCATGTCTTTTGCTATTAAAACTACCAAAATCAGCAAAACAATTAAGTTAGTACGCACTAGTTTCCTAAACTTCTTCTTACCTTCGAGATAACGCACTTGATCACCTTCTTCAGCGTCTCATGGTCGTGACCACACACTTTGAGGAGACCATAAACCTCAGTCTTCTTCTCGTACATCTGGAAATCAGAGAGGCCTCTACACTACACTATTCATCTTGGTCTCAGTAACGCAAACTTACAGAGGTCAAGAGAAATATGAGCTTCATCATACTTCTTGTCTAATATATAAAATTCTCGTGTCACAGTTTTTGTTGCCATACTCCTCCGAAACGGCTTGACCGATTCTCATGAAATTTTGTGAGCATATTGAGTAGGTCTGAGAATCGGCCAACATCTATTTTTCATCCCGAAATTCCCGCGGGAACGGGTACCGTGGTTGAACTCCTCTGAAACGGCTCGACCGATTCTCATGAAATTTTGTGTGCATATCGGGTAGGTCTGGGAATCGGACAACATCTATTTTTCATCCCGAAATTCCCGCGGGAACGGGTACAACGCGGGTGAAACCGCGGGGCGCAGCTAGTCTTTCTATACTAATATAGTAGAGCTGAAGAGCTTGATTTGTTTGTTTGGACGGGCTTAACGGCGCTGTAACTACAAAACTAATTTGAATAATTTCTTTTGTAATTGATAGCTATATTCAACGGGAAAATTATAGGCTATGTTTCATCCCGAAACTCGCACGAAAACGGGCACAATGTGGGTAAAACCGCGGGGCGTTGCTAGTATGTCATATGATAACTTCAGAGACTGTAGCCTTCGAAACTAATCTTATCTAGTAAATAGGTATTACATTACACACATACTGACAACGCTCTCTGAATTCATTAATGGATTTCAAAATCAAACCACTAAAGCTATAATAGAGAAGAAGTTGAGATTTATTGTTCGAATGAAGAACGATCTATTTTTATAATTTGTAAATTGAGAATCAAACACGCGGCACGCTCTTGTTAAACATCTATTTTTGATTTGTTGTTATGTTAGTTTTGAAATGTACAGTCTGCATACAGAAGTATAATTATACAACTATACCTATTTCGGTGTTTTTTTGTGCTATATTGATTGTTGCTGCCATGGGTATATATATTATCAAACGTAAAACCTAAAATCGTAGATTGCAAGACATTTTATTAGAATCTGCTTCCAATATCTAAAAGGAATATTTCTTTTCTAGGTTACATAGTTCATAGTTTGCTAGGTAACACTGCAACAACAAACTTAAGTACGAAGTTAAACAACTTAAGTACCATTTAAGATATGATACAATGTATTCTTTCATCCTTGTTCTAAGAAACCGATATATTTAAGCTCCCATTTCACCGTTACAACTGAACTCAATCAGTTCAAATCCTAGTTCACGAACTAACCTAAGATCAAAAATTTCAAAATGTGTTCACTAGAACCGATTTCCGTTAATCGTGGTTTAAAAACCGTTGGTTAATAAAAAACGGGGAACGGGGCTAAGACTTAATTTGGACCATAGAGATAGTAGATTCAAGATTTGAATTCAAAAAAAGAATATTACCGGCTTAATACTATCCGTGATCATGTTCTTCAGTGATAGGACCTTGGAGACTGCCTGTGCCGGGTCGTGGCCAATCAGAGCGTAGCCACATACCACCATCTGATGAAGCGCCTTCTCGGCCAATGCTGACGTTTCGTTGTGTTTCTTTAGGAGGCAGTCGTTTAACTGCAAATTGGATACATACCGCCTTATTCATAAACAATATTTAACTTAAACAGTGGTTTAAAGTGTTTTGTCTCTTTCGCTCTTTGACAAATAGCGTATGTCGGAAAGGGACAAACCATTTGATAGCTGAGCGTTTATGAATAAGGCCCTTATTCTTTTTCAAACTCTTTCACGCAAAAACTACTGATCGGATTTGGATGAAACTTTACAGTAATAAAGTTGGTACCTACATTAGAATAACACATGAGGTACATTGTATCCCGAAATCCCTTCAGGTAAAACGCGGATAACATCGCAAGTCACAGCTAGTACATTCATAATATGATGTATATTTTTATTTTTCCCTTTTAACTGATTTGAAAATCGAAGGTGGTTCACATTTGTTTTAAAATGTTCACTAATATTACTACTTCCATTTTTATTTAGTCTGTCGTGTCCGTTTCCTATCCATAAAGTGCGTCTTTGTTATTATTATATTCTTACTCTCGTCGATTATTTCAATGTATGAACAGCAACGTAACGGAAATCGTGGCCATTTTTTTATGATTCATGACGAATTAAATTCCTTTTAAAGTGATCTTCTTATGTTTTTATATTCGCTATTACGCTGTGTACACCGCATTGTAAAACCGATTTTGAAAATCACTGTATTTTGAACTTAGGTTGTAGCCTAAACTTCACTTACTTCTTTTTCACCATGAGTTTTAATAGAGTCCAGCATTCCCTGGAGGTTCACAAGTTTATCCTGGATGTGCGTGGTTCCATTTTGAAGCAGCAATTTTATTTTTGTTAACACCATATCGACTGATCTGGAAATACTCGGTTATGTTAGTTATCTAACATCATGATAGAGAGGAAGATTTAACGTAAGAAGAAAATAACGTAACGTGACTTATAACATTTTCACACGCCATCTATTGGATCGCGAGTGAAACCACGCGAAACAGCTCGTTATTATTTATGGAACTTTAACTTTATTGTATTAGTATACATTCAGTGTACTCTTACTTCTCGAGGTCTACTTGAAACTTCTTCTCAATGCTCTGCAGGAGATCGAAGCTCAACTTCTGCGTTATTTCATCCTCAATGACACTGTCCACAGCATCTTTTGCTAGTTCAATGCTAGTCGCAGGAAGCTGAAAAAATATACTTATTAACGAACGTATTAAGGAAACTTATAAAGGAATTTTATAACTTGGTAGGAACGTATTCTAGAGGGGGTCATTACACTCTCCCATTTTATAAATGACCATTTAAATTAAATGGACAAATCGCTTGTAAATGAATTAGTAACTACGTTATTACAAAGAAGGGTTCTTGGGGCTAACTTTAAGGACATTTTAATTAGACTTCAAATAAAAAAAATTAAGGTACCTATTTAAACTTATCAAATTATTATTACGTAGTACTCACCAAACAAAACTGCAAAACATTAAAGCCGAAAAAACATTTCACATACCAATTCATAGTGCGATAGAGAAAATTAAATTTAAAAATAGTTCAAACATATAAAAATAACCCGTCGATTGCGAAAAGAAACGCCACGCTATGTTTACGATATAATAATATAATAAAATAACATTTTATTACGCCAAAATGTTGAATTACAAATTACTTTCTTATTCAAACGACATTTTGTTATGAACGATGCATTTGTTATATTATTATTCGTATTTCATATTTATTTAAACGTTTTATTAATGTACATCACTATCTATCGCTATCGGTCATAGGAATATTCATTCATACGCGAAATAAGAGAACTTATTATTATAATATATACATATTGAATATAAACTTATTTATTTCATAAATGCTACGAAAAATGTGTGGATGTTAGGTATGCAGGTCTTTCATGTTTTGGAAAAGTTGGCAGACGATATTATGTCCTCGAAAACAGTAAGTTAAGTTATACGATTTTTTGAAAAGTAAACATAAAAACTACTGAACACCTGATACCTAAGAATGACATCTATAACCACGGCTCTATCAATTTCCAAACTCTACCTTAAAATGCTTCTCGTTATCTTCTCCGAAACAGATTATATTTATTCATATTGCTCAGTAATAACCAAGTAATTTTCAATATCCAATCAAATCATAAATAATTCCTTATCAAACAAAACAACATGCGTACGTAACGAGTTACGTCACGCAAAGTGGAAAGATGATCGGTTGACATATTTCGGGAACGCTGACATCGCCTCCGTGGCGCAAATGGTTAGCGCGTTCGGCTGTTAACCGAAAGGTTGGTGGTTCGAGCCCACCCGGGGGCGTTACTTTTTATTAATAATAAAAACAATATATATCGATATTTATGCAAGCTTTATATTAACAAACAAACATGAGTTATCAAGTTGAGTTACGCTTCAGTTACAATTTACTCACAATTTTAAAACTACATAATTAGTATCCATATGCGTCCAATATTTGAGTTATACAGTATTCCCAATCGTTCGCATTCAAAGGGCGCTTATTCAAAGGGTGCCTGAAAACGTTAAACGTATTAATATCATGTTGACAGCAATATGTAGAACACCGTCCTAAATTATGCGCAAGCGCAACAAAGGGTTATCACTACATAGTATAAAACAAAGTCGCTTTCCGCTGTCTGTCCCAATGTATGCTTAGATTTTTAAAACTGCTCAACGGATTTTGATGCAGTATTTTTAATAGATAGAGTGTTTCAAGAGGAAGGTTTATAAGTACATATAGAAATTCCCGAAATTCCCACGTGAATAGGCACAAAGCGGGTAAAACCGCGGGGCGCTGCTAATGTTTCATTAATAAAATATGTTTAGGTTCCGGTTAGGCTAAACGAACTAAGATTAAGGGCGCATTTCCGTTGAAGCGAAGTGGAGAAGTGCAGAGTCCAATTGACCAATCATAACTATCATTAGAAATGTCAAACAAGACATTGACATTGACAAAATCTTTTCGTAAAGCGTTGGATTGATCAATAGGGTATTTCGCCGTTTTTTTCAATTATTTCGTTTAGCTCATCTTTTTATCACGTGTTATAGACTAAAATCCATTTTTTTTATATCGCTATTATTTCCAGAGTTAGACAGAGACAGCACTACTAGTTCTGTGATGTCACAAAGCTTGTAGCGCCATAGACGTCGAATACAAAAAATCGTTTTACAAGGAAGGGACAGGAGAGAATCTTTCAGAGCTTATAATTTCTTTATTTTTTAATCGATTTTGATTTCAGTTTTGATCATAATGTTAGTTATTTTACTAAATTCATCTTCCAAATTGTACACTTATAATATCAGTGAAATACCCTATTGAGCACAGCTCCGCTCCAATGGAAATGCACCCTAACCAATAGTAATTATTTAGTTTAAGGGTGTTGGAAAAACTAGAGATCTAAAAGTAAATAACACTTATATGTTCTACTATCCTACTATTATTATAAATGCGAAAGTTTGTGAGGATATATGTATGTATGAATGTATGTATGTATGTTTGTTACTCCTTCACGATAAAACTACTGGACAGATTTGGATGAAACTTTACATTAATATAGGTTATAAATCATAATTACACATGGTATAATTTTTATCCCGAAATTCTCGCGGGAACAGGTACAATGCGGGCAACACCGCGGGGCAACTATACTATATAATTATATCTTCTAATAGATATACATATAACATTCTCGTGTCACGGGGTGCGTAATTGAACTCGTCTGAAACGGCTCGACCGATTCTCATGAAATTTTGTGTACATATCGGGTAGGCCTGAGAATCGGACAACATCTATTTTTCATCCCGAAATTCCCGCGGCAACGGGTACAAAGCGGGTGAAACCGCGGGGCGCAGCTAGTATACTATATAGAAATACGATTTGTACTTACTTGTTAAATCTCGGCCAATGACTGTAGACACGATTCAATGATACGCCAGGAGTCAAACCAGATTGTTTCTCATCTTGTAACTATGACAAAAGTTACTATTGGGGTACTCCAAATCAATAATGCGTGCAAACGGAGCATTCAGAATATTTTCATAGAATTAGTTGGGATAATGATCAATTTAATCTACACTAATATTATAAAGAGGAAAACTTTGTTTGTTTGGTTGTAATGAATAGGCTCAAAAACTACTGGACCGTTTTTAAAAACTCTTTCACCATTCGAAAGCTACATTATCCACGAGTAATATAGGCTATTTTTCATCCCGAAATTCCCACAGGAATGGACACAACGCAGGTAAAACCGCGGGGCGGTGCTAGTTAATTATATATTGGGTGGCCTTTGGACAACCTCTTGATACAATTGACATCTCCAAATTACCCAGCCAGTGATGAATCGATCAATTACAACGCATTGAAATCTTCGATCAACAATACACAACTAGATGTCGGGTCGGCGCAAAAAATACGTCTCGGTGAATAACGCCTCATTTGAAAAGTGAGGCGTTATTCTCACTTATTTTATTCATAAGATTTGCTACTTTATTGCTAGGTGTCATGGTTGTAATTAGGTTGAACTTCGAACTGTTTTAAAACTTTTGTTTCAGTTCGGTAGTAAACAAAATAAGCTGTCACACGTCATCCACGCGGACAGTATTTAGCTTTGATTTTGTACGTGACCCGAAATCTAGTTGTGTATTGTTGATCGAAGATTGAAATAGTCAAAGAACGCATTGACATTGTCAAAATCTTTTCGTTATGCGTTGTAATTGGTCAATAGCTCTGCACCGCTCTACTCCGCTATGGAAACGCCCACTAGTCCAGGGATCATATTAACGCAGTAATTTTCGATTGAGCCAGTTCGGAGACATGGAATTTCATAAAACAATGCATCAGACACTAATAACATTTAGTTCTCTATTCGTCGTAAACTACTACTAACATTATAAAGAGGTTATGTTCGTAAGTAGGGGTGCATTGGACTTTTTCATCCTATAAAAAATTAAATCTATACTTAAAAAAATGCTCTCCATATTTCTATAATTTAAAATCTTGATTACCTGAAGCATGGTTTGGTTAGGAGCAGGTTATATTAGTAAAAATTTAAAGGACTATATTTTACATTGGTGGTACTTGTACAGGCCTTACAGCACACTTTACAAACGTCATTTTTGTCCACGTGATATAAAATGGAATAAACCTGAAAAGGAGAGGACAACGCTAAAGTATCGGCGTGTAATCGGTAATATCTATCTACAGGATAAAGACTTCTAGTGGACTGAAAGCGCCACAAGAAGGATAAAAAAACCCTTTCGGCCGCCATGGTAACCGAGGTTTATCCAGTTACAAACGAAGATTTTTCCTTCTGCTTTCGTAATTTTTTCGTAACCAATTACCAAAGAAGAAATTGCCCTCTTTCCTCATAACCACGAAGAAATTATTATTTGCAAGTGGCAAACAATTTTTCTCATAGACAGATAGAGAAGTGATCCTATAAGAGTAAATTTTTACGTTTTGAGGTACGGAACCTTAAAAAACAACTATTTTTTTTATTTAAATTTATTATAAAATAAAGCATTTTAAAAATAGGTAGGTACTAAAAAAATAAAATAACCCTAACCCACCGAATTACATGTATTTACGAGTACTTTGAGTATTTTCTTTGAGATTTGGGAGTACCTAACTTACTTTCGTGTGAAAAAAAGAACAAGTTTCATTATGTTAAAATCTTTATTTGTAACTGGATTACCAGGAAAGAGCAAAATTTCTTCATAGGTAACTGATTACCAAACCTCGGTTACCATGGCGGCCGAAAGCAGAAAAAAAACATTTAAAAAGAAGTTAAGTATTAGCCTGTAATGTCCCACTGCTACGGACATTACAGGTATGTAATGCCCGTAATGTCCCACTGCTACTGGGCAAAGATGGGTCCCTCATCTCACTGAAGATATCAGTACAATGAGGAGGTACATAATTACAGATAGAAATACAGTGAGGAGGATTAGGCGTGATCATACTGCTTGCCTAATGCGGGTTCGTAATCTCAAACCCGAGCCATGTTTGAAAAGTAGGAAACATTTCTAGCACGAATAACATATTTTCGTTTTTTTTTCATTACCTTGAGTTTAGTCTCATACATGAAGTTCACAAAATACTCCCAGAATAATTTCAATACATTTTGCGTTACTGTTAAACACCTGCGAGGAAAAAATTACCAATTAAGCAAATGCAATCAAAAACTGTTTAATTTAAAACCTTTTTGAATTAGTTAAGATCTGTTGACATTAGGAATGTTATCCTACTAATATTATAAATGCGAAACTTTGTGAGGATGGATGGATGGATGTATGTTTGTTACTCTTTCACGAAAAAACTACTAGACGGATTTGGATGGGATACATTTTATCCCGAAATTCCCGCGGGAACGGGTACAACGTGGGTAACACCGCGGGGCGCGGCTAGTCATTATATAAGTATTTTATATACCGAAAGAATTATAGGAATCGGTTAAAAAACCATGTGACAAACAGACAGACAGATACACGAGCAATCTTCGAAGGTTCCCGTCTTTTGATTCACGACACCTTATGAATACTAGGTGTCGTCGCTTTGTTTGTGGTTCCACCCGCGACCCATTTGTTACAAAAAATGTGATAAAATGAAGAACCACTCGACCGATTTTGTGCAAACTTCACATAAACCATCTACTAAATAGTCCAAATAAAGCCTAAACATTTGGTTTGGATAGGTGAGCCCGTTCTTGAGTTATAAAATTACAACGTGGCATTGATTTTTATATTTATATAGAAAAGAAGATTACACACACCATGAGTAACTCCTTATATAGTAAGGTCGGTTCAACATGAAATAAGGATGCCTTTCAGTACTTTAAGAATACTTTAGATTTTCTTCCTTTTCCTCGAAATGCGAGTTACAAACGAGTGCACCGGTACGACACAGTAAATTCACAACACATTTCATCGTTTAATAATTTCGCAATAATTCCGGAGAGACATTCGTTTTAAAACAACTCACAGTTTATTAGTCTTGGCTAACAATAAAAAGATTTACGGGACTTTACGAGCTGCTAAAATTATTCGTCTTTTACATTTATTTAATGAGGCTCCCAAATTATACCAAGATTACGTTTAACAACCAAAATAATTCAAACAAAATCTCGGATTATTTTTATATGAATAGTAAAATTGTTGAATGAAACTGAGGTATGTCTGCATATATCATAAACAAGTAAAAAAGTATTGGCATGTAATGTTCACAGCTGGCCAATAGACTTTTATCTCACCGAAAATATCAGTACAGTACAGATTATAAATAAATAAATATAAATAAATAAATATACCTAGACAAATTCACTCACGGTTAATTAGACCCAAACTAAGCTCTAAGCTTGTAATATGGAATCTAACTAACGGATACTACTACATATATTACACAAATACTTTATAAGAATATATAATTGACACCCAGACGTCGTCGCCAACAACTATGTCTTCACATATTGTTGACTCCGGGCGGGAATCTAACCCGCAACCCCCGACACAGTAAGCGCTCTCACTGCCACTGTGCCAACGGGCTTGTCAAGATTAGGCGCAATGACCGTGCTACTACGGGTTAGAGATCTCAAAAATTTATTACTATAATGCCAAAAAATATGTAATATTATTATTACTATATTCAACGAAATAGGTCTAAAAAATTATGTAGGTCTATTTACGACATGTTTGATAAAAATAAAGTCTTAATTACATTTCATTTGATCTGAATGAATAGTCCTAAGATTACTTACTTGCCCAATACCCATAAAATATCACACACACACAAATCCCAGTTATTATCGTTTTCCCAAAATCCTCCTTTATTTGCATTGTAGGGATCACCCAATGGAAACGCCTGAAATGGAAAATGTCTCTTAGTTTTCTGAGGTAAAAAGTCTTTTACTGCACAAAAGATTTTTTATGTTATATATATAACAAGTTTCTTGACTTTTATAAAAAAAACTAACTGTGGCGCACGGTTTCGCCCGAAGCGCCCAGTTGACCCAAACGCATATAAAAAAAATATTCAAATCGGCCCAGCCGTTTAGGAGTTCAGTGACATACACACGTACAGTAGAATTATATATATAAAGTTATATTATCCTTTTTTAAAGTGAAGAAATTCTTTTACTCATCCTCAGTGTTCGGGTAATTATCCTGCAAAACAGAATTGGATACGGTGAAACTGTAAACTTACCATAATAAAGCCGAGGGCGAGACCTATCATGCATACTTTCGTGATACATATTATGGCAGCTGCATCTGAAACAAACTGTATAATTAATGGAGAGTTCCTTTAACATGTTATTACATATTTATCCTTTACATGTTAAGGACCTTATCATACTCAAACTTCTATAATACCTACTAACATTGATAATGTGAACTGTCAAACTTCATATTGTGATAAAGTTCAAAATTGCCCAATTTTCCTGGGACGACTTTACCTACCAAATCCAAAAAAGGTAGTCATGATAAGACAAATGACTAAGAACTCATGGAAAAATGCGTGCTATTGGTGCTTGCTACAGATGCGTGGTATGGATGTGTGCTACGGATGCGTGCTACGAATGCGTGCTACGACATCCTGCTACGACAAGTTCCTACCCTCGAGCTACGTAGGTACGAATCTTCATCGCTCGTTTAGCTTCCAGCGACGCATATCTGTAGCCTTTCTTCTGTAGCATTTCCATTAGTACTATGCCCCAGCATAGTATGAGTAGAAACATGATACTATGCCTACATTGGTGGCGAGCATAGCACCAGTGGAAACTGTTCCACAGCTTCATGGCAACACTTCTACTCTCGTATTTTTGTAGCATTATTTCGTAGCGTAGCGTGATTCTGGTAAAAAGACACCTATTATTGAGGACCTACCGGCGATACATGGAGTTAATGTTTTTGTGACACTTCTGTTAGGATTCATTTTATACTCAGATATAATTTTTTACTAATACGAGACCATAACTGCTTTTATTTTCTATATGAAACACTTTAATTTGAAAACATTTTGATAAAGCAAACGTGAATTTTGAAACAAAATGAGCGAGACCAAAGATTATGATAGTACCATAGAGAATATAGAATAAGATCTTCTCATCTATACTTTTCTTTAAAAATAATGTCTGAAGTGTTACATTATTATTTTGATTCGCCTCCATGGATTGGATATACCACGAATAGGCACTTCTTTTAACCGACTTCAAAAACTAAAGGAGGTTCTAAATTCAATTCAATTGTCAGTGTAGGGCCACATCTGCGGAACGTACGGCGCCGAACCTTCCGCTAAATACGCTCGTAGTGTATTTCAAGTTATCTATGACACATCAGTACGCGGCGTAATTTCGACTGATGTGTCATAGAGCGGAAGGTTCGGCGCCGTACGTTCCGCAGATGTGGCCCTACCACTGACCTGTACTATAGAGGTCAGTGGGCCCTACACTTAGTATGTTACACAGAGCATAGAAGCACCGCGCTCTCCTACGGCCCGGCGGTGCTTCTATGCTCTGTGGTATGTTATCACCGCCGTTCACGAACCGATTTGGTATGAAAGAGTATACTTGTATAATCCGGGACCATTTAATTAATTCAATCGTTAAAAAGGTGCTAGTTGTCTTAAAAACCTGGTTTGAAATCGCAAATTAAAACTTATTATCTATGTTCTTTCTGTATTCTGAGATCTATACATATTATAAAACAAAGTCCTTAAAAGCTGTTTTTCTAATATATTTTCTCAACGATACAAAGTAATTCAAGAGGAAGGTTTCTGGCTACTTTTCATGCTAATACACAAGTATTAGCATGAAAAGTAGCCAAAAACCTTCCGGAACCTTCTACCGGAACGGGCACAACGCGGGTAAGACCGCGGGGCAGTACACAGTAAATAAAACACAATCAATCTTATTCTTTCATATATTTACTGTAATTAAACTTTTATTTTTTGATGGTTACTTGTATTTATGTTAACACCTTTCATTTCAGTACAAGTTTGACTTGTATTGTCACAAACACAATGACTATTTATCCTAGAATTCATATTGACAGATACGACTGAAGCTGCGCCCGACCAGGGTATACTCTGAAAATGAAAAAAGGGAGAAATGAATAAAGAAAAAACCTTGTGTCTTCTTTATTTGTTAAAAGTTCTTGTAAAAGACAAGAGGAAAGTTAAAAGTAAAGTAGAGTAAAGTCTCAATTGAAGTTACTGAAATGATAATGAAAATTAAGTTCTTGTGAAACTCCAAATAGGAAAACGATTGAAAAAAATCCAAGCACAATGTCAGCATTTAATGTCATTTAATGTCAACAATCACTAATTAAGAAGATCTTTGTTCAATAACCTTTATCTATTTGTCGCTATCACTAGTACCTTATAATATTACTGTCTCACTCGCACAATGGGTTGGCAGTGTGAAACGGCAATATAATTGTGTACAAGTGATAGAGACAAATATATAAAGGTCAATGCACGAAACTCTTCCTGTTTCGCGACCGCACTTTTCTAAACTAATATAATAAAGCTGAAGTTTGATTTTTTGTTTGTTTGAACGCGCTAATCTCAGAATCTGTCTATCCGGTTTGCATAACGCTTTTTGTAACGGATAGCTACATATGACGGGAAGGTTACAGGCATTTTTTATTTTTTTTACGGGAACGGGCACAAGGTGAATAAAACCGCGGGGTGCCGCTAGTAACAAGATACATGTTTCACGCAAACATTTCGTTTCGATTAAATCACTTACCGAAGGTGTTGTTCGTGGAGTGGTACAGAAGTTGTTGTCAATGATGTGTAACACACAATTAACTAACTGTGTAAACTGTACAAATAAAAATATGACAATTAATGTACAGCTAAGCATTTTTTTTAAATGGTTTATTTTTCTTGATTTCCGCGAGATTAAAGGTCTCAGATAAGATGGTGGGCAGTGGAACATTTATAGGCCAGTACTGTTTTTATACTTTAAAGCTTTAACCAACAAAACGAAGTTTAACTTCCACAAGTCATCAATGCAATTGGTTTGAGACAGAGTTGTCAGACTGCCTAGAGTAGTCAGACTGCCTGATAAACCTGACTTGACAACTGGAAAAAGGATGCATTTCCATTGATGTGGAGCAGAGCTGACCGGAGCTTAACCAAGAGCTGACCAATCACAATGCATTACGAAAAGACGTTGACAATGTTGCGTTATTTGAGATACAGCCTGGTGACAGACGGACGGACGGACGGACGGACAGCGAAGTCTTAGTAATAGGGTTCCGTTTTTACCCTTTGGGTACGGAACCCTAAAAGCGATAACATAATCATCGAAATTACCACATTCGACAGTTTGGTGCAGTAATCAACACAAGTTTGCAGTAACTGACTGGTGGCTCGTACTATTGGACTGTTTACTCTGAAAACAAAAATTATAAAAAAACTAAATTATTAGATCATTTTATCAAGTGATTCTGAGATTACTCAAATGTACTAAAGCAATATTGAAATGGTTTGCCCCTTTCCGACGTACGCTATTTTCCAAAGAGCAAAAAGAAAACAATTTATAACAGTCTTTTAGTTGAAGTGCGTTTATTAATAAAGCGTAAATTAATTAGAATTTTGAAAAGTCATTTTCCTTCCCATCAATCTAATCAATTTCAGCGGATTCATCAGAGAGAAAACATTAATATGACATCAAGATTCGTAGCGTTACTTGGTGTTATTTTGGTTGCGCAACCGAGTTGCCAGCAACTGATACAGTTATTGGTGGCGTAACCATGGTGTCAATAAGACCGTTAGCTTACGTAGGTATAATCTGGCGAAATAGGGCTAGTCCATCATTATTTAAAGCCCCTGTAGTACCAATCCCCACACTGCGTCATCTGCTGGCATGTCCTTTACTTTACAATGGAAGCCATTGCAGAACCAAAAGCTCAGTCGGAACCGCAAAGTGTTGGTCTTCTTCCATATCATTTCAACTCAATGCACATCGATACGAGGAAGAAGAATAAGACAAGTTTCTAACTCACACAATCCCGTTAATCGTCTCGCAAGGGCAATTAACACAGTGACAGGTGCTTGCTGATATTAACGGTTGTCCAGCGCAGGGCTCTCCCGGTGGGGGTGTGTTGGTGGCAGCGTCCTCGGTGGTGTCATTTTCAATCAATGAAACCTCAAAACTGCGATAACTTGGCTTGGACCAAATCTGTTTAATAACTGTCGTAACTGTTGTCTCTGGCTTTGCACCCCCTTCTGACTGAAAATGATATCATATTATCTAGTTTTACATTAATATGATACATTAATTGAAAACATGACTACATCTATAGAGGTAAAATTTGTATTTTGTTTGTTTGTATGCTCCTAATCTCAGTAATTATCAGTCAGATTTAAATAATTATTTTTGTAACAGATAGTCACACTCAACGGGAAGGTTATATGCTATTTTTAATCCCGAAATTCCTATGAGAACGGGCACAACGAGAGAATAACCGCGGGGCGCTGTTAGTCAGTCATGGACGCTTAACACAACATCGACTACATACAGCACAATCCCACAATCCCAGCCGCTGTCGGGTATGAAGGATATAGAAACTATAAAGTGTGGCAATCGGATTAAGCCGTATGAATATACGGATTAATAAGCTCGAATGAGCTTAATTTAAGTCTAATTAAATGTGTGTAAATTTGTCCGGGTATTTATTTATTTATTTACTAGCCGCGCTCCGCGGTTTCACCCGCATTGTACCTGCTCCCGCTGGAATTTCGGGATAAAAAATAGCCTATGTCCTTTCTCATTCTCTGGACTAACTGTGCACCAAATTTCATTCAAATCGATTCAGTAGCGGCGTGAAAGCGTAACAAATAAACTTACATTCACATTTATAATATTAGTAGGGAAGTAGGGATTTATATTAAGTTATTATGGTGTTTCGGACTCTCATTATACGACTTATTATAGTACCATTTGATGAAAACTTGTTCCCATAGGTGACTCCAGCTTGAATCAAGTGATCATTATTTATATGATGATGTTGATGATCATTATGTACAATAAGGTTGATATAAGATGAATATAATTATCTACTCCATTGATACAAATTTTGTATATGAACCGTTTGTGGATTATTTACACAGACCAGGAAACAAAGATTATTTAATTACATTTTTTCAGTGTATTTATATTATGATTTTTTTATCACAAGACCACAGAGTAGTCTCCAGAGGAAATAAACACTACATTTTAAGTCACAATAGACATATTATAACAAAGACCAATAAGATGTCAGAATTCTTGTTTATTTTTTACTATTTTTTACCTTGGTTTAAACGTCTGTGCTTTACATCCTAGCTCCACTACTTCACTACTATTCATTATATTATCTCACAAATTCAAAATTTAAGTCCCCAAAAACTGCATGGTAATTCATTTTCTCTAAAACCACTGAACATATTTTTCATGCGGTTTGCATCAACATATAGAGTGACTAGCAGCGCCCCGCGGTTTTACCCACGTTGTACCCGTTCCTGGGGGAATTTTGGGATGAAAAATAGCCTATAACCTTCCCGTTGAATGTGGCTATCTATTACAAAAAAAAACAAATCGGATGTATAACTCCTGAGATTACATCGAACATACAAACAAACAAACAAACTTATAAATTTTACCTCTTTATAATATTACGGCACTGCTAGTTATAAATATATCATAATATATTGCTTTTTCTATACACGTCTCTTCGATTTGAATTCTAGTCATCGGAATACATGAAAAAGTTATGCTCGTCTAAGGCTGCTTCAAACTTCCTATAGGTAGTTACTTCCACTGAATAGAGAAGACGCAGTACGTACTTCGCTCTTCCATGTGTTCTTCACTGCTGAACCAACCTCTTTAAGATCAAGCTCAAATATTGACAAATTACCATCAAAATATCGCGCACTTTTTAATTAGTATAAAAAAATTGAAGATTATTTTTGTATGCAGCATTAAGTTGAGTAAGATGTTAGATTACAGAACTATTCTGTAATCTGTAAATACATATAATATGTTCTGTAGATATTTTGTAAACTGAGTGCAAGAAAACCTCGCACAAGAAGCGTAGCTATTATCTATACTAATATTATAAAGAGGTAAAATTTGTAAGTTTGTTTGTTTGTATGTCCGAGCTAATTTCTGGAATTACCAGTCCGATTTGAATAATTCTTTTTGTAATAGATAGCCACATTCAACGGGAAGGTTATAGGCTATTATGTTATATTAACAAGCTAACCTAATTTTCTTTTAATATTTCAGAAACAGAAGGCCTTAGTAGTGGGTGTGAACAAAGTGGGGTGAGAGAAGAAATTGCCAAAGATTACGCGGCATTGCAGAGTCGGCTTGGAAGAGAGTTCTCTGATAGGAGAGGGAAACTACATGCTGGTGGGTTAAAATTTATGAACCAGTAGTCTCGGAATGTATTCAGGCCTCTATATTAACTAAATGCATATCTTCATGTAAATTGGTATCTATTTTTGGTCTCTACATTTATCTATGCTTCTACATTTATCTGGGATTTATCGCAATTATATACCTATTGGTTGCATTGGTTTCCATATTTCAGCTTTACACAACACAACCAGACCGGTGGCGACTGAAGAACAGCTTTCAGCGGACTTCAGGAAGAAACTGAACGAATGGCAGCTGAAGAAAGGTGTGAAGCATCCGTTGCCAATACCAGCCAGACAAGATCTGAGCGAAGACTTTTTGAAGAAATGGGGTTAGTGAATGAAAGGTTTTCTTTTTTAAATTTACCATAATATGATCTCAGTCGCAAGTTTTTAGGTTTTTAGCTAAAACCCTTAGTAGAGCCAGGCGTCCATGAAAACGTGGTGATTTGACGACGCGACTTGAGCATGGCTTGGAGGACGTTGAGGGAGACCTTTGCCCAGGAGTGACCTCTCATGTTTTTATCTTATGTTGTTTTTTATCAAGACTTCATTTTTCAAGAGATCATAGGATGACGAAAATAAATAACCAATATAAATAAATAAATCAAAAATACCACTAAGTAGTTCGATGTTACGAGCATAACTAAATATAAATACTATTTCAATATTCCAGACGAATGGAAACGGATGAAAGAGACGAACTCAGTGCCAGCGTGGGAAGAAGAAGCGAAACCTGATGAGGTACTGGTGCAGACTTCTACGGGACTGTTCAAATTCCAAGGTGTGTTTTCTCTTTATTTATTCACTTTGAAGAGCTTAGTAGCCAACCCTTGTATCGGAGTTTATAGACCGCCAAAAAACCTCCAAGATAACGATTGCAACTCGACCGTGCCCTCCGAAGCACGGTAGCGCTCAAATAGAAATGCCTCTTTACTTTTACTTTACTTTTTCCTATGACTTTATTGATAATTTCATGTTAGGTGAGAAGCATTTGCCCAGTCGTGAGACATAAATGGCTAATTCCGTTTTTCTCCTATTTTCTATTTGCTACCTTGAGATGCAGGGTGCAGACAATCTGATTATAAGTTAAACTGTGTCTCAATTACGTATATAGTAACAATCTATTTGTTTTCGAAAGTTCAATTTCAGATATTCCTTATAAAAATATACATGATTTCTTTCATTCTCACGCCGTCCCTTAACCATTTTTCTCTATATTCTTAAGAAATGATTTGAAAAATCGAACATATTGATATTAACTGTTTTGAGTAAAAATACGTTGTAATTAATTTACTACGTTCTACAGGTATTTCACGCTCCTTCACCCGCAAACTTCATGAATGGGAGAAATCCCGAGGCATTGCTCCCGAGGCGTCCACATCAGCACTGCTGCAGGCTGCAAGAGCTAGAGTTAAGATACCTCAAGCGCCTCTCACTAGGACTCAGTCAGCCGGTAGTGTGGCTCCCTCTACAGCAGGCTCTGGAAGACTACACGCCTCCAGTTTAAGTGTTAACGATGCTGACAATATAGACACTGATGATGAAAAATATTTATCTGTGAGTTGAATCCACTGTTTTCTCTTTTATTCTTTCGATTATAGAAAGTAGTGATGCTAATATTCTTTCATTAAATATTGGAATAATACCTACCAAATTTTTTGTTCTTTTTCTAAGCTTAAAACGCATTTACAAGCGATAGTTTAAAAATTTAGGAATAGCTTAAATGGTATGCAGGAATAAGAAAAATAATCCCCATTAAAAACAAATGCTTAATAATTCTCAGCTTGATATTGGAGACGAAGATGACGCAAATGCTCGAGGAGCGTTATTAGTTGAAGTGGAAGATGAGGAGGTTTGCACAGCAGCTCCACTGGTGGCAGTCTCGCCGCGACACACGCCGCAGAAACCAATCTACACTTACGGACAAGCTGAAGCTAGACTTCTTTGTGAAACCAGTTCGGCAGTAACAGGCACTGCGGTTTTACAACCAAACGGAAATGGTAAGACTTGAAGTTGTTAAAAAACATAAATATAATCAATACTATACTAATATAATAAAACTGAAGAGTTTATATTTTTGTTTGTCAAACGACCTAATCACAGACGCTAGTAATGGATAGCCACATTAAATAAAAAAAGGTTATTGGATACCTTCATCTTGAAATTTACACCTGAACGGACACAACGCGGAAAACCGAGGGGCGTTGCTAGAGGTTGTATTTAAAAGCTTGTACACTGTTTTAATATACTACATAGTAGGTAAATAATTAATAAAAAAAAAATCAAAGTTGTTATTGCAGAATCAAGTGAGATGAAACCACGAGAAACAGGTGCGAGACCAAAGACAACCCGTGACCAAGTAAGCGCAATTCAACTACGAATATTTTTATTTTTTAATGTATTTTTTACTAAATGAATCAATTTCAGATGAAGCCCTCGGATAAAGCTAGACGACGGATGAGCCGACAAGCTAGTTTTGAGGAAGACGCGAAATTCATAAGACAGACAATAGAAGAAATAGAACGTGGTAGCTCAAACCGGTTCAGGGATGAAGAAAATGTAGTCCATGAATCGGACTATAAAGAAGAAAAAACTGAGGAATATATTATAGAAAAATCAGTGTTTATAGAAAACAGAAGAGATTCTCCACCAACTATAAGTATACAAAAATCTATAAAACAAAACAACGTGAAAGAGGTTCTTAGAGACAAATTAAGTCTTGACGAATTAAGAGAGGATTATAAAAAGAAAGATATTGATAAAAATAATGGTAAAAAGAAGTCAAAGTCTAGAGCTAGGTTAGAAAGAGAGCAGTCTAAGCCGTCTGAAAGTGACACTGATCCTGAAGTAGATACTGTTACGGTTGAAATTCCACGACGAAAGAAAAGGCCTCGTCGTTGCTCTGAGAAGCCGAGGACTCCGCCAACTTCATTACACTCGGATTCAGAAGGTGAAGTAAGTATCATTTATGTTAAGCATAACAATATATAACTAGCGTATTGTTTAATATTTTCCTAAATAAAAATTTCTATTGCCTACAGGTATTTGTCTTAAAACTAAAAGCACCCGAACCTCGAGATGGTTCCCCTGAAGTTATAGTCAAAACTACCAGAAAAATATTCTCCCCAGTTGTAAGAAGTGGAGAGTCAGTACCAAGAGCAGTAATACCTCTTGACGTAGAAGATCTTGATGAAGTAAGACCTTCAAATAATCATAATATTGATGAGAAAAGAAAGGAAGAAAAAAGTGGAAGATCAAAAGAAAAACTGTCAAGAATGAAAGGTTCAGGAGACCTTCAAGATGATGAGGATCATAAAAGAAGGAGTAGACCTCCATTGCCCTCATCGCCATCATCTCAAAGGAAACCACAGTCAAAGGAAACGGCTCCGTCTATTAGGATTATGATTCAGAGATATAACAAAAAGATTAATGAAGAAGGTATAAAGCATACTAATTTGATTACTATTTTATGCCAAAATTAGCTTATATTTCAAAGTTATTTGCCAATGTTTTAGGTCAAGCATCAGGAGAAAACAGTGGTGCATCATCACCAGCTTGGAGATCACCTTCAGCGGAAAGAAGAAGACCTCCCGATATGCCTGTTGGGATAAATATTAGGTAAATATTTTACGCTGTTACAAAAATAACCATTAAGTTTAATATAAACATAATTTACTTCATTTGTTCCCAGAAACAACCCATTTTTGGAAAGGGAAGTGCAAAAATCTGCCAGTGCATGCCAACTGTCACGACGTGATCAAACCTCTGCTGAAAAAAAGTTGGAACCTACTCCTTCGACAAACATTGATGGCGTACTCAAATCACACAGTGCTAATGCACTGCATCCAGAACAAAGAGCAACAAAAATGGCTTCAGAAACGAAGACAAAAGAAGACAGTCAAGAAACTATAGTTGATACAGCAAGTCTAGATACTGTGGTTATCCCAGATATCACTAAAAACCTTCCAGAATCCAGTAAACCTCCAACTCCCTTGCCAGTTTTGAGGCAATTCTCAGACACAGTGGTGCCAAGTTTGTCTCGGTTTATAGCTGAAAACCCCGAACTGTATGCGAGATCCATTTCAACGACACCTGCATTCCCTATGGATATTGAGACGACGCCAGCACAACTTACGGAAAGAGCTGCCAAGATAAAAGCAGCACGAGATAGGTTTTTGCTGTCTAGTGGATCTATGAGGAGAAAGGAAGGGATTAGCTCTACAAGTGATTTGAGGGCTAGAGACAGGTAATTTTTTTTTTCTGACTTTTGATCTTTACTACTTGCATATTTTTTCATGCTGCATCACTGCCCTGTCTTTATTTATTACCTAAGTTTATGGGGGAGCGGGTCTTTTTGTCTTTCTATGTAACCTAACAACTCTCAGCGAATTATCTTTGTCCTACAGTGAAATCCACTTAGGTCAGCCACTTGACTTGCTACTGCATGTAATTTACGAATGCTAGCAGACTACGCGAAGAATCGGTCACTCTGTTGATTTATAAATTAAATGCTAAAACATGCATTGGAATGAGTTTCTGTCAAGTTTAACTGTATGAGGCTATAGTCTTAGTAAAACTCGTGTAATGAACAATAATTTGAAAATTTCAGAAACAGTAGAATCAGCTGCGACAGTAGCGACATGGCTGAATCCCACAGTTCTGGAAATCAAGATTCAAATCTAGGCCGAAGTGCATCCACTGGCATGGTGAATGTGGATAGAGAAGCGTGGCAAAGGGTTGCTGAAGGTATGACATCGCATAGCATAGCATAGTATCGTTTTACTATTACTTCCTTTAGCGGCTCAATAACTCTGACACCAGGATTAGTCAGGTTGACCATCCACTCGATGAAGAAGATTACTAACTATGCCAGAAATCCTCCTTAAAAACCTAATGAAAAAAAACTTTACGACATTGATTTAAAAAGCATAACTTTGAAATACGTTTTTGCCCCTAGCATATAACTTTTGCCTGTATTTGAAATTGACCTATATCTTTCAGGGCCCCGTCGTGAAGGCAGGACGCGGTCTCGGTTCAGCCTCGCCCGTATCGCAGCTAAGTTCCGTCGCAAGGACGAAGGAGCAGTCTCAAGACTCTGCCGACATAGCCTACTAGTCCAACTTATCAATAAACAGTAATTATCTATACCAGAACATACTCGTATTACTGAAAAATATTTCAACAGATCGATTGGTGGTTCCCATCCAGAATTTCTTTTTAATTTGTCTTTTAAGAAAAATCGTTTATCAACCGAATGTTTTAGATGTGTCCCCTTGAGAATTCCTTCCTTCCTTTGTCCCTTTAGAGTTTTACGCATAAAACACTTGGAGCCTCTTTGGAGTATCTTGTGATGAATAAAACAGTTACATGCACTGTAATCCAGTAATCATCATGATTCCCTGCACATTCATTTACATGTGCCTTTCAGCGCTTGTCACTACTCCTGGGACTGCAGCAAATATTTCCCATACCATGTGGAAGTATAGACGCAAATGAGTTTTACATTCTCAGTTACGCTCAATTTCCTTGCGGCAAAGGCTAATTGCTACAATTATACCATAAATATGTTTTTGAAGAGGACGCTAGTTAGAAGATGTGAAGGACTAGAGAAAGTGCCAAGTGGGAACTTATTCTCACTTGGTACTTTCTCTAGTCCTTCACATCTTAAGGTTTGTCATAAATTAAAATAAAACACATAGTAATCTGTTTATTTCAAATTTAATATCATCTCGAGCTTCACAATACCTCTCAACACGCCATCAACCGCATTCAATATGTTTGGTAACAATAATTACCATATCAAAAGGGGATGTTGGAACTAATCATTATTTTATTATAAAAAACACTACAATTCAGTAATTTATTAGTAATAATAAGACTCAAAAGAACACTTACAAACAACATTAATGGGTAATTTGGTTGAGGTAGATTCATGATTTATAACTAACATTTTTTTTGTTTTGGAATATTAAATATTTTAAGTCTGTATCCATTAAACTCAAAAATGATATTCCATTGTTTATTCCGAATTGCTAGAACATGTACCTTTAAACTATCATTCCAATTGTTTCAAATATTTATTTGTAGTCATAATAAAATATTTAGTATTCCATAATAAAGTACCTATTGAATATTTAAAAGATTTTCCCCGTGATAGTGATGGTTCCTATCCTGTCAATTGGTGAATATGCGTTCTATTTCTATTAAATTACTGTTAATCGGTGCATAATAACTCTATAACATATAAATATTGTAACTGGGTATTTTGTGGCTATTCTCGGTACTTATATTTAAGAAATTGAGCCACTTTCCTGTGTCGTTATATGAATTTTAATAGTCACTTGGATCAAACCAAATACCACATGGACATTGATTTAAGTGAGGTGGTATTTCAGGATATAGATTTTTTTATCTCACGAGCTTCATTGAGCCATATTGTACCATACCAGTGCGTGTAATTACATACACATTGTCTCAGTATGCATCATGGTCCACATCTAAAACCAGTCAAAATTGTCTAGCTACAGCATGGTACGTTTGAGTAAAAGTCATTCGATAGTTAATAGCAGAGAGGAATGTTAAATTGATATAAAAAATGGTCTTGCTGACTGTTCTGATAGTTGCGCACAAAAACGCGTGTATATACTCATTACAACTACAATCATAATGAGTATATGTCTTTGTGTGCGTAACTATCAGGGTTAAGGGGCGCTCGTGAGATAAAAGAAGTAAAAACAAATTGTCCAAATTTTAGACTTGTGTGGTTGTGAATAAAGATATACCAAAATCCTTCACAAGCTTAAATCGGATTATGAAATTATTTTGTATAGATTTATCGAATTTCTCTTGTAAAAATGTAACGTAAAATTAAAAATAAAATGCTGTTAAAGTTCATATGTAAGACACTGGTCACAAGTAGTATTAATAGATATATCGATAACTATTTTTCAACATTGCATCCTACATTTAGCTATTGGTGATTTGCAACGAAATAACTGTTTAAAATACCAGTAATGGTAACGGAAAAGATGTCTAATCAGTCGCAATGAGAAGTAGCTACTTTTTGGAACGAAATGTTATAAGTGTAATAAACACGAGAGAAGAATCTATCCACTACAGAGGTCGATTTGGTCCCCTGATTAAAACTACAATTAAAATATATTGCGTAAATCTATTGGGTGTTATATTCCGTAAGTACTTTTTTTCAAAAATAATCGTTGCAAATGGTGCCAATAACATGGTATGCAAAAAACATTTATAATTCCAAAAAATACATTTTAAATTCGTAAAAACTTTCCACAAACTAGAATTTAAAAATAAAATATTTTTAAACAAATAAAAAATATTACATTTTGGACGCACTAACATAAGTACATGCAAATAAAAATCACTAGTAAAATAAAAGCTTAACTTATGAATAAAAAGGATTGTAATTTTAAGATTAATATGGAGTCTAAAGTTGAATTGAAAAATATTGAAGGTAGTTGTAAAATGGTGTTAGAATACACATTTTTCTTAACAATTCATTAAACATTTTAAGATATTACAAAAATATTATAAACAGTAAAAACTACACTATATTTACAGAACCATCATCAATTTCACATTAAAACTGCAAAATGACAGAATAAAATTCAAAATAATTTCAATATAATATTTCAAACATCAATAAAAATGTTTATACATACTAATAATATTGATTCTATTGCTTTGTGGTTATATATCACGGTAATTATAATAATACTACATTAAACAATGCAAAATAATAATGTTTCATAATACATAATAATTATTATCTGTTAAAATTGAAACTATTGCAGTCAGTTATGGAATGTGTGGTTTTAAATAAATAATGGTAAATAATTATGTTGCTATTGTATCAAAAATGGAATGAAAAACCCGTAAAATCAATATTGATTAAGAACATACTGTAGTTTAAAAAGCGTTCAACGTACAGCGTCCTAATTGGTGGATAAAATGAGCGCCATTTTGAAATGTACATTTTATTAAACTCTGATTGGTCGCCTATGTCTAGAGTGATCCTAATTTATAAAACGTTTTAAGTAAAGAATTTTCATTTTTTATTATTATTTATCATCGAGACTTAATTTAATCACGGGGACTATTTATTGTATGTTGACGTTTTAATATTTACTTTAATTAAATAGTGCGAAATCAGATTCGAAATAAATAACATAGGCACAATATCAGGCTTTTACAATTACCTCCTTAACTTGTTTATTCAAAGGACGGACAAGCCAATTTAAATTATATTAGTTCAAGATAACCAACATAATTATTAAAATCAGTGTCGAGTGGTAGCACTGCAATATTCAAATACCGTTATTTATTTCAGTTACGTTACAACTAATTTCGAATAAAATAATAACGTTATATTGCAATCAAAATTTACTTTCATATGTACGTTAATTTTAATGTACAGTCGTAAAAAAACACTAGGTAAAACTTGTTATACAAAGTAATAAATACAACAAAATGCAAATTGTAAAACTAAATACAGTAATACAAACACAACCTCGAGTGAACTGTGTAAATGTAATTGAAAATGAAAAAAACAATTAATTACATTAAACATGTCATATTACCACAAACTGTTAGGTACTAATCTAAAAATATTTCATTAACGATAAACTATGCAAAGTACAATCACTACGGCTATTTTGAACATGTGTTTTGTAAAATTATTTTGTTTGTGTAATCTGAAAAGCATTTTATATGTGGGTCCACGAAATACGTATCTAATTGAATCGTTTGTTACTTACAATTTTGGCGTGATAATATTAAAATCACATGTTACTTTGTGTGCGACCAATATTAATATATTAAAACGAATATTTCAAAAATTGTTCAGTGTTAAAAAATAACTGATTGTGAGATAACCGGTAACGGAACCGGTACCGTAACCTAACCGGTAACGGTACCGTTGTAACGAAAACTATGATAAGATATAGTGCAGCTAAAATACGTTTAGATAATATCGTGTAAAAATCGAAGTAAAGAACATAAGGTCAGACCCTGTGACGAAACTTAGTGTCAAAATTACGCTTTTTTATCATCTAATTCTACACTTAGTCTAATTAACTTAGTGAAATTGAAGTTTCAGGTACTTAGGTAGTCGGCGAATCCCTTCCATTTTAAACTGAGTTTTAAAATCTATTTACAAATTACTGTCATCCATAACATTTTAAATTACTCCTTTATACAATTACATTTAAAATACTTACACTCTAAGTTTTGGAGAATATTGTATTCATTATATGAATTAGTAATTAATTACTAACCAACAATGTACTTTCATTTGAGGTGTTTTTATATATTCAAATACTCAGCTTAAAACTTAGATATTAATTGTACCTAGGTGCACTTGTGTTGGAAATGAATAGAAGTAACAGATAAGGTAGGTACATTACGGTGTCCGCGTCACTATTACTATATTGGTGCATTCCTATTAAAACTAATTGTTGTTTCTACATACTATGTAAAAACTGAAGAAATAGGCGGAAATAACGTTAAGAGCTTACAGTTTTGGGATATTTATAATTAGAATATAACGTAACGTGTATCGAGCTGCTTAAACTATGATTATTAACGCTGCAATTGGGTAACGTTATAAAGAAAAATATTAGCAAATAAAATAACTAGTTATTCTATTGTTATTTTTAGAAGATAAAATATAACCTTTATATAATTATTTATATAAATATTGAATAATAAAAAATGTAAAGGGGAAGCAAATAAGTTATAAATCTAAAAGCTGCGTAGTTGAACTTCTGTTAACTGAGGAGTGAAATTATAAGAAAACTTAATTATTTCTTCAAAAACTACATCCTAAAACAACCTTATAACGAACAAATGAGGTAGTTAAAATTGTGATATGGAATCAAACATTTCGGTGTTACATAAACCAGGCTGATCCAACCCAAACGATATCGCAGAATAACGATAACGGAAATAACTATAACACTATTACGATAACGTTACTTAAAAATCCTATTTTTTTTTCATTATCAGTAGTTCGTTGTAATAAATTATTAAATAGACACTTCATTTATTATACTTTTACTATCTAAAACATTTCCTCCTAAAGTATTTAAGTATCTAAATTTGTGTCTCCTAAAATAACCGTTTGGTGAAATATAACCGTTTTTATAACGATAACAGTAAGTTATATAACTGTGCGTTAAAATTTATATTTTCTATATATGTACAATTTGTGTTTGTGATGCAATCGTAGTTACTGGAATGTAGCTCAAGGTAATGTATAGCATCTCAGGCTTTATCTAAGAACTGTGTATGAAAAAAAGTAGGATAGTAAATAAATAAGGTACTTTTAACACCGATAAATATTTGTTATGTACATAATATTTAGGTATATAATAAGGGGTGTTTGGAATTTATTTTGGTCTATGTTTTGTACGATTAGGTTGCACTAACGGTGAAAACTATGTTTTGTATCAATATTTTTATTGGGTCCATATTGGCTCAACTAAAGTTCTTTACCCGAAATTGTTCTTCCTAACGATTTGTAATCCGAATGATCACTCTTCCTAAAATTTTTCATCCTAAAGTTTTCATTCATACTATTTGTAGTGCTACCGGCGATGTTCATAACACTCATGTTTCCGAAAATTGTAATTAATAATATCATTAATGTAAATATATTTAAACTCCTACTGTTTTTTATCATAACGCTTTAAAGGAAAAGGTTTGTTTTTAAACTATTTCTTGTGATTACAAAACGGTTCCCTATCCATTTGCATAAAAACTTTAGACATAATATAACATGGCATAATTTTGTTGTAGCGCTCGCCGGCCGCTGCCGCGGCACCGCTCGCTTCGCTCGCTCGGCTCGCGCGTAGTTGGTCACAGTTCTAACCTAACCTAACCCATAAAAAGAAATCTAAACAAAAAAGATATGACTTTGAATAATAGTATAAAAGAAACATGAGTGTTATGAACATCGCCGGTAGCACTACAAATAGTATGAATGAAAACTTTAGGATGAAAAATTTTAGGAAGAGTGATCATTCGGATTATGAACATTAGAGACAAAGTAGTTAGGAATTGTGATTGTTAGGATGAAAAATGTTAGGAAGAACATTTTCGGATTTCCAATTATCGGAGTTGAAAATTTAGGTGAACTTTGGCGCACCCATTTTTATTGGTGTGTACTTTTTCAGAGGCACTGTTTACGTTTTTTATAATTATCGTATTATGAATGTTCCTATCGCGTGTACGTGTATCGACGAAGTATTGTATTCCTGGTCGGTAACGAAGTCGTGACGTCACGTTATTGTCAAGACGCGTCCCTTTTGAACAACGCTATATACAGATGCTTTCGTCCAAACTGACAATGAAAGGTATATTTACACTCGCAAAAATAATAGGGGATGTTGTACCGACAGCGGCACTCAGCGAGAATAACTCCACGTGCCTTGAAACGGTTATTTTCGACTTGATTTTCCTCCTTAAATATTAACACGTACCCGTACTATTGTTTACCAAAAAATCAGCCTTCGTTTTAAAATAAAGTCTATATAATTAGGAACAAATCACGCCAAGCTATCCTCGCTCGTGCCGTTCAAGCCTCATGCCCTTATTTTAGTCGTATATCCTTCCGTCTAATAAATCTGTACAAAATCTCAAACTTTTCTTAACTAGCAGAGTCGAATTGACGATCGTGGACCGTTAGTAGGGGCCGCCTACCCCTGTGTAGTAGAGGAGTGGAGCGCGCGCGCGCTCAACCGTTCGGCTGCAGCGTGGGCGCGGCCGCGGGCGGCTCCCAGTGCGCCGTGTTCATGTTGTCGTCTGGCAACTTGTGGAAACTATTATTCGCACTACCATCGAAATGGAAGGTGCTATTGTTAGTACTAGTATCGAACTCCGGTCGCCTCGACGTGTCTAGTAAGCTGTAACCGGGGCCGTCGTCTATGACCGTTTCCAATGTGCTGTCGCCTTCAGAATACCGCGTCACGTCGAATGCTCCTTCGTACCTACCTTTCCATAGTTTGCCGTTAGGGGTTTTGGTCTGAAAGAGATGAGAGTGTTATGGTTAACTTTTGACCGAAAACCATTTTGGAGTTATAGTGTATAAATCAATAAGAACTTTTATCCTTCACTAATAATCCGGTCAATTTAAACCAAAAATTGAGGGTGAGGTTACATAAAGTCGCAACAAGCTGAAAATCAGGAAAATTGTTCAAAACATAATTATAAACAATGTGTAAAAGTTCTCCATCATTCCCGTGTATTATATAGACTTCACTTTTAGCTACTCTGACTGGAAATTCTGCTTTCTCACTTTTGATAAAAAAAAAGTAAAGTAGCATGTAATGTCGTGTCACTGAAGATATCGTTACCGTGAGGAGGGTTAGACGTAATCACCACACTTGTCTACTGCGTGTTAGTGATCTCAAACCCGAGCCATGTTTGAAAAGTAGTAAACATGTTTTCGCTCGACCCGGGAATTGAAACCGGGACCTCAGTCTTGGCAGGCAAGTTCACATACCACTAGAACACCGAGGCGTTAGTTTTGATTAAATTAAGTAGAAAATGTCTATAAACTTCGATACCAGGGTTATTGGCCACTGACCTACTCGAAATGAATGAATGAATGAATGAATGAATGAATGAATGAATGAATGAATGAATGAATGAATGAATGAATGAATGAATGAATGAATGGAGTAGAAAATGATAATATCATAAGAGAGAAACTAATTGGTTCCAACTCACCGAAGGGTTCTCAGTAATATGCACGTGTCCGTTCAACAGAGGCTCCCCCGCGTCTTTCGACCCGCCGCCGTTGGCCAGGCGACCGCCCACATTCTGTATACAAAAGTTTGATTTCATGATAAACAGTAAAGTAGCCTGTAATGTCCCACTGCTGGGCAAAGGCCTCTCATCTCACTGAAGATATCAGTACAGTGAGAGATAAACAGGATAAACGTAGAAAAAGATGTTATTTTGTATTAAAAAAAAATATTCAAAATTGCAGGGTCATTTATACTAAATAAACGTTTACATTTTGTATACAAAACATAGCGCATTTTAGCCAGACAAATAAATAAGTATATGAGATTTTTTATTGGGGGGTCCCAATCATGACAAGTATCAAACATATAATGAAGCTATAAGATAGCTTCATTATGGAGTATCTCAAGGATCCATAATGAAGTAAACAGATATCAATTAGTTAAGTACAATGATGTCAAGAATAATATAAATTAACCTGTTATTGTCATTACAAGTGTACATACAATGATAGTGCTGGAAATCTAAATCTTTGCTCAGTGTGGAATCTTTCAATTATTTTCTTTATGATATTCTCATTTTCAAAATTAATGGAAGTTAAGTAAACAAACCTTCATTTCGGAGGCTTCCTCTTCAGTGCCTTCGTTTGGTGACGAATGCCTTCGACGGGACCTGCAAGGAAAATAAACTATCTATTACTATAATACCTTTAAGGCTATAACAACAAATTCTTTAGAATTTCTGTGATTCTAACTGATTTACCTGTAATGTCCCACTACTGGGCAATGGCTATCATCTCACTGAAGATATCAGTACAGTGAGGAGGATTAGACGTAATCACCAAGCTTGCCCACTGCGGGTTGGTGATCTCAAACCCGAGCATGTTTGAAAATTAGGAAACATGTTTTCGCTCGATTACTATGTATAAAGCCCGGTTTCCACTGCGAGCGGAACGGACCCATTAATGACTCCGTTTGGCAGCCATTGCGTGTTTTGTTAAGACTTTTTGTTTTTGCGTGTTATGCGTCTATACAAGTAACGCAATGGTAATTAAACGGAGTCATTAATGAGCCCGCTCCGCTTGCAGTGGAAACCCTGCTTAAAACTTTTTGGCTGTGACTATTTCTTTTGTATTTCTGTGACTTTAACTAATTTACGTCAACATCAAACAATAAATATATCAACAAAAAATAATCAGTTTACAACTAACTCTTCAGTACAATTTTGAGATTTTGGTCTTAGAAATATTGACATTTCTTATTGTATCAGATGTATTAACTTTTACGGTTTCATTATCATGGAAGTGTATCAAATATATGTTCCTACCTAATAGGCCTCGATCGTTTCCTCTTCTGCCAAATACAGAACGCTGCTATCCCCAAGAAACACAGCAACAGCAGCCCACAACCAATGCCTATACCTGGGGATTTAAAAAGTATATGTTACTTTCATTAAGAACTTTAATATTAGTTCTAGCTTAAGGTATGAAACTTTTGTCTTCTTCACTACATAGTATAAAACAAAGTCGCTTTCCGCTGTCTGTCCCTATGTATGCTTAGATCTTTAAAACTACGCAACGGATTTTGATGCAGTTTTTTAATACATAGAGTGATTCAAGAGGAAGGGTTATAAAAATATGTATAAAAATTACCGAAGTTCCCACGGGAACGGGCACAAAGCGGGTAAAACCGCGGGGCGCTGTAAGTAATATTAAAATTCTCATGTCGCGGTGTTTGTTGCCAGATTCCTCGTAAATGGCTCGACCGACTTTCATGAAATATTGTGGTCTGAGAATCTATTATCATTTTTCATACCCCTAAATGTTAAGGGTCCACCCCTTATTTTTTTTAAATTATACATATGGCAAAACAACATTTGCCGGGTCAGTTAGTACCTAATTGTGTAATCATTTGCTAATTTTATGAGTTTGTGGTTTTTTTTTTTAAACACACTAATGCACACTAAAGTCTATCTTCTGTCTTATTCATTTTCTTTAACTTTTAACGACTTTGACGATTTAAAATGTTTTTCGGCAGAACTTGTCTATGGAGAGAATTTACGCCTTCCGGGCGATTCTTCTTCCACAGAAGATTACTCCTCCTTCTACCTTGGTTTCGATATCGCCCTTCTACTAGAACATACCTAAATAAAGGTTATAGAAGTCGGCAGGCCTCGGAGCTATATTCAAGACTTGGTTGTATTGACTCGGCCCAGGGGCTTTCACCATCACGAATGTTGGTAAAGATGTGTCTAGTCCGGTTATCTGGAAATAAATCAGGAACTAAGGTTTGATATACATCTATATACATCTCTGATATACATGTCAAAAAGTGAAGGACCTAGTAATGGATCCTTGTGGTACTCCTCACAATTTCAAACCGTTTATTGACACGAGTTACTTATATTAGAATTGTGACCGCTTTAAAGTCTATTCCGTAAGTAAATAATATAAGGATTTCATATTTGTACTTTAATTTTGGACATAACAAGAGAATTTTACTATTAAAGAGTGGTTCAGTTTGTCAAACATATTGGGTAAAACTTTGAGATAAAATTGTTGCCTATTGGAGATAAAAAAACTGTGAATTGTGCATGGAAAAGGAACGATCATTCAAAATAAGATTCGAATCCATATTAAAACCAACCAAACCATGTCTGTGTAAAAAATCAACCTTATATCATTGACAAAGAGCTCTTATTTAAACACAATGAAAAATATGCTTTCCAAGGCCAATTAATCTGTACGGAATCAAAAAAGGTATTACTAACATGTTTCGTACTTTTCAAACATGGCTCTGGTTTGAGATTACAAAACCACATTAGGCAAGCGTGGTGATTATGCCTAATCCTTTACTGTACTGATATCTTCAGTGAGATTAGAGGCCTTTTCGCAACAATGGGACATTACAGGCTTATAGGCTTTATTCATAAACGCTTACAAGCAACATTTTAGCTATCAAATGGTTTGTCCCTTTCTGACATACGCTATTTTCCAAAGAGCAAAAGAGACAAAACACTCACTATCAGTGTTTTAGTTAGAGAGCTTTTATGAATAAGGTAGTAATACTTTTTACTTTTATTATTGAGATCCTACTAATATTATAAATGCGAAAGTTTGTGAGGATGGATGGATGTATGGATGGATGTATGGATGTATGTTTGTTGCTCTTTCATGCAAAAACTACTGAATGGATTTGGATGAAACTTTACAGTAATATAGGTTACACATCAGAATAAGACATGGGATACATTTTATCCCGAAATTCCCGCGGGAACGGGTACAACGTGGGTGAAACCGCGGGGCGCAGCTAGTCATGTTATAATTTCGTTCACACACCTGCACACTAGTATCTGTTACGTTGATGGAGTGCCACTTGTCGACGGTCTGCGTGAGGTTCTGCGAGTACTTCACCTCCCGCGGCCCGTCTCCCGTCCACGTCACTCTGATGCCGGACCTCGTGTAGTTGTATTGGAGGTCTTTTGCTTCTGCAGGATGGAATAAGTTTATACAGGTTTCTTAAGTTTTCTTAAGTTTAGTTTAAGACGTTTCGGCCCCTTTACATGAACCGTGGTCACAGAAGACTACTAATAAAAGCGAAGTGTATCCGTAAACGCAGGTTCAATCATCACTTCATAGTATAAAATAAAGTCGTCTCTGTTTCGTGTCTGTTTGTCTGTTTGTCTGTATGCTTAAATCTTAAAAATTACGCAACGGATTTTGATGCGGTTTTTTCTAATAGGTAGAGTGATTCAAGAGGAAGGTTTTTATGTAAAAAAAAATCCGAAATTCCCACGGGAACGGGCACAACGCGGGTAAAACCGCGGGGCGCTGCTAGTTACATAGTATAAAACAAAGTTGCGTCTGTTTGTCTGTATGCTTAAATCTTAAAAATTACGCAACGGATTTTGATGCGGTTTTTTCTAATAGGTAGAGTGATTCAAGAGGAAGGTTTTTATGTAAAAAAAATCCCGAAATTCCTACGGGAACGGGCACAATGCGGGTAAAACCGCGGGGCGCTGCTAGTTAAATATAATAGTTTGTTAAGAGTTTGGGTTTTGTGGGAGTTTAGAGATGCACGACTTTCTAAACGGGATCCTCCTCACTGCACTGATAATTTCAGTGAAAGGCCTTTGTCTAGCAGTGGAACATTACAGGCTAATACTTCTACTACTCTAAGAGAGAAAGAAAAAGAGGTATCGCATGTTGTGGTAATAGTAATCTAACGTTATTTCTGGTCGTATTGCAATTCAAATAAGGAAATAAAAGATATGTTATACGAGTATTTGGGTACCTTTCCACGAAAGCACAGCTCTGGTGGAAAGGCGTTTTAGTATTGTTCTTCCTTTATTTTTGTTAATTAATGAGTGCTATTGCTTCTAAAAATATATAAATACTCACCAGGTATCTGTGCCGGGATATCAAGCCGAGTACTGTGACCGAATGGCTCGTGACCCTCCACAAACACATACAGCGTTTTAGTTGGATCTAAGTCCGTCAACTGAAATACAAAGAAAATTAACATTAATCTGTGATCAAGTATGTTAGTTTTCCTTTTGTGTTCTAAGAGATTGGTTGTTTAAAAGACCATCAAGTTCACAAGACATCCATAGGACTGTATACCATGTTTTATCACTTGAACTACAAAAAAGACGGGAATTCTCAATTATTCGAAATCATTTTTGTCCGATAAAAACATCAAAACCGCTAGTGATCAAGTTGCTGCACAAACTGTATGTGACAAAGTTTGAGACATCATCATTGTGCCTGTGGCTCTTGTTTTACAAAACCAGTAGTCATTTTAATTTGGAACTACGTTTACGGATTCGCTTCGCTTTTATTTTACATTGTTATCTGACGTTTCGGGCCCTTTACAGGGACCGTGGTCACAGGAGACAGAGTTTCAGGAGACATAATCTTTACAGGAACCGTGGTCACAGAAAACAGATTCTTTACAGGAACCTTGGTCACAGAAGACAGAGACTTCTAAAGACCGAAACATCAGATAAAAATCACTACATAGTATAAAATAAAGTCGTCTCTGTTTCGTGTCTGTTTGTCTGTATGCTTAAATCTTTAAAATTACCCAACGGATTTTGATGCGGTTTTTTGTAATAGGTAGAGTGATTCAAGAGGAAGGTTTTTATGTAAAAAAAATCCCGAAATTCCCACGGGAACGGGCACAACGCGGGTAAAACCGCGGGGCGCTGCTAGTCTATACTATCTATACTAATATTATAAAGAGGAAAGGTTTGATTTTTTGTTTGTTTGTTTCGAATAGGCTTTGAAACTACTGCACCGAATTAAAACATTCTTTCACCATTCGAAAGCTACACTATCCCTGAGTGACATAGGCTATATTTAGTTTAAAAAAAAAAATTATTATAGTTTTGTGACAATAAGCGATTTTTTATATTAAAAAAGACGTGTGGCACTCGGGGACTGCCGCGGTGAAGCTATTGCATAGCATTTTGTCAACTTATGCAATTATACTATATATTTTTTTTTTTAAATTATTTTATTCATGCAGTATTGCTTATTGTGGGTTCACCCCTCCCGCCTCCTCTCTCTCTCTCCCCTCCCGCCTCCTCTCTCACCGCTCCCGCCTCTTCTCTCTCACCCCGCCCGCCTCCTCTCTCGCTCTCACCCCTCCCGCCTCCTCTCTCTCTCACCCCTCCCGCCTCCTCTCTCTCTCACCCCTCCCGCCTTCTCTCTCTTTCTCACCCATCTCTCTCACACCTCTCACTCTCACGCCTCTCTCACCCCCCTCTCTCATCCCTCTCTCTCATCCCTCTCTCTCAACCCCCTCTATCAGCCCTCTCTCCCACCCCTCTCTCTCACCCCTCTCTCTCACCCCTATCTCTCACACCTCTCTCTCACCTCTCTCTCTCACCTCTCACTCTCACCCCTCTCTCACCCCCCTCTCTCACCCCTTCTCACCCCCCTCTCTCACCCCTCTCTCTCATCCCTCTCTCTCATCCCTCTCTCTCATCCCTCTCTCTCACCCCCCTCTATCACCCCTCACTCTCACCCTCTCTCCCTCACCCCCCTCTCTCTAACCCTCTCTCTCACCCCTCTCTCTCACCCCCCCACTCTCACCCCCCTCTCTCACCCTATCTCTCACCCCTCTCTCTCACCCCCCTCTCTCACCCCCCTCTCTCACCCCCCTCTCTCACCCCTCTCTCTTTCCCCTCTCTCTCACACCTCTCTCTCACACCTCTCTCTCACCCCTCTCTCTCACCCCTCTCTCTCACCCCTCTCTCTCACCCCTCTCTCTCACACCTATCTCTCACCCCTCTCTCCCACCCCTCTCTCTCACCCCTCTCTCTCACACCCCTCTCTCCCTCCCCTCTCTCTCACCCCTCCCTCTCACCCCTCTCTCTCACCCCTCTCTCACCCCTCTCTCACCCCTATCACTCACCCCTCTCTCCCACCCCTATCTCTCACCCCTCTCTCCCACCCCTCTCTCTCACCCCTCTCTCCCACCCCTCGGCCTTCAAGCCACACCTCCTTGCCCGTCGGAGTGGGGAGCGTGAGGTTTTTTCGTTACGGAATTTCTGGATTCGGTCCCCTCGCTCAAGGCCCGCGATAGAAGCTATGCAATAGCCAACTCGCCAGCTCGCCAGCTCGCCAACTCGCCAACTCGCCAGCTAGCCAACTCGCCAACTCGCCAGCTCGCCAGCTCGCCAACTCGCCAGGTCACCAACTCGCCAGCTCGCCAGCTCACAATCTCGCCAGATCACCAACTCGCCAGCTCGCCAACTCGCCAGCTCGCCAACTCGCCAGCTCGCCAGCTCACAAACTCGCCAGATCGCCAACTCGCCAATTCGCCAACTCGCCAGCTCGCCAGCTCGCCAACTTGCCAGTTCGCAAACTCGCCAGCTCGCCAACTCGCCAACTCGCCAACTCGCCAGCTCGCCAACTCGCCAACTCGCCAACGCGCCAACTCGCCAACTCGCCAATTCGCCAATGCCAAATGCACGGCCTTCAAGCCACACCTCCTTGCCCGTCGGAGTGGGGAGCGTGAGGTTTTTTCGTTACGGAATTTCTGGATTCGGTCCCCGCGCTCAAGGCCCGCGATAGAAGCTATGCAATAGCTTAATAAATTATTTATTATTTAAGATTGCTTTTAAACCTATATTTATCACTTTTTGAATTATTAGATTCTGACATTCCATTTAAAAGATATCACGAGTAAATATTTTTTTAAATAACCACTCGGCGGCTAACTATGCGCTGTGGAGTGGCAGGCGTCACTCGGGCACGGAGGTACGGGGGGGTTAAGATCACGAAATAACTCAGAAAAAAAAATTTTTGTATTAAACAAAAAAAATAAAACGCAAAAAAATATAAAAAACACTAATAATAAAAAATACACAAAACAATGAAAAAAGTACAAAAAAAATGAATTATATCTAAGAATTAAATTTCCCATTTTGTTTAAATTCGACGCGAAAAATTGAGAATGTGTGTTTCATGTTTAGTACCCGTGCGAAGCCGGGACGGGCCGCTATATAAAATAAAGTCGTCTCTGTTTCGTGTCTGTTTGTCTGTTTGTCTGTATGCTTAAATCTTTAAAATTACGCAACGGATTTTGATGTGGTTTTTTGTAATAGGTAGAGTGATACAAGAGGAAGGTTTTTATGTAAAAAAAATCCCGAAATTCCCACGGGAACGGGCACAACGCGGGTATATGTAACCCAAGGTATGAAAAACATGCCTAAAAAAATTGGTTATTGGCGTGCGCTACTAAATCTATTGATGATACGCAAAAACAATGTTCTACACAATCAAAGTACATAATATCATTGCAAACAAATAAGTTCGCGAGGGCATATGTCTAACTATTATAGTTAAGCCACAATAACCGTTTTTAGTTAAAATTAATTAGTTAAAAAAGGAGTGTAATTTTAAGTTGATGATATTCATATAATGATATGAATCTACATCAAAATAAATGACTCTACAATCAAGGTTAATTATGTTTCTTTGTACCTATACCTTTTTAAATTATTAAAATCGGACAGTTAGTTTCAGAGTTATGATGAGAAATATCACTACATAGTATAAAATAAAGTCGTCTCTGTTTGTCTGTTTGTCTGTATGCTTAAATCTTTAAAATTACGCAACGGATTTTGATGTGGTTTTTTGTAATAGGTAGAGTGATTCAAGAGGAAGGTTTTTATGTAAAAAAAATCCCGAAATTCCCACGGGAACGGGCACAACGCGGGTAAAACCGCGGGGCGCTGCTTACAAAATAATAATGCTCAATGGCGGGTCTCTTATGGCTACTTACTGTTTCGTGCGGTCAAAGCGCGCGGGGATATACCTATCTACCTACGAACTACGAACGACGAAGACGCGCTATGTAGGTATTATCCCGAAATCTTGATTGTGTATACATAATATATACTCGCGCGAGACATGTAATATTTTAGCCCCAATTTCCCACTTTAAATTTTGATTGTGTATATTCCTGCGGGAGACACGCAATGTTTTATCCCGATTTTCCTACGTGAAATCTTGATTACCCGAAGCGAAGCGAGGGCGGGTCGCTAGTGTAAAATAAAAACGAAGTGTATCTGTAAATGTAGTTTAAATTCAAAATGAGCAGTGTTCGCTTAAACATAAGACCCCAGTAAAACCTTAGTCTTCTAAACCTCCTTACCAGCACAGTATTCCCAACAACTTCCACAGCATTCCACTGCTTCTGCGGCAAGTTGAACTCGTCGGTGTACCTCACTGTGTACTCTCTAGGGTCGCTGTTCCACGAGACTCTGATCGAGGAAGGGTTCACGTACTTGTATGTTAGAGCGCGGACGTTGCCTTTACCTGAGAAGTTAAGGGATTGGTTGAGAGACTAGTAACTTCTCGCGGTTTACCCTGCATTGGACCCGGTAATGACAAATAAAAAAAATACCCAGACAAATTCCCACACGCTTGATTAGACCTAAACTAAGCTCTAAGCTTGTATAATGGAATCTAACTAAATGAATGGATTTGACAATGTGAGGGTAGTTGTATATAATATGCCGAGTTTACGGAGTGGTGGGGGAATCAGTCTTACGTGAGCTGTAGGCGAGAGCAGACGCGTCTCCTGAATATCGTTTGTTTTGGAGCATGTGAGGTCAGTATAGAATATGATAATTTATTGGGAAATTATAAGTCTAGCCACAAAATTATTTATTGGACACGTGATTAAACTTCTAATTTTATAACTAAGCAACGGGAAAATTACATAGCCCCCAAAAATGTATGTTGCCTTCTAAATTACTAAGTCAGCCACAATTAACGAGCATCTAAATAATACGGGTCAATTCAGCCTGCGGGCGTAGGTACTATTCGGTAGGTTAGGGTTATTATTTTTTTATTTAGAAGATAACTAGTGGCTTAGGTACTATTCGGTAGGTTAGGGTTATTTTTTTATTTATTTAGAAGATAAATAGTGGCTAAGATAGTATTATTTAGATGCTCGTTAATTGGGGCTGACTTAGTAATTTAGAAGGCAACATACATTTTTGGGGGCGAAATATGATATTAAAAAGAAGCCTGTTTAATTAGCACCCTAATTTATTTTAAATTCAAATTGAATTGTAATCAGCTATGATAATTTATTTTAAAATCAAATTGAATTGTAATCAGCTATGGAAATTTACTAATCTGTCGGTCTCAGATGTTTTAATAGTCAGACCATCTCCGAGGTCTTAAGGCGGTCTAAAAACTCCACCACCACGAGTTATATTCGTGTGATCATGTGTGAGGCCTTATGGTGGTCTAATAACTTTGACACCATGATTGACCACTACCCTACTCGAACTTGCTACTACACTCTACCAGTAATTTACTCTAACTTACGAAACTCTAAACTCACCTTCAGGTTTAGTACTGATCTGTATCGGCGGACTGAAGTCTCCCGCTAGCTTCCCGGGCAGCCTCGCCTGGACTCGAACCTCGTACTGAGTGTCTGGTTGGAGGTTCCGGACGATAGCTGTAGTCACCACACTGTGGGAAAAAGACAAGTTAATGAGTGATGAGCATTGTTGAGATGGAGTGGATATATTGAAATGGAGTGACTATATTTAAATCTAGTGGATATATTTAATAGTAGTAAACATAGTTCAGACTTGCGATAAACTCATTCGTGACAGAGCTTCAGGATGAATCTTTTCTCTCTGAGTATTATTCCTAGTTATAAATTGAAAGGATAAAACAATATGTGTATTTTATTCCTAATTAAAAATATTTGCATCAATATCTGTGTCCAGCCTTCAAAAATACATCCATATTATGTACTAGCAGTGCTCCGCGGTTTTACCCACGTTTTGCCCGTAGCCGTGGGAATTTACAGACGAAAAATAGCCTACAACCTTCCCGTTGAATGTGGCTATCTATTGCAAAAATAATAATTAAAATCGGGCTGATAATTAACATACCAACTTAAAAAATTTACTTCTTTATAATATTAGTATAGATGTTGTTATGCGCAGGATACGCTTACATGGATTTACGAAGTTATGGACATCCAATACTAATCCCAACATCAGCTTTAACGAAAATTCTACCTCTCCTGACACTCCTGGTTCCCTCCCATGCTCCTCACACACACGAAGTAGATGTAGTTCCCGGGCATCGTTTGCTCGCAGCGCCACCGCACGGTGAAGTTACGGGCGTTGACTTCTGTGATTTCTACGTCTTCAGGTATAGCTTGGACCTCACTGGGATGTTCAATATATTGGTTATAGTTTGAAAAATATTTAAAGTTAGTTTAGGAAGTTATTTTTAATGGTTTTGCCTATCCTACGTTGTCCCAATACTGGGCAAAGATCATAAAAATGATGTTATTGCGTTTAAGAGTAACAAATGCATTATTTAAAACATCTGGAGATGGGAATTATTCATATTTTTAAGCTTTGGTATTTGTTTTCACTTATAACTAGAAAAAAGCTAGACAAAAAAGGTAAAGACGATTAGGCTTAAAAATGCGCCTAAAAAGTGTCTCAAATGTATATACAAAAATAATTTTCACATCCAACATGTAGTCCAGAGTTTACCGCGTCCAAACGAAAAAAAAACAAACTCTTCAACTTAATTACAATAGTATAGATACAAAAATCGTTTCAAACATCTGCGTCCACAAAGTGGGTCAGATTGGATTGAACAGAACCTCACCCGGGGCCGGCATAGTTAGTGGCGGTGGACGACGCCGTCCACGGCACGAGCGACAAGTCTTGTTGCAGCCACGGCAACTTGCGCGTCCCCAACACTCGCACTTGGATTGAATCATCAGGGGGCACTGGAAGAAACGTTTTGGGTTATTTGATAGTGGTGTCATTGTTTATTGACAGTGGTGTCATTGTTTATTGACAGTGGTGTCATTGTTTATTTATTGACAGTGGTGTTATTGTTTATTGACAGTGGTATATTATTTATTGACAGTGGTGTCTTGGTTTATTGACAGTGGTGTTTTGGTTTATTAATAGTGGTGTCAGGGATTATTGACAGTGCTGTCTGGTTTTATCGTCAGTGGTATCTGATTTTATTGACAGTGGTGTATTAGTTTAATTACACTGGTATACGGTTACTTTTTTCGGTGTATATAAATATTCCTCACCTTCTAACGTATAATTGTAGACGTTTCCATCCAGCGTGATATTATGCTCCTTGGTATTATTGTTGCTGTTCAATTTGTACTGCAGGATCCACTGCACCACTCCTGGAGTTTCCTTGTAGAACTGCCACCACGATACTAGTATCGAGCCGTCATCTTCTTTGGCTAGTTTTATTGGTACTAAAATTTTAAAGAATATTTGATTAATAATCTAATAGTTTGACATAAACTTATTTAACTGGGGTCTAAGATGATGCAGCAATCGTGACGGCTACTAAGGATTTTTTGTGAAAAAATACTCAGATCCATTAAGGACTCAGATCCTT